>JARFJA010000036.1:10000000-11250000 GCA_036326145.1 Rhagophthalmus giganteus | reverse complement strand
CGGCGTTGTGACTAGACGAGAAATATTATTATTTTTATTTTTAAAACATTTTTAAGCTTCCTGGTTGACTAAACTCGTCGAAAATAATAACAATCGACTTTTTTATCAACGTCAGTTCGGCAAAATACACAACAATGGGACGCCTAAAAAACTATATGCAATATGCGTCATACCAGTTTCAGTACATCTGTCAGGACAGCTGCCAGCACGCGACACACTGCCCTAATATAAGGGTGAGCACTGCCCCTTATTCAAATAAAGGGTTTAAAGCGTCGGTTCCCTAATGTATCAATGGGGGGGAGTCATATCATCCGAAATCGTACGGTGTCGAAGCTGACGATTATAAAACGTGGCCAATTTGCATTTTAAATTGTAAATTGTGTTCCTTATAGAGGGAGTTTTTATTGGGTTTCTTCTAAAAACTGTCGATACTAGATATAACGCATTTATTTTAATGCGTAACCGTTTGTTTTTACGGTGCTTTTATAGTTCGTCGATTTTGGACGTTCTCGTGAGATAGAGGTACTCGTAGTTGCTTAAAGATTCTTTATTTTCTCAATAAAATGTTATGAAACGAAAATTTTGAATATAAAAACTTGATGTATTCACAAATGGTTTTTAAGATAAGTGTCACTTATCTATATTTAACCACGATTTTTGTTTTGAATTTATTTACCGTGCTCTAAGCGAAACGAAACAAACTATCTAATGATCATTTAAATTTTATTGCTCGTCGCATCGTCGCACATTTTATTTATACATAATAAAATGTGTATGACGTCATGAGAAATAAAAATCGATTTGTAAATTAAATGGGAGGTTTTATTCGAAGATAGGTATTAAACGAATTTCAGAATTAATTTACACAATGGGTATTTTATATTTTCTTGCAATTCTAAAAAACTTTTCGAAGTTACATTTTTGTGTATTTTCAAAAATAAAGGTACTTTACTCCTAGGTCGATTTCATATTTTTGAACGTCCCTCGTATATAAAAGGTTATATTTAAATTTTAACATGTGCATTTTGAATTTGAAACTATGCAGAGATTTTTATAAAGAATAAATTTTTTCGAGAAATTTCAAATAAAAACGTTTGTCGTTTGTGTCCAATTTTATGCCGGTCACTGTATAAGCGATAGTTATTTTGAAAACGTAGGTATCAACGTACGATTTCTTACGATTGGAAATTTTGAAAATTAAATTCGACGACCGAAAATTTTTACCGAACACTATTGCACTGTACTTAAATGCATTATGAAAATGAAATAATGATAATAGTTTAAGAATGAGCTGAAGGATGGAGATACCGATCCCTAGAGGTAAGTAATTAGGTTAACGTTAGTGAAAGGCATAAATGTTTAAAAATATTCGCTACGTGTTGTACGTAACGAAATGGGTTTATAAATAAAATATGATTATTTGAAAAATTGGGCCTGGTTTGTTTTACAAGAACGAAAGGAAGAAAAATATTGGAAAAGGAGCTTTCAAAAATGCTTATAGCCTTTTACATACGGCGTGTTTAATTTTATGCGTCACAATAGATATGTCGGCTATTGTAAGAATCTCAAAATAATATTATATATATCTAGGTATTTTAATAGTTAATTAATGACCAAATTCTAAAACAAAACTAATCATCCATTATTAAGTAGGTGCACAACTGCACGCTTACATAAATAGAGTTTTATTAGCAAAAATAATTGACGGCGAAATCAATGAAAATCGCTTGTCAGTTTCTACAGATGTACAATCACGATAACAATTTAAGTTTCATTGGAGACTTCGGGATATCTTTAAAATCTTTTTTGGTTTTAAAAATATCTTAGTCTTTACTCAAGCGGCACACTGTAGTTATAATGTCGTCAATTATTGGCCGTTTGGGGCCCAATGTGGACGTCATAAATGACGTCAATATGACGGGTTAATGTCACAGTCCAACGACGTCAAATTATGACCAATCTAGTACGTTACTTGAGACGTCTAATTGACGCCTAATTTCTTTAAATGGGACGTCGATTTGACGTCCTATTGACGTAATCCTAAGGCATTAATGACGCATCTAAAGGTGAAAAAAATAGAAATACATTCAATATAATTATTACTTTATTACAAAAATGAAGGTACAAACAAAGAACCTAAATCATAAAGATATACAGTGTGTCCACGAGTTCGGGGATCATTTGATAGAACCTAAACTAAGCACAATAGAAAAAAACTATTTTAGATAAAAGCTTTCTGGTTGTACGAGTCGCACAATGTAAATATTCACACCAACAAAAGACATCTAAATAAATTAATAATAAAATGGGGGTCACTCATGCCACAAAGATAACCTAGTCACCCAAAGATTAAAACCTATAGAAATAAGTAGAATTTGTCTGTTTCTTGTAAAGTCATGATTCGTATAATTATTGTAAAAAATATTTCTTCCAGTTTTTTAATTATTTAAAATTATTCGTTTTAACTTTAGGTGGCGATAGGCTGATTAATTCTTCACTTACCGTTAAGAAATTATATAAAAATTTACAATGTACAAATTTACAACGTAGAACTCACTGCAAAGTAGACAATTACGTACACAATTAGAATAAATAACTGGATGTGACGTTACTTACTTGTTTAGTTGTTTACTACTGTATTTATAACGTATAGAACTATTACTATTAATCGCATAGACGCGATAGTGCATAATTCCAAAATAGATGGATATATTTTTTTAGTTAAAATTTTGATTTAAAACATAAACATGTTAGAAAAAATTACGAGTAATTTACGATTTAAATTAACGCTTCAAAATGTCTTTATTTTGTCAAATTCAATTAACGTAACATGAAAACTTCAATTTTTCCAGTAAAGATTCAGGATTTTGGAACGACCAAACAAAGACGTCTCAACGACGTTCTTTAATGACGTCAAATGATCGTCGTGAAAGTGTCGTTTTGCGTACGTCACTTATTGAATCCACGACGTCGCCGACGAATAATTGCCAATAATTGACGACATTATGACGTCAGTGGGTAATAAAACTTTGACTGATCGAAATAGAGGTTTCTCTAAAAATTAGAGAGTTTGATGAAACTGTTGTGATGACGTCGTGTGACATCATTAGTCAATTTGATCGATAAAAACAAAAGGCGTAGTGTAGACCAAAGGCTATCCAACTCAACCACAAGTAAGGGCAAGCGAAATGGTATGGATATGTGCAACCGGATAAAGGAAGGACGACTAAAAGCAACTTTATGTTTGTCACCATGAGAATCGAGATCGATCTAATTTCAAAAAACACCGCGAACGAAAAAGGTTTCGAGAAGGACGATTGGAAAAACGAAATGAAATGAACTCTAAAGTTTGACATACCTGCAAACAATGGAAAATGTCTAAAATAGAGAGAGGAGGGAGGTTAAAAAACATTTTCTTCTACACTTGATAATTATTTTCTTCCAAATAACACAAATTAACACAATTAAATACATTGAATGTTTATATTACATTACTTTGCATCGTCAATGTTTTAGATTTTCGCTTATCCAATTTATATAGGACCGCACCTTCGTCTGTGTGACGACAAAATTTTCTCTACACGAAGTACCTCGAGAAGTGATGCCTTGTATGTACCACTGACCTTTGTATGAATGCATCACAGGACCACCGCCGTCTCCTGCACAAGTCGTACTCGTCGGCGTCGTATTTATGTCGTACGAACACATTTCGAGCATCGAAACACTTGCCGGTACATTGTTATCGACGTATATTCGTCCGCAGTTCGTGTTCGAAATCATAATGGTGGAAATCTTTTTCTTCGTCAGCACCAGCTTATTGTCGATTGATAAACCGAAACCGGTTGCGTAGAGAATATCTCCCGGTTTAGCCAAACCTTCCGCAGGTATCATGTTTGGTAGGCAAATGGGACGAACAAAATCTGAAACAAACGTGCGAGCTAACCTACGTAGACGACTTACAGTACCATATTAGAAATACCAGAATATAAAACACGTTTATCTAGCCTTATTAAAGCGATGTCGTTTAATCCAAACGCGTAATAAGGATGAATTATTTTCTCTTCGACACCATAATCTTCGAACTTGTTACATTCGTAAAGATCGTAACGCGGCAAATAAACGCAGTCGGTAACGTTTTCGGTGTAATATTCTCCGAGCCGGACGCCTACACTGATTTTTCGATTACCAAAAATCACCCGAACGCTAATCGACTTACATTTCGTAATATTCGTCCGGCGGCAAACAGTGCGCCGCGGTTAACACGTAAAGTTCAGTTATCAATGAACCTACGCAATACGTAAACTCCTCGCCTCCTCTTCGAGAGTCTCGTGCACGTACAGCTGCAAGCCAAGGAAATTCCTGCATTTGTAGCTCGGTCGACGTGTTGAAAATCTCTTGCACGTGTTGCATCCCGCAGAACAATTTCAGACGATCGAACTTTACGTCGACGTTTGTGTTTGCGATCGGTCGCGTTAAATCGCGGTCGATCGCGAATTTTCGCGAGGACTGGCAGCACACTTCCGTTTGGTCCCGACACGACACGAACTTGGACCGATAGTTGAGATTGCGAGCGGTGGGATTTGCGAAAAGCTCGTGAAGCGCCGGGCACTCGTTTAATGGAACACACTCGCCTTCGTCCGACGTGTCGGGAACGACGCATCGCTCTTGAAATTAAAATTGTAAAACGACTAACGCGCTTAAAAAACATATTTGCCCACCGTTGGCGTTCGCCATGTTTTCCTTCAACCATCCCAAGTACTTGACAATTTTCAAATTGACGGTTAACGATCCATTCGTGCAATCGTCGTCGTAATTGATTCCCTCGAGATACCAGGAATCGTTGTAGAAACTCAACAGCGCCGAGGTTGCATTGCAAGTTTCGTTCACGTTCTCGCCCGTCTTGGTGTTGCACAAATGGTAATTCGTTATAATTCTGTTTGGAAATAAATCTTGGCATTCGCGGTTGGATTTTAATTTAGTTACGACCATTTTGTATTTCGCCTCCGAAGCCTTGTACCGACTATTCAACATGTTGTCGTTGAGCAAGTGCCGAGGTTCGTCGAGCGAAGGTAAACACGCCGGAACGATGTAGTCTGAAAAAAAAATTGCCCGTGTTTAACGTACACTTACCACAGAAAAAATCGGGACAGTTGTAGGATAGAATTTTAAAAATGTTTGGTTATGAATTGGGTTTTAGGTAAAATGCTCGTATTTTTAAAAGGGACTATTGTAAGCCATAAATCATCATTGTTACCTACAAAGTGGACAACTCTTTGTCAACAGAATACTTTAGAAGCAAGTGGTAGGCAGGTTTAGTTTATGCTTTCTGTAAATTGAAAAATTTATTGATCGACGTAATATATCGATCGCGTTTTACCAAAAGGACGTAACTCACACTTTTTGTGAAAATGAGTTATTCCGACTATCTTACGCATTTAAAACAAAGACAATGTCTGATAAAATCTAGTAACAATATTTCGATTTTTTTCACCGAAAAAAACGATTTATATTTCCGCGAAACGTATCTTGTTATAGCTACGCGGCGACATAACATGTGCTCTACTGTAAAATTTACTTTTTGTGGGTTTGGAAAATCTGCGTCGATATGACCGATAACATGTAGATTTATATAAAAAAAATGCTTACTTACACACACAAAATTGATATAGCTTGAAAAATATTTCGTCTTGTTAATATTGCTTCCGCAATTAAACTTAATAAATGGCATTTTTGATTTTTTGCCTTGACTTTTCTTTAACAAGCCATAACTTTTCCAAATCGGACCTATACATTGCTACAGCTTCTTTGCTTAAAATTACTTAAGAAACGCGATCCTAACGTTTGGCAGATTCCTCCCGGGACACCCTGTATGTATCCTTAATTACTATATGTGTTATTTAACCTACGAAAATTATATATCCAAGAACAAGAAACGATAAATAAAATAATTATGTAAGTAGGTATGTAATCATTCTTTGTGTGTATAGTAAAGTAATAAAAATACGATTCTTTGGCCGAATTAATATATTATATATTAATTAATTGTTTCCATCGTTTATATATTTGTAGCACTAAAGATAGCTCCAACCAGAGCCGAAATATATGATGTTAGTTGTTCCAAGTTTTTATATTGGCTTATTAACACAATTTTTAAAAGAAGTATAGTAAAGTAAGCATTCGGTCACTAGTTTTAATTTTAAGGCGATCCCTCACCTTTCAGTAAGTTCATAAACTTTAATAGAAATCAAGATTTCGCACTTTTTATGTTTTAGAAAAAATTTTTTTTAATGATATTTGGTATTGAAATCATCAGTACAAAAAGGAAATTATCCCACAGCGACGAAATTATCGTAAGACGTCAAAATTATATCAAAAATATTACATTTAATAATAAAACAGGGTTACAAACAGAACAATGGATTAAATCTACAGGGTCTAGACGAGAGCGGTATAATGAAGTATCGACAGATATACTGGACACATTTTTCACTGGAAACAAATATTTTGAAATGTATTTTTAGACTTCATCAGTAATTATAATTGTAGAGGAAGGAAATAGGAAAAGCATCAAAATATCAAGGATATAATAAATAGTAATATTATCGAAATCATAGTTGTTTTCATAACGATCACATTCTAAATTAACTTTAGAGAAATAAGTAATGAAATGCCAAAAATCATAATTCGCAACTTTGTTGGGTGAAGTTTGCCTGTTACGTTCTCGTCTAACAACAAGTAGAACCCATAAATTCAATACATTGTTCTCTTTGTAACCTTTTTCTATTCTTTTACTACGGATTAGTAAATGTCATATATTTGATATAATTTTGACGTCTTACGATAATTTCGTCGATTTGGGATGATTTCTTTTTTTGTGCTGATGATTTTGGTACTAAACATCATATAAAAAAATTATTCTAAAACATAAAAAAGAGCGAAATGTGGATTTTCATTTGATTTACATTGAAGTTTGTTAGCTTACTGGAAGATAGTAGGGCTCGTCTTAAAATGCAAAAGGCTATTTCAACCTTTCCGATACCTAACATCTTTAGAACCTCATCTATGTAGGTAACAATGCTTTTATGGCTTAATCCTTATGTACTTGCAAACAGTTTATTTAAAACCCGATTCACAACAAAACATTTTTAATTCTGTCCTACTGTCCCGATTTTTTCTGTGGCGAGCGTACGCAAATGAAAACCTATAATGCGCACCTGTAAACGCGACTCTAGATTGCAACCTAAGCAAACCTATATCGTTAAAACCAGTTTCTGGCACGTAAAATGGATGAGGTATGATTTTTTGAACGAGAATTTCCTCGAAATTTCCGCAGTCGGCACCATCATCATCATCGTCATCAAGTAAATCTCTACAGTTTATTTTGTTTTCGAAATTGAATTCTCCAAAATGTACAGTTAAGCTGAAACAAACGATACTGGAATGGATGCTTTGTTAAGTTTTTTGACGATATACAAAGTCCACACGACGTTACGATTCGATTGAATACAACGTGCCGTCGATAGGACGTACACGCTATTAACCAAAATTCCGGAACAAAGTGGCGTAACAAACTTCGATGTAGCGTGAACTCCTTTGATTTCCGATAGCCACGGATGTTTCGTATTTTTCTTGTAGATCGTTCCGCAATATTTGTAATTTTTCAAGTCGTTCGCATTATCTACGATGTCCGTTGTCACGTTCGACGTTGCGTCGCAACATACGTGAATTTGCTTGTCGCTTATCGGGCATATGTCGCGTTTTAAAGTTTGCAGTAAACCCGAGGTCGGATTGGTGTAATTTCGTAAAAGTTCCGCGCAAGATTCCATCGGCACGCATAGTCCTTCGGTTAGGTCATTTCGTAAACATCGTTCTGAAGTTAAAAAGTCATATAAATATACACGTACAGCTTGATGAAACTACTATGACAAAAAAAAATTTAAAATGGGACAATGGAATCTTTGGGAGTTATCAGTTCAATAATTCATCTTATCATTTTTGCGTGTGACGTCATAACTTTCTTTTTAATAATGGAAACCCCTATTATAAATGCTCTGATTAAAAACTACACCAGTTTAAAATTTTTCATCGACCTCCATTTTAAAACGGGTCGGTCGATTTTTCTGATTAACGAACGCGCCCTTTGTACCGATAAGAACAATACACTGTCCAAATTTCAGCCTCCTACGATCAAAATTTTCTATGAAAATTCGTTAATAAAGAGAGGAAACAGTTCTGCCCCAAACAAACTTAACAACTTTCAGCATAAATTAAAAAACAACGTTTTCACGGATATTCACGTAAAATATATAGGAAGTGGTTCTGGAGATAGAGAAAATAAATCAAGACAATAAACGTCCTAATAAAAAAAGAAAAGTGAAAATGAACAGAAAACTGCCAGAAATACATTTCGAATATTATAGGAAAAGGTACAGTCGGATGCAAAATTAATGTCGCAAATCACGCAAAATATTCACGACAAGTGAGACAAATAACAAAAATAGCAAAAATTAAACTTTAAATATTCCGATTGTAATTTGTCTGTTATATCGTGCGTGTTCTCGCGCGATGCCGCGCGATTAACGACATTAATTTTGCACCCGACTATACAAAAGTGGAAATTTATGAAATAAATCACGACGTAAACGACACCTAAAAGTACAAACGAAACACAAAGTCATAATCATAGAAGAACCCAACCAGAGTTGGTAAGATAGGTACGGGGTGTTAAAAACAAAATTGAATCAAATCATGCATCAACACGAGGGACGTTCACTGCCTAAACTGACTTTAATCGTTAAACGTTTCTTAGACAACTAAATATTTGTACCTTAAAATCGTATTAATTGTGTTTGTAATCGCTTTATTTTTGTGTATCGGTTAATTATGCAATCGCGATATCACGATTAATTTTTTAACACCCTGTATATTCAATTTCTTTTTTAAACTACTAACCGAATTTATATTAATTTAACCATTTAAAAAAAAACGATTTTATCAGTCAGACGACACTCGATATACTTAAAATATACAGGGCGTTATATTTGAAATATTTCAATTAGTGATGAATTGTAATAATTAATTTATCTAAATTTACGTATATGTAGGTACCTACAGAACTTATCATTTGTTGCATTAAATAATTCCGAGTTTACGGACTTGAACAAACGGGCTATAAATTTTACTTTATTTCCCAATTGCGTTTTATTACGCCTACTAGCGCTCCATTATTTATTTTAATCAAATTTTATTAAAAAAAAAAAATAAACAACTTACGTGATGCTAATATTATTGGAGCGAACGTGAACGTAATTACGACCAAAATCACGGTTATCATTTTTCGACTTTAACATTGAACTATGAATTATTTTAAATAAACTAGATACAAACAGTATTTAACTACATAATATCGGTCAGTGTTTCGATTATCCAAGGTTTACCACAGTTATCGCCCTGATGACATCGTAAAAAACATAAAATGCATTCATTACAAAATAATTTTATTAACTTTGTAACAATTTATTCAAAATTCCGCTGTTGCGAACAGGAAACTTAATATTAGGTTATTTTTCTCGATAATATTCCGATCATGCCATTTTTAATTAAATTAGTTTTACACGAACATAAACAAAAATATGATTGGTATTAATTTTATTGTCAGTAATATTTTGTTATCTTGTGGATAGAGAGTGCAGATGCGGGATTTATTATTTATGTTTGTTAATTTTATTTTCTTAGAGCTGTCTGTATTACGTCGACCGTCTTTTATTTATAACGTTGCGAAACTTTGTAGGAAGATTATTTTGAACTTTCAACACTCGTCATTTATAGAATAACGTGTACGATTCACGCTTTGTTAACTTGCTCTTTTCTACGCGCGCGTCTGCATTAATTTAAATAATACTCTATTATTTTATTTGCTGTATTTAGAAGGCTCGGGGTTGCCATACTGTCCGATGCAAGCTGCCAGTCGCACGATTCGAATTAGAAATGTTCAAAATAATCTTCTCACAAAGCTTTGCGCTTTGCAATTAGTTTATTATTTGAATTAACTGATATTACAATAATTATTGCTTATCGAACCGTTATCTTTTAACCATTGTTATTCGCTTCGATTCAAATTTATTGAAGCAATCAGTGCCGTATATGGGACACATTTGTGTGGATGCGATGGTATGGACGCATTGTAATCTCTGAGGATTTAATGATTATTAGATTTACCTATATACTTCGAATAATCAGTGCATGCGATAGTTTATTGTTTATGATGTTCATAGTTTTATTAGATCGAGTTTGTTAGTAAATATAATATGATTACCTGTTTATGTTTATTGTTGTCTTGCAGGTGTAATATAAAAACCATTTTTATTTTTCAAGACCTCTTTTTACACGAATTCGTAATAACAATGATCTAAAGTCCTTTAATTCAATAATATTGTAAAATTAATCATCTGAAAGACTTTATACAGGGCGTTTAAAAATGCACTTCTGTATCGGTAGAGGTAGGGAAATGTTACTCCTTAAAATATATTTTTTTAAATAGTAAACGAGGTTCCGACAACGTTTTTAAAGTAAAATATGGTCTCCTAATTTTTTACGAAATTCAAAATTTGAACTTCGGATTTACCGGACAAGTTGGAACTCAACCGAAAAAAACTGTATTACTCACAATCAATTCCGTAATGTTATAGATAAATCTAACAATATTTTGCTGATAGTGAAAAAGTTCCGACAATCATTCAACAGGAAATAGCGCTCTCTTCTCCAGACTTACAAGTGACAGTGAAATTGAAGTTCCAATCGATGAAGTGGTTGAATACTGATTCCAGTTCTTGATAGAAGGTGCATTAAATTTGACAATGAAGATGTAAGAATGGGGGTTTTAGAGTAAACTCAGATTTGGGTTATCGTATTGCGATGACAGATAACTGGTTTAACGGTTTTGAACTTTTCAGAAATCGTCAGTAGTTGCCATTTTTTGGAAACGACAAAAATAATAAACTACGAGCAGATTCATCACCAAGTAAAATTATGAGAATAAAAGTAAAGAGAAACATAGAGATGAATATGGTGGTAGACGATGTGCCCTATAATAGTTTTTGCCATGGAAGTTTTGGATAAAGAAAAACTAGCTAAATTAGACTTCTTATAGACATTCATTTACAACAACAGTTAATCTTATTGTTAATAACGATTGAAAGGCTAGCCTATATTTGATAAACATTCTTTTGTCGATAGAGATGAGGCAGCAGTTAAATAATTCGTTAATTCCAGAATCGCATATTGTCATTAATCCAGTCCAAATACGCCGAAACTCCCACATGAATTTGGGGAATTTTCTTATCACAACTAATACCGATCGAAACCATGCCATCTAAATGCCAACTGTAGTCTTTATAGTTATGCATTAATGGTCCATCGGCATCTCCCCAGCAAGTAATGTCTGCAAATTTGCTCGAATCTACGCTACAAAGATTATAATCGTTTATTGAAACATAGTAGCGATACTTTCTACTGCACTGTTCTCCGGATATGAGAGTCGTCATAATTTTCTTTTTGATTTTTACTTCTACCATACTTTGTTCGCCTCTGACTCCAAAATCGGTGACGTAAAGAGCGTCATCAGTATGCTCATTGAAAGGCGAACAATGCGTTGTCGATAAACAAATTGGTCGCACAAAATCTAAAACGCAAGATACGCGGATCAAACGATAAAATTTTAGAAATTACCGGATATCACCTGAAAAACTCAGCGTGTCGTTTAATCGTACAAGTGCGATATCGTTCATGAATTTCATAAGGTGGGGATGAATTACAATCTCCTCTACTCCCACATCTATGCTACGACTGCATTCTTTTACATTGTCTTCCGGTATATTAACGCAGGAGGTCGCATTGTTTGTTTTGTATTGTCCTAGACGCACGGTTTTTCTAAAATTACCTACTCATAAATTTTTTTTTTTGATTAAACACTTACATTGACATTTTGCTATCTCTGATATCTTTCAGCGAGCTACCGGAAGTCAAAACGTATCTGGCGTTGATTAGTGAACCGCCACAGCTCGCCAAACTCGCCCAGCGATGGCGATTCGACAATTATCGCCGCGAACCAAGGAAATTCGTCGATAAGTATATCATCGGTGTGCCTATAAGCCTTGCGAAGCGCGCGTAATTTCAAATTATTCTCTTTGACGATCGCAGGATCCGATAGTATGGTGCAACATATTTTTTCCCCATCTGTCGGACATTTCAGGTCACTTAAGTATCCCTCGTAGGATTGAATTGGATTCGACGAAGCTTTGAATTCGGAAGGACATTCGTCGAAATTGGCGCAATCTCTCTGTTCGTTGTTTGACGTAACGCAGCGTTCTGGAAATATCGTGGGGATTTAATTCTAATTATTATAAGTAAAACTTTGTGTTAAGTACGCGAGTTTTACCCGAGCGAGTTCTTAAACAGTAGATCGACTTCACGAGAAATGACGTAATGTTGAGCGCATGACTAGATAAGGCGGCAGTCTCACTGAACCACCGTCAACCACCCACGGCCATCAACTAAAATTTAAACATACGTAATCAAATGGCGCTGGTTCCACTAAACCATTGCTAGCCACCCACTATCGTCAAACGGTGACCACCAGTTTGAAAATTCCAACCTATTCTAAATTTGGTGGTTGGTGGCTAATAATTCACATGCGCATAGCACATGTAGTACATAACTACAACTTCTTCGGTATCTGAATCAGCAGAAGCAATCGTCGTATTCGTGTATGAATGGTAAATAACGTCAATAAACAACTTTGCACAATCAATATAAAGTAAAAAGTTGGCGATATTGATATGTCTGTAGGGGAAATTAAGGGCGGAATTTAAGATTTGGTGGTCATTACGTGTTTCAGCGAGACCGCACACGAATATTTTAGTTGATGGTAGTTGATGACAGTCGGTGGCAGTGGGTGGTGGTGGCTGCAGTGGGACTGCCGCCTAATCGTTGAGCGAAATCAGCGTAGCTGCAACGTCAAAATGCGACCCTAAACTTCGTCGTGGTGTTGATTCGTAATTGACTTAAGGCGAAGAAATGAAAATCGATTGATGATTTCACTTTGTTAATCTCATTCGCGGTGAAGCGTATTAATACGCAATATTTCCAATCTATTTGTATAGTTTTTTCAATCCAATCGAGGTACTTGGAAACGTTAGTATGGACTGCTGGAAATTCTCCGTTTTGTGGCGTTCTGTATAAAACGCCTTCTAGATACCATCGGTTGTTGTAAAAAAATAAAATGGTTGTATTGGTAATTTCCTCCACTTTGACGTTTTTAGTGCCCGATGTGCACACGTCAAAATCGGATAAAAATTTAACATCATTTTCCTTGCACGTTTCCTTATATATTGAAAGCGATGCTCTTGGACGACACTGATATATAAAGCGTGTCTTTTTTATTTGGCAGATACGCCGTAGGTAGTGGTAGACATATTGGCTTGAAATGATCTAAGAATAATAAACACAGTGTGTAAATTATTATTTTTGCGTATTTTAATTAAAATTAACAGTCCCTAAGCCTGTGCAACTTGTTGCAACACAACCGCTTCATATTAATCGATTAATGCAGGGTGAATATGGAAAACAATTATCTACCTGTGAAAATCAATCGATTTGACGTCGTTAGCAAAGCTATGTCATTCGAACCAGTACTCGAAACGTAATCGGAATGTACTATTATTTCAGAAATACAGCCATATTTGGCACATTCATTCTATTCTTCACATTTCCTAACCTCGGACACACAATGAATAAGTAACCTAAATTTAAAAAATAATTATAATAGCATAATTAAAGAATTTTTAATCGATCTGTACTCCGACGCTTTCGCGATCCACAAATTTTTCTTTAATTCCGTACAAGATGCCGTTGCAAGAACGAATCTCGTATTAATTACAGTGCCAATGCAGAGGAAAATGTCGATTTCTAGTTCGTCGTTAAACCCTCTTATTTCTGCCGACCACGGCGATTTTTCGTTAATTATTTCGCGAACGCCGCACTGCTCGATGTTAAATAATTTTCTGTAGCGGATAGACGCCGCGTCGCTTGCCCCAGTTACCGCTGAAAAAGTAGCGAAAATAGTTTTATCTCGATTAATATTCACAATTAAGTACTTAACAAATAAACTAACAAGAAGATATTTAGGTAAATAATCCGCTACTCCTATCGCAACGCCTTGTATATTGATATACATGTCTGCATTATTTTATTTTTTATGGTCAACCTTAAATTGCATCTTATTAACATGCCTATTTTCAATTAACATTATTTTTAATGAAAATACGAGCGACGTCACTTACGTATTAAAATCGTCGAACAAATTGTTATTAAATGAAATACCTCTACAGGGTGTTGTGTGTTGTTAAATAACTCGTAATATATGAATGTCCTTAATATTATAATGATTTAGGCACGTGCACACGATAAATAGTTAACATATTATCAGATGCAGAAAAGTTTTTGGATTTCAATAAATTAATTTTGAAACTTGACGTTTTTCAATTTTGTTAGCGAGAAAATGTCGCAATATCAGTTTTAGTGCGGTCCACCTACCTATGGGTGGTCAGAGTGAAAAGTTCTGACCCCTTTTAATTAGAAGCAGCGAATTTTATAAATATTTTACGGCTCAAATCGTTTTCGGTGAATAACGGTTAACGATAGTCAACACGCGGTCAACACCTGAACGGGAGACCGCCGGGAAAACTTTCTTACTTTTCATACTTATAATAGGCGTTTTCGATATTTTTAGTTAACTTCATCGAGATTCATTGAATATACTTTTAGAGATACGCGCTTACAATGTCAAGGACAGAACTTTTTGCTCCGACCGTGTAACTTTATCGTAATAGTGTAATATATTTTTATTTGTGTCTCACTAAAATTATTTAAAATATAGATAAATATATAAACGCTTGCGTATATAGAAAAATAATGTTTCTACATAATCTAAATTATTATGTTAACAAGCAGCTAACTTGTAAAATTATACCTAATTTGTACTTATCGAGATAATTTTAACTAGACAAACAGATAATTTATTTATTTGTTGATTTGTAGTCATTTAATATTGTTTTTTTATAATAATTTAAAATTACGTTTAATACAATAAAATAAAGATAACTATATCTACATACGTACATACTGCTATAGCCCCACGTTGGGCGCCAATGTTTTTTTATTTGCTACGGCCCCACGTTGTACTTTTTAATTCTAAGTTATAAATTAATTATATAAAACTTATTTTAATTTTCTATCTTTATATATATTTTAACTAATTATACGTTATAAATTATTTAGTTTAAAATTATCTTATCTATTCTAATAATAACTTTATCTATTCTTATTTCAGTTCCTCCTACACATTAATAGTCTTGCTTTATTTATAATTATTCAATCGTTCTCGCCCTTTTTATTGTTCTTTTCTTTCAACACTTCCAATCTTCATTTCCATCCACGCTCCCTCCAACTTCCTTCACTCTTCTGCCACTTTTGTTTACAGTCTTTTACACTTTTATTCCCTCTTAATTTCTCCCTTACAATTTTTATTTATTCTCCTAAATTTTTTTTTTGACATTTTTCATTAAAATTATCATCAAAACTCCTCTCATTTCAACTGTATCCTTGATCTCTTTCAATTCTACAATTTAAAAAAAAAACGTATATTACCTGTAAATTAATGTCGTTGTCAAGGAAAGACGATTCGATACATTCTTTTAAATTAAATTAATATATTTGCCTTTCACGAGTAAAAAATGACAAAAATAAGCTCTTCGCCAGAATCTCCTTCGCGATTCATTTTACGACAAAAATACTTATACGACAAAATAAACTAGGAAAAATTTCCTACAATTTCCGTCCTTGTAGTTTTTCTGTTAAGTCGATAGTTTCGCGCGCGCCGTCCTTACAAAATTTACTCTACCGGGAGATTCGACGTTAATTTTTTAGCATAGAGAAATTACACTATATCTTTAGATACAAACGTGAAAATTTGTGCATCTAGGATGTATATTTTCAGGCGAGGAGCGTAGAAAAATTCCTCGACGCGACGAGAGTTATGACATCATAAAGTTGGCCGTTACCATTTCAATTTTTTACCGATACACCACAAGAACCACTAGTTCGGATTCGTTTTCTTTTTCTTTTTTAGGGAAGAGACCTTTAGAGTATCTTTCAGACAGAAAAATTTTCCCCGCTATGTTACGATAAATACTTATTGTTAGGTTGCTTAACAAAAATGGTAACGACGAGTGTTTGTTTCTTTGAATTGTAACTTGAAAAAATATATTTTACTTTGTTATACGACAATACACGACGTTTTTTTATAATAAATCAAATAAGAGACAATTTTCGACCGTCATTTTGATCACTGACCTGTGCAATTCGACGAAAAAAATTGTTAGTGATGCTTATGAATAAAACTCATTACATTTAAGGGTTTATTTCAATTAAGTCAGGTTAGATGGCTATTTTCTCGAGCTCAACTTTGGAAAAAGACGCTGTACCTGGAGTACTTCGTCGCCAAAATACACGGTGTTTATACCACACCAGATTTATTGCACTTTGTGTTATTCGCTTCACGTTCAAGTGTTAATTCAATAGAATGAACTGAAAAGTTTTAAAGAAATCTCAAAATGTGGTAAGTTTTTCTATTTTAGAAAAAAAATATCCAAGATATTGATAACGTATATTATACATGCATAGTTTCACTATCGAGTCCAAGGCTTCATAGTTCGCATTATCCATTCAACGTAATTGAAAACCTTGGTGTGTATCTCCGGATATTTCTTTTCGCACAGTAAACCACGCACCAGAATTCCCTCCACGTACCACTTCTTCTGATAGTCGTACATTAATGGACCGCCGCCATCACCGAGACAACTGATATCTTTAGTATCGGAAGTATCCTTAGTGCATATATGGTTCGTGTTAATGAAAAAATCGTTATCTATATACGTTAATTTGCATTCTTCGTTACTTATCAAGGTTGCCTCGACTTTTTTCTTTAACTCCGTTCGATTTTGACCATTTGCAGTTAAACCAAATCCCGTTATATACATTTTAACGTTAAGTTTCGGCTTTTCGGTCGCGGGCTTAACTGGAGGAATACATATTGGCCGAATATAATCTGAAAATTGAACTGATTATTATTGAACGATTGGCAATTGTCGAAATAATTTCGATACCTGAAAACGCAACGCTTTGATTTAATCTGATCAAACCGATGTCGTTTAATTCTGTGTCGTAGTACGGATGCATTATCGTTTCCTCTACGTTATAATCGATGTACGTCGAACATTCTTCGGTATTAAATTTAGTTAGATGGACGCAAGAGGTTTTGTTTACTACGTGATATGCTCCCAAGCGCACGAATGCTCTAGAAATCCCATCAAATTTTAATGTCGGATCCCGCTTCGAACCTTACTTACATTTCTCTGCGGCTTAAAAATACGGGATTTAAACATTGTGCTGCTGTAAGAACGTATCGGGCGTTGATAAGAGCCCCTCCGCATACGGCCAAAGTAGATCTGTTCCCTACAGGAATAGGCGTCGACGTCCTGATTATCGCCAACCATGGAAATTCGTCAACGCCTATGGTGTCCGACTTAGGAAAATAACTGTCGACCTGTTGAAATCCGCAATAACTATCGATGTTGTTGAGGTTCGGTATTGGAGGCACCAGTTCATCAGCTGCCACAGTAGAAGCGATCTTGTCGATTCTGGCACGATTCGGATACAGAGGGCAACAAAATTCGTCGAGCGTTCCGCATTTGCTGTTGCGGAAGTATGTTGTTCCTGCTTTTAGCGGATTTAGTAGAAGTTGCTGTAGCGACGGACACTCGTTCACGGCCACGCAGTCGCCTTCATCTCCATCGGGCGTAATACACTGCTCTTGAACGTATCGAGAAAAAACATTGCGACTTATCGGTCTGGGACTTTTCGACGACAAAACTTGTGCAACGATTAAACGATAAAAATAGCTTACGTTTTTATCGGCCACATATTGGCGAATGACTAGCGAGGAGAAAATTATTTGGCGTCGAAACGTCCGGCTCCGTGTACTATCTGGTAAAAAAGTAGTGTCGCGTACCGAGTCTTATGGGATAGGCAACTCAAAAACCACTAACAATTCAATCCCTTATTTTATGAAGGCGGAGTTAAACGACCTTAACACTGGTACTTACATTACAAATTAATTTCGACTCGTTTTTGTAACTAGATATTATTTGCTAAACTAGGGGGAAGATAAGATAAGATAATTATCGGTAAATTTATTGTTTACATCAATTATACATAATTATGTAATGTTAGAATTTAATTAAATTGGTAAATATAGATATTTATGAGTATAGAATATTAGTATTCGATAAAAATATAAGTTAGTTAAATTAAATTAAATCACGTAGTTTTATTCATTTTATTTTGGTCAAAACTTTCAAGGAAGACTATCGGTAAACTTTTACCCTTCTTGTTTAAGCTTTCCCGTTTGCAGGTATGAAACGAAGGTTATTCATTGTTATCGTTACCTAGTTAAGTGTTGTTAAAAATATGCATATTATCGTTGAAATTTCTTTCTATATTACATCTGATGCAAAAATACATTTTGAATGAAATCGAACATTTTTTATTTATGTATTTACATGTCGGTAGATATTTATACCTAATTAATTATGCATAATTTTTAATATACCTAGCTACCTACCGTTATAATATTTTTCCCATCTTTATATCATTCACGCAATTTCGTAAGAATTTATTTTACTATTATTAAGTAAAAACTAAATATGCTTCTTGTTCTACGCATAACTACCTTATGAATGCCAAACTGGTCACCGCTCGATGCTGTTGCGGGTAAAAAGTCCAGGTATAAAGGAAAATTTCGGGAAATGTAATTACAACCTTATGTAGAATGGAAGACCACTCAAATGTGAATTTTTTGATATCAAACGATTCGTCTTAAAAAATAAGCATTTTACATCATTACGCCAAACTGTTAATGAATAGAAGAAACTTATAAGGGTAAAAAATTCACTTACTTACGATTACAAGATAACTAGCTTGATGGAATTCTTAAAAATTTATTTTTTCAGAAAACGAGAAATTCTGAATCTACAAGACTTTACTTTTTTAATAGGTTTACTACCTACTTGATTTCACAATATCCTTACGGTTAATAATAAAATAAACATATCCATTAAATATAAAATATTTTGGTAATTTTTAGTTAGGTAAGTAAATAGATTGTAAGTGTAAAACTAAATAAGTGAAACGATCATACAAATTTGTGAAACATTTGTAAAATTAACATTGATAACATTAATTACCTACAAAATATTATAAGTTATAATTTTTTATACTATATACTGTATATTACTATAAATACTTTGCATATTTTTTACAACTATATTTTTAGTTTTATGTTTATTGTGGCGTTAACGTTTAATCAGGAAACTATTTTGTCGGTATTGTGTTTACTTAATATTACTTTTTTTTCATGTTTAGTGTGGGCATTTTTATAATTATTAACTTTAAGTTTAGATTGCATTTTTAAATAAATACTGAATATAAGTACACTTATCTTATTAAAACTTCTTATTTTTACATGCTTATTATAAGCTATTTTTAATATATTATAATTTACCACTACCTTATAACGTTTATTATATTAGATTCAGAATTTCTCGTTTTCTGAAAAAATAAATTTTTAAGAATTCCATCAAGCTAGTTATCTTGTAATCGTAAGTAAGTGAATTTTTTACCCTTATAAGTTTCTTCTATTCATTAACAGTTTGGCGTAATGATGTAAAATACTTATTTTTTTAAGACGAATCGTTTGATATCAAAAAATTCACATTTGAGTGGTCTTCCATTTTACATAAGGTTGCAATTACATTTCCAGAAATTTTTCTTTATACCTGGACTTTTTACCTGCAACAGCATCGAGCGGTGACCGGTTTGGCATTCATAAGATAGTTATGCGTAGAACAAGAAGCATATTTAGTTTTTACTTAATAATAGTAAAATAAATTTTTACGAAATTGCGTGAATGATATAAAGATGGGAAAAATATTATAACGGTAGCTAGGTATAT
Organism: Rhagophthalmus giganteus; assembly: GCA_036326145.1. Taxonomy (NCBI): domain Eukaryota; kingdom Metazoa; phylum Arthropoda; class Insecta; order Coleoptera; family Rhagophthalmidae; genus Rhagophthalmus; species Rhagophthalmus giganteus. The sequence continues at coordinate 11,229,872 of JARFJA010000036.1, read as the reverse complement.
TAAAAATTATACATAATTAATTAGGTATAAATATCTACCGACATGTAAATATATAAATAAAAATGTTCGATTTCATTCAAATATGTATTTTTGCATCTAGTGTAATATAGAAAGAAATTTCAACGATAATATGCATATTTTTAACAACACTTAACTAGGTAACGATAACAATGAATAACCTTCGTTTCGTACCTGCAAACAGGAAAGCTTAAACAAGAAGGGTAAAAGTTTACCGATAGTCTTCCTTCGATTCAAGCCAACAGATCTACCAAACCGTTTCACATAATACATAGTGGTGTTAAAGATATTGACTCAGTTACAAATCAGCTAGTATTAGAATTCGAATTAGAATATTAGAATTAGAATAAGGAAATTTTTTCTGAAACCTTTCTACATGTCTCAACAAAAGTCAAACCAGTTACTGAATGTCACTACGTGACAGATTGTAAAATTATAAATAAATTTAAAAAAAAAAAAGTCTCCTTGAAAGTTTTGACCAAAATAAAATGAATAACACTACGTGATTTAATTTAATTTAACTAACTTATATTTTTATCGAATACTAATATTCTATACTCATAAATATCTATATTTACCAATTTAATTAAATTCTAACATTACATAATTATGTATAATTGATGTAATCAATAAATTTACCGATAATTATCTTATCTTATCTTCCCCCTAGTTTAGCAAATAATATCTAGTTATAAAAACGAGTCGAAATTAATTTGTAATGTAAGTACCAGTGTTAAGGTCGTTTAACTCTGCCTTCATAAAATAAGGGATTGAATTCTTAATGGTTTTTGAGTTGCCTATCCCATACGACTCGGTACGCGACACCACTTTTTTACCAGATAGTACATCTACTTACTATTTTTTAAGTTTGCCTTTATCCAATTCAAATATAACGATATATTGGCGTGCAATGTTGGTAATTCTTTTCCGTGCGCGCTTCTATAACCGATACCTTCCAAAAACCACTTATTGTTATAGGAAAAATAAACGGCAGCGCCGATGATATTGTTAGCGTCAGTCAAGTTCGCAATTCCCGAAGTGCACATATCGTACAACGTCAAACTAACATTTTCGAATTTTTTATTCAAAATATCGTGGCACTTTTCGTTCGCAATAAATTTACTTTTTATTGTAAATTTCTTATCTCGAGATGGTGTTTTTAGCCAACTGGAAATGTAAACTGCATCTTCATCCACGATGGGCGTATCTAGTGCGGATATTGGAAAACATATTGGGCGAATGTAATCTGAAATTTGCGATTATTGCAAACGCGCCCTTTTAGTATCGTAAGCATTAACTACCTGAATAAACAACCCTCCCCCGTAGACTCAGCAAGGCGATATCGTTGAATTTATTTTCTTCGACATAAGAAGGATGCACAATAATATTATCGACTTTTAAATCCTGAAATTTATAGCAATCTTCGTAGTTTTTGTCGTAAAAATCGTCGCAATCTTTTCCGCGTTCGCCGTTAAAATCGCCAACGCGCACCGAAAGCCTAAAAATCATAGCGTGCTGATAACGATGGGACGATCAACTTACCCGTGAAAATAACTTACGATTCGCCCCAATTTCTCTTTTTCGCGTCCACGCAAGAAGCCGTGCTAATAACATATTTAGTACTTATAAGAGTTCCCACGCAAATTATTTTTTGTAATCCACATCCGTCGGCGATTTTTTTTATTTCGACCGTCCATGGAAATTCGAGATCGTCGCCGTTAGTTTCGTACGTTCCGCAACCTGCGACGTTGGTTGATTGGATTTCGTTCGTAAAAATTAGTTTAGTCGAAGCGTCGGATTTGTTTACGTCGCAGCAGACGTTCGTTTGCCCTTTTAAACATGCATACGGAAACGGAGTTTCCAAATAATCCGTCGAAGGATTCGTTTTATTTCCCGAGAGTTCCATACATTCTTCTAAGGGAAAGCATTCGCCTTGAAATAAATCGTCTCGGAAACACGATTCTAAATAGGAAAATAATTCAATTCGTTTTTGACTGTTTTAGTAGCAGATGGAACGTTTACTGAAAATAGGAGCAATACGAAAATTGACTACCGGACTGAAGCTAGCGAACCAAAACATATTTGGCAACACCGCAGTATAAGTTTTGTCCATACTACTAAATACATTAAACGTTAAAATAATCCTATAAATCATCGATTAGGATTCATGTTATCAATTAAATTATGTAATAATATCTTACATGTGATGTATTATTAATAAAATTATAATTCTTTATACATAATGAAGAAAAATTAACGTTTATTGATAATCCCTCGTACTACTTAAATTACCATTTAAAAACGTTTAGTAACAATGCAACAACCTCCATTTAATTTGGCAAGAACGTGCATTAATATCCAATACGCAATATATCGAAATTAGAAAAAAATCCTAGCCGCAGAAGGCCTTCATAGTAGCCAATAAAAATATTTTTCCAAGTTAAAAATTCTAGAGTCTATACTAAAACGGTACTTAGAGTTGAGGTGCTACCATCAAATTTTGCAGGAACTTGCATTAATATGTTATAAATAACATATTCAAATTAGAAAAAAATCGTATGATTGGAAGACCTTCATAATTTCTCGCAGGTACTTTCTTATGGCTCGGCCAAGTATTTGGTTCGGTAAAATCACCGGCGAAGATAGCAAACTAAAAACTTTAAGGAATTATTCAGTTGGTTAGCTTTTTCTGTAAGTTCAAAATTTGATCATTTATTATAATAGGGCACTTGGAGTCGAGGTGCCAGTGCCCTATTATGATAGATGATTGAATTTTGAACTTACAGAAAAAGCTAACCAACTGAATAATTCCTTAAAGTTTTTAGTTCGCTATCTTCGCCGGTGATTTTACCGAACCAAATACTTGGCCGAGCCATAAGAAAGTACCTGCGAGAAATTATGAAGGTCTTCCAATCATACGATTTTTTTCTAATTTGAATATGTTATTTATAACATATTAATGCAAGTTCCTGCAAAATTTGATGGTGGGACCTCGACTCTAAGTGCCCTATTTTTATGCATGTTTGAACATTGAAATTGCATAAAGCGCCAGTTATTGCCTGTTATGAAGGTCTTCCGATCATACGATTTTTTTCTAATTTGGATATGTTATTTATATCATATTAATGCAAGTTCCTGCAAAATTTGATGGTGGGACCTCGACGCTAAGTGCCCTATTTTTATGCATGTTCGAATTTTGAAATTGCATAATGTGCCAGATATTGCGTGTTAGAAAGGCCTTCCGATCATACGATTTTTTTCTAATTTGGATGTTATTTATAACATATTAATGCAAGTTCCTGCAAAATTTAATGATGGGACCTCAATTCTAAGTGCCTTATTTATGTGCATGTTTGAATTTTGAAATTGCAGAAAGCGCTAGTTATTAGCAGTTACAAAGGCTTTCCGATCATACAATGTTTTTCTAATTTGGATATGTTATTTAAAACATATTAATGCAAGTTCCTGCAAAATTTGATGGTGGGACCTCGACGCTAAGTGCCCTATTTTTATGCATGTTCGAATTTTGAAATTGCATAATGTGCCAGATATTGCGTGTTAGAAAGGCCTTCCGATCATACGATTTTTTTCTAATTTGGATGTTATTTATAACATATTAATGCAAGTTCCTGCAAAATTTAATGATGGGACCTCAATTCTAAGTGCCTTATTTATGTGCATGTTTGAATTTTGAAATTGCAGAAAGCGCTAGTTATTAGCAGTTACAAAGGCTTTCCGATCATACAATGTTTTTCTAATTTGGATATGTTATTTAAAACATATTAATGCAAGTTCCTGCAAAATTTGATGATGGGACCTCGACTCTAAGTGCCGTTTTAATATGGATTCTCGAATTTTGAACTTGGAAGAATATTTTTATTAGCTACTATGAAGGCCTTTTGCGCCTAGGATTTGTTTCTAATTTCAATATATTGTGTATTGGTTATTAACGCATGTTCTTGCCAAATTAAATGGAGGTTGTTGCATTGTTATTAAACGTTTTTAAATGGTAATTTAAGTAGTAAGAGGGATTATCAATAAACGTTAATTTTTCTTCATTATGTATAAAGAATTATAATTTTATTAATAATACATCACATGTAAGACATTATTACATAATTTAATTGATAACATGAATCCTAATCGATGATTTATAGGATTTTTTAACGTTTAATGTATTTCGTAGTATGGACAAAACTTATACTGCGGTGTTGCCAAATATGTTTTGGTCCGCTAGCTTTTAGTTCGCTAGCTTCACTCCGGTAAATTGACTTTGATATAAGGGTGAGTTCGATGTGTTTAGTGGTTTGCCTATTACACTTATTAGTGGAAGAGCCGGTAACGCTTTTCGGTACGTCATCGGGTAATGAATAAAGACGCGTTTCCCGTGAAATACGTATCGTTAAGAATAAAAAGGGTTAATTTAGATTAATTTTGCTTCGCGCATTTATACGTCACACGACAACGAGATGAGAGTTTTAATTTTCCAGCTACGTCAGAGAATACGTCAAAATAAAACTTTTAAGTTTCTACAAATTTTTCGTACGACGCTCCCCTGCCGAGATATTCGCACCCCAAAGTTGAAACATTAAAAATCAATTTTCTTTAAATAACATTTTTATTTTCCGTTTGAATCTAATAAATTTTCGGTATTCACACGTAATAAACAAAGGTCTTTAAAACGGTGCAATCGGTTTTTCGATATCACCTTATGGGAGCCAGGGGCGCGCAACCCCAAATTTTTCGGAGGACTAACTTTTCGAATATTTAGGTGCATCGAAAAACCTGAAAATCTTTTAACTAAACTCTGAACTTACACTAGAAACTTGGGTGCGCGGGAGCACCCAAAGAATACTTTAATTGCCTCTGGCAACCGTCACATATTCGTAAACGGGAAACCTTTTAAGTTTTCATATCATGTATAGTTCGACTCGTTGCTTGATGGCGAAAAATGTCATTACCTGTCGAGTAACCGAACGAGTTTCGGGCACGGTTTTAATTTTTCTACAAAATGTCTAAACTCACATCTCGTTCTCATGTGACGTATAAATGCGCAAAGAAAAATTAAACTAAATTAACCTTTTTATTCCCATCGGTATAGGTATCTATAGGTATTCTTGGGTACCCGATAACGTACCTACCAAAAAGTGTCATCGGCTCTTAGACTAGGGTAAACAGTACAGTGATTGGCCCTTTAAGCAATACCCAATTTTGTTTGCTCGCCAAAAATACATAGTTACAAATGTATATGTTTCAGTGGTATCAAGTCATTCAGAAAACTCTAAATTTTCGTTTTTCTTAAATAGTTTAAACATAATTGCAGTATTTCTGTGATGCATTATGGTTTAAGTGAAGTTATATCAAAATAACAGTGATTGGTCGTCACAAGATAGTTATTGGCCGCCCTTTTTATTACGTACGCAGACGGTTATAAAGGTTATTTTTCAAATAAAAGACAATAAGGATTAATAAAAAAGAAACCTTTATTTGTAAATGAATTTTAAATAAATAAATTTTACATAACATTTTAAATAAACATAACATACAGGGTGTAACTAAAATAAGTCTAAACCTCTTAATGGGGGGTAGCTGTAATGATTTAAACCACATTTTCCTTATCAATAGATAGCCGTTTATTAATAGTTGCCGAAAAAATTGCATTTCAAATTTTAAGTACGATCCTGTTCTTACTCAATCTTACTTAAATTCATAATAGAGAAGAAACGGATTATTGAAGTGCAAATAATTAATTTTCAAGGTAAAACGAACATCGATATAATTTATAAATAAATAAAACGTTCATATGGATCGTTTAATGCTTCGCTTAAAGTCTCTTAAGAAATCTCGCATTAAGGTTCAAATTTGCTTGTTTTACGAAACTTTCACTAAAGATCACGGCCAAAATAATAAATTTGAGAATTTGATCGTTGCACTATTGTATTATTTTAAATTTTAGAATTTGATGTAAGACTTGTAGAAAAAAAATGTTTATTTTTGTTTAAATTTCAGGTTTAAAAATGTTTTAATTTGGAATATAGTGAAAATTGTATTGAAGAATTACAAGAAAATAAACATTTTTTCTACAAAATCGATGCATACGTCAAATTCTATAACTTAAAATAATATAATAATTCAACGATCAAATTTCCAAAATTATTATTTTAGCCGTAATCTTTAGCGAAAGTTCTATAAAACAGGCGAATTTGAACCTTAAAGCGAGCTCTTCTAAGAGGCCTTAAGCCTTCAGATGTTAAATAATCTTCTATTTCGTTAAACCATCTTTTAATGTCAAATTCTGGAAAAAGCTGAACTCACAACTGTAACGGCTTTAGACGTCCTTGTGATGGGTTCGCCGTGACGACAAAGGAATGCCTTATACCACCCATCACCAGGAAAGTTATTCGTAAAAGGATTAGGACGAGGAGTTTGGTCATTGATAGTTGCACGTCTTCCTTACGTCTAGGAAATCCGTTTCTCTGATTTTCTATGATCCATTTGACTAAAATAGCTTCCTCTCCACGGGACAAAATGGGATTTGGTCCACAACTAATTTTGACGAATTTATTGCTTCTTCGAAATTGCAGCGTTGCCCTTGGTATTTCAAACCTTCTGGACGCTTCTCTCGGCGGCGTACCATTTTCTATTTCTTCTAGAGCCCTTTTGAAACTATCTTCCGAATAGGTTTTTTTTCCTATGTCATTCTAGATTCAATTTTTGACATTTCGAACAGAATAATATTGTAAACTGCAAAGGTAAAAACCAACCGATTATAATTATTGGCCACCCAAAGATGATAGTTATTGGCCGGTGATTAAAAACTGTAAGCGATAAAGTTAAGTCATCCGAAATTCCTAAATGTGAGATTAAAAAATATTACGACACATATTAATGTAAACTTTCTAATAAAACAGGTATTAGTGGTAAACTATAGTTATTGGCCAAATGGTCAATCACTATACTTTTCCAATTTTTCAATACAGTTATTGGCTCCCGCAAAATGTACAGAATTTATAAGTTATAATGTCTGTAAATGTAGCAAAATACGTATTTATTCATGCTTTTTTAACAAATATTAACTAAAACAAAACTTACCATATCAAGTCGCCAGAAAAAACCTATCAAATACCACCACTCGGCTTAACAAAATTTTAAGGTGTGCTCGAAATGGCTCCATACACAACACACAGTTCGCGTCAATTAATAAACTTACAAGCTCATCGAAGCCATCACAATAAAATCTAGGTTGCCTAAATAGCGCAAGGTCGTCAGATATTTGTGGCGAAGGCTAAATGTTAATTATTTCGATCAAACTCTTAATATGAAATATTTAAATTAGCACGGCCAATAGCTGTCAGATAGCCAACAACTGTGCTGTTTATCCTATATCATAATTTTTTCAAATTACATAGGTATTGTACTACAGTACGTAATACAACAAGTGGTCTGATTGTTTTCAACGACATTTGATGTTCAATGTACGAGTACGAGAACGCGAGTGCAGATTTTTCAAAAACAACGAGTGCTCTTTGTGTGCTTGAATTCTCAACGACGATTGTGAGATGTAAATGTTTTAGTTTACAAATAGTAAATAACGAACTAATGGGTTGAGGTCCGAAGACCTTGACGACCATTGCATCGATAAGTAAATATGTAGGTAGGTATTAGAGAGTTTTTACACGATTACGGTAACTTTACCGTAATAGTTTACGGTATTTTGTTTGAAATGCGCATGCGCAAACCCGTTATTGGATTACGGTAGTACGCTATCGTGAGGTGAATAACGGGTGGTTTACGGGAACTAAAATGTAGGTATTTTTGCAATTTGGCATTGGCACTTGCATTATAGTTGTGGCGGCGCCCCTACGAAAGACGTCAGTAAAATTGTGTTTGACATAGTAAAATTATAACCCCTAAAACTATTCAAGTGTAGTTAAAAGTTAGATTGGAAGTAGCCGGCCTTTCGATGGTGACGCCCGGAAAGTCACGGCTTCGTTTCTCTATTATGGATGATATAATGCTTCTGCGGGAAATTGTGGGGGTCAACCCCTTTGAAGATTTTCACCTCTTCAGAACAATCAACATCCAACTTGGAATCTGAATTATTAGGAGATGATGCAGAAAATAAAAATTACAAAACTTTGACTTCCGAAGAAGATTTTGAAAATAATTCACAAGGAGAGCTAGAACATAGAAATGTATATGTGTATGTATATAAGTATACATGTATATGTAAAGGTGTAGAATTTAATTGTAGTAAAATTTGAAACACTGAAAGGAAATATTAAAGAATATGTTGGAAAAATTACATCTATAGACGGCGATGAGATTGCTGGTAGCTTCATGCGAAAATCATCGAAAGCTGAAAATATTTTCGTCTTTCCGCAAATTGAAGATATTAGTGAAATAGCATTTAATACTGTGCTAAGGAAAATAGAAATCAAAATATCCAAAAGAAGATTTAGTTTTTAATAATTTCATTTTATTTATTAGTCATGTTTCTGTTTATCTTTGTATATTTTATACCTATATTGTGAATTTTTAAAAACCACACATTTTTAAAAATGTTACTTTTGTTCCAAGAAACCCCGTAATAAACTTAATTTGATATTAGTGTGCCTTTAAATAGCCTGTTTCAAGTGACCTCAACCGTGGGGTTACTTGTAACAATCATATTTTATATTTTTAACGTTTTCTCGTTGAAAATTAAAAAATGTATTCGCATAAGTGGATTCTACGCCCCATTTGACTCAGTATAACATTTTTTTATTGACAATAATAATATTCTTTCGAAGATAAAGTAGAAAATTATCTCAAAGTCGTAATCAAGTAACCCCGGTTGATGGTATCTTATATTTTAAGGTTATATTTGTGTGCAAAACGTCAAACCTAAATTCTGACATTAACGCAATGGTCGTGCAAAAACTATACATTGGAATCTTTACGGAATTGTCAATGCGGTATTCAATCACATGACTTTAGCGTTAGCGGGACATTTAGCGTAAATGTGCAAAAACTCCCTATTGTTTGTTAAGTATTTTTGTCACAGAAATAACAATAATCATTTTCGATAAACAAAAACTACACCTACTAACCCGGATATGGCTGCACGACGTGTTCAATCCAATCTAAGTAATTCGAAACGTTCAAGTACACTAACGGCAAACGCTCATTATCGTCCGTAACTCTCGTCAAAATTCCCTGTAAGTGCCATCTATAATCTCTGTACAGCAGCAAAGGTGCCCCTAAATTAATATATCTTTTATCTTTCCCGGAATTTTCGATATACTCCGTACACATTTCATGGTCGCTTAACACGCGATCGCGTAACAATTTTTGGCAGTTTTCGAATGTTATAAAGATGGCCGTGGTGTCTGGATTATTTGAAGTAAAATCGAACCAAGTGCTTAAATACAAGCGACCTTCGAAATTTTCGGTTTTCGAGTCCGGTATCGGAGCACATAACGGTTTGGCATACCCTACAATTTTTAAGTTCATTTTTGCACAAATTTAATTAACTTCTGTTACTTACCTAAAATTGGAACGGTACTGCTTAACCTTAATAAAGCGACATTATTTACACCGTGCGGTTGATTGTAGCGTGGATGCGCTATTGCATGACTGATATAAAAGCGTTGACCGGTCACATTTTCGTTCCAAAAAAATTCTTGATGGAAAACCACACTAACTCTAAACGCGTCCAAATACAGTTATACATAGTCAAAAAATGCGTTATTTTTGTTATGTAACACTCACATTTTGTAATTCGGTCGTTTGCGTTTTACACATTGAGCTAACGTCAAGACATATCTATCGTTAATTAGAGCTCCCGAACATAAAATTATTAATTTTTCAAATGGTAAATGAAAACCTTGTACGGCTGCTAACCAGGGCGATTTCTGATTATTGGTCTGGAAGCCGCATCTTAAAAGTGCATCGTATCGAATTGGAAACGAAAAATATTCTGACACGAATAATGAAATAGAAATTAAGTCGATGTTCGTTAAAAAAGACGAAATAATACCTACTTACCTTCCGTATTGATTAATGAAAATATAAAGAAAAAGAAAAGTAACACGAAACGCATAGTTAACTGTAAAGAAACATAAACTATTCGGTTTTAATCAATAAATTCTTGTTTATTAACATTAAAGGTCATCTTTGTTAACTAATTATCTATTAATTTATTAAATTTGTAATGGTTTTAGATTAGCCTGATTTTTATAATATCATTTAAAGTTCGGGGATTGTTGTGTGTGTGAGGGGAGGGTTAATAAATCGCATGGTGCGTTTAAAAAAAATGTAAATCGTAGGTATTCATAATTCAAAACTGTATCGATCGTTATGAAGAAAATTTATTTCACGAAGTGTCGACACTGAAATCCTAGAAATCCAGGTCGAATTGCGATCCTCGCGATCGTGTTTTTGATCTTCGCAATTTACCATCTCGCAACACATCTGTTATCAAATTATTTATGGATGGATGGACGATTGTCAGCACCTGTGGATCGCTGACCTACGTCCTGAGCAAATATATTGCTAAGGAACTTCAGTGATCTGTTGTAACAACCAGGAGTTGTGTGAAAAACTCGAAACATCTCTTGGAAATTTTACCACAACAAGAATCCCAGAAGAATAAACTGCACATGTTATTGAAAGAGTTCGAAGGGATTTGGTCGAATCGGCGAAATTATACTAAATCACAACTTATTTCTTGCGGATTAGAGACTTCTACGTAAAAACGGAAAAAAAACGGCGAAGCTAGAATTGGATCTTTTGGGAACATCTTTATGGAAAGCTTCGAAAAAGAGATTATACGAACCAGCGCGACAAAAAGCTTAAATGCTGGTATCAGATGACATTCGCAATATGGCCTGATGATATGGACACTGCAAAAGAATGGCTACCAACCACAAGAAATTCAAAAGGCATATTTGATCAAGAAGAAACAAAATAAACCACAACAACCGTACATCCATCGCTGCTGCAACCGATAAAAGATTTTAAAAAATAAAAATATCTACTGACGAGAAAATAGTCAATTTATTTCTACCAACAAGGGCCTAACGCCGAGGTTGAGGACCGAAAATAGGTTTCTACGAGGAAAATCATATATTTGGCAAACAGCGAAGAATAAAAAAAGCATCAAAATGACGCAAAACGAGATTACGCGGAAAAATCGTCAGTAGCTGAACACATACACCAAAAGGGGAGCCAAGTCATGGACTAATAATAATAACGTCAACAACGAGTACATGACAATTACAAAAAAAATTTGTACCTATCTACAACATGTTGCAAAATCAGCATAAATTTTTTTATCAAACGTTTCTCTTTGCAATTTTTCATAAAAAGCACCATTTTCTGAGAAAATCTGAAAAAAGTAATTTGATGCGTATTGCTATTACAGCGACTGCAGTAGGTAATTTGCGGACGCAACATATATATTTACATATAGGTGTACAAAAAAGTTCTGAGCTTTTTTTTTTGTAAAATTCAATATTTATTTAAAAACAAACAAAAAGATATTAATCAACGAAATAGTCCCCGTTTGCATCGATAACCTTTTGCCATCTTTCGGGCAGCTTGCGAATTCCCTGATGATAGAAGCTCCCTGGCTTCGAGGCGATAAAGTCATCAATGCATTTGCGTAGGTCTTCAAGTGCCACGAAGTGTGTATCAGCCAAGTGATGCTGCAGCGACCGGAATAGGTAGTAATCAGACGGTGCCATGTCTGGACTATACGCCGCATGCGGGAGAAGTTCCCAGCCTAACGCAAAGATATGATCCCAGGTCGCTTTTGCAACATGTGGTCGGGCATTGTCATGAAGCAGTATCACTTTACCACGTCCTTTGCCAGTAAATGGCCTCTTTTCTTCTACTGCATCGCTCAAATTAGTCAATTGTTGCTGATAGCGGTCTGCCGTAATTGTTTCACCCGGCTGTAACAACTCGTAATACAATACACCTCTCCAATCCCACCATATGCAGAGCAAAACTTTCTTGGCGTGGATATTGGGCTTTGGAGTCGATGTCGAAGGTTGACCAGGGTCAACCCATGATTTTTTACGCTTCGGGTTATCATACAGTATCCACTTTTCGTCGCCTGTAATGATTTGGTGCAGAAAATCCTTTTTCCGGAACCTTGAAAGCAAAGTGAGTGCGGTGTCACGCCTTCGATTTTTGTTGTCTTCGGACAGTGCATGCGGAATCCATCTGCCTTCCTTCTGAACTTTTCCCATTGCATGTAAACGTGTGGAAATAGCTTGCTGCGTAACACCAAGCAGCTTTGCAAGCTCCTTTTCAGTTTGTGCAGAGTTTATATCCAACAATGCTTGCAATTCGTCCGTTGCAATCTTTTGAGGGCGTCCAGCACGTGGTTCATCTTCAAGACTGAAATCTCCTTGGCGAAATTTTGTATACCACCTTTTACACGTAGCGTGACTTACAGCGTTCTCTCCATATGCGGCACAAATCATTTCAGTGGCTTCAGCGGCATTTTTCTTGAGATGAAACGCGAAGTGGATGGAAAATCGAATATGCTCTTTGGTTATTGCCATCGTAAACACTACTGATTTTTTAGGTTATGTGCATCAAACGTCAAACCGCATGGTATTTTCAAAGACCAAATGTCAACGTTGTAAACCCGCAAAAGGGCGGGAAACTTCATGAAATTTAAATTGTGATTTCGGTTGTATGAAATCTAAAGCTCAGAACTTTTTTGTACACCTAATATGTATCTACATGTAAAAAAATCACCATTTTACGTAATTTTGTCAATAATTATAGTATACTACAACATAATAGAATATAAAAACAATAAATAATTGAAACAAAAACAACATAATTTGAAGGTTAAACATCTTATTAGGCTTTTTAGATAGCGTGTTATTTGCAATTTATAAACATTTATAGATAAATAAACAATATAATATGTATGTATCACCGATAACCTTTGTGATAGTTCTGTGATTTTTAATAAAATGCATCTTCCACGTGCTTAATCATTTTAAAAATTTAGGTCGTTATTTATTTTCTGCCTACATATTGGACACTTTGTTAGATAGTCGTTAAATTAACTGACCTGCGGTTTTTCAATGCGTTATGCGTTATCGACGTCGATTAACTTGAGCTTATTCAGGTTCAACGATAATTGCTATATAAAAGACGTATCTAATAATTCCTAGGACATTATTTTGCAAGATTATGCTCTTTGAATAACAACATGAAGGTGTTAATTATTTTCGTGCTCGTTTCCACGATATATGCAGACGGTGAGCTAGAAACAATTATTTTTTATTTTAGCGACATTTTAATAGTTTTAGATAATCAAAATTTTGAGTTTAAAAGGTCGGTAAATGAATTATGAAAAACTATTCGATACAATTTTTTTTCCAATTTTCATTTTAGTTGTATTCATTTTAATAAGTTAATTTTTATGTTAAACCTAACAATTAAAAATAACTCGTGGACTAAACCGAGTTAGAATTATTTTGTATCAATGACTTACAAATTAATATTATAATCAATCTTTATCCCTCTTAAACATGTGCATAGTGATGACACACTAACGTCCCTGCTTATTCTTATCCAGTTGTAATATCATTTACAAGTTCATTTGAAGCCGTCGTGGATCCCAATGACGTCACACGTACTGTGCACATTACTGCGCATATGTTACTTGAGGTTTTCTCTTTTGTTGTTTCTTGAATTCTAGCAGACCTATAAAATGCGCACGCAATAGGCATACACGTTACGTTTTCGTAGTAAGTCAAGTAAAATGTGTCGTGTATGGAGCCTCTTATTGTTAGAGTCGAACAGATGAGCACAAACAAACAGCAAATGGAGGAAAGGAAAAACCGAAAACGAATATTTTCATACACGTGCTTACACTCGAACTAGATACGAGCTTAATAAGTCGTTGCTTAATAAGATCCAAATACAAAACGGAAATGGCTCTTATAATCGGATGTCGATAACCTCCACACACGTTTGTTTTTAGAATTCGATGGAATCTTGCAAGATCCTGTTCTACCTCCTCTAGACAAATGCGGAGAACAAATCCCCGACGACAGAATTATCGGTGGTAAAATAACGGGCCTGAAAGAATTTCCGTGGATGGCGGCTTTGATGTACCGTTACAAAAACTGTGGACGTTGCGTTGGACTTAGATGCGCTGGCACCGTTATAACGAAACGACATATTATAACCGCGGCCCATTGCTTGAATCAATCAAACTACAACATGTACGTGATCATTGTCCTTTCAGGTCCCTTTTTCTGGTTGACTCCATGTATTTGTAGGGTTCGTGCATTCTTAGGCGATTGGAGAATTTCTACCGATCCGGATTGTATCGAAAACTTAACGGAGGATGATTGCAATCCTAAAATTACGAAATATAACGTCATCAAACAGATCATACATCCCGAATATGATAAACCAGCAACCAGAAATGACATAGGTGTAGTTATCGTCGATAGGGACATGGATTTTACTGGTAAAAATACCTAACGACCTCCTTCAGAATCTGCAGGTTATACATAAAATATCAATTTTTTAAAGAAAACACGCGGCCAATCTGCTTACCTAAGTCACGTGTACTACACGCCCAAGTCGGAGACCCTTTAGAAGTAGCCGGTTGGGGAGTGATTGAAGAAGGTAACCAAAATTACAAATCACTACAAAATATTGTATCTATTATTTATCGAAATAATTTGTCGAAGGCACTTCCGACCTTTCCGACTACAAGAGGAAAGTAACGGTACCTCTGGTATCTAACACGATTTGTCTAGAGAAACTAAGCAAACCGATATCGGAAAACAATCTCTGTGCAGGCGGAATGGGAGGAAAAGATTCTTGCGGTGGAGATTCTGGAGGACCGCTCATGAACCACATCAAAACCAAAGAAAACGAGAAGAAGTTCTTTTTGGAAGGAGTGGTTTCGTGGGGCGACGAATGCGGCATCGAAGGGCACCCGGCGGCCTACACGAAAGTATCGAACTTTATCGATTGGATACTGGAAGTCGTAAAAAGCGAAAAATTAGTCGTAGACAAAAACAATCCAGTATTAAAATGTTCTGACATTTGTTTTCCGTAACTGATGAATAAAAGTTTATCTACTTTAAACGCCCTTTAAACGATGTTCGTTTTAGTTTATCATAATGACGTAGTGTTTCGTTATGATATAATATGTAAATTAAAAATTACGTTTTATTTTTGTTTTTACGTAAATTTTTTATGAAAAATATTTTCAACAACAACGTCGATTTTTTATTTGGTAATATTGAGTTTTTTGAGTAAAACATTTTAGACATTAAAACGGGCACCAAAAATTCTAATCGTCATCATAGTCATTAAAGAATTTTTAACGAAAAATAAGACTTTTCATATAAAGGGTGTCCCAAAAAGAGCGCCGGATTTAATTTTAAAGAAAAACACATTTATTTTTTTAATTAAGCAAACATTTTTATTTCAACATAAAGAAAAATAGTTCCGATCAAACGTGAAATACAACATCAGGCAAATGGCCACCACGAAACCTCTAGCACGGGATTATTCTTTTGTTGAAATTTTGAATAACGTTTTCGCATAAATGTGGCTGTATTTCACCAATAACGCGCCGTATTTCCTCTTTAAGATGTTCAACTGTTGCAGGCTTATTCGCATACTCCTTTTCCTTCACATAGCCACAAAGAAAAAAGTTCATCGGCGTTAGATCGCACGATCTTGGTGGCCAATGTTGATCGCCAAACCGAGAAATGACTCGGCCTGGAAACTTGGTCTGCAGTAACACCATTGTTTCACGTGCAGTGCGGAAGGTCGCGCCATCTTGTTGGAAAAACATGCCCTCCACATCAATTACATCCAATTCGGGCGACAAAAACTCCGTTAACATTTCGCGATACCGCACACCATTAACAGTTGGCGCATTTCCAGCCGCATTGTCAAAGAAATACGGCCCAATCACCCCGCCAGCCCAAAATACTCGCGGTGGATGCATTGGTTTTTGTCGAGTATCACACGAGGATTTTCAGCACCCCAAATCCGACAGTTTTGCTTATTTACGTATCCGTCGAGTTGAAAATGTGCCTCATTAGAAAAAATGATTTTCTTCGAAAAATCCGCATTAATTTGATGATGTTCCAACACCCAATCAGCAAATCCACCAGCTCATGATCCCTTGGCTTGATTTCTTGCACTAATTGAACCTTGTACGCGTGCAAATGCAGATCTTTTACCAAAATTCGTTGCATAGTGCTTCCGGAAATGTTTAATTCTTGATCAAAATGCCGAATGGAAGTTCCTGGATTCTCGGCCACAGATTCCCTTACTGTGGCTATATTTTCGAGTGACCGACAAGGACGACGACGAACAATGGTCTTCTGATCCATCAGCGTAAATTTGGTCTCAAATTTTTTAATTAAACGCCTCTGTCGATTCAGTCATTTGGCGCATTATTGCGACCGAAAACTTGACGTAATTGGCAAACTGTTTTCGCAAAACTTTCACCATTTTTGTAATGTATTTTTACAATAATTAAACGTTGTTCGTTTGAATACTTCTCCATATTCTTAAATCGCGTGGTCTGTGCGTGACAACTGTCAAAAAAAATCACCGTACAACTCATATTAACAAAATGGCGGCAAATTTAAATCCGGCGCTCTTGTTGGGACACCCTTTATTACTGAACCGTAAATTAAAAATAATCATAACTCGCTTATTTTATCAAACATGAACTTATTCGAAACCTATAGGGATTTTTATAAGGGTTACTTGTTATAGCTACACCAAATGTATACGAGAATCTCGACAACCTCGACAGTAGTTTCATCATCACCTGAGTCACGTCAAATCAATTGCTAAGATAGAAATCCTAAAATTTATGGTGTACAATGTAGTACAGATCTAAGACATTTAGACGCGACCATCTGGACGCAACCTTTGGGTTCGGGACACTACGGCGCAGAGACACTGTGGAAAATTGAAGCTTTCCTCTAAATACGCATCCCTTCTTTGTTAAAAAAATTTAATACGTCAACTTTCTTGTGCAGCACTCCTTAAAATCCAAATCCGGACGTTCATGTCGTATAATCGGTACCTACCTGCTTATTAATATATCACAAATACTTGAAAATTATGGAGGTATTTCCATATTGTAGAATTAGTCACAAATTCGTCTGTGGAAATTTTAAAAACATATAAGCAACCCTCCACCGTAACTGCATCTGTTTTTTTCCTGGAAATATTCTACCGAGGGAAGGGGGTTGGTAAATGGACGAGCCGTAACGAAACGAATAATTCGTTAAAATTCATAAGCGATATAAATGTTTTGTTAAACACTTTCTTGTCATAGAAGTCATAAAATTAACCGAAACATTTTACAATTAAATTATCTTTCTTCGAGAACCCGCGATTATTATTGAATGACCCCTCGCTTATTTTGATCTCGTAACAAAAGATTGGAAACGACGACGTGTTGTTAGTTTACAGTTTAGAGAACGATCAAATACGTACTTCAGTTGTTTTTCACGGTCATCGAGTATAAACGAGTTGCTCGTCTTAAACAAGAATGTCGATTAAGCTGTTTTTCGCATTAAATTTAGTAATTTTTGGGTCATCAGTGCATCAGTCACTGGCAGGTAATTTAGTTTTAATTTTCGATAATGTTAATGTAAAATTATTTAATTCACACAAATTATCGATCCATTTTATCAAACGATTACTTAATATATTGTTGTGTGATCGTGAGTGTAAGTGTCATATACGAGGAGCGTATCTAAAATATTTTCTTAGCGACTGTTTTCATTATTATTAAATGGATTTAGAGAAATTAATTTTACACTTAATCATTGTAATGAATCAATCTAAAAATGATTTTAATTAAAATGTTATTTTGCTATCGATCGGTAATTTTCTTTATAATCGGATTTACCTCAACTCCGATGACGATATCGTCCAAAATTTCCATGAACACCAACACATATTTTAAATTTATCGGCAATTCCATTTATTAGCCTGCGTAACTCCGAACGGAGAACCGGGAGAATGCGTTTCGTTAACGTCCTGTCCTACAATTTTAAGAGCGTTCGCAAATCCAATCCCGGAAATGCAAGAATATTTAAGGAAATACTTATGCGCTAATGATCGCGTATGCTGCGCATCCACGAATAAAATAATTGACGTTGAAACGATATCGGATAAACGTTACTGCGGATACCAACATCTCGATGATTATATTTCGAACCCTGACAATCGAATTTCTATAGACGAATTTCCATGGATGGCAGGAATTAAGGCACTGGATAATAATACGAAAGAAGAAAACATTTTCTGCGGCGGTGCTCTCATCAATGCGCGATACGTCATTACCGCGGCTCATTGTGTAAAACATTCCAATGATCGATACTCCACGTAAGTACCTACTTCTTTATTAACCATAACCATTTAATAAACATGGTTATTCAAATCAGCACTGGAGTCCGTTTGGGCGAATTTTACGTCGAAAACAAAACCGATTGTGTAAATGTAGAAGACATTATGATGGAAGAATGTAACGAATTTCAGGATTTTGGAATTGAAGAATTAAAGGTACATCCTTTTTATATGCGAATAGACAACGCCAACGACATAGCCTTAATTAGACTTGATAAACAAGTCATCTATTCAGGTAAAAAAACAATTCGATTTGATATTTTATTATGACCAAAGCGCTTTCAGATTACATCAGACCCATATGTTTACCTGTATCCGGAACACCAATTGTAAAACCGGACGAATTGCTTTTTACAACCGGTTGGGGTAGAACTGATACATGGGAAGATATGTCGAAAATTAAAAAGAAGATAATTACCAAGTTGGTAACAAACCGGCAATGTGAATTATACTTCCGTTCAAACTTTAATATATCTCGGTATCAAATGTGTACTGAAGATTCTATCAGAAGCATGGATTTTACTTGTCGTGGCGATAGCGGCGGGCCCATTATGGTTTCCGTCAAGCATCAATGGTACATTGTCGGAATTACGTCATTCGGATTGTCAGGATGTGGAAGAGGAACAACGGCCATTGAAACGAAAGTATCCGAATATATTCCTTGGATTGCAGAAAATGTGAGAGAATAAGCCCAAAATATTGTATATCCAATAGTTGACAATTTCACGAATTCTTGTAGAAACGCTGTACAGTCTGTAACATTTTCAGTTAGCGAATCACTACTGTTTGCCTATACGTTCAATAGGTTTTGTCTAAAGTAGAGTTGTTAGTCATAAGTAACTTAATAAGCATTTGAACCACTGTTTCCTATCGAGGTGTGTGACTTTCGAATTTTAAATTTTCAAAATAAATAACTGAAGTTCTAATAGTTAATAAATGGTACATCCCTCACGAGTCAACCGGCAACAAAACTTGTTGGACATATAGTACATTCATGCACGATACAGATCGTTATCACTTTAAGTTGTAAAATGTTAATGTGTTTATAAATTCGCGCATTCTTTGTCAATTTGAAACTTTCTACTGATCCAAATTCTATCGAGTACATGTCGAAGGAAGATTGTAATTCAAACATAATAAATTATGACATCATGAAACAGATCGTACATCCCGAATATGATAAACCAGCAACCTTAAATGAATTATAGGTGCAGCTATCGTCGATAAGGACGTGGAATTTACTTGTAAAAAAATCCTAATTACCTCTTTGAGACCTTTATTATCTCTTTAGGTTATACCTAAAATATCAACTTTTATTTAGAAAACATACGGCCAATCTACTTACCTAAGTCGTATGTACTACATGCTCAAGTCGGAGATGCTTTAGACGTAGCCAGTTGACATTTACACGTTACTACAAAATATTGTAACAGTATTTTTAATCAAAATAATTTTTTGCACGCACTTCCGACCTTTCTGACAACAAAAAGAAAGTAACTTTACCTCTCGTATCTAAAGCAGGACACGGACCGAATCGACTCGACTAGTAACGACCCCGTTCGGCACAAACGCGCGGTTCGTTCGGCACCGATCGACATCGGCAAATCTGGCTGTGCGAAAGAGAACACGAATTGCCGAACATCGTCGTTCCGAGTCGAGTCGATTCAGTGCGTGTCCTGCTTAATACGATTTGTCTACAAAGACTAAACGAACCGATATCGGATAACAATTTTTGAGCAGGTAGAGTGGGAAGAAAAGATTCTTGCGAAGAGATTCTCGAGGGGCCGTTCATGAACTACATCACAACTGCAGAAAACGAGAAAATGTTCTTTTTGGAAGGAACGGTTTCGTGGGGGCGACGAATGCGGTGTCGAAGGAAACCCGACGACTTACACAAAAGTATCGAACTTTATCGACTGAATATTGAACGTCGTAATAACCGAAAAATTATTCGTAAACAAAACAATCCAATATTAAAATGTTCTCATGTTTGTTATACGTAATGATAATTCATATAGGTTTATCTACTTTAAAATTCCTTTAAAGGACATTCGTTTCAGTTTATTATTATGACGTAATGTTTGTTCCGACATAATATATGTAAATTAAGTAGAAATGAGATTCTAATCGGCATCATATTCGTTTAAGAATTTTTAGTTGAAAATAAGACTTTTAACACATTTCGGACAAAACTGAACCGCAAATTAAAATAGAAGAAATACACCACAAATACAAAAAGCCATAACTCGACTACTTTATCAAACTTGAAGAATTATACGAGAATCACGACGACATCGATAGTAGTTTAGGCTGGTTTCAGACGGACGATACGCGTATGCGATTCTCGTATGCTCGATACAGAATTAACATTATAGCAAATGTAAGCTTTCAGACGCTCGATACAGCCTTCATACAGTATCGCATACAGACTTCTAAAATCTCGAAAATTCGAACCTCGTCGACTGTAGGATCGGTGTCAGTCGGAAAATACGACAACTCTTTGTGTGTGATGGATACAGAACTAACATTACAATATATGGGATCTTTCAGACGGCGATATTCGCTTCATACAGCGTCGCATACTAAATTTGAGTATCTCGTGAACGTCGGCTGCCAAGCGACAGCAAAATGCTATACTCTGTTACTTTAGAAACATATAACATGCTATACTCTGTTTCTTAATTAGGAGGAGTAAATTAAAATTTCCACCTAAAAAACGCGCTCACCGATTGGCTACTTGCGAGATTAGTTTACGCTGGGTAATTTGCCGTACGCGCTATTAAATCTCCGGTAATTTATGTTTACCTACATGTATGACAGTTGATGGGTATCGACTTTAAAGTGTTTTAAAGTCATTTCTTGTATATTACCAATATGAAAAAGAGTTCTTTTCAGAATTAAACTGATCATTTTGTAATAAATTCAAATCCAAGAGCAAGTATTGTATCTGCTGTGTCACCGCAAACAAAAACGCCCCCATTTGGGGCTGAAAAGCTAACTATTTTGAATATGTAGAAGAAACTAAAATTAGATGATGCAAATTCGGTATTACCTACGTTAAAAATTGTACTTTTAGCAGGTTAAATTAACAGCCCTGATATTACACACCCTTTTAATACTTTAACACTCATCTTATTCATCATACATTGACACGTTTCGAATTGTCACTGTATTGGTACATTTTTGTCCCATACATTTACAGGAACCAATGCAACTCATTCGATTTTTGCTACTTTTTTCACATTTTGCTACTGCAATATAAAAAATATGATGAAACGAAATTTATGAATCAACAAAAAGAGACATTAAATGGTAAAGTCGCTGTAGTTTTCGTATGAAATAGGAGTTTCTCGTAAATTTATTTAATACAAAACGCTTCTTGTATTATGTACTTAATTATTAAAATAACGGATAAGGTGTATTTACAATAATAATAATAATAATAGTATGTTGGCTTATTTTAGAATTACATATAGAATGAGAGGGAGCTACGGGAAAAAGTGAGATGGAAGATCAGTGCAGTCAGTTGAGAGCGCGACTCCCGCAAATGCAATTTGCATTTTTTTACTTTTAATTATCTATCATAATTATAAAACCCTACAAAAATATATTTCTTATGCCGTCGGATGCTAGATGGACGAACCAAACTTTTCTAAAGAATAAAATTTTTCGATATGTCGTACTGTTTTGTAGTTATGACAGCATAAACGGTAAAAAACGCGAAATTGAAGTGAACTTTTTAGCTGTTCGAACTGAGATATCGGTCTCGAAAGTTATTTTTTTCCATAAGAGCCCGTGCATTTTACATTTTTTGAAAAATTTTTAAACGATTAATTCCACAAAACCAATTACGAATTTTACGGCAAAAGAAAGTTCACGTTTCCTTGTATTCGTACGCTGAATAACTCTTTCGGTAAAGATAGTGCCCTTTTTAACTTGACGATTTTTGACAGCTTTTGACTTTTTAATTAAACAAATACACCCTTTCGATTTGTTGAGGTTTCATCTTGTAACCCGACAGCCCCTCGAAGGTCATTTTGCGGAGTTTCGAGCACTCTACTATAAACAACGAACCGCTATATACTATCGATTCTGTCTAACTACAAGAACTGACGAGAAAAAGCCTAATCGGAAAAGTATCGCAAGAGAATTTTGTACGCGATACGTGAATCGCATACGCGTATCCCCGTCTGAAACTAGCCTTACCTGCTAGGATAGGAACCCTAAAATTTATGGTGAAAAATAGAGTGTGGTTCTAGGCCATTTAGACGCAACCATCTTAGCCCAAACTTTGTGAATGGGACAGTACGGCACAGAGGCACTGTGGAAAATCGAAGCTTTTGGAAACGCGCATCCCCTCTTCATTTCCAAATACAGATGTTCATGCCGTATAATAGTTACCAATTAGACTACTCATTAATACATCACCAATACTTATCAAATAAATTATATTTTCTAAATTTTTGGAGGTATCTCCATATTCTAGCACTAAATCAAAAATTCGTTTGTGAAAAGTTTAAAAACGTGTACATAAGTAACCTTCTAAGGTAAACTGCATCTGCTTTTTTTCTGAAAATACTTTACGGGGGGAAGAGGTTGGTAAATGGACGCGCCGCACCCTGGCTAAATAATTCATTAAAATTCATACGCGATATAAATTTTGTATTGGCCATTTTCACGAGAAGTGCCTGTAAGTACTTAAACTACAGCAAGTCATAAAATTAACCGAAACAGTTCACAGTTAAATTGTTTTTCTTCGAGAACCCGCGATTATTTTTAAATGACCCCCGCGTATTTTGACCTCGCTACAAAAGTTCCAAAACGACTACGTGTTTTTACCGATCTCAGGATCGGTAAATAAACCGAGATCGAGTTCGACCAAATACTTACTTCGGTTGATTTTCACGGCCATTTAGTGTAAACGACTTGCTCCTCTTAAACAGGAATGTCGATTAAACTCTTTTTCGTATTAAGTGTAGTAATTTTTGTGTTATCAGTGCATCGGTCGCTGGCAGGTAATTTAGTTTTAATATTCGTTAACGTTTCTGTAATTTTATTTAATTTACACAAATTATCGATCTATTTTATCAAACAATTATTTAATATATTGTTGTGTGATTTTGAGTGTAAAGCTGGAAAAACACTGCCGACACGTCACGTGCAGGCATGAAATTTTACATTAGTACACATAGGACGACACGTGACGCATCTGTTCAGATGCAGACGTAGCACGATTCAAGTAAAAATACATTATTTGCGCGCCGCTATGTATTGGCTTGTAATTGGTATATCAAATAAACTTAGATGGTAAATTCCTATATATTTACCTATTATTATACTTTTTTTGCACGCCGGCGAGTAGAAATCAGTGCCATAAAGTTGCGTGCCGTAACGTGACGTGTCGCCAGTGTCTTCCCAGCTTAAGTGTCATATACAAGGAGCGTATCTAAAATATTTCCTTAGCGACTGATTTCATTATTATTAAATGGATTTAGGGTCGATCTTTTCATCTTCTATTTAATTTAATTGACACATATTTACTATAGAAACGTTTGTTCAAACAATGGTTTCATTGGGAGACGAAAGGACCGGCCCTCGGAGAAATTAATTTTACACTTAATTATTGTAATGAATCAATCTAAAAATAACTCTAATTGAAACGTTCTGCCCAACCATTCTATCGAACGGTAATTTTCTTTATCATCGGATTTCCCTCAACTTCGATAACGATGCCATCTAAAATTTCCGTGAAATCAACACATTTTGTAAATTTATCGACAATTCCAGCTTGCGTAACCTAACGGAGAACCGGGAGAATGCGTTTCGTTAACGTCCTGTCCTGCAATGTTAAGAGCGTTCGCAAATCCAATCCCGGAAATGCAAGAATATTTAACGAAATACTTATGCCCTAATGATCGCGTATGCTGCGCATCGACGAATAAAATAATTGACGTTGAAACGATATCGAATAAACGCTACTGCGGATACCAACATAAAGATGATTATATTTCGAACTCTGAAAACGGAATTTCTATAGACGAATTTCCATGGACGGCAGGAATTAGGGCACTCATTAAGAAATCGAAACAAGAACAAATTGTATGCGGCGGTACTCTCATTAATACACGATACGTCCTTACCGCGGCTCATTGCGTAAAAGATACCATTTTACAGTATTTGTCCATGTAAGTACCTACATCTTTAATAACCATAACCATTTAATAAACCCTGCTATTTAAATCAGCATTGGAGTCCGTCTTGGTGAATTTTATGTCGAGAACAAAACCGATTGTGTAAATATAAAAGACATTATGGCGGAAGAATGTAACGATTTTCAGGATTTTGGAATTGAAGAATTAAAAGTGCATCCTTTTCACATGCCACTAGACGCCGCTAACGACATAGCCTTAATTAGACTTGATAAAAAGTCACTTATTCAGGTAGAAAACAATTCAATTTGATATTTTATTATGAGCAAAGGGCTTTCAGATTACATCAGACCCATATGTTTACCTGCATCCGGAATTCCATTGATACAACCGGGCGAATTTATTTTTACAACCGGTTGGGGTAGAACTGAATTTGGGGGAGATCAGTCGAAAGTTAAAAAAAAGATAGTTACTAAATCGATAACAAATCGACATTGTCAAGAACGTGTAAAATCATTCCGTAATATATCTCGGTATCAAATGTGTACTGAAGATACTATGGACAGCAAGGATCATTCTTGTGTAGGCGACAGCGGCGGCCCGAATATGGTTTCCTTCAACCATCAATGGTACATTGTCGGAATTATGTCATACGGAACGTCAAAATGTGGAGTAGGATCATTAAACGTTCTAACGAAAGTATCCGAATATATTCCCTGGATTGCTGAAAATATGAGAGAATAAAACCAAAATAATGTATATCCAATAGTTGACATTTTTAGGAATTCTTGTAGAACCGTTTTATAATCAGTTAGCTAGTGACTATCTGTTTTGCAATTGATAGTTTGATCGCTACTGTACGCCTATACGTCCAATAGGTTTTGCCACCACTCGAACTTCAGTTTCCAATCGATGAGTATGTCTTTCGAAACGTCAAACTTCAGCCTGTTCAAATTACACCTTTTCGAAGTAACTGAAATTCGAATAGTTAATAAATTACACACCCCTCACTAATCTACTGGCAACAGAACCTGTCGGTCATTTAGTACATTCATATACGAAACAGATCGATGACCACTTTAAGTTATAAAATATTGATGTTTTATAAATTCGATAAAACAGAATTTCTGTGTTTTAAAAATACGGTTATATTGTATTTTAAATTATACGATAATAAAATTAAAGTTACTTAATCTCCAGTTGTTGAAAATACTTACCAGAATTAATCGTTTCTCTTGGTTTTAGTAGTTCATAATAATTAATCACGATCGATATCTTTCTTCGAGAACCGCGATCATTTTTAAATGACCCCCGCGTTTTTTGACCTCGCTACAAAAGTTCCAAAACGACTACGTGTTTATATACCGATCGAGAGATCGGTAAATAAACCGAGATTGAGATCGAACAAATACTTACTTCGGTTGACTTTCACGGCCATACAAGTTGCTTCTCTTAAACAGGAATGTCGATTAAACTCTTTTTCGTATTAAGTGTGGTAATTTTTGTGTTATCAGTGCATCGGTCACTGGCAGGTAATTTAGTTTTAATATTCGTTAACGTTTCTGTATTGGCTTGTAATTGGTATATCAAATAAACTTAGATAGTAACTTCCTATATATTTACTTATGATTATACTTTTTTTGCACGCCGGTGAGTAGAATCAGTGCCATAAAGTTTCGTGCCGTAACGTGACGTGTCGCCAGTGTCTTCCCAGCTTAAGTGTCATATACAAGGAGCGTATCTAAAATATTTCCTTAGCGACTGATTTCATTATTATTAAATGGATTTAGGGTCGATCTTTTCATCTTCCATTTAATTTAATTGACACATATTTACTATAGTAACATTTGTTCAAACAATGGTTTCATTGGTAAAAATTTATCAGTAAATTTATTGGGAGATGAAAAGCCCGGCCCTCGGAGAAATTAATTTTACACTTAATTATTGTAATGAATCAATCTAAAAATGAATCTAATTGAAACGTTCCGCCCAACCATTATATTGAATTGTAATTTTCTTTATCATTGGATTTCTCTCAACTTCGATAACGATGTCATCTAAAATTTTCATGAACCAACACAGTTTTTAAATTTATCGACAATTCCAGCTTGCATAACTCCTAACGGAGAACCGGGAGAATGCGTTTCGTTAACGTTCTGTCCTACAATTTTAAGAGCTTTCGCAAATCCAATCCCGGAAATGCAAGAATATTTAAGGAAATACTTATGCGCTAATGATCGCGTATGCTGCGCATCCACGAATAAAATAATTGACGTCGAAACGGTATCGAATAAACTCTACTGCGGATACCAACATAAAGATGATTATATTTCGAACCCTGAAAACGGAATTTCTATAGACGAATTTCCATGGATGGTGGGAATTAGGGCACTCAACAAGAAATCGAAGCAAGAACAAATTGTATGCGGCGGTACTCTCATTAATACACGATACGTCCTTACCGCGGCTCATTGCGTAAAAGATGACATTTTACAGTATTACTCCATGTAAGTACCTACTTATTTAATAACCATAACCATTTAATAAACCCTGCTATTTAAATCAGCATTGGAGTCCGTCTTGGTGAATTTTATGTCGAGAACAAAACCGATTGTGTAAATGTAGAAGACATTATGGTGGAAGAATGTAACGAATTTCAGGATTTTGGAATTGAAGAATTAAAAGAACATCCTTTTTACATGCTACCAGACGCCACTAACGACATAGCCTTAATTAGACTTGATAAAAAAGTCACTTATTCAGGTAGAAAACAATTCAATTTGATATTTTATTATGAGCAAAGGGCTTTCAGATTACATCAGACCCATATGTTTACCTGCATCCGGAATTCCATTGGTACAACCGGGCGAATTTATTTTTACAACCGGTTGGGGTAGAACTGAATTTGGGGGAGATCAGTCGAAAGTTAAAAAAAAGATAGTTACTAAGTCGATAACAAATCGACATTGTCAAGAACGTGTAAAATCTTTCCGTAATATATCTCGGTATCAAATGTGTACTGAAGATACTATGGACAGCAAGGATCATTCTTGTGTAGGCGACAGCGGCGGCCCCGATATGGTTTCCTACAACCATCAATGGTACATTGTCGGAATTATGTCATACGGATCGAAAAATTGTGGAGTAGGATCATTAAACGTTCTAACGAAAGTATCCGAATATATTCCCTGGATTGCTGAAAATATGAGAGAATAAAACCAAAATAATGTATATCCAATAGTTGACATTTTTACGAATTCTTCTAGAACCGTTTTATATTCAGTTAGCTAATGACTGTCTGTTTTGCAATTGATAGTTTGATCGCTACTGTACGCCTATACGTCCAATAGGTTTTGCTACCACTCGAATTTCAGTTTCCTATCGATGAGTGTGCTTTTCGAAACGTCAAAATTCAGCCTGTTCAAATTACACCTTTTCGAAGCAACTGAAATTCGAATAGTTAATAAATTGCACACCCCTCACTAATCTACTGGCAACAGAACCAGTCGTACATATTCATATACGAAACAGATCGATGACCACTTTAAGTTATAAAATATTGATGTTTTTATAAATTCGATAAAATAGTATTTCTGTGTTTTAAAAATACGTTTATATTGTATTTTAAATTATATGAGAATAAAATTAAAGATAGTTACCTAATTCTCCAGTGGTTGAAAATACTTATCAGAATCAATCGTTTTCATTGGTTTTAGTAGTTCATAATAATTGATCACGATCGATATCTTTTCGAGAACCCGCGATTATTTTTAAATGCCGCATACTTTGACCTCGTGGCAAACGTTTGAAACGACTACGTGTTTATTTACAATTTAGAGGAGCGTATGACTAAAAGTCGACTTTTTTCGCATCTAGTTTATCAAGTTATTAGGCATGTCATTAATTGTATTTTACAGATATTTTATTTATTTTTTACACATTAATTATTGTAATAAATTAATCTAAAAATGATTGTAATTGAAACGTTCTGCCCAACCATTCTATCGAATGGTAATTTTCTTTATCATCGGATTTCCCTCAACCCCGATAACGATGTCATCTAAAATTTCAATAAACGCCAACACATTTTTTAAATTTATCGACAATTCCAGCTTGCGTAACTCCGAACGGAGAACCGGGAGAATGCGTTTCGTTAACGTCCTGTCCTGCAATTTTAAGAGTGTTCGCAAATCCAATCCCGGAAATGCAAGAATATTTAACGAAATACTTATGCGCTAATGATCGCGTATGCTGCGCATCCACGAATAAAATAATTGACGTCGAAACGATATCGAATAAACGTCTACTGCGGATACCAACATCTCGATGATTATATTTCGACCCGATTTATATTTCGAAAACAGAATTGCTATAGACGAATTTAGGGCACTCAACAATAAAACGAAACAAGTAGTTATTGTATGCGGCGGTGCTCTCATTAATGCCCGATACGTCCTTATTGCGTAAAAGATGCCATTTTATACAATTTTTCCAAGTACCTACATGTTTAATAACAATAATCATTTAATAATCACGTTTATTTATATTGGAATCCGTCTTGGCGAATTTTTTATCGAAAACAAAACAGATTGTGTAAATATAAAAGACATTGTGGTGGAAGAATGTAAAGAATTTCAGGATTTTGGAATTGAAGAATTAAAAGTACATCCTTTTTATATGTCACTAGACGCCGCTAACGACATAGCCTTACTTAGACTTGTTAAAGAAGTCACTTATTTAGGTAGAAAACAATTCAATTTGATATTTTATTATGAGAAAAGTGTTTTCAGATTACATCAGACCCATATGTTTACCTTTATACGGAATTCCATTGGTAAAACCAGGTGAATTTATTTTTACAATCGGTTGTGGTAAAACTGGAACAAAGGGAACTTATTCCAAAATTAAAAAGTAGATAGTTACCAAGTCGATCACAAACCGTCAGGGTCAAGCATATATAAAATCAATCCGTAATATATCTCGGTATCAAATGTGTAGTGTAGATGCTATGGACAGCAAGGATCATTCTTGTGCAGGTGATAGCGGCGATCCGAATATGGTTTCCGTCAACCATCAATGGTACATACATTGTCTGAATTATATCATACGGAACGCCAAAATGTGGAATAGGATCGTTAAGAGGAGTGTACTCTCTATTCCCAGCGACCATTAGAAGTGAATTATATTCTTTATTTTTAAATTCTACAAAATGCTCTCATTTGGAGATTTTTCGCCATCAAATTATCTATCTTTTGAGTTTTTAAAATTTAATATAAAATTATTAATAACGAAATTAGAACTTTTGTACACAATTCAAAATCAAATTTAAATTGCGGCTTCAATTTTACAATGTATAATGTTCAATACAATATCTAGGAGATAACAAGTTTTGATGAAGATAGCTGAAGTAGAAATAGATTTTTTTATTGAAAAAATGTTGCGTATAAGTTTACTTTTATGAATAAAATGCAAAATTTCATATATGCGTCAACATATCAAGCTCATGTTTTATCATTGCCTAGAGAACCCTATCATCCCTTTTCCTTTATCCCTTTTATCATTGCCTAGATTTCATCTTTAATAGAACATGATAATCGTACAAATGTTTTTATAAAATTTCACAATTAAACAAAGAGGGCTCACAGAAAGAGAAAGAATGTCCAGACCTCTACAGCTACAGCACGTGGTCTTGTTAGAAATATTTATTATCCAAATAATCCTAACAGATATATAAAGGTACCTATATACATTCGAAACTGCAGGCAAGTTTTAAATAGTTAGAAAGCGTCAGAAATTGCTTTTTAAAAATAAAAACGTTATAGGTACCTACCTCTGCTACTACATAATTTTTAATAATAATAATAATATGTGTAATAAAAAATAATATAGTTTGTAATAAACAATATGAATAATAAATCAGCTATTCAAAATTTGAGTATTATTATTATAAACAGAAAGAAATGGTTGCAAATGTTATTAGATTTAAACATAATGTTAAAAATTTCGTTTTGTTTTGTTTTAAATGGCATAGATGTACCAAATGTCTACAAAGCCTGGCCCCGCACCATTTTTTCGGAAATTGTTGGGTACCTATATGGAAAAATCGGCGAACACGCACTTACCTACCTATTCCATTATTTTTAGGGCACAATTTTTGATGGAAAATGTTTACGTGTGTAACCTCCGGGAGTGGGAGGTGGAGGTCAACTAAAAAATTTCAAATGGAAACGCATTTCAAGTCGTATGTCATTTAAAAGCTTTTAATAAACAACAATTTTTAACGTTGGTCCAAGATCGATACATCAAACAAGTTATGAATGGCGAATACGAGTACCAAATAAAATTTGCTAATAAGTTGAACAATAAAAAAAAGGAACGAGGGAAACGTTTATATTTTACGCATACCTGCGCCACCCCGAAAGGACCAGTTTCGATAATCCGCTTACTTGGGTGCGATTATAACTAGTAATCAGATATGAATCGTTCTCAAAGTACGACGTTCAAAATAAGAATGATGCGGTTTTTCGTTTCCCGTTCATTTAGAATATTTTACGAAAACTTACTCTCGATCTTAGAGCCGATTTTTCCATCTCTTGTTAAGTTTATAACTATTTACCGTGGAAACAGTTGGTCGTGCAAAGTACGGTTAAAGTAAGATTAGATTCTATGGGAAATACCTATCAGATAAATTCACCAAGAGGTGAAAAAATCGGCGATGAGTTTATAAGTATTCCCAAAATATTTTAAATAAATGGAAAATGAAAAACCACCTCATTTTTATTCTGTAATAACAGGGTCATTAGCGAATTCAAGAAAGCGAATTATCGAAACTGAACGTTTCTGGGTGGCGCAGGTACGCGCAAAGTAAAATGTTCGTTATATTATTTTCAGTACGGATAGAAGTCGTGTGTTTAATTATACGTTATTCAAGATAGGTTCCGATATACGTCATTAATAAAACCTCGTACCTATTTTTACATTAGGTACTAATACATTGCAGTCTTTCTTTGTCATGTTATATGTGTGCAGGTAAATCATTTATAGAATATGCCACGTTCAAAACTTTAAACTGAATATTACAAATATACAATTTAATCACTTCTTATTGATGACGTGCATCGAAACCTATCTTGAATGTATAGATTGAGAATTCGAACTATACTAGGCAAATCCGTTCTCAGAAAGAACTTCTACCTGCCAAACCAAACATTTGAGAAGTCATAAATCAGTAGGTCATAAATAAACCAGGACCGATAATAAGCTTTTAAATTGTCTCTTCAACGAACTAGTGTTAATATGGTTGTCTATGTATAAGAAATTTGCTATTGGGATCTGACCTAATTTATGCGACCTCTGGTGACTATTCATGGCAATAAAAGTTTGGTGCATGTTTGGCACGATCATAAGAATATATACACAAAAGTTGTTTTGATTTTAACAAAAATACTTAAAATGTCGAGCGCACCGTCAGTTTCACGTAAAAAATCGAAAAAAAGGCTTCGTTGTTCAGTGTATCAGTGCACGACAGAACGGGAAGCTCATTTCTAACAAGAAAATACATATTTGTTAAAATTAAATTTTGAGGTTAGAATTGTAAAAACGTACCTGTAACAGAAAAGTAGAGTTGCAACAGCATGTTTGCATTTTCCTCCCAAACCTGCTGGGCACGAACAGATTATTTGAAGTACTTTACCAATATTTCCATTAACGTCATGTCGAGGTCCACTGATATTTGATGTAGAAATGCAGGCCGCTTTGATCGTAATGATATTGCTGTCAGTGGCGGGTGTTTTTCGTTTAATATTATGCCACAACTAGTTATGTGACCACTCTTCAAAATTCGTTCGGCTTCTTTGAAATTTCGCTGGTCAAGATTCGGACCAGCCCAATTAAATATTTCGTTCATCGACAGCTCCATTGTTTAACAATAACATTACACTGTCTATTATCACAATGCAAAATATTTGAAAATGCACCAACATATGCACCATCTTGATTAAGCTCCGCCCATAGGTCAGATCCCAATAGTATCATCTATTCAGACATTTCGCTAAGTTCTAGACACCCTCCTTCCCTTAAACGTTCTAACGAAAGTATCCAAATATATTCCCTGGATTGCTGAAAATATGAGAGAATAAAACCAAAATAATGTATATCCAATAGTTGACAATTTTATGAATTCTTGTAAAATCGCGGTGTTTTCAGTTAGCTAAGTCTTACAATTGGTAGTTTGATCACTACTGTACAGGTATACCTCGAATAGGCTTTGTCGCCAATAGAATTGTGAAGGATAGGCAATTTATTAACCACTCGAACCTCAGTTTTCGATCGATGAGTGTGTCTTTCCATATGTCAAAATTCAGCCTGTTCAAATTACACCTTTTCGAAGTAACTGAAATTCGAATACTTAATAAATTATTCACCCCTCACGAGTCTACTGCCAACAAAAATTGTTGGACCTATAGTACATTCATATACAATACAGATCGTCACAACTTTAAAGTGTAAAATATTAATGTGTTTATAAATTGTATAAAATAGAATTTCTGTGTTGTGGAAATACTATTATTAATTGTATTTTAAATGATAATAATAAAATTAAAGATAGTTACCTAATTCTCCAGTGGTTGAAAATACATTCAGAATCAATCGTTTTCATTGGTTTTAGTAGTTTATAATAATTGATCATGATTGATAACTTTCTTCGAGAACCCGCGATTATTTTTAAATGACCCCCGCATTTTGAAAATTTTTGAAACGACTACGTGTTTATTTACAGAATATAAAGAACGAATAAACGCGTACTTCAGTTGTTTTTCACGGTCATCGAGTATAAACGAGTTGCTCGTCTTAAACAGGAATGTCGATTAAGCTGTTTTTCGCATTAAATTTAGTAATTTTTGTGTTATTAGTGCATCAGTCACTGGCAGGTAATTTAGTTTTACCAATCAAGAATGTTCATTTAGTTTCATTTAATTCACACAAATTATCCACCTATTTAATCAAACGATTACTTATATTATTATAGTCTGATCGTGAGGAAAGGGTCATATACGAGGAGCATATCTAAAATATTTTGTTCGCGACTGTTTTCATTATTATTATTAAATGCATTTAGAGAAATTAATTTTACACTTAATTATTGTAATGAATCAATCTAAAAATGATTCTAATTGAAACGTTCTGCCCAACCATTCCTTCGAATGGTAATTTTCTTTATCATCGGATTTCCCTCAACTCCGATAACGATGAAATCTAAAATTTCCATGAACGTCAACACATTTTTTAAATTTATCGACAATTCCAGCTTGCGTAACTCCTAACGGAGAACCGGGAGAATGCGTTTCGTTAACGTCCTGTCCTGCAATTTTAAGAGCGTTCGCAAATCCAATCCCGGAAATGCAAGAATATTTAACGAAATACTTATGCGCTAATGATCGCGTATGCTGCGCATCCACGAATAAAATAATTGACGTTGAAACGATATCGAATAAACGCTACTGCGGATACCAACATAAAGATGATTATAATTCGAACTCTGAAAACGGAATTTCTATAGACGAATTTCCATGGACGGCAGGAATTAGGGCACTCAATAAAAATCGAAACAAGAACAAATTGTATGCGGCGGTACTCTCATTAATACACGATACGTCCTTACCGCGGCTCATTGCGTAAAAGATGACATTTTACAGTATTACTCCATGTAAGTACCTACTTATTTAATAACCATAACCATTTAATAAACATGGTTATTTAAATCAGCTCTGGAGTCCGTCTTGGTGAATTTTATGTCGAGAACAAAACCGATTGTGTAAATATAAAAGACATTATGGTGGAAGAATGTAACGAATTTCAGGATTTTGGAATTGAAGAATTAAATGTACATCCTTTTTACATGCCACGAGACTCCGCTAACGACATAGCCTTAATTAGACTTGATAAAAAAGTCACTTATTCAGGTAGAAAACAATTCAATTTGATATTTTATTATGAGCAAAGCGCTTTCAGATTACATCAGACCCATATGTTTACCTACATCCGCAGTTCCATTGGTACAACCGGGCGAATTTATTTTTACAACCGGTTGGGGTAGAACTGGATCAGGGGGAGATCGGTCGAAAATTAAGAAAAAGATAGTTACTAAGTCGATAACAAATCGACGGGGTCAAGAACATATAACATCAGCCCGTAATATTACTCGGTATCAAATGTGTACCGAAGATACTACGGACAGCAAGGATCATTCTTGTGCAGGCGATAGCGGCGGCCCGAATATGGTTTCCTTCAACCATCAATGGTACAT
This sequence comes from Rhagophthalmus giganteus, assembly GCA_036326145.1. Lineage (NCBI taxonomy): Eukaryota > Metazoa > Arthropoda > Insecta > Coleoptera > Rhagophthalmidae > Rhagophthalmus > Rhagophthalmus giganteus. The sequence continues at coordinate 11,194,970 of JARFJA010000036.1, read as the reverse complement.
TGTCGGAATTATGTCATACGGAACGTCAAAATGTGGAGTAGGATCATTAAACGTTCTAACGAAAGTATCCGAATATATTCCCTGGATTGCTGAAAATATGAGAGAATAAAACCAAAATAATGTATATCCAATAGTTGACATTTTTATGAATTCTTGTAGAACCGTTTTATATTCAGTTAGCTAATGACTGTCTGTTTTGCAATTGATAGTTTGATCACTACTGTACGCCTATACGTCCAATAGGTTTTGCCACCACTCGAACTTCAGTTTCCTATCGATGAGTGTGACTTTCGAAACGTCAAAATTCAGCCTGTTCAAATTACACCTTTTCGAAGCAACTGAAATTCGAATAATTAATAAATTACACACCCCTCACTAATCTACTGGCAACAGAACCTGTCGATCATTTAGTACATTCATATAGGAAAGAGATCGATGACCACTTTAAATTATAAAATATTGATGTTTTTATAAATTCGATAAAATAGCATTTCTGTGTTTTAAAAATACGGTTATATTGTATTTTAAATTATACGATAATAAAATTAAAGATAGTTACCTAATTCTCCAGTTGTTGAAAATACTTACCAGAATTAATCGTTTCTCTTGGTTTTAGTAGTTCATAATAATTGATCACGATCGATATCTTTTCGAGAACCCGCGATTATTTTTAAATGACCCCCGCATACTTTGACCTCGTGGCAAACGTTTGGAAACGACTACGTGTTTATTTACAATTTAGAGAACGATGAAATAAGTCGCTTTTCATGGTCATCTAGTAATAACAAGTTGCTCGGCTTGAAGAGCAATGTCGATTAAACTGTATTTCTCGTTAAATGTAGTAATTTTAGTTTTAATAGTGCAGTCACTGGCAGGTAATTTAGTTTTATAATTCGACAATGTTCGTTTAATTTCATTAATTTCATACAAATGATCAATCTGTTTTGTATACAGGGTGTCCCATAATGACTGGGACAAAGTTTAAGGGGAGGTACGGCATGTCAAATGGATTCATAATTATATAGCAACCCATGGTCGCAAACGTCATGGGAAAGTGGTATCGATACAGTCGTTGAGCTGCTCGTGCATTGCAGTCGGCCTGTCCATACCTTAAGTGCATGTCTGCTAGTTCCCTATTCGAATAATGTTTGCGATTACTGCCCGAATGACGAAAATCAGATTTTTCTTCTCAGAATCTTTCCGCTCCAACACCACCTAGCGGCGTACGCTGTCCATGGGTTGCTATACAATTTTGAATCCTCTCGACATGCCCTACTTCCCAGTTTTGTCACAATCATTATGGGACACCCTATATAATTATTACAAATATTTTCGACCGATTGTAAGTTTAATATATGTATACGTAGAGTGTTTCTAAAATATTTTGTTCACCACTGATTTCATTATTATTAATTGAATTCAAAGATTCTACTTTTACTCTTAATTGCTTACCTATTTTAAATAAATTAATTTAAAAATAATTTTAATTGAAATGTTGTAAAATATTTCCGATTGCTTATTTTCTTTATCACCTGATTTCTCTCAACGCCTATAACGATGTCATTCAAAATATCCATGAGCTCCAAATCATGCGTCATTTTCAACCTGGAAAATGCGTTCCGTTAACATCCTGTCCTGCAATTTTAAAAGCGTTCGTATATCCAATCCTAGAAATACAAGAATATTTGAAGGCCTCCTATGCTGTGAATCCATTGATAAAACAATTACTGTTGCACCGATATCGGATAAACGCTACTGCGGATACCAACATACAGATGATTATATTTCGAACCCTGAAAACGGAATTTCTATAGACGAATTTCCATGGACGGCAGGAATTAGGGCACTCCATAAGACATCGAAACAAGAAGAAATTGTATGCGGCGGTACTCTCATCAATAAGCAATACGTCCTTACCGCGGCTCATTGCATAATTGATGCCGCTGGTTATTACTCTGTGTAAGTACCTACTTATTTAATAACCATAACCATTTAATAAACCCTGCTATTTAAATCAGCACTGGAGTCCGTCTTGGTGAATTTTATGTCGAGAACAAAACCGATTGTGTAAATATAAAAGACATTATGGTGGAAGAATGTAACGAATTTCAGGATTTTGGAATTGAAGAAATAAAAGTACATCCTTTTTTTAGTCCATTATTCATCAACAACGATATAGCCTTAATTAGACTTGATAAAAAAGTCACTTATTCAGGTAAAAAACAATATTCAATTTAATATTTTATTATAACCAAAGTACTTTCAGATTATATCAGACCCATATGTGTAGCTTCGTCCGGAATACCTATGGTAAATCCGGGCGAATTGCTTTTTTCAACCGGTTGGGGTATAACCGAAACTACGCAAGGTCAGACGAAAATTAAAAAGAAGATAGTTATCAAGTCGATAACAAACCAAGAGTGTCAACTAAAATTATCAAGTCAATTTGCAACAAGTGATCTAACGCGGTATCAAATGTGTATTGAAGGTACTATAGACAGCCAGGACAATTCCTGTAGAGGCGATAGCGGTGGACCGGTTATGGTTACGGTCAAGCATCAATGGTACATTGTCGGAATTATATCATTCGGATCGTTACGTTGTAAAGAAGGAACAATAAGCGTTCTAACAAAAGTATCCGAAAATATTCCTTGGATTATAGATAATATAAGAAAATAAGATCAAAATATTGTATGTTCAATAGTTGAAAATTTCATGAATTCTAGTAGAAACACTGTACATTCTGTAACATTTCCAGTTAGCAAATCACTATTGCATGCCTATACGTTCAATAAGTTTTGTCGCTATTAAAATTGTGAGTTATCTAATTCTACAGTTGTTGAAAATACTCTTTAGAATTAATCGTTTTCCTTCGTTTTATCAGTTCATAATAATTGGTTACGCATATTCCATCATTTAGGTAGTTATTCTTTTTTTCTTATGCGCAGTGATTAAGGCCGAAGATCATCATCATCATCGATCACCAAAAGTCTTTCTGTTTCTCAAAGAGGGTTGCTCTCTTCAAGTTTATTCTCCATTCTCGAATGCTTCCAAACATACTCATGTCCTTTCAAAAACTGTGTTCGTTCCAAAAAAACATTTGATAAATTCTCCCAAGCATAAGAATTTCAAAATTGCAACGTAGCGTTTTATCGCGTAAATGCAATAAAAATGAATTGAATTACACAAATGTGAAGTGAACCGTATGCACACTAGCTTTATTTGGAGAGCTCAGAAGTCAATCAGTGTAAGTCATTACTCATCATTGTCCTGCCTATTGTCCAGTGAGATGGACACTTTGTCAATCGAAAGTAGAAACATTGCAATGAGATTTACATTGCACAAATCAATGGCAATGATTTACACCGATTGACTTCTAAGCCCTCCATTTCTTACTTAAACTTGGTCCAGACTAAATAAATATTAAGTTCGAGAATATTCGTTCGTTTAGTGTGGATCTACCTTTAGAAGTACAGAGCTTTTTAGGTCGCTGTGCGTTTCTCTCATGTGCCTCTAAAATTTGGGATGTTTTCGATTTTTGTGACAAAGAAAATGTTAATTAGTTGTAGTAGTAAAATTCAGCTTTTCTTGAAAATATGAAAACTCAAAAAAAGTTTATCACGTCGTGAACGACTCGTCGAAACGAACAGGAAGATGAAGATTCCGTTTTTAAGAATGAATAAAAAAATGTAGTGTTTTTCAAAGTTTTTTATTTATTAATCGAAAGTCATTGAATACACATGATAACAATTTTAGCAAAAATATTTTCGTTGATCTCTCGTGGATAAAATCGAAATTACTAGTAATTGTAGGAAAATTTTTATCGAATGATAAGTTATTTTTCTTCGAAGACCCGCGATTATTTTTAAATGATCCCCGCATATTTTGACCTAGCGACAAATTTTTGTTAAAGATTACGTGTTTATTTACAGTTTAGGCGAAACTCACACGAACGACAAATCAGCGGACACAGAGCCGACTCGTCACGTGCTAGCTTGGAATTTTACGTAGTACACATAGGACAAGACGTGACGCATCTGTTCATAATAATATTATTATTATAATATCGAAGTAGTATTTGCAGAAAGACGTAACCCACAAAAAGTAAATTTTACAGGAGAGCACATTTTGTGTCGTCGCGTAGCTATAAGATTTCCGGTGGAAAAAATCGAAATATTGTTACCAGATTTTAACAGATTATGTCTTTGTCCTTGACGAATAATGCTGCTGACACACTGCCGACAGGTCACGTTGTACCGCGCGTGCATTGTTGTATTCCATATGCAACCTCACATACATGACAGGTATGACAATTAATTACCCGGAAAAATTTTATTTACAAAACAAAAGTTAATAATCAGCAACATCAAGTTTGTCCCCTTCAAAGTACTCCCCCCTAGCTTCTATACACTTCGCCATACGATGTTTCCATTGCTGGAAGCAGCCTGAAAACTCTTCTTCAGAAATCGCTTTCAAGGCGTCGGTCGAATTCTTCTGAATGTCCTCTATCCCCGAAAATCGATGTCCCTTGAGGACATTTTTCAGTCGAGGGAACAGAAAAAAGTCGCACGGGGCGAGATCCGGCGAATACGGCAGATGATCGATTACGTTGACTCGATTTTTGGCGAAGAAATCGCGAATTTTTAAAGCTGTGTGCACCGGTGCTTTGTCTTGATGAAACAGCCAAGAGTTGTCTGCCCAGAGGTCAGGCCGAACTCTTCGAATTCGTTCTCGTAGACGCCGGAGGATTTCACGATACCGATCTGCATTCACTGTGGTCTGCTGAGGCACAAATTCTTTGTATATGATGCCTTTATGGTCGAAAAAAAACGAAGATTATTGTCTTCACTTGCGATTTGAACATCCGTCCTTTTTTGGGTCTTGGCTCACCTTCGCCGACCCATTGCATGCTCTGCCGCTTTGTTTCTGGGTCGTATTCAAATATTCATGACTCGTCACACGTGATGACTCGCTCCAGAATGTTTTCGGATTCAATTGCAGCCAGCCAATCGCGGCAAACATCAACACGCCGCTGCTTCTGTTCAGCTGACAGGATTTTCGGAACAAGTTTCGCACACAGCTTCCGCAATCGCAATTCCTCCTTCACAATCAAACGAACGGTCTCGCGATTGATAGTCAGTGTGTCAGCAACATCTCTAATGGACAAACGGCGGTCAGAATCGAGCAAATTACGCACTCGTTCAACATTAGAGAGTGTGCGCGTATCAATGTGCTGGCCGCGCCCCGCATCGTCGTTCACATCTTCTCTACCGGCTTTAAAACGCCGTATCTACTCATACACGGCTGATTTCTTCATGGTTTGCTCTTTGTAAACGTTGTTTAACAGCAACAAAATTTCCGTAACGTTTTTTCCGGATTTAACCAGAAATTTAATGACGATTCGTTGTTCTTTCAACAAATCCTGCGACATTTTTCAACCGACGACCTTGTACTGTTTTATTCAACACGCTCGTATTCACAACACACTGCACCGATCTGCACGAAACTTGTAACGATAACTCGCGAATGTTTACATTTTCACATGCCAACATTAACGGATCGCCAGTGTTGCCACTTGTCGCGCTCAAAACATTTTCCGGGTAATTAATTGTCATACCTCGTATTTATAAATCACGTGTCGTAATGTGACGTGCCGGCAGTGTGTCCCCGGCTTTAGAGAACGATGAAATATCTACTTCAGTTGTTTTTCTTGGGCATCTAGTATAAACGAGTGAGTTGCTCGTTTCTACAATGTCGATTAAATTGTATTTCGCATTAAATGTAGTAATATTAGTTTTAATGGTGCAGTCACTGGCAGGTAATTAGTTTTGATATTGGACAATGTTCGTTTAATTTTATTTAATTTACACAAATTATCGATCTATTTTATCAAACGATTACTTATTTTCTCGTTGTCGTTAACGATTATCGTCCGATTGTAAGTATCATATATGTATACGGGGGGCGTTTCTAAAATGTTTTATTCGCGACTAATTTTATTGTTATTAAATGGAATTAAAGGATTTTCTTTTACTCTTAATTACCTATTTTAACTGAATTAACTAACAAATGATTTTATTTGAAATATTTTACTTTCGATTGCTAATTTTCGTTATCATCGAATTTCCCTTAAATAACGATGTCATTCAAAATTTCTACCAGCACCAACACCTGCGTATTTTGAATTTATCGGCAATTCCATTTATTATCCTGCGTAACTCCGAACGCAAAACCGGGAGAATGCGTTTCGTTAACGTCCTGTCCTACAATTTTAAGAGCGCTCGCAAATCCAATCCCGGAAATGCAAGAATATTTAAAGAAATACTTTTGTAATAATGGTCTCGTGTGCTGCGCATTCACGAATAAAACAATTAACGTAGAAACGATATCGGATAAAAGCTACTGCGGATACCAACATACAGATGATTATATTTCGAACCCGGAATTTCGGAAACGGAATTTCTATAGACGAATTTCCATGACTGACAGGAATTAAGGGAGTCGATAGGAAAACGGGTCCAGAAAGAATCTTTTACGGTGGTGCTCTGATTATTACACGATACGTCCTTACCGCGGCTCATTGCATAAATGATGATGCTGATTATTACTCTGTGTAAGTACTTACTTATTTAATAACCATAACCATTTAATAAACATGGTTATTTAAATCAGCTCTGGAGTCCGTCTTGGTGAATTTTATGTCGAAAACAAAACCGATTGTATAAATATAAAAGACTTTATGGTGGAAGAATGTAACGAATTTCAGGATTTTGGAATTGAAGAATTAAAAGTACATTCTTTTTATATGCTACCAGACGCCACTAACGACATAGCCTTAATTAGACTTGATAAAAAAGTCACTTATTCAGGTAGAAAACAATTCAATTTTATTATGAGCAAAGGGCTTTCAGATTACATCAGACCCATATGTTTACCTGCATCCGGAATTCCATTGGTACAACCGGGTGAATTTATTTTTACAACCGGTTGGGGTAAAACTGGACCAGGGGGAGATCGGTCGAAAATTAAGAAAAAGATAGTTACTAAGTCGATAACAAATCGACAGTGTCAAGAATATATAAAATCAGACCATAATATATCTCGGTATCAAATGTGTACTAAAAATACTATGGACAGCAAGGATAAAACTTGTGACGGCGATAGCGGCGGCCCGAATATGGTTTCCTTCAACCATCAATGGTACATTGTCGGAATTATGTCATACGGAACGCCAAAATGTGGAGAAGGATCAATAAACGTTCTAACGAAAGTATCCGAATATATTCCCTGGATTGCTAAAAATATGAGAGAATAAAACCAAAATAATGTATATCCAATAGTTGACATTTTTATGAATTCTTGTAGAACCGCTGTATATTCAGTTAGCTAATGACTGTCTGTTTTGCAATTGATAGTTTGATCACTACTGTACGCCTATACGTCCAATAGGTTTTGCCACCACTCGAACTTCAGTTTCCTATCGATGAGTGTGTCTTTCGAAACGTCAAAATTCAGCCTGTTCAAATTACACCTTTTCGAAGTAACTGAAATTCGAATAGTTAATAAATTACACACCCCTCACTAATGTACGGACAACAGAACCTGTCGGACATATAGTACATTCATATACGAAACAGATCGATGACCACTTTAAGTTATAAAATATTGATGTTTCTATAAATTCGATAAAATAGTATTTCTGTGTTTTAGAAATACTATTATTAATTGTATTTTAAATTATACGATAATAAAATTAAAGATAGTTACCTAATTCTCCAGTGGTCGAAAATACTTATCAGAATCAATCGTTTTCATTGGTTTTAGTAGTTCATAATAATTGATCATGATTGATATCTTTCTTCGTGAACCCGCGATTATTTTTAAATGACCCCCGCATATTTTGAAACGACTACGTGTTTATTTACATAGTATAAAGAACGAATAAATGCGTACTTCAGTTGTTTTTCACGGTCATCGAGTATAAACGAGTTGCTCGTCTTAAACAGGAATGTCGATTAAGCTGTTTTTCGCATTAAATTTAGTAATTTTTGTGTTATTAGTGCATCAGTCACTGGCAGGTAATTTAGTTTTAACAATCAAGAATGTTCATTTAGTTTCATTTAATTCACACAAATTATCCACCTATTTAATCAAACGATTACTTATATTATTATAGTCTGATCGTGAGTTTAAGGGTCATATACGAGGAGCGTATCTAAAATATTTTGTTCGCGACTGTTTTCATTATTATTATTAAATGCATTTAGAGAAATTAATTTTACACATAATTATTGTAATGAATCAATCTAAAAATGATTCTAATTGAAACGTTCTGCCCAACCATTCTATCGAATGGTAATTTTCTTTATCATCGGATTTCCCTCAACTCCGATAACGACGTCATCTAAAATTTCCATGAACGCCAACACATTTTTTAAATTTATCGACAATTCCAGCTTGCGTAACTCCTAACGGAGAACCGGGAGAATGCGTTTCGTTAACGTCCTGTCCTGCAATTTTAAGAGCGTTCGCAAATCCAATCCCGGAAATGCAAGAATATTTAAGGAAATACTTATGCGCTAATGATCGCGTATGCTGCGCATCCACGAATAAAATAATTGACGTCGAAACGATATCGAATAAACTCTACTGCGGATACCAACATAAAGATGATTATATTTCGAACCCTGAAAACGGAATTTCTATAGACGAATTTCCATGGACGGCAGGAATTAGGGCACTAAATCCGATATCGAAACAAGAACAAATTATATGCGGCGGTACTCTCATTAATACACGATACGTCCTTACCGCGGCTCATTGCGAAAAAGATAACATTTTACGGCATTACTCCATGTAAGTACCTACTTATTTAATAACCATAACCATTTAATAAACCCTGCTATTTAAATCAGCATTGGAGTCCGTCTTGGTGAATTTTATGTCGAGAACAAAACCGATTGTGTCAATATAAAAGACATTATGGTGGAAGAATGTAACGATTTTCAGGATTTTGGAATTGAAGAATTAAAAGTACATCCTTTTCATAGGTTACGAGAAGCCGTCAACGACATAGCTTTAATTAGACTTGATAAAACAGTCACTTATTCGGGTAAAAAAGAATATTCAATTAGATATTTTATTATGAGCAAAGTGCTTTCAGATTACATCAGACCCATATGTTTACCTTTATTCGGAATACCATTTGTAAAACCGGGAGAATTACTTTTTTCAACCGGTTGGGGTATAACCGAAACTACGAAAGGTCAGACGAAAATTAAAAAGAAGATAGTTATCAAGTCGATAACAAACCAAGAGTGTCAACTAAAATTATTAAGTAAATCTACAAGACGTAATGTAACGCATTATCAAATGTGTACTGAAGATACTATCAGTAGCTGGGACCATACTTGTCACGGCGACAGCGGTGGGCCGATTATGGTTTCCGTCAAACATCAATGGTACATTGTCGGAATTACGTCATACGGATTGTCAGGATGTGGAGAAGGATCAATAAACGTTCAAACGAAAGTATCCGAATATATTCCCTGGATCACGGAAAATATGAGAGAATAAGACCAAAATATTATATGTCCAATAGTTGAAAATTTCAATTATACGTCCAATAAATTTAGAGTTGTAAGAGATAGGTAACTTATTACTCACTCGAACATCAGTTTCCTATCGACGAGCGTGACTTTCAAAATGTCAATGTCATTGAACTGATGGTTGCGTTATCCTGTTCGAATTCCACCTTTTCGAAATACGAAACTGACGTTCGAATAATTAACGAGTTTCACACCCCTCGCTAGTCTACGGGCGACGAAATTTATTGAACATACAGTACATTCATATACGATGCAGATCGTGACCAGTTTAAGTTATAAATATTAATGTGTTTATAAATTCGTTAAAATAGAATTTCTGAATTTTAAAAATACTATTATATTTGTATTTTAAATTACGATAATAAAATTAAAGGTAGTTAATTCGCCAGTTGTTGAAAATAGTTTCAATTCTGAATATGTTTCGCTTGGTTTTAGTAATTCATCTTCAATTATTTAGGCAGTCATTCTTTTTTTCAAATTGTAAATTGTGCGCAGTGATTAAGGCTGTAGATCAGAACATCATGTATATCATCATCGACCACCAAAGGTCTCTCCATTCTCTAATTTTTCAAACATATTAATGTCCTTTCAAAATCAGTATTTAATTAAAAAAGTCATTGTTGTCCTGACATTAGTTTATGTAATGTAAGTCCCATTGCAATGTTATAGTTTTCAGTTTACTGGTTGACTTCTAAGTCTTCCATTTGCTACGAAACGACTTGCGAAACGAACGGGAAGATAGAGATCCCGTTTTTAAGAATCAGTCAAAATGTATGTAGTTTTTTAAAGTTTTATATTTATTAATCTAGAGTCCATGAATACACATGACAAGAATTTTAGCAGAAACATTTTCTTTGGTCTCTCGTGGTATTATCATCAAATTGTACGTAAAGCAATCGGTTGTAATCAAAAGACGTCTTTAATCCATTCGTTTAAACATTTAATTTATCTCTAAAAGTCATTAATTTTTTTATTTTTATCGTACTGCTGCACCGTTTCTAGTCCTGTTCGGATAACTGTAGGTGCAAAGTATTGAATCGTGAATGTATGATTGAATGAAATTATTTAAAGCGATAACATTAACAATTTTCGTCGTTTGCGTAACAGTCAAAAATTTGTCGAAAACTATCTGAGATTCCCCATGATCCAACTCATATACTTGAACACTCTAGTGTATATAGCTGGATATCCAATTCTTCCGCAACCTACACCCCAAGAAACGATACCTTCCAAATACCATTGCACTTTAGAACTATTCGTCATCGGCCGATAACTCTTCATAAGTGGCCCTCCGGAATCGCCAGTACAAGAATCCTTACCGCCAACGGCTCCTGCGCATAACTGATCGACGGTAACCTCTCTTCGCAACTTTTTAGAACAATCTTCAATTGATACGAGAGGAACGATCACTTTAAGCTTAACATCGGAAGGTTTCCCTGTAGTTAAACGAAAAATCAGTCTCGACGCCAGAATGCGCCTTTTCGGAACTCACCATTTTCCGTGGTACCCCATCCTGCCACGGTCATAGTAGATCGATCGTTTGGCAACAAATCTTGCGAGGGTAAACAAATCGGCCGAATATAGTCTAAAAATTGAACAAATTAACACCTTCAATGTAATTTTTCGTAGATACCGATAAAACCTGTATATATGACATTTTCTTCCAATCGAAGCAAACCAATGTCGTTTTTGCCGGAAGATAAACTAAAATGAGGATGAGGAATTTGCTGCTCCAATTTTAGTTTTAACACGGGATCCGCGCACTCGTTGAAAGCTATTAAGGCTTGACAATCTGGATCCGAAGACAATTTCCACTCGCCTAGCCAGGCTCTTCGGCTAACAATAAAATAAATCTGATAAAAACCCAAATCGCTCCTAGCAACCGCAGTTGTTACATTTCCAATTCGACGTGAATAATGCAGTGAGCCGCCGTTAAGACGTAGCGATTATTTATTAGGGATCCGCCACATTTGATTCCGGCATTGTTTCCGTTTTGTTGATATCGATATTCCAAAGCGACCAACCATGGAAACTCTTCGACGTCCGTTACTTCGCCCCCGATAACTCTTTCCGCTCCCTTTTCCAACCCGCACACCGTCCTGTCGGGAAGTAATTTATTGGCACCGTCTAACGTCCGTGTTGCAAGAAAATTACCCGAAGATCCGCAACAAACTAACGGCTGAGAGTCATATCCGCACTGCGATTTTTGGGCAAATTCGATGGCGCCTGCATCTTTTGAACTTACGGCGTTAAGAATTACGTCGCAGTTACGTATTGGAACGCATGCGCTTCTCTCGTTATTTGGCGTTGTGCAAGGTCCGTCCCTTCCTGCAAACCCCTTCATTATATTCGACGAATAATTAATTCTTGCAAGGATGTAAATTTCGGATTTTTTTGAATTTAAATGCCCCCCCAAAAAAAAATCAGTACAAGGTGACCCGCCGAACCCAGGGTGGGCACCTCGCGAACACGTCGATTTTACCAGTAAATGAGACAATATATTGGTGGCCGATTTTCGTTTGCACAACTACTCAACGTTGGGGGGTTGACATCTCCCGGAACGGTTAACGAGAAACGTAAACATTATTACAAAGTTCTACTGGACACCCTTTCCGGTACCTCTTCCTATCTGAAACTTTTAAAGTGACTTTGGAGTTTGAAGGTAGGTAAACGAAAATTGTCCACTAATATGTAATATGATAGCATCGACGTGTTCAAGAACAATATACGCCTGTTTTGTTTGGGACGAGCCACCCTGTATTAATTTGTTCTGCCAATTACTAGCAAGTCGGCACTAATTCAGCGAGTTTAAAAAAAATCCGGGGTTTGCATCTTGAAACATTATTTTTTTTAGTTTATTCTCACGTACCTATTGCGATGATAATCTTAAGAATAATTAAAAGCACTAATAATATTTTTAACATCATTTTGCAATCACAAAAGCAACAAATCCGAGCGCATCTGTACACTCAACAAGTAAAGTTAATCATCTCACGTTTGAATTAAAACTGAAATATGTGTGCAACGCACGATATTAAATAATGTAAAATGCAGAATGTGATTTATTCTACAATAACTTTAAACAACCGGTTTTGCAACATTATCGACATTATCGTAGTCGCCTAAGGGACACTTAATATCACTTTTAAACGAAATAAAATTTTGCAGCATATATTTTTAACATAATTACGCTTTGTGTATCTCTAAGTAATTTGTTTTTAAATAGTTGTTACAAAATGTCGACATTCTTAATACTAACAGGATTTATGAAATTAAAAATAAGAAATGGGTTTATCCAGAATTAATGTAAGCAAAACATGGTATCTCCCACTAATGTCAGTGTGTTACGTGAAAAAGGAAAAGTGAAACGTAAATTTCAACAACCTAGCTTATTAAATACATATTTTATAAATTATACGCCGTTCATCTCGCAGCCGGATCAACTGGTCACGAGATCAATTCGCCGCGAGAGGCAAATTTTCGATTTATCAAAATTATACAAGCAGTTGTTTTAAATGTGTTTTTATATATTCATTTATGTATATCGATGGCATACACATATTTTAAATAATAAACACATATAAATTAAAAAACGTAACGCATATACTTGAGTCTGGTTTGAAGGTCACCACACTTTTGAACGCATCCTTGACATGTTTTTTACTATCCATTAATCTTTCTTTCAACCTTAACCTAATCCCACGTGCACAGTCTTAAATGCATAATTGTCTGTGAACACGTGCACAACGGCACCGAAGAATGTAAAAAGCGGAATTGATTTATTCCACAATAATTTTACACAACCAGTTTTTCCAACAATGTCGAAGCCAATATTTAGGTCGTAGTAAAGAGTAGTTAACCACGTGATTAGTTGATTACATGGTTCACTTTTAAGTGCGATGCCATTGTTAAGCATGTTTTACTTTATGCGAGATCTCGTACAAGAAGTTGTACGAGTTCTATTGGGATCGATACGAATATATTTAAATTAAAACATGTCTCACGTGACCTATCAGATCGTGGTCTCTTACGAGATCTTTTACAATTAAAACTGCGTCTATTTTCATCTGAGCTCTCATGCGATTTTATTATTGCGCATGTGCACACTTAACGTAATATTATATATATATATATATATAATTTGAATTATCCCCCTATTATATTATTTTAACCCTGTAAAAACCACCAAGAACGTGCGCGTGTAACGTATAAGTGAGTTGTCTACGCGTGTCGAGTAAACCGACACCCATCTCACAAGTGCTACTCAGTAATCAGCACAGTATAGGGGTAGTTGTAATAAATATTACTGGAATTACATATTAATTAAGGATTTTTAATTTCAATATTACCTAACTTTGTAGGTATTTATATGTACAATAGATACATACCTACTTAATTTTAGATACGTTTCCGGTATAAAATTTTTAAACAGAACAAAATTCAAGAAAACATAAAATTAAATAGTATCAAACATTTTTGCCAATTGTTTTTGTTGTTGTCTTTTGGTATTATTTGATCTTACGTATAAAAATTTACCCTGGTCATGATGACCGGCTTTGAAACTATTAGAAAATATCGTGTATTGTTTTTTGTCAGTGACTTATTTACGACAATAATCTATTGCACTGACCCTCAATCTTATGAGTTACGCGTACCACCCGAAGGCAATTATTCGTGTGCCCTTAAGCATTAAAAATTTCCTTATTACAAACCATAAACCAGATAAAAGTTTAATCGCATTTTTATGCGACCGATAAAGTACAAGGCAACTAATAAAACATGTGCGTCACCTACGTTCATAACTTATCAAAGTTCGGACAAAGAAATGGATGTTTTTAAAATAAAAGTGGGATTTCCACTGTATCAGTGGGGAATCTAATGCATTTATATATAGAATTCTGGCAAAACCGTTTCAGATCAATCGCGTTGGTGGTACAGAGTGGTAGTGCTTGTTTCAGTAGTTCGAATTTTAAATTACGGCGTCGTATTATTCGTGTGTGCGAGGAGTCCTCGTTCGATTAAGGCCTTTTTGCGTTATGTTGTACTTTCTAAAACGATTACAAACAAAAAGGATTAATACGACGAACGAAGGTAGGATCTTTCATTGTCGACTAACTCTCCATGTATTTATAAAGTGTAAATACATGGACCTTTAAGCTCTAACACAAATTCTCTAAAAATCGAGTTTGGTTAGTCTCTTGAATAGGGACTCGGTTAGGGTTCTTCTCAAACATTCTACGGTCCAATTTCGCGAACGAAATTTTATCTTACGCGCGTTTTCGCAATCACAGTGGTTGGAGAAATACTGTGAAATATGAAGCGTACGTAATAATGCAAGTTCACAGTCAACTGAAGAATCTATGTTGGAAATTGGCGATACAGGGAAAACGATTACGAGAAAAAGATAGGAAATACAAAGAAAAGTTTAGAAGTTTCTAATTTGTTCTTATAGTCTGTTACAGACAAGTGGCAGTCGGAGCGGCAGCAGCGTTAGTTTGCATTTTACGTAAGTATTAAAAAAATATATTTCAGGATTTTATTTTTTTCTTAAATATATATATATATATATTTAATTTCTCTTATCTTAAGAGATTTTATCTTTTAAAAAATAAAAAACGAAATTTAAATTTTTGATCGTCGTAACAATTTAGACTGACGAGACAAAATTTGATCGATTAACTCTTTATTTTGCTCCCTCTTTACTTAAAAAAAATTCTAATAATTCCATTTTTTTTCGTGGCATTTTCCTAATTCTTCTTGTTCTAAATTTCTTCCGTTTTTTCTTTTTTACTAAATATTATAATACTTTCATGCAAATTGTTGCAGTTATTTTACTAACAAAGGCAACGGTTCGGTTAGTTTGCTAATTACCTACCTACTCAAAAATGAGGAAAATTTCGGAATTTACCGCCAAAACTGCATTAAGTGCTTTCGATATTAGTTTTTATGAGGTTTAGTTGATGCAAATTGATCTTTAGTTTTACGATTTACTGTTAAGCTAGGTTTAATTCAAGTTAAGTCAGATATAAGACGGATTTCTTTTGGAAATTGATCTTCAAAGAAGGCACGTCAACGACTGGGATGTTTCGATGCAAGTAGATGTAAATGAGACGTTCAGGAAGAAACGAAAACATGAAAGGGATTGACGGAGCATTATAGAAGACCTTATAATTATGGCAATTATTTGCCAGAAATAATTTGACGATGGACTTAAATTATAGGTAAATGCTCGATTAGTTTGACATGCAGTTAACTAGATATTTGACGACGCGTTCAAACATATTTGGTCCAAAATTGAAGCGTAAATGTAAAATAGCTATAATTCGCCTACTTAGCAAACCTGAAGAAATATACGACAATTTCGACGACATCTACGGTAGTTTTATTATCACCTACTATTTCAAGCGAATTGTTAGAATATAAATCCTGAAAATTCTGGTGCAGAATGGTGTGCGGTTCTAGAACATTTAGACGCAACTTCTGGCCGCGGAACACTAAGTACGCATCCCCTCTTAATTACAAAATTTTAATACGCCAACTTTCTTGTGTAACAATTCTTAAAATTGTAGAACCAAATTATAAATTCGACTGTGGAAATATTAAAAAAATATAACGCTCTATATATTGTAACTGCATCCGCTTTTTTCCTGAAATTACTTTACAGAGGGTAAAGATTGGTAAATGGGTGCGTCGCGCCAGACTGAATAATTCGTTAAAATTCATCCGCGATGTAAATTTTTTGTTACCCATTTTATGTGAAGTGCTGCACTTATAACTAAAACAAGTCATAAAATTAACCGAAGCCTTTCATTATTGAATTATCTTTCTTCGATGACCTGCGATTATTTTTAAAGGAATCCCTCATATTTTGAACTCGCGATTAAAGTTTGGAAAAACGTCTACGTGTTTATTTATATAGTTTAGATAACGTTCAAATACGTACTTCAATTGTTTTTCACGATCTTATAGTGTAAACGAGTTGCTCGTCTTGAACAGGAATGTCGATTAAACTGTTTTTCGCCTTAAATTTAGTAATATTTGTGTTATTAGTGCATCAGTCACTGGCAGGTAATTTAGTTTTAATATTCGAAAATCTTCGTTTAATTTCATTTAATTCACACATATTATTCGCCTATTTTATCAAACGATTATTTATATTACCGTTGTCGTTAACGATTATTGTCTTAAGGGGCATATACGTATACGGGGAGCGTTTCAAAAATATTTTATTCGCGACTAATTTCATTGTTAGTAAATGGAATTAAACGATTTTCTTTTACTCTTAATTACCTATTTTAACTGAATTAACTTACAAAGGATTTTATTTGAAATGTTATTTTACTTTCAATTGCTAATTTTCGTTATCATCGGATTTTCCTCAACTCCGATAACGATGTCATCTAAAATTTCCATGAACGCCAACACATTTTTTAAATTTATCGAAAATTCCAGCTTGCGTAACTCCTAACGGAGTACCGGGAGAATGCGTTTCGTTAACGTCCTGTCCTGCAATTTTAAGAGCGTTCGCAAATCCAATCCCGGAAATGCAAGAATATTTAAAGAAATACTTCTGTAATAATGGTCTCGTGTGCTGCGCATCCACGAACAAAACAATTAACGTTGAAACGATATCGGATAAAAGCTACTGCGGATACCAACATACAGATGATTATATTTCGAACCCTGAAAACGGAATTTCTATAGACGAATTTCCATGGATGGCAGGAATTAAGGGAGTCGATAGGAAAACGGGTTCAGAAAGAATCTTTTGCGGTGGTGCTCTCATTAACACACGATACGTCCTTACCGCGGCTAATTGCATAAATGATGACGCTGATAATTACTCTGCGTAAGTACCTACTTATTTAATAACCATAACCATTTAATAAACATAGTTATTCAAATCAGCTCTGGAGTCCGTCTTGGTGAATTTTATGTCGAGAACAAAACCGATTGTATAAATATAAAAGACATTATAGTGGAAGAATGTAACGAATTTCAGGATTTTGGAATTGAAGAATTAAAAGTACATCCTTTTTATATGCGAAGAGACAACGCCAACGACATAGCCTTAATTAGACTCGATAAACAAGTCACTTATTCAGGTAAAAAACAATTCGATTTCATATTTTATTATGATCAAAGTGCTTTCAGATTACATCAGACCCATATGTTTACCTTTATTCGGAATACCATTTGTAAAACCGGGCGAATTCCTTTTTTCAACCGGTTGGGGTTTAACCGAAACAATGAAAAGTCAGACGAAAATTAAAAAGAAGATAGCTGTTAAGTCGATAACAAACCAACAGTGTCTTCGAAAATTATTAAGTAAATCTGCAAGACTTAATGTAACGCAGTATCAAATGTGTACTGAAGATTTTATCGGAAGTAGGGATATTACTTGTCGAGGCGACAGCGGCGGGCCGATTATGGTTTCCGTCAAGCATCAATGGTACATTGTCGGAATTAC
Organism: Rhagophthalmus giganteus; assembly: GCA_036326145.1. NCBI lineage: Eukaryota > Metazoa > Arthropoda > Insecta > Coleoptera > Rhagophthalmidae > Rhagophthalmus > Rhagophthalmus giganteus. Next base: position 11,176,892 of record JARFJA010000036.1, on the reverse strand, counting down.
GTCATACGAAGTAGGAAGATACGGATATTGTGAAGAAGGTTCAATAAACGTTCAAACGAAAGTATCCGAATATATTCCTTGGATTGCAGAAAATATGAGCGAATAAGACCAAAATATTGTATGTCCAATAGTTGACAATTTCATGAACTCTTGTAGGAATGCTGTACAATAGTTGTCTGACTTACAATTAATTTAATCACTATTATACGCCTATATGTCCAACAAGTTTTGTCGCCAACTAGAGTTTTGAGAGATATGTAACTTATTACGCACTCGAACTTCACTTTCCTATCGAAGAGCGTGGCTTTCAAAATGTCAATGTCATTGAACTGATGGTTGCGTGAGCTTGTTGAAATTCCATCTTTTCGAAATAAGGAACTGGGGGTCTATTCTAATTCAAATTTCGACTCGAAATAATTTCGACTTGTTGAAATTATTCACGTAGCCATCTATGGGTAGTGGCGGTGATCTGACGTCATTACATTGCGACTTGTTAAAATTAACTACGTAGCCATCTATTGGTAGTAACCAAATTAGTGTTCGACGTCATTGCGACTTGTTGAAATTAATTTCGATTTTGAAATCGTGTTGAAATCTAAATTTCGACTCGAAATTGTGACAGTTTGTTGGTGAAATAGAGGTTATGTTATATCAGATTATTTGAGAGATACGTAACCTCCGAGTCTAACGTAGAATAGTTATTATTATAGCCTTATTATTAGTCTTCTTTAGTTTATTATTAATGTTCTTCATTTTATTCAGTCTTGAGATTCTGTTTAAGTTTCCGTTAGTGTATTTTAGTCGTTTTAGTTACTAATTGTAGGTATATAGTAAGTATCAATAATAAACACAGACATATTTACACGAGAAAGAACTTACTAACAATAAACGAATAAAGAGTAATAAATAATACAATGAAGTACTAACAATATAAAATAATAATAAACTGAAACCAAAGTGGAAAAATCAAGAATTAAACTACAACACAAAACAAGATGGTACAAATGGTAGAATGAGTACCGTCATTAAATGTCGTTCATATTCCGATTTTATCTATCTAAATTATCCGCAAATATTTTAAGGACTTATATTAAACTTGCCGCTCCCGTTTAGTTATGAAAAACATATAAAACATTATCGCCAACGTTAGTTCTTTTATAATACCAACCTAACGTTCCGACATGTTGCTGTTTCCGCTATTAGTCGAAATCTTTAGAATCGCTCGCCTGCTGTCGAGTCGCTTTAACGTCATCAAATTTCGACCAAAATCAGTCGAAATGAATTAGAATAGACCCCCTAAACTTCGAATAGTTAATCAGTTGCACACCTCTCACAAGTCTACGGGCGACGTAACTTATCGGACATACAGTACATTCAGACACAACAGATATATTTATAAATTCAATTAATTAAAATTTCTGAGTTTTAAAAATAGTTATTGTTAGGTATATTGTAATTTAAGTTACGATAATTAAACGGTTTAAATAAGATATGCCAAATTAATAGGTCTGTTCGAACACACCTTCAAATCGGTTTGCGAACGGTACAGTACATGCTTTCAACCAATCAGAATTTTGGAAATTACTAAACTGTCAAAATCTAAATTTTTTATTGGTTGAAAGCATGTATTGTACCGTTCGCAAATCGGTTTAATAGTTTCTTGGAATAGACCTATAGATGATAAACGTTGTAGATTAAATTCTATCAAAAAATTTGAAAATCTTACATTGATGTATAGCTTATCCAAACCTATATTATGTTCACGTCATCAATACAAAGTTACTAGATGATGACGTATCACACAGTGCTGTCATCTCGCACTTCGCATTTTGACAGTTCTAATAAATTGTAGTCTTTCTTTATGCCATCTAATCTGTACGCAAGTAAATCATCTATAGAATATGTCACTTTCCAAACTTTAAACCAAATTACAAATAAACAATCTAGTAACTTTTTCTTGATGACGTGAACATCATATAGGTTTGGATAAGCTATAGGTACGAATATATAGGAAAATTTAGTCAATTTTTTTAAGTAAAAGAAAATAATATTTGTTTAAACGTTTAATATTTAATTTACAGTATACGTACATAATTTCATTATTATTGAGTGAATGTGATCTGCAGTAAAAAGACTCGTCGTTGGCAACCAAAACCTCGTTCAGTGTTATTTTGACATCTTCGTCTTGCGAACATTACTTGACAAAGTACAAACAGACAACCATATATTCGAAAATTTTGAATTGGAAATTTTTCTTCACGTTTTCTCTCAATATTTCAACACGTTCGAGCGAATTTTTGGGCCTGATTGTTTTTTTTCCGGGTAGAATCGAATCTTGTGATAGGAATCCTACTCGTTTAACCGAGCTTGGAATGAACAACAATGTTTGACTCGGTCCACCCACCACATGCCGTAGAACAGAGTTGGGCCGACACGAAAAGTACAAAACTCACAGCCATTGTAGGAAAAACAAAACGAAACAAAGTACAAAAACAACGTTGAACGTAGAGATGATATACTACCGAAATGTATGTACGTAGCGTACACTCCGTTTGATCTCAGAATTTGAAACAGCCGTAGCTTTTTCAAATTTTAATTGATTAGCAATCAAAATTCATTGTATTCAATGGGCTAATTTGTTGTCTTAAGATCTGTACGTCCGATGATGTCGTGAATAGCCTCTAATTCGAAGTATTTACACATAGTCTTAATCTCAACTAGTTCGAATTATCAAGACTCTACTATATATAGGAAAATCTGAAAATAAAGAACTTAAAACCTCAAAAAAAACGAAGTTGTGCAAGTTATAATCCACTCTGAGTTTTTATTACAATATAAAAATTCAATTCAAGAATTAAATAAAGTTAAACAAAATCAATTTATTTTTTTTTAATTTAACCCAATTTCTAATAAAAAAAGGACGATAACCTCAAGGGCAGCATATCCGGAATATACTTACACCCAAACAAACAATAAATTTAAATGTAGAAATTCTCAAAGTTTATAATTAAAAAAGTATTATCGAGATACATAAGTAGTAGGTACTAAAAATGGGAATTTTTATTATTAATTTTAATCCACATTATTAATCGAATCATCCAACACTATTGGGTTATTCTTTCCCATCCTCTACATATTAATAAATGTTCCTGTGACGCCGACGCGACCCGGAATAGCTTCCCTTCAATTTTCAATTCGGTTTCCCGTTACTAGTTATTGTTGCCGCATAAACTAGTTACTGAATAGATGACGTCAGTTGTGTGACAGATGTCATCGAGGGCCAGAAATCCTGGGGACGCGTGTCTAACACAATGGAAACTGTTTAGGGTGCGCGTGTAAAAATTGTTTATGCAGCTATATGCGCGTTCAATTTTGGAATACACGTTAAAACGTTCAATTGTTTGTAATGAATTTTGAAACATGATTATTAGGTGACCGTCGTTATAGATTTTGCTGAATGGGAGATGCTTTTTTTCGCTAATCGTGTAATAAAATCCCTTTCTACCAATGTATTAAAAAAAAACACACATTCTCGGAAAATTACCTATACTACGGATATATTTTCAAAAGTATATTATAAGGATTTAAAAAATATGTATCGCGATTATTTCGAAAACAGGGCATTTTATCGAAAATTACAAAGAGAGACGTTTGATGGAAAATTTTATGAAGATTCTAAAACATGTTTCGCATTACCGATTCGATAATTAATAAAGAAGATAACTCGGCTTAAAATATTTGATTCGCCGCCATTTTTCTGGTTAACGCACTCGTCCGTTGCATTTAGAAGGGAAATACACTGGCGCAATTTCAACCTCCTACGATCACAATTGCGATCGTAACCGTGTCCACAAGATTATATACCGACCGACCAATATTTTCGTGATCTAGGGGTCGAAATCGAAGAAAAACCTAAGCTACTCCTCGGTGCGTCATCAGACAAATCGCAATAACATCGAATTTGGAACATACGCACGATACAATTACATACAACACACATACAACACACATACAATTCCACGATTACTTATTTACGAGTGATTCTTGAATCATTTAGTTCTTAACGACGCGTACCAATTTTAAATAAACCAGTTTACGAACTAATTTTAACGATTATTGTTGAAGCGAAATTAAACTCCTGTCGCCGCATCCGGCGCCCGTTCTAAATCACTTTTGGTCAAGCTTATCTGAGGCTTCGGCGCGTAAAACAAATATAATGAAAACCACGTGCGGGATTAATTCGCATGCTATTCCCATAAAACATCCAATTAACCCTTAACAGCTTCGCCGCAATATTTTAAGTTTCTCGCGTATACCTACTCATACGGAAAACAAACTATAAAATTAAGGGCTTTAAGTTTTTAATTTAAAAATCCATAATATTTAGAGAAAGAAATCGAAACACCCAATAAACGCGATGTGAAGGTGTTTAATTTCAACGCCAACGGTATAAAAAGGGATATTATTTTCTTTTAATAATTGGTTTTTCTTGAAATGTCGACCTCGACGACAACGCGTGTTATTTCATTATTGCGCGTATAAGGTGGAAATTGAATCGCTTGTAGTACAGTATTGAAACGATAAGTGTTTTTTGGGTCGAGTCAAAATTTTGGCGAAACCTCGAACTCGACGAAAACGCGAGTATTTCATTATTTCGTGCGTTGTTTTACGTGAAAATCGATATTTTTCGTATAGTGCAGGGTCGAAACAAAATTTTATACACCATACAGGGTGTGCCACACAAAACTCCCGGGGAGCGAATATTTCTGGAACCAAAGAAGATATTTAATTTTAGTAAAAACCACGTCTGTAGGTTCCTCCGAATAAAACTGCATTAAGTTAATTTTTTTTGAACAATTGGTTTATGTCAATAAAATAATAGGTAATATTACGTCCATCAGATGGAAAGCCAGTATAAGTCTTGCTTACTGGAACAAGCTATTTCATTATTACTTGACGCCCAATAAATATACGAAGTATTTTCTTCCAAAAAAAAAAGAAACAATTGTTACTGCTCCCCCTGAAAAATTTGCATACTGTGACTTAATATCCGCTAGCTGTATTGAATGATTTAGCTTCAAATTTCAGCGATTCGGAATTGTTTATCATATTTTTCGATCCCGGAGTAGAAGACATGCACTTCGCCCCTCCACTTTTTATATCAAACCGCGAATTAAATTGATTCGCGGGTTAATTCGCGGTTCCGCGAATTGATTGCTCTAATTAATCCGCGGATCCGCGATCTGATCGATTGATCTATTTAATCGGCGGGGGGCGCGAATTGATCGATCAAATTGAACGGACCAGCGACTCCGCGATATCAATCAATCAATCAATAATTCGATCAAAGCGCGAACCGTGGATTAAATTGATCGATCAATTCGCGCCCCCCCGTCGATTAAATAGATCAATCGATCAGATCGCGGATCCGCGGATTAATTAGAGCAATCAATCCCACGAAATCGCGAAATAATTGCGTAACACAGTAATCAAACCGCGAAATAATTAGGCCAATCCGCGATCAAACCGCGAATCATTTTTAATTGAGCACTTTAATTAAACCGCGAATCAATTTAATTCGCGGTTTGATATAAAAAGTGGAGGGGCGAAGTACTACTTCCCGGTAACTTTAGAACATGGCACATTCGATTGAGTACTAATTGTAAGTTATAAACAATTGAGTGGTAATCGAGTTATTTCAGGTTTTATAATGTAAAATTTTATTAAAGATGTTTTTGACTAAACCCTGTAACTTTTATATTAATCATTTTAGGTTGTAGTAGGTTGTATGGAACTTCTTTCTTGGCCTTAAGAGTAGTATAAAATAATGAAAATGAGGTCAGTAGACCGCTTCCGGTATAATCGGAAGTTTAATTGTCTTAATAACTGGGCATCCTGGAGATATGGTCGTATTTGAAATTTCGTTTAAAAGAAATCGTATTTTAAAAATAGTATATAAAATACAGGGGATTCAACAAAAGTTCATCTTTCTTTTTAACGGCACTACAGGCCTAGCGGCCCTTGGCTTCAAGTTCTTTCACTTTCTTTTGCCACTTTCTCTTCTTGTTTCTAATCCTGAGATCTTGCTTTACTTCTTCCAACCAGTTTTTCGTGGATCGACCTCTTCTTCTCTTTCCTCATTATCCTTCCATTAAAAAGTTTATCTTACTTTCGGTTATACCAGAAAGCGATCCGTTGACTTAATTGTTATTAATAAATACTACTCTTAAATCCAAAGAAGAAATTCTATACAACCTAGCTAAAATGAAAAATACAAAAAGTTACAGGGGTTAGTCAAAAACATATCCTCAATAATATATGAAATAATTCGAAAACCGTTCACTTTATGAAAAAATTTTATTCTTGCAAAATTGTTTATAACCTAATACCCAATCGAATGCGCCACGTTTGAAAGTTACCGGAATAGAAAAAATACTTTAGCTTCTGACGTCATCTTGGTTAAGCGCGACGAAAAATTCCAAATCGTTGAAATTTGAAGCCACCTTTATTAGCCGTTGAATGATTTTTTTTTCGAAATTTTTCAACGTCACCTTGAACTAGTCGAAAATAAGAAAACGATTAAATAAGCACTTTTGGCTACACGATTCAAAATTTAAAACGCGAAAACGACACGAACGGAACGCGAGCCCTCGACTACCAAGTATACGTCGAATAAAAAACGTTTTGAATTGTAAAAATCTCGCTCGTTTCGAAATTAATTAACAGAGGCGGTTCGTGTTAATTAATTTAAAAGAAACCACTCTGGCGTTAAATTATAATTGCGTTATTCTTATTTTAAACGTTTTATGAAAAAAATATGCGAATCCCTTCGCATTCGAGCATCTAATTAATTTCGTTTTCGCAATAGTGTTATTAATAACCATCCACTTCGCTAGTTAATAAAAGTGATTTTTTAAAATGTGCCCGTTAATGCTGCAATTTAAAAGAAAATCGAACGATTTTATTTCGCGGCGAGTAATTCTTTCCAGAAAAGGTTTCATTGTTTGCACTTCAATATATTTTAAGCTCGGATTAAATTCGGAGATGGAATTGCGGAAAAATTAGCATTTCTATGTAGATACTTGCGGGGGTTACTGAATATTAAAACGAAATTAAGATTGTCAGAGTTATTCGTTTCTTTTTATGAATTACGTAGGTGCCCGAGTTTTTCATTTATACCTACATTTTAGCCGTTTAGAGAGGTAAGTTCAATGAATTCCGAAGCGATTCCATTATATGGCGATTCGTGGATTAACGAGACAGATTTGAAGTGCAAATTTTATTTTATTAAATACAGTATTAATCTAGTAAATATTACGTATCGACGGTCGACGAATGGCCGTCGCTATTACTAGACCTCATCCCAATAGACTTCTTCTTTTGAGTTGTTATTCAACACCGTAACGAGGGTATAAAAGCGTCTGTGGCAAGTGTTTAAATTTTTTTTTGTGTTAGTGATACACCCGGAAGGCACTAGGGACCCACCCCGCTAAGCATTACTTTCAGTGCCCTCGAGACATCGAGGGTTTTTCACCACCCTTACCGGGCTTCGAACCCAGGACACATCAGCCGAGAGGCCAGTCTTCTGACCACTCGCCCACCGGATCGGCAAGTGCTTGGAGAACTTACGTTCTCCTGACCCACGAACTGTCCCAAATGTAACCCCAAACCTAATTGCACCCGTGGCGAGAAATAATTGTTTTTAACTACGTATTGTTGATAGCGTTATACGATTGATAAAAGAAATTGACAATAATAAGAAACTATGCCAACACTAAGCTACAAAAGTATTTATACAAAAAGGCCGCGATTTAAACGTGACCCTTAATAACTTAACGACGTCGTCGCGTATTTCTTTCATAACAAAAGCTGTATTTCGACTGCGTATTTTTGTACACCCCCGTATAATTCAAACTTTGTCATTTTACTTTTAATAGACACTCGTTCGTAATACGTATCCACGGTAATTTAATTAAACAATTTAGTAATAAACAGTTCATTAAAACTTGTTTACATTTAAACATGTAATTAAATAGCGTCATTTGAAATTTAACACCCCCTATAACTATTTCAAACTCATTTTATTACTCTAGTACACGCGGCAAATTTAACTGCCGCGACTAATTAATTGACGTTGATAAATAACGAAAATTTTTGAGATAACAAAATATAAGTTGAAATTAAATGCCTAAGCTTTTTTCATCAGTTTTTAAGAGTTCTTCGGCGCCCGACCAATAGTGCCATCCGTACTTTCTTATATTGACAACGAACCTTAAAGTGGCGTAATACAAAATTTCGATTAACGATATAAAAGAGAAACCGGTAAATAATCCAATGATGCCGCCGCAGTTGGCCCAAAATTCCGTTTGTCCGTAAAGCTCGTTCCTTTCCGACGTCATGAACTGAAAATCTTTAAAAAACACTCTTAATCTCGAAAGTCGCGACCTTAAAATAACAGGAGCTTTATTATACTGTTTGATTCGACGAAGTTATTTGCATTTACGTTTTATTGTCGTATTCGTCACTTAACGTTTTCAAATTGAACCATTCCCAGTCCAGTTGAGAAGTTTCGACGTCGTAGTTCAGCGAATAGCACGACGGCAAACAATTACAATCGGTCGGACGTTTTTTCGATACCTTCGATTTCCTTCCGCGTCGTTTTCCGTTAGAACGACTCATTTGAAATGTAGCTTCTCTTGTTACGAAATTAACTGTAAAACAAACAACGGCCATTTTCATTTATATGAATGCAAAACGCATAAACAAACAAACAAGTCAGTTCGGTTCGCGAAAACTTTAACCAGACGTTACTCGCTATATGAGATTTTCTCTCGCGCTTTTAGAAAAGGGTCGTCGAAAAACGTTTGTCATCTCACAATCAGATATGCACCTGCCTGACCTGGAACAACAGCATCCTTTTAGCGTTCGAAACCGTTGCGCGTAGTTCGCCTTAAAAATATGGGTCATTCAAATTTTATTCCGAGGCACGTCATCAATAAAATGACGATCAGATTGTATATTTGTACACTTTATCCAAACCTATGTGCAATTCACGTCATCAATAAAAGGTTACTAGATGTTGACGTTTCACACAGTGCTGTCACCTCGTACCTCGTATTTTGACAGTTCTAATAAATTGTAGTCTTTCTTTATATATATTTTTTCGCGTTATAGCGTTTTACGCCTTGCGATTCCCAATTTCCATTGCCCTCTCTCATTCCATTCTCTGTCATTCAGGTGTCTTTCACTCATGGATTTTTGGATCCCTTGACTCCAGTTTTTCCTTGGCCTTACTCTTTTTCTTCTTCCTTGTGGTGCCCACTCGAGTATTTGTTTCGTCCATCCTCTGGACATGTCCGTACCATCTTAATTGTTTTTCTTCTATCTCCTCTATAATGGTCTTTTCTACTTCCATTATTTGTCTGACATATTCATTTGTTTTATGTTCTAGTCTTGAAATTCTCGCCGATCTTCTTATGGCGTCCATTTCCGTAGCTAATATTTTCCTTTTATCGTTTTCGGTCATTGTCTATATTTCACTGCCATAGGATAGTACGCTTTTTATTATAGAGTTGTATATTCTAAGTTTGCTCCTTTTTTTAACGTTTTCTGACCATAATACACCATTGAGAGCCCCTATGACTTTCCGACTTTGTGTGATTCGGTTTTGAATTTCTGTCGTATCTTTACCTTCATTTGTAAATGTTACCCCTAGGTATTTGTACTGTTCTACTTCTTCAATCGTTATATATTCTCAAGTGTTAAATCTCCTAATTTTGCTCCTATACTCATATACTTTGTCTTGGAACATTCATCTCCAGTCCCCATTGTTGATATTCTTCCATTAGTTTCCTGGCCATGTATTCTAAGTCATCCTTAGATTGTCCGATTACTACCTGGTCATCTGCAAATTGTAATGTAAATAATGTTGTATAGTTCTTGATTTCATAACCCATCATTCCAGATTTTCTTTTCCAGGCTTTCAATGCGTGTTCTATATATATTTTAAAGAGTGTAGACGATATACAACAACCTTGTCTTAGTCCCTTATCTATTGCAAACCCTTGTGATAGTTTATTGTCCATTTTTACTTTCGATATGCAGTTGTTGTATAGGTCTTGAACTACCATTATGAGTGTATGGTTGATTTGTGTGTTTGTTAATGCTTCCCATAATTTTGTAATCGGTACTGTGTCGTATGCTTTTGATAAATCGACGAATAATAGATGTACTTCTCTTCCATAGGCTAGTTCTTTCTCTATTATTTGTTTCATGCAGAATGTATTGTCAATGCATGATCTTCCGGCTCTGAATCCGCTTTGATGTTCTGATTCTTTATCGCTATATTCCTTTTCTATTAGGTCTCTAACAACTCTTCCATAAAATCGACTGAAAGTACTAGTGACTTATAAACCTCGATAGTTGTTGCATTTCGTTCGGTCGCCCTTTTTAAACAGTGGTGCTAATCGTATGCTAATCTCCATTCATCCGGGACCTTCTGACCATTAATGCACATTGTGAATAACTTGGCTATCATGTGATATAATTTATCTGTTCCATGTTTGATCAGCTCTGTTGGAGTTCCTCCTGGACCTGGTGACTTTCTATTTTTTAGTAGATTTACCGTGGTTGATATTTGTTTTGGTGTTATTGTTATATGTTCCCCTTCTATATTGATAGGCATAATATTAGTTTTTATATCTGAGATAAAGGCTTGACGTTCTTCTTTAAAAAGATTTGCGAAGTATTGATTCCAAGACTCTAAGCTAATTGTGTTCATTTTTACTTTTTCTCTTACTGGTGCTTTTATATTCTTAATAAATTTCCAAATCTCTGTACTTCGCTTGCCTCCTATATACGTGTCTATCTCAGAGCATTTCTGTTCCCACATTTTTTCTCTTTCTTCCCCTACTATTCTTCGCGTTTCTTTTTGAATCTTTTTATATTCTTGTCTATGCTTGTCACTTTTTGTGTTTAACCATCGTAAGTATGCTGTTTTCTTATTTTTCGTCTGTTCTTCTATTTTTCCAGACCATATATAGTTTTTTTTTGTTCTTTTTTCACTCTCACCTAGCGATTCTTTGGCGGCCTGATGTATATTTTCCGTTATATGTTCATTAAGTTCTTCTACTGTATTGTAGGACGTATCGTTTAGTTTTTCATCAAGTCGTTTTTGATACAGATAGATTACGCTAGGGTGGTCTAAACTGCTTATATTGTATCGAGGATATTCTATTTTGTCGTTTGATTCGTTGTTTATTTCTCCTTTATTGTTATTTTTCCAGGGTATCGTAATTTGTGCTCTCACCAAATGGTGGTCGCTTCCACATGTAGCGCCTTGCTATACTCGTACATCTATCACTCTTGTGTCTGTTTTTTGTTTGATAATAAAGTAATCAATTACCGATTTCAGATTTCGTTGTTTTTGTGTCCAGGTAAATTTATGTATTTTTTTGTGTCTAAAGTCTAGTCTTGTGTCTAGTCTTTCTTTATACCATCTAATATGTGCGCAAGTAAAACCAAACCTGAAACCGAATTACAAATAAACAATCTAGTAACTTTTTATCGATGACGTGAATTGCACGTAGGTTTGGATAGGCCGTAATTTCATTTCAATGTTTAGCAAGTGACGTGTCCGAGGTACAAGGTGACGTCACTGTGTGAAACGTCACCACCAGTCATTGATGACGTGCATCGGAATAAAATTTGAATGACCTATAGATGTCACCACTTTGGTTATCTGGCAGCGAGCGTGAGAGAGTAGAATATACGACATGACATTAAACTTTTGTTGAAAATTAATATCCCTACTTTTCATATTCGCTCTGAATAAGCGTTTTTTAAAGGAACGAATGCCCGAATTAAACATTATTTTAAATCATCAACGTCGTAACGAGGGTACGAAGCGTCCGCGGCGAAGTGTCTAGCTTGAGCCCGCCTAACCCAAAAATAGCCCCCAAATACGAGCCCCGAACCTAGTTGCGCCCGTGGCGGGCGCCTCTTTTGCATACATCTACAGATAACGTTAAACCATCGACATGATCTGATCGGGGACGACCTTAAATTAAGAAAAATTGGCAGATCTTTCAGATATCAGCTTATACGATTGTCCTTTATCTGCTATATACCCTTATTTATTTCTATTAGATGACGAAAGCATAGGTTGCGCAAAAACGAAAGCACATTAATCATAATAACTGGAGAATGAAATTTTCAAATTCGATTTGTGGGTTTATCTGCGATCTAAAGGGGATTATACGAAAAAAAAATAAATGCGCGAACGGCTCACTTCTGTAAATTAAAACAAATTCAGTTCTCCCGTTAAAATAACCTAGTCGTTCGACGCGACAACGAGTACCTAATAAAGTTCGACTAAAGTACACGTTCGTTCGAAGGTAGCACGTGTATAATTTAATCAACTAGCAATCGATAACCTCGACACGGTCCCTAATTGCTCTTAAACTTGATAAATCGAACGGCTCGACACTCACATTCGGCGTCTTCCAAACAGGAAAATTTTGCGGGGCCGCATATGGGCGTGAGGGGGTGACCTGCAACATCTTACAATGGACACTCGTTAACAAAGGGACGCGATGGGGAAATACTTGCGTGGCAAATAAAATCCGACGCAATCGCACTTTTCGTACGTGTAGTTCGCGAGGCACTCCAACAAGCAGTTTTCCTGATCGTAAACTTTAAAAAACTGCAAGTTCTTTTCGTCGTTGAAATAACACTTTCTATCTTCCGCGTCGTAATTTATCAATTCCTTCGATGTGCCTATCATATTAGGTTTAATGGATACCGATACGAGCTGGTTTAGTGGGACCCAGAAATAATGTTGGTGATAGTGAGGCACCTCTCCGGGATGATGGATGATCACCTGAACAACATACAAATTAGATTTTCGATCGATACGAAGAGTTTTCGGTTCACTTTAAAACCAGTTAAAGACGTTCCGCATAGGTTGTAGTTAAGTTCCTGCAGTGAACTGTACAAAATCAGTTCCAACCCTCCTTCCGTGCCAATCAGAAACGATCTGCGAGGGAACGTGTCGAATCCGACCGCGTTTGGATAACCTTCTTGTACGTTCCATTTGGACGCGGCTTGTTCCGGTATGGATGAATTTCGGAAGTACTTTCTAAAATAGTTTGTTACCTACTAACTCCAATTTTATTACGATTTAATACGAACTTACGCCGTATCTTCCGTAAAAATATCGTTGTCGTCCAACATATTGAAAGAATAACAGAAACCTCCGCCAGTTAACGTTGGCGTAAAAGAATTATAAGTCGAGTAATTGCATTCGTACTTGCACCATTTACAATTTGCAACCATTTTATCAAAATCTTGGTTCGCCTACAATAATTTTTAAAAATCGTCCATCTAAAGAGTTTTCGCGACTCACGTTCATCAAGAAGTAGATCGCGTCTTCGTCTAAAGTATCTGTTGAATCTAATTCCGGAAAGTATTCGATCATTTTGGGACACACTAACGAGCTGTACAACAGCTTCGCTTTCCTACAATAGAACGCTTAGTGTCCCTATCTAAATGTTTTTTCGACGACCACATAGCCTGTCGTGTCGCGATCATGTTACGGCGGTCAGAATCGCCCACGGATATCTATGTGATAAGCAACATACCGCCGACCGACTCGAGGTCGCCTCAAAATAAACAACACTTCCAGTGACGAACCGCAACACGACAGGCTATATGGAAATGTAATTTTAAATGTTACCAAAAGTTAACTGTTGCAATACATTGCAAATCGTTGATCGTTGGCCAATCAAAAATCATTTCGCAATCGCATTTCGATTTTATTGCCGAATAGAGGGCGTTTTATAAATATCACAACGAGTAGTTCAATTGGACGACGTTACAAAAAGGAAACATCGCATTCAGAAATTCGTTGTTGTTGTACGAATGATTAAACAAAAATAAAGTAAAACTATAGATTGTTGTAAGAAAATAACGGGCGTCTCAAAGGTCTTTCGGTCTTGATTGTCTTACAGTTAGATGTATAAAGATAGTCATCCCATATGTAGTAATAAAATTACTTAAACCAAGACATGCCTTTGTCTTTCCACTACCAACCAAGACCGAAAGACTTTTTCAACATCCGTTAGTTTGTTTCAAGATGAATCAGCAACAATATAAATATAATGTTTCTTATAACATTGTTCATTTAAACTACCGTTTCGGTAAAACTAACTTTACGGTAGCACCTGCTTCTTCTAGGAAGTGTTGATGAAATCGAACACTTGTATACGGGATGTCCCAAAAGTGAGGTGATATGGGAGGTCATTTGCAACCAAAATAACCATGTGGTTATCTACTGGTTAATGGTATCTGTAGTTATATCTAATGTGGTTGTTTGATTGATAATAACAAAGTTTATATAAATGTTTTTATTCAAAAATTACAAGTTGTCGGATCAATATCAACCAAACAACCAGTTATGATTTGTTTAAAATCGTGTTAATGCTTGCGATGCAAATGCACTAAACGATTTTGCAGGAAAATACAAATTTTGCAATAACTTTTGAACCACCAACAATTGGATAACCACATAAAATTGAAGTTGCTTATAGCGAACTTCCGGATATAACGAACCATTCCTAAATTTCTATAAATTTTGGTTGTTATAATGTTCGACAAAATTGTTTTAGTACGTAAAAATTTTCATAAAAGTAGATAAAACGTATTTTGGAGAATAATAGATTATTTATGACGTCATCAGTACACAGACGTTGTCTTTGATACGTTCGTATAAGTAATTTTTTTCTTAGAAAAACACGTTTATCAGTTGACCTTCCCGGTGGATATTTAAGCTTTTAAGGTGTTACTAGATAACGGACACAAGGGGTGACCAAGCACAATAGGCTTAGATGTTAACAATAATACACAAAATAATTGCGTACCTACCTGGTTCGGTTTTCCCAAATTACTTTTTCAAGCAGACAGTTTTTTATCGTTTATTACGAACTTCGGATATATTGCGAGACCTTTGTAGTTCGTTATAACCGGATTTCGCTGTATTTAGTTATTTTGATCGTAAACGACCTTCACTATTACTTCACTTCATTAGATCGTCCACTTTTGGGACACCCTGTATTGTGATAGGTAGTCGAAGAAAGATAATATTTTGAGCCACTAGTCGAAAGTGCCTACAATTACCGATTTTTTTAACTTACTCCTCTTTGCCGTAATTGTTACTCGAAAACTGACTGATATTGAACCTATTAACGTCTATTTTCAGCATCGGACATATCGTGATAGCGGGAAAGGGAATTTTCCAGATTGGCGTTTCGCTCGTCGCGAAAGATACCAAAACGGGAGAATTAATCCAATCCTGATAAGTATCGACGATTAAGTTCACGCAAAAATAAAGAGATAATCCCACAAATATTATCCACCACATCCTGAAATTTCGAACGTTTAAAAAAATATATAAAAAATGAAGAATGCGTAAATTATTAAGCAGGAAATCTTACTTTTCGATTACAGTGCGGTCTCTTTCACCCAAAAATTTCAATCCGTGAATTGTCGTATTGTTGCAATAATCCGTGAAATAGTGACTTAAATTTTGCATGTACGTAGGATAGTTTTTCACGGAATCGGTCTTGGGGTTCTCCGAATTCATTACGAGCTTGCGATGTTTTACTGCGCGCTGTTAATATTGGAATGGAGTTTATTTGTTATTTGTAGAAAATGTGCAGCTAGATCCGCCCTCTCTACAGGGAATGTATTCAATATGCTTAATTAAACTGTTTTCATCATAATAATACGTTTAATTTTAATTTTTATAATTTAACTATCGACTGTTTTTGAAGAAAACGGTTTACTTTGAGTAAACTTTTTTATTTTCATAAATTATTGTACGACTATAATATATTTTTGTAAGTTTATCGTCCAACATTTGTCTATTTACTTAATTTATATTAAAGTACTAACTAGAGGACAATCTTCCAACATTTTTTAATATTATTTTTTTTAAATATTATTATTTTGAAAGTATTTATTAAAAAGGGGAGTAAGTATAGAGGTAGGTGGGGTAACTTGACGATGTTAAATTTATTGACAGACACTGAACTGAAAACACTTTAATTAATTATTATAATTACTTTAATAATTAATAACGCATATATTTGAATTTATTACCATAAAAAATAATAAAATTTTGATGATATTACAGATATTTCTATGAAAACGCGCATCGTTCCGTGAACATTAGAAATCCCCGCTATATCCACTCAGGACGCTCGTGGAATCATCCGCATGCAAAGTATTAAGTGGAAATATCGTCTAACGAAACAAACAACGGATAAAATAAACAAATATTTGAATGGAAATATGAAATAGGACAGAGAGAAATACCAGTGAACACGACATCGGCAGATGAAAAATGATCAAAACGAATATTTAAAATATTTTTCAAGCGCCTGCTACAATTTCTGACCTAAAATTAATAAAACACGTTTTTTTTTGTTTTAACTATTCATATTTGTGCTTAATTTTTAGGGATTAAGTAGATGCCCAACTTATGGAGTCGTTAATGAAATCCGGCGTCTGATATCGTACAGTTATGAGCAGATAAAATGTGCCAACAAATGAGTTTTAACGTAATTGTATACCTACACAAAAGTCGTTAATTAATTAATTTTTATAATTTATGCGCACGTTCGTTGGAAATAGATATTTTATGGGTTTCGGTGTGCGATATCATATTAAATAGGTCACATCGAACAATCGATTTAAATATGTGAACCCCAATCCTCAAAATCGAATTAATAGAACTACGTATATAGTCAATTGTAGTTTTTTTTTGTTTATGACTCACCAATTAGCCAGTCTAGCTTTACAATTGATTTCTAAATCTTAGTATCAGTTAGTATCACGTTCACAAACGTCCAGCGGGATTCGAACCCGCGACCGTGGGTTTGTTAGAAGGCCAGTTGACAGACTGACCCCATAAAAACGGAAACAATTAGAGAGAAAAAACTGAAATAAGTAAAATATTAAAAATTAAAATAAACAACTTTTAATTTTTTAATCATAACTAACGATTTAAATGAATGCAACTAAAAATTTATTCAAACAGTCACCCGTTCAAATTACTACATAATCTACCCTTCTTCTAAATTCTTGGCAAGTCTTCTCAATTTCTGTAAGAGGTATAGCTCTGGTCACACTAGAAATTGTGTTTTTTAATGTTTCCAGATCATTATCGTAAGCATCGGTGTGAACATGTTGCTTTGGTTTGGCCCCAAAATAAAAATCCGCAATTGTTAAATCTGGACTTCGTGGTGAGTACGGTTGTGGCCCAAATCTATTAATCTATTTATCGCCAAATGTATTATTAGACAAATTTTTTATCTACAGAATCGAGCGTGGGCCGAAAACGTCTCGCTGATAATAAATGTTTTGTCACATTCGCCTATTTATCAAAGTTGAGCGATTTATATACACTACTTTGTATAAAGACGTAACTCTTATTTTTGAACAACTTCTAATGACATTTTATCGTACATTCAATATTGATGGCCATTTATTGATATTTTTTTAATAAAACATTAACGCCCGGTTCCACCACTGCATCTTGAGCTAGAACTTACCTAAGTCGAACTCAAATGTAAGCACGACTCAAGACGGAAATGCGTTCCACCACGCTTTTCAAAGCACGCCTTGGCTAAGTTGTACGTAAATATGACAACACTGCAGAACTTGCGCGTGATTGGTTCTTTCCTTCAGTTTTTAAATATCCCGCACTGCGACAGTAATACAGAACGTCAAAAAAAAATGAAATTCCCTAATCTAACCTAACCTAATCTAACCTAACAAATTGCCCGTTACTGTTGCAACTGTTTGCGACGTTTTCTTCTCGTTTTCATGTTATTCATATTATTATGGACAAAATGAAGCGGTGCAATTACACCAGAGAGGAGAAGCACCTTCTCACCTCACTGGTTGCAAATTATAAAAGTGTAATAGAATGTGAAACCACAAACGGTACAACAAATAAAGAAAAGGATGCGGCGTGGAGTAAAATAACGTCATTATTCAACGCTCAGGGGAAAAATGTGACTAGGAGTAATGATTCGTTGAGGAAACAATGGAGTAATATGAAACAAGAGGCGAAGAAAGGCAAAGCCAAACACCGTGCAGAGTTGTACAGAACTGGCGGAGGACCATCAACAGTCAAATCAACCGATGATTCTCTCAGTAATAAATGATACGACAGTAACAGGAATTATATTAATAATATCCACTTCCATAATAACTTTAGTAATCAAAGTAACAAATTCTAGTCACTGTGGCAGATTTGAACAATTTGAGGTTATAAACATGATCTCAAGCGCTCATTATTCACGTTTCAGATGTAAGCTTGACTTAACGAAGTTAAGGTCTGGTTTTACGTGGTGGAACTGAATTTTTCTGTCAAGTTCAGCTTAAGCTCTAAGCAGAGCTCAAGACGAAGTGGTGGAACCGGGCGATAGTGTGTTTTCAACTTTCCTATGGCACATCTTAGTTTTGGACCAAACACGGCTGGTTACCTGACCGCAGCGCTGGGAGCTAAATGGAAATACACCCTAATAAGTCAATAATCTTTCTAGTTCATATCAATGTTTTGATGTAATGTTAAAGATAAGCAAATTATAGTTAAATTGAAGCTGAAATAAAAAATCGACCTTTAAGGCCACGTTAGTAGCCGCCCAGTTGGCGCTTAATACCTAAACAACTGTAAAGCAGATCGAGTTCTATAAGAAAATCAGAATTCTAAAAATTTATGACAATCGGCACCAACTACGTGCAATTTACATAACATCCATAATCTAAGTAATGTTGTAAACCTCAAACTTCCACGGATCACAATTTTTTCTCTTTCATGCAGTTTTTCAATTACAAGAATTCGCCATTTTAGATTTATGAACGATTTTCCAAAGACCAACGCAACGATATGGATCCGAACCGAACAAAAGTGACAGACGTTGGGAAAATTATTGCAAAAGTACGAAGTGCACGGCGACAGGTCATTTGGCCCGAACAAATTGACAAATAGAATAGAACAATGGTAACCAGAACAATACCAGACCCCGAACAATATCAAAAAGGCGATAAGGCGAATGGAATGCAATGAAGGAGGCCTTTGTCCAATTATGAATAGATATGGGCTAAAGAAAAAAAGAAGACGGACGATTTTAGCTGAATAATCGATTATTGTTTATTTAAGAAAAACGTCTTGGACTTATAATCTTATTACACACGCCACTTCTATTTCGGTATTTAAAAACTGAGCAGAACAATTTGTTAGTTTTTAGAATTAGTTTTTCAATCAGTTTTGAGTTAAGTACAAAACCCAATCAAATTTCCTATCATTTCAATCGACGATTAAAAAGCTGACCCTTAATCAAAAACAAAAAACCAAACAAGTAATAGTTCACATTCTTCAATTTCATTATAACGAAGAAACGTTTGACAAAGAAACATATCACGAAAAGTACAACGCGTTACTTTGATCGGCCGAAAATAATACGGCAACGTTTTGAGAAATCGGTTTCTCTCAGTCACAGTCGAATATAATAAGCTTGTTAGGCGTAGGTTATGAAAAGGAAACGGATGTCACTAGCGCAACGATCATTATTTCTACCGATTTCAAGAACGGGAGCATTGAAACGTGAATCTTGGTTGGTTTCTTTTCAAAATTTTTCCCGATAGTTACATTTACTCGATCTACATCGTAATTTTTTTTATCGCGCCCATAAAAAAAATCTATATCCTATTGTTCAAAATTATTTCGGTTGTGGACATTTTTTAAACGAAAAATAAGTTTGATATCAAACGTCAAACGCCCCGTATAGTAACCCTTTTTCGTCAACTCAAAGCGAATACTTTTCGAATATCGATATCAATTAAATTTGCATATCATCAAATTACAAGTATTTATGCATGTGTATGTATGAATTTCCTTTTATTAAAACCAATGGACATTCTTATCGCAAACGTTTTCTTATCGCTGCGTTTAACAAACACGTGATTTAAATTTCTTAAGGTTATATTTAAATAATTAGTCGTCAGTATTAGTTTAGCTCTAATTAACGTTGGAGGTCTTTTTAATAATAAAAAAACGTCGTTTGGTGAAAATTCGAAATTTTCGCCGCCGTCGCCGTCGCCGTCGATCGTTTTGCCGCTCTAATTTTAGAGACCCCGCGCTCGCAAAATCTGCGCTGCGACTACGCAAATCGAACCTGAATAAGGATAGCCGTATACGCGTTACGTAAATACGAAAGAGAGACGAGGGGTGTCTCTAGATGTCAAGCTTCTCAGTTTATTTTGGCTCTAGGTGCTTCACGTTTATTTTCGCTCCACATTTCCCAATTTACATTTATTATTGTTATTATTTGTAGGTACGACGAGCGGCACGCTACACGTAAATCACATTAATACCGTTCTATTGTCTGTTTCAGTTGAAATATTAAGGAAACATGAAGTCGACAAATCAAGGCGCCATCGATGATGAAACGGAACTCCCTTATTCTACATATTCGTCCACCGTCACGACGACTTTGCCTGCGATAGGAATTATATTTTTGGCGGCGGTCGTTTCCACGTTTATTATAAATTTTCTTATTAGATTATTTATAACCTTATTAGACACGTAATCGCGTTGTTATGTATATTAATTTGTTAATAAATGTTTCCAACAGTTTCATTGCTAGTATGTATGTATAATGTTAAATTAAACCATCGGAGCATGTTACGTTGTGAATTAGTAAAATTCGAAGGCGCTCGGTTTTCCGGGATAACGAGCGGCTCCCCAACAAGTCGCCATCGATCTGGGATACACGCCCCGCGGAATCGAAAACTTTACGCGACCTCGCAAAGAAGTCCCGCATTATCCTGGAACGAAACTACATTAATTAAAACGGTAAACAACAGCCTAGGCGCGTTTACTTTTTAAAATCAATTTCCGAGCAATTAACGGCAAAAATTTTTTTAGATTAAAAACGTTGCCGGAAGTAATTTTCATGACTAATCCCGAACCCATTTTAATGACCTCGTCAGCAATAAGCGCGAGGTTTGTGACTGGCAGGACCATTCAGGGACCGATTGCGGGGGTAATAGGAATTCTATCGGCACGGGGATTAAATACGGAATAAGGGAGTCGTTAATAATTTCAAAGAGATTGCGCGAAATGCCCCAAACGCGAATAAAAATCTGTGTCGCTCCCCGTAATTGAATTTAATTTTATTTTGACTGGCGGTTTTCAACTTCTAATTCAAAGTTCGTCTGAACGATTGCGTAAATTTTGCAAATTGGCTCGATAAAGGGATTCGTGACTTTTTATTGTCCGATTCAAAGGCGTTTTTAAGTCCGCGTAACATAGACGGTACCTGATATAATGAAATTGTTTATTAGGTAAGTACAACCAGTCGACTTAAAAATGTCATACCTACCTGCAAATCGAATCCTCGTTCGACGTTAACTGTAAAATAAGTTCGAAACAACCAACTAATTTAAATAATTATTTAAAAAGATGCTTTGTAAAATTGTAAAATCGAAAATCTCCAATATTTCGAAAACTAACAGTTTTACGAAAAAATTGTATTCTTACAAAATTAATTGACAGCCGATGCCCAATCGTGTATGTTATGTTTCAATGTTCAGGGGGTCTATTCTAATTCATTTCGACTGATTTTGGTCGAAATTTGATGACGTCAAAGCGACTCGACAGCAAGCGAGCGATTCTAAAGATTTCGACTAATAGTGGAAACAGCAACATGTCGGAACGTTAGGTTGGTATTATAAAAGAACTGACGTTGGCGATAATGTTTTATATGGTTTTCATAACTAAACGGAGCGGCAAGTTTAATATAAGTCCTTAAAATATTTGAGGATAATTTAGATAGATAAAATCGGAATATGAACGACATTTAATGACGGCACTCATTTCTAACCATTTTAAACCGTTCGATATTGCAAAATTATAAATATGAAAATTCCTGTAGGTGTTACCGTGTTACATCTTGTTTTGTGTTGTAGTTTAGTTCTTGTTTTCCACTAGGTTTCAGTTTATTATACTTTAATTGTTAGTACTTCATTGTATTATTTATTACTCTTTAATCGTTTATTGTTAAGTAAGTTCTTTCTCGTAAATATATCTGTGTTTATTATTGATACTTAGTTGGCTTCACAAACCTATATGCAATTTAGTCATCAATAAAAAGTTACTAGATTGTTTAAGTGAAATTCGGTTTAAAGTTTGTAAATATATCATTATATAGACGATTTACGATTTACTATTAGATGGCATAAAGAAAGACTAAATTTATTAGATGAAAATACATTGTTAAATTATTAACTTCAGATGACGTGTTGATAATAGGTTTGAAGTATTCGTTGATTGTTTTCGTGCTTATAAGGTTAATAGATTTTAATTTACAATTAAACCCGTTGCGTCAGATATTAATGAAATCTATTATGTATGGTTTAGAACTTGACTATTTGGTGTAACTTTTAAAATTGAAAAATTAAAATTGTGTTTTCGTTTTACAATATTAAAACTGCATTAATGTATTTTCGTAAAGTAAACAAGAAATTATTCGAAAATATTTAATAAAATGGTAGATACTGATCTATAAAGACTATAATTTTAAAATTTTTCTAGTTTGTGGTTTTGAATATACATTTTGATTAATTACTTTATCATTTTGCGTGTTACAGTAACTGGAAAATAATGGTTTAATTAGCTTTGTTAAAATGATGTCTGTGATTAAATTTTTATGATTGTAACAAGAAAAATGGGAACTTAGAATTTTTGAATAGTAACAACTCTTTTCGAAATGTTTTTGCAAACATACAAATTGGGTTCAATATTGCTCCTGTAAATATAATTAAGTAGTAATATAAGAGTTAATAAGAATACATTATTGGAATCGCAATATTTACCTGTTCATTAATATTTTACACCATCAATTTTATAACGTAATATCAGAAGGAAATGGTGCATTTTAATTTGAAATTCATTTAAATTTGTAAAGTGCAATTAGGCTAAACGAATGTTACTTAGCGCACCTATTATTTACTGTGAATTCCATTTAAATGAAAATCCTATTCAAATAATCATTAGCATTACCATTAATATCGACGGTACGACACGTTATTTCCACAATTGTAGGTAACGTTTCATGCACTAGTAACCTTATAACAACTGCTGACAACAATAACGAGATATGGACAAAGTATATATACCTACAATTAGTAACTAAAACGACTAAAATACACTAACGGAAACTTAAACAGAATTTCAAGACGACAATACCTAAAATCAAGAAGACTAAATAAAATGAAGAAGACTAATAATAAACTAAAGAAGACTAATAATAAGGCTATAATAATAACTATTCTACGTTAGACACAGAGGTTAACGTATCTCTCAAATAATCTGATGTAACATAACCTCTATTTCACCAACAAACTGCCACAATTTCGAGTCGAAATTTAGATTTCAAAATCGAAATTAATTTCAACAGTCGCAATTTAATGACGTCGAACACTGATTTGGTTACTACCAAACGTACGTAGTTAATTTTAACAAGTCGCAATTATTTCGAGTCGAAATTTGAAATTAATTTCAACAAGTCGCAATGTAATGACGTCAGATCACTGTTTCCGCCACTACCGATAGCTGGCTACGTGAATAATTTCAACAAGTCGAATTTATTTCGAGTCGAAATCTGAATTAGAATAGACCCCAGGCTATCGAAAAATACTTTTGCGCTTCAGCGCCATCTTTGTACGACCCGTTAAAAAATCGCGAATCGCCAAAAGTCAAAGTTACCCTTTTTACCTAGTGATCACCTGTTACCAAATTTCGAAATTATTGTTAATTACTAAAATATTCGCGTAGGGAGTTTTATGTGAATCGCCCTATATAGGTACTAAAGGGCATGGGCAATAAATTTTATTTATAGCTTCTTATCCGTTGATTAGTTAATTTTAAATACCTTAAATATTATTGAAAAATCGACTATTATCGTTATTAACGAAAACGAGGTTTCTATTTTTAACGATAAGCGAGACATATCTTTTCAAAAAATTCATCCTTGTATGTATACATAAGATAGTCGGAGCGAGCGATTTCACATTCTAATACTTAGGCCCCAAAATCGATAACAATATGAACACAAGCGGTGCCGCGAAATAATAATTGACAATTTATGTGAAAATTCGGCGTTTGCGGTACTTCAAGCACCTGCCAATTTTTAATTCCGGGCGTTTTCGAGGAATTTCAGAAATTCAAGGGACTAGCGGACACCCCGAACAAGAAATGTCATTTTTAAATTGACCGACTGTACATTTTGTTCGAAAATATCGATTACGTCAACATAACATTTCTTTTTATCGTGCATGGGTATACGTTAAATTTTCGACGACAAACGTTTTCGCTTGATATCGACAACGACGACTGTTCGTTTTTTTCTTGTCGCCTAAAGTTTATCGCACACGAAATTTCCAAAACGAAACGTAACTGCAAACGAAGAATCGATCAAAAATGTTATATATGCGAACTTGATAATATAATCAGATCAGTAGTAATCGAACGGGGGGATTTATAAGGGGACGATGAAAGCTTCTCATCTATTTGATGCATGAACTAATACTATCAGGGGAAACTCTTATTAAGCAAGCCACGTGCGCGACAACAATTGATGCGCGTTTCTATGGGCTATTTGATGGATGCGAGTACAGTTCCCACAATCAGGGTGCAACAGCACACATGTTCGCGTCGTATCACACAGTTATGACTAACAGATCGACAGTCCATTTGTGGGATGCCGGGATTGATGTTTCCCTTGCGTTTTGACCCCCGCCTATTTTAATTTGTTCGATAGTATTATTTACCGACGTCATTAATATATTACGTTTGTCTGTTTACGGTCTATTGCAAATAATCTCGAAACGAGCCTTTTGTTTAAATTATAGTTCGATGGACCTGCATTTGTTTAAACGAGGCGTTGCGTTCGGAACGCGGACGTCATTTTTTGACAACAAAATGATATGAATTTACTTCACAGAATCTTCTTCAAATAACGAAAATTAAATAAACCGAAGTTTCAACGGAAAGCGCGACACTAGAAAAACGTCAACAATTTCAAAGCAATTAGAATAAAAAAAAAAAAGCGTTATACTCCTAATAAAATTTTGTTAGTAAACAGTGTCTTTGATTTCAACGCATATAATAAGTGATGTTTAAACTATGTACAGTCAAATTCATATGTTTTGTCCGGACACCTGTGTTAGTTTTATCGTAATGTCTCAAACAAAAAAGATTTTACAATTCAAAACCAACTAATCCTCTCTCGTCGCTGGTTGGCCTGCGAACACATCTCGCCGGACAAAACATATGGACTTGTTTGTACTTGCAGTTGCGTCGTTCCACGATTTCCCATATATGTTAATATAACACGACAAACTCGTTGCTACACTAACAAGGAAGGTAAGGCAGGTGGAAATCTCAGAAAGATTTGAAACTCTGCAGGATTTTAGTACTAGTCAACCCTAATCAAGAGCCGTATTCCGTTCGTGCTGTTGCGCGGTTTAAGAGGGTGAAATCCACTCTCGAAAATTGGAACTTTTTTCGATTTTGCTTATTATTTGTGAAACAACAAGAGCTATCGGCAACAAACTATATATTTTTGTAAATGGCTGTTCAAGACCTACTGACTAATCCTGACTAAACCTAATTACTAACTACTACATTTATACCGCAGAATTATAAATTTTCTCTATTTTTAATTTAAAAACTATTCGTGTGCCTTTAAGCATTGAAAATTTCCCAATTACAAACCATAAACCAGATAAAAGTTTAATCGCATTTTTATGCGACCAATAAAATACAAAGCAAGTAATAAAACATGTGCGCCACCTACTTTAACGCGATAACTTATCGGAGTGCAAACAAAAAACTGAATGTTTTTAAAATAAAAACGGGATTTCCTAGTATCCACGTACAAACTCGAATGCATTTATATATAGAATTCCGGCAAAACCGTTTCAGATCGTTCACGTTAGCGGTACAGAGCGGTAGTGCTTGTTTCAGTAGTTCGAATTTTAAATTACGGCGTCGTATTGTTCGTGTGTGCGAGGAGTGCTCTGTCGGTTAATAAGACCTTTTTGCGTGTGAATGCGCGAGTATTGTGTTGTGTTGTGTACTCTAAAAGGATTACAAACAAAAAGGATTAACACGACGAGGAAAGGTGGGATATTTCTTTGTCGACTAACTCTTCATGTATTTATAAAGTGTAAATACATGGACCTTTACGCTCTGACACAAATTATGTGAAAATCAAGCTTGGTTAGGCTCTTGGATAGGGTTAGGGCTCCCCTCAAACATTCAACGGTTCAATTTCGCGAACGAAATTTTACCTTACGTAGGTATAGGTATGTAATAATACAAGTTCTCAGTCAATGGAATAATCTACGCTGAAAATTGACCATAGAGGGAAAACGATGACGAGAAAAAGGTAGGAAATACAAAAAAAAATTTAGAAGTTTCTAATTTAGTTTTATAATCTGTTACAGGCAAGTGGCAATCGCAGCGGCAACATTGTTAAGCTAAGCGTTCTCTAGTCCGCATCGGACGCACAGTACCATCCCTAAAAAATTTTCACCCCTAATTATTGTATCATAATGTAGGTCTTGAACAGCCATTTACAAAAATATATAGTTTGTTGCCGATAGCTCTTGTTGTTTCACAAATAATAAGTAAAAACAAAAAAAATTCAAAGGTGGATTTCACCCTCTTAAACCACGCAAGAGCACGAACGGAATACGACTCTGAATTAGAATTGATTAGTACTACAATCCTGCAGAGTTTCAAATCTTTTGAGATTTCCACCTACCTAGCCTTCCTTGTAGATATGCGAAACACAAAGAAAGAAAATGTAGGAGTTGCTGCCTCATATTTTCATCTGGATTCATACGCACATGGTGGTGGGGGCGCGAGCAAATTTAGAGCGGCACGAATGTACCTATCCAAATTTTTCGTCACTGCTCTTGTTACATCAACTATGAACACTGAACTGCGCAGCCGAGCTAGCGGAACAATTTTAATTTAATTTGTAACAAAAATTTGTATTTACCCCATCTGTTTTAACCTATTTTTAGGTAGGTAACTCGATAATTTAGGTTTATTACGTTAAAAATAAACATATTTTACCACATTCAATAGTCAGCAGATTATGAAATACTTACGTATATTGTTTGCTAACGTTTATTTCTACAAAATACAGTAGAAATTGATTACAACGAACCACAAGTGACTCGCTTGCAAAATAAATTTGTTATATCAGGCGGAGATTAGCTATTAGCGGGTTCGTCATAAGGATAGACGCATTTACAAGTTTTCCCAACATATCATGTTTAAAACGTTAAGCGGAATATTAAGAATTACACTAATCTGTGAATTTATCGGTGAATTTTATAGGTAAATAAATCCCTAAATATTAACCTGGAAAATCCTAACGATAACAGATAATAAAATTGTGGTAATTATATTTTTAAGGAAGTTTCTTTTTGGGCGTAGGTACCTACACTTTCGCATTCTACACATTTTTAATTTCGTAATTTTGTTATTTAACTTATTAATTTGGATTTATTTAATAAATAAAACGAAAAACACATTTAATTCACAGCGCTATCGACAAATAATCACGTATAATTTCACATAACAACAGAAACCTTATTAACCTTGCATGACATCCGGCGAACAGGTTTTAATTAGACTCACCTTAACCTTTTACTCACTTATATAATATCGGTATTATTCGTATAACGTAAAATGTTGGTGAAACTTATATTCCTTTCGTTAACTTTAGATGGACAACGACAAGGTAAGTTTCATTTGCGAGTTTACGAATTGCGGTTATGTTGCCGACGTAGATAGGGGAGACCGGGGCACACTAGTCATAGGGGTGCAGTGGTCACTTTCCAATAACTTTTAAACAACTTCATAAATAGGTTTCTCCATCTGTGAGTAAATGAACAAACTTATTATCAACAGAAATGTAAAGTTTGAAAACTAAAAACTTTATACTTTTTGGTTTAATTCTCGTTTGTTATTAAGCACATGTAAAATATTGGTAAGTTTCAACTTTTTATTTCAACTAATATTTTGATTTAAATATGCAAATCCAATGTTTTTATATGAATAGAATGTTGATAAAAAAGTTAGAAAATTCTTATTATATTTAATTAATTTTTACAAAAAAATTTTAAGGTTAGTTATGGGGCACAGTGATCACAAGGTTTACAGGGTTCTATCGTCACTGCTTTTATGCTTCAAAAGGGTTGACCACTGTGCCCCAATATTTTTATTGTGGCCTCCATCAGTAAACATGATTTTATATGCAATATTACAGTAGGATATAAATTATTCTTATGTAGGATGTAAGTGTATTTTACATGTTTTTATTTGAACGGTCAATTAGTCAACGGTGAATTTTGTCTGTGAGTCAATTTTGAAACTTCCAAATTCAACTGATATGATATGTCGTTTGAAAATGACGAAGTAGGTACTTGTGAAGAAATCAAGATTGACGGTTTTGTATTAGTGCGTTTTACGACAAAAAAAATTAAGATTTTACATTGGTCAAGTAAAAGAAATACTTCAAGATGAACTTGTAGTTTCATTTTTAAGAAAACACATGGATAAGTTTGTTTTTCCACCTGTGGAAGATATTGCTAATGTTGACAAAAAAGATGTCGAGTTAATTTTGCTTGACCCACTAAATACTGGAGGAACCTCAAGAATAAATAGTTCTTTGAATTTTTCTTATGATTTTGAATCTTATAATGTAATAAGTTTTAAGTTCATTTTTATTGGTATAAGTACATATATATAACTATATTAAGTAGGTATTATTAATTAATTTAGACTTTATATTTGAATTTCAAGTTTGCTGTTTAAGTTTAGTTTATGTAATCAAACTGCTCTTTCATAAAAAATAGTGACCACTGTACCCCTTTATCGTGACCAGTGTACCCCGTGTATGGGGCACAATGGTCACTTATGCATATATTTTTTAAATATCTGTAAACAATGAATAAATATGTTTTTTTGTAAAACTAGTAGAGCCGTTTAGTAGACAAATGTCTATTAAGTATTGAGCAACATATGTCATCTTATTATATGTTGTTTGTTTCCAAATATGACCACTCTGCCCCGGTCTCTCCATACTATTTACAATCCGCATATTTAATTTATAGAACAATGTTCCACACCGAACGGAGAACCGGGCCTGTGCAAAACCATATCGACGTGTCCCGTTTTAGAAAGTGCATTTTCGAATCCCCGCCCCGGAACTAAAACTTATTTAGCGAAATTTTTGTGCCCGTACAAAACCGATGGTGTAGAAGAAATTTGGGCGTGCTGTCCGATTTTTTCAAATTTCGACGTGTACGATAACGCGGAAAAAACAATAGAAAATGAGAGGTCGTCGCGGCATTATCTACCATCAACAGCGAGACCCACCGAGAGTACGCCACTAACGCCATCAAACGATGGTACCACGGAAAAATTGTTTATTACAGATAGGCATAGTTATTACGGATGCAACCGTTATTGCTTCTACTTCGGATCGTTCATCGCTCGACGATGATTCGCATCATGCCACCACAGAAGAAACTACCGAACATCCCCAACACAACGAGACTGTTTCGATAGACAAACGATCCTCGAATGACTCACTTATAATAAATATCGGTCCCGATTTAAGTGCCCTTCTTCAAACAATCATCCTGGCGAGTGCGGAAGAGAATTGAAACTCCGATGCGGGTTAAAAAATACTACAGAAGTTTTGGTGCACAGATGGTTGGGAAAACTTATGGCCACTAGTCGCGATGGATTCCAAATAACTGTTTGTCCGGCCACGCTCATTAGCGAAGTGTACGCACTCATTACTAAGGGGTGCGCCGATAATATAGGGTACAATCGATGGGATTACCTGTAAGTAAAAATCACTTCTCAATAGCTCGTGTTTTAAACATACGTTTTATAGCTTTACCGTTCGATTTGAAGATTATAAGAGAAACGAAAACTGCAACAATATCACCGAAGATTTTGAAATCGAAGAGGTTGTGCCGAATCGCAATCGGCGTCATGACGTGACGCTTGTGCGTTTACGAAGAAACCCGTCGCGAATAAGTACGATTTTATATTCCACATACGTGGGCCATTCAAATATAAACCGGATTTGCTATTTAAGTATAAATTTATTGGTGCTAGAGGAAATTACAAAAATATTAACGGTTCAACGGAAATGCATTTTCTCCACCGGACGGGCAGCGTCTTTATTATTTCATCGAAACAAAGATGGGCGCGGCAACAGCTAATTGCGCACGAAGTGCTCGTCGTTCAATCTTTCCTCTTTCGATCGTTATTCGGTTGCCCGAACACGCGACAATCGCGAGTGGATAAATCGGGACTGCAAGCGGTCCAAAGTCTAAAAGTGTTCAGTAGATTTCGTTTAATTCGCGTTGTCATGGAGAAGCGGAGTGCCACAAACGAGTTGCCGACGTCTTTTTCGTCGGTTCTATCAGTTGGAACCCCGAAAAGACGGTCGTGAGAAGTTTTCCGGCTGCAGCACAACCGCTCAGACGCTTGGTTTCGTGACGACACAGCATCTCCAAACTGTATTCGAAGTCTGGCTCCTTCTTTAGTTGCGCAACGGACGAAAGCTCCTGCTCTTGCCGCCCTTATTTTCGACGCTCCTCCCCAGTTCGGAGATTAAAAATCCGGTTTGTATTTGAATGAACCTCGTATAATTGGTGTTTGTCACTGATGAGATCGATTGGTTTCGTTGGTGTGATTTAACGTCCAACAACTTTGAATCGATGATTTGTCCAAAAACAATTGGCAAAAAGTTTTTCTAACTACGAGGTCTGACCAATAAGTAATGAGACTAAGTCCAATAAAATACGTATATTTAAAAATTAAGGTACATTGATGTGATCCCCTTCAAAGTACTCCCCTCCCACAACTACACACTGGTTCCAATGTTTCTTCCAGCTTTCGTAACATTTCTGGAAGGCTTCGACTGGAATGTCCTGGAGTACCCTCGTCACGGCGGTCTGGATATCAGTTATGGACTCAAAATGCGTTCCTTTCACGGCCAATTTTGGTTGGGGGAACAAGAAGAAGTCACGGGGTGACATATCCGGCGAATAGGGCGCTTGCGGCAACACTGCGATGTTTTTAGAGGTCAAAAACTGCGACACACTGAAGGCACGATCGCATGGAGCATTGTCATGATGAAGGATCCACGTTTTGACAATCTCTGGACGGACTCTAATGACTCGTTTTCGCAGCCGATCGAGTACTTTCAGGTAGAAATGTTGGTTGACGGTCTGCCCAGGTAGTACAAACTCTTTGTGCACGATTCCTTTGCTGTCGAAGAAGCAAATCATCATCGTTTTCACTTTTGATTTGCTCATTCTCGCCTTCTTCGGTCTGGCTGCACCAGGAGACAGCCACTGTTGACTTTGCCGTTTTGTTTCGGGATCGTACTGAAAATACCAACTTTCATCACCAATAATTACACGATCGAGAAGAGTTGGATTGGCTTCAACCTGTTGCAGACACTCCTGTGAAATGGACATTCGCTCGTGTTTTTGCTCCGCCGAAAGGTTCTTCGGTACCATCTTTGCACACAGCTTTTTCATGGACAAATCATCAGTTAAAATTTTTCTGACGGTTTCTCGTTTCAAATTAAGTTCATCAGCCAACATTCGAATGGTTAGCCGCCGATCTTGATGCACGAGAGTGCGCACACGCTGAACATTGTTGTCAGTTCGAGCTTCCACCGGTCTCCAACTTCGCGGTTCATCCCCGACGCTCTCACGACCATTTTTAAAATCTTTATGCCATCGAAACACCTGAGCACGACTCAGGGCTTCCTCACCGAACACTTTGACCAATTTACCGTACGTTTCCGTAACAGAATCGCCGAGTTTAACGCAAAATTTAATCGCGTACCGCTATTCAATATTACGTCGTTCCATATTCGTGACACGCCTTACAAACACGTTGTCGAAAACACAACACAGCTGGAGAACTAACGAACGTACGAAAGTCGCGAGCACATGTATCAATAGAGGAGGGATGGGAGATTAACCGGCTGAAGTTTCAGGTTCGCAGTGTTACCACAAGCGCGGCTAAAAAATCAATCTCATTACTTATTGGTCAGACCTCGTAGAACGCGCCATTGTTTTGCATTTCTGTTATTAAGTGCGAAATGATTACGAAAGCTCTCTGCGTCACGATCGTGGATACGTTGTTTTTTCATGCATTTCTCTAGAAGTCGACAAAAGACGAACGTTAGGTTTTGTGTTGTCGTTAAGGACATTGTTCATTTTTTAGTTGCAGCTTAAAAGCGATCTATGTTCTACGAACATTTTGAAACGCCGTGTCGCATCGCGTCAAAACTTATAACCCATCTATTGATTATTTCAGCTAACATTACCCCAATTTGTCTGCCCAACCATAACGCGGCAAAGGAAACGCTTCTTCTTCCACAACAACACAACATTTCACAAGTCGAACAGAAATTTCAAGCGGAAACCGAGGACGGTTCCGTCATCGAATCGATCGTAATTCCAACTTACGTGAGTAACGCCGTAATCAAAAGTATCCCCGATATGTACGATTCCCCCTTGATGTACTACGATGACGGAAAATGGTATTTGGAAGGCCTAACTAGCGAACGAGGCAATGCGACTTACACGAAAGTTTCAAATTTTTTAAATTGGATTCGAACAACCGCGCGCCCATGGTTGAACGGTAAAAAAATTATCGCCGAATTTCCAACTAAGTATATTCATGCCCGAACCGTTTCTTCCGTTTTTCAGAAAAATGCACCCCGAAAGGAAGACCGGGAGAGTGTAAATTATTGAGAGACTGCCCTGTGCTACAAAAAGCAGTTGCGAATCACCGAAAAGTCGACGAAACTTATTTGAAAAAATTCACTTGTCAAAACGCTTCCGAAACAATACAATATTGTTGTGGCACCGATACGAATTTCACGGTGTTTGATGATAACACCGCCGTAAACACCGCATCCACGTCGATTAATAAGGTTAAATTGCCGAATTTAAGCTACTGCGGATTCCAACATCGCGATGATTATTTTTCGGACGATCAAACTATAGCGATAGACGAATTTCCTTGGGTAGCAAGAATTCGAAACGGCAAAACAAATCGTCACTTATGCGAAGGTGTTCTGATCAGTAATAGATACGTTCTTGGTGCGGTTTCTTGCAACAACGTTACCCTATTAAAGGCGTAAGCGTAAATATGAAAAAAAAAATTAACGATGAGTTTGTGTTTTTCTTTTAGTTCAGTCGTTACGCTCGGGGAATACCACACAAAAATGAAACAGACTGCGTATACCTGAGTGATATCGGAGAGGAGTGCAGCACAGTCGAACATTACTATATTGAAAAACTTATCGCACACCCCTTCTACGATGTGCTTACTCGTCTCAATGACATCGTGATTTTAAGATTAAATAGATTAGTTCATTTTTCAGGTAAATTGATAGCCACAGTAGTACCTCGATAATTCGAAACGTAAACACGTTTCGCTCTCGTAAACACTCTCGCCGAGGCGCAACGAGAGCAGGCGAATGCGAGAGGTACTGGGATCACCTCGCGTTGCCTCGCATTTTCATCTCTCGCCTCGTTCTCGCTCGATTCCAAAGCGGTTTTTGATATACGAGATTTGAAAGCAGACGTACTCGATGCACTACTTGAAGTTTTACCTTAAAATGAATCATCTGTGCACCTCATTTGCTTCTTTACCATTATGAAGCTACTTTCAATAAAGTAAGGACAGGGTTGTACTTAAAATTTGAAATGCGATTTTTTCAAAAACCGCCAATAAGCAACCATATGTTGATAAAGAACATGTTTTAAATCATTAAAGGGTCAACAAACATATTTTTGGACTTTAATTTTTTATTTAGGTATTCATTGTAACTATCAAGAAAACAAAAAACCAAAATTTCAGATTTTTGGGCTTATAGTTTTTAAGTTATTGATTTTAAAAGAAGCAAAAATCGCACAAAAATTACAACATCTTTAAAACGCCGAAACTCAAAACTATTTGATCTACAGCGCTCAATGTGATGTTATTCTCTTCTGCTTTTGATGGGCTTTAATTTGAAATGCAACATGATTATGATATTTAATTTTTTTTTAATTTTGAAGACATTAAAAGAATTTTTTTTAAATATCTTAAAAACGCCCTTTTGATATTTTGAAAAAGATATATGTTTTAAAGACATTTATTAACTGTGCCAAATTTTATAATGGAACGTCAATGGGTTCCTATTAAATTATTTTTTTTTATATTATAATGTAGATATGTGAAATTCCCCAAAGTTCCACAACTATAAACTGAGTAATTGTAGTTTGAAAGTTGCCAAATAGCTTTTGCACTAGAAATAATATAAAAATAGGCCACCGCGGCCCCTGTTACTGTTTCAAGAAAAGCATTTTTTTTTAATAAATAATGTAAAAACCCAATTACCTACCGAAAATCACTTATTGTACGAGGGCGATTATTAATAAGTCAGAGAAACTAGAGGAAATTGATGAAAATGTTTTAGACAAAAGTTTTAGAGTATTTTCAGGCAATTCTAAAAATATAAATTTTAAAAAATCAATCGGGCAATTTTTAAAATGGCCGACTTTAAGATTTTTAAACGACCGCCATGTTGAAATTTTAATCATTTCGATAATAATGTGAATATAAAAGTTGTAGAGAATAAAAAGTAGTTCCTAAAAGTGTTGTTTTTGAAAATTGGTTTATTACCGAAAAGGTCACGGCGGTAATTAAAAAACAAAGCAATATCGATATGAAACATTGTGCGCATTCAATCGGGAAAGAGTTGAAACGGCGGTTCCATTGAACCGCTGTTTATTGGTGTTTTTTTTAAATTTTATTTTTATAGTTGATGTATGATATCAGTTGTGCCACGTGTTTATCACAATAGCTTAAGGTCTTTCAGCCGTAATCAGCTTACTATAACGTAGCGCTTATTTTCCGCTGTTTCAGAGCCGATTCCGGCTGAATGCGTTCATTGTATCGAAAACATTTACTAAAAAAGTTGTTTACATTAATAAGTTCCATCGCCCATATAGCATTGATTCAAAGTATTAAATACATCCTGTACGTATCTATAAAGTTCACATTATTTTTAAAATTGATAAATATTAGGTAGTACTATTTTTATATTATTTGTAGAGCAAGAATTATAAAATAGATTATTAGCAAACTTTCAAACCACAATTACTCAGTTTATAGTTGCGCAAGTCAATAAATTTATGGAATTTTACGTACAGTAGAACTCCATTTATCCGAACTCCAGCAATGTCATTCAAATATACTTTATTCTTGTAATCAAATTAAACAGAAGTGATTTTAGAGTAATTTTCGCGTTTTAATTCACAACATAATCTTTTTTGATGACTATCCCCATTATCCGGATTTTTGCATATCCGGATTACGTCCGGGAGCCTAGTTCTCGAATCATTCGTTAACATAACGTATGCGAAAATGACGTCATGATAATGGGTTTCTATAGAAATCTGTTTGCTGTTACGTTATTTTCGCATGCGTTATGTTAGCGAATAGTTTGAGAATTGGGGCCCAGCACTGATCAGTCCGGATAATTGGAGTTCTACTGTACGTTATAATATAAAAAAATAATTTCCATAGGAACCCATTAGTCTTCCAAGATGTTTGGCACGCAGACAGTTAATATTAAATGTCTTTAAAACATCTAACTTTTTCAAAAAAATCAAAACGGGAGAAAGTTCAAAATTTTCAAAAATTACAAAATTTAAACATCATAGTCATGTTGCATATCAAATTAAAGCCCATTAAAAACAGAAGAGAATAAGATCAAATTGAGTGCTGTAGATCAAATAGTTTTTGAGTCAGTTACAGCTTTTTAAAGAGTTAAAGATGTCATTTTTTCACAACGGTAGTCACTGTTTTGTATTTCGGTCGACATAATAACAACTTGCGAAATGGCTCACAGAAGAGCGATTTGTTGATGCGATTGATTGATGTTGATTGAGCGATGTTCGCGTCATCAACAAAAAGTTACTAGATTGTTTATTTGTAATTCGGTTTAAAATTTGAAAAATTACATGTTCTATAGATAATTTACTTGCGCACATATTAGATGGTATAAAGAAAGACTACAATTTATTAGAACTGTCAAAATAAGAGGTACGAGGTGACAGCACTGTGTGAAACGTCATCATCTAGTAACCTTTTATTGATGACGTGAACATCATATAGGTTTGGATAAGCTATAGGCGAGAGTGAACTAGGTATCCTCGCACTGCATCGCCTCGTCAAATGTCTCGCCGTACCTCGGTCTCGCGTCTCCTCGACGAGGACATAAAGAAATAAACCTGATAGGTGATGCACTTTATTGATAAATGAAGGACATGTTATATATAGGGTGATCATTTACTAATATCTCTTGTCGCATTTAATGGGACTTTTGAATGAATTTGTAATGGAACCAAAAAAATGATCACCGTGTCATTATTAAAAAAAAGTATATTTAGTTAAGTACCTAATTTAACTATCTACGTAAATACACTTTAAAAACTAAAATTAAAGACTGTGGTTGAAGAAGTATTGTTCACATGGTCCGTCCAAAACTTTAAGCATGCGAAAATTCAAAAAGAATAATTATCCGCGATTTCCATTTAAACTTACATGTTAGGTACTATATGTTCAATAAGTTCTGTTGTCCATCTAGTCGTAAGACGTAGGCATCTTATTAAACATTCGGATTTCATTCATCAAAACATTAAGCAAACAGCTGGACCTCTTTTTGTCGGGAACCACCTAATAAAAGTAGAAGAAAACCCGAACAAGCCGAAGCTTGCCTTATTTTTTTCTAAGTGGGAATAGTAATGTGTCGACCCCTGCGTACCTTTTAATAGCATGCCGCGTTTCTTTATTTAACTTTTCCAACCCAGCTAAACATTTGCAAATATGATTGCTATTTTGAAAAGTTGGTTATGTTATAATTGTAAGTTTTTTTTAGATTACATTCGCCCAATTTGTCTTCCAACCATTACAATCAAATCGCCCAATTTTGGAGATACACTGTTCACAAGCGGATTTGGATTTAGAAGTATCAGTTCGTCCGTAGAGCCGACATTAAAAAAGAAACTCGCAGTAACGTTAGAACCAAATAACGTTTGTAAAACGGCACTGGGAGCGGGAACGGTCGGACAAGACTACGAGCTCTATACGCTTTGTACGACGAGACATAGTTCTATCACGCTGTGCGTAAATGATCAGGGAACGCCCTTAATGTTCTCGGCGAAAAATAATCAGTGGTTCTTAGAAGGTATACTGTCCTATTTCACTTGCGAAAAAGGAACGGTACAAGTTTATACGAGAGTATCCGCATATTTAAATTGGATCATAGAGCATATAGAGCCATAATTAATTTTTATCTACCTATACTGATTTACGTCGTTGCAAGGATAACTAAACACTTACTGCCTTATTAATAATGAGGGACGTAATAGCATGCTAATATTCTATTAGTTAGTAACGACTAGAATGTTACTAAGATCCAATAACGCCCGGTTCCACCGCTGCATCTTGAGCTGGAACTTACCTAAGTCGAACTCAAATGTAAGCACGACTCAAGTCGGAAATGCGTTCCACCACGTTTTTCAAAGCACGCCTTGGCT
The DNA here is from genome assembly GCA_036326145.1 of Rhagophthalmus giganteus. Classification (NCBI taxonomy): domain Eukaryota; kingdom Metazoa; phylum Arthropoda; class Insecta; order Coleoptera; family Rhagophthalmidae; genus Rhagophthalmus; species Rhagophthalmus giganteus. The sequence continues at coordinate 11,139,101 of JARFJA010000036.1, read as the reverse complement.
AAGTTGTACGTAAATATGACAACACTACAGAACTTGTGCATGATTGGTCCTTTCCTTCAGTTTTTAAACATCCCGCACTGCGACAGTAATACAGAACGTCAAAAAAATGAAATTCCTAACTAACCTAATCTAACTAACAAATTGCCCGTTACTGTTGCGACTGTTTGCGACGTTTTGTTCTCGTTTTCATGTTATCCATATTATTATGGACAAAATGAAGCGGTGCAATTACACCAGAGAGGAGAAGCACCTTCTCACCTCACTGGTTGCAAATTATAAAAGTGTAATAGAATGTGAAACCACAAACGGTACAACAAATAAAGAAAAGGATGCGGCGTAGAGTAAAATAACATCATTATTCAACGCTCACAGGAAAATGTGACTAGGAGTAATGATTCATTGAGGAAACAATGGAGTAATATGAAACAAGAGGCGAAGAAAGGCAAAGCCAAACACCGTGTAGAGTTGTACAGAACTGGCGGAGGACCATCAACAGTCAAATCAACCGATGATTCGAAATATTTGATTCTCTCAGTAATAAATGATACGACAGTAACGGGAATTATATTAATAATACCCACTTCCATAATAACTTTAGTAATCAAAGTAACAAATTCTAGTCACTGTGACAGACTTGAACAATGTGAGGTTATAAACATGATCTCAAGCTCTCATTATTCACGTCTCGGATGTAAGCCTGACTTAGCGAAGTTAAGGTCTGGTTTTACGTGGTGGAACTGAATTTTTCTGTCAAGTTCAGCTTAATCTCTAAGCAGAGCTCAAGACGAGGTGGTGGAACCGGGCGTTAATAATGTTCAAATAAATGATGATTAACTAGTTACATTTTTAGTATACAAACATATATGGCAACACAGCAAATTCTAATTTTTGACAATCTAAATGAACTACTTGTACTTTAAATGTCAAAATAAATTCAACTTAAAATGCAAAATGAAAAAGAGTTTCATAAATTAAGAATAGAATGTTTAAGTAAAATGCCATTTTTGTAAATGTAATGTTTAATTTTTCGTATTAAACAAATTATATTATGTTAAGAAGTATGATATTCAATTCTGAAAATATCGTTGAATATATTGTTGACGAAATACATTCCCTGTAACATTTTTATTAGGAACATTTTGGTAAATGTTTTTTTCGGAAGGTATATTTTCTTCATCGGAAGAATCCCCATTTTCTAGCCTGTGATTAATGCACATATTATGCAGTACCGCTATTGCTATAATTGCAGTTTTCGTAGTATCTAATGCCACGTTTAAACCATTGAACGTGCAGCTAAATTAAATAAAATCAAATACGTATATTTTCATTCATTCTAATAAAGTAAGTTACCTACCCATATCAACACCATAAGCACCTTTTGCAAAATATCGTATTGTAGACATAACTTGTACTTCTGGACTTAACCCTTCCCACTATAAATTTCAAGTCGATTTAAACTTTTCATATATATTTTTGGATTTTTTAATATGGAAAACTGAACCTCATTCACTTCGTTGATTTCGGCTTCAGTACCTATTAAATCCATTCTTGAACTGACAGTTATCACGCTTTTTAATTAAATAGAGGTTAAGTAAGTTTTAATGGGATTTTAAACATGCCATTTATGTCTACTAAAATGGTAGTAGTCAACTAGTCCTAATAGGATGCTAAACTAGATTATTTTACAACAAGTTTTCCTACGAAATTTTCCGTATAAAAATATAATTAGGTGTTTTAAATTAATTTTATTCACATTATAAAATAGTGTTTGTGATAGGAGACTTGCAGTAAAAATGTTGGATTTTTAACACAAAATATTCATTTAACGACAAGTTCATGCAAATACTTATTTTCGGATAGGTAATTAAAATATCGAAAACAATTTCGTGAGCATCGACTGTGATTTGAAATTGCAAATGCGCTCCCATTAAATTTCTAACGTTCGCTCCGTTTTTATCGGTATTGTTAAAACTGATGGGGTTAATATAAGCGATAGTGCGCCCTGAGGGAATCTCATAAATACCAATAATGGAACTTATAGGTAGCAGCTGCACAACAACGTTATCGACATATTTACATGCTAAACTCGAGTGACGCTCGATAAACAATCGATCTTTAAAGCACAATTGAGGATTATCTACACTAAAGGGTCCCTACGTGCAGAGTGCCCTAGGGAGCTAGTTACAACCAAATGGTACTCGCTTATTCGTAACGTCCAAAACGTTCGTATTCCCGCCCCACCCCCCTTCAATTATCTCTTACATAACGGCTATTAGATATTTTCATCGCGCAATTATTTGGATTTTGTCCCTTCTCTAATTTCCGTACAAAACCAACAAAGATCAAAACTTTAAAACTCCACGACGAGTTCTAATTATATACGTCTAAATACCCCCTACGTCGAAGTTTCCAAAGAATAACCTTTTGTTAAACGAAAAATACAATTACAACGATTAAATAGTAACTTTTCTATATACGAACTTAACGCAGATGTTTTTGTTTTATTATGGAAAATTTATATAATGAACCTAAGTAATAATAAAAGTTCAATTGGCTTTGGAAAATCGCGTTCTATTGTTATCCAAGTTTCGTTCTTTTTAAGCGTATTTTAAAGAAAATTAAACTCTATTCTCTCGTGCGAATATGCTCTAATTCTTCGAGTGTTAGTTAAGAAACAAACGGTTTTTGCTTGGTTGCATTCCCGAAAGAAAATTTTCAGGAATACCGTGAAAAGCTTTATTGCGAGCAATTCATGATTATTTAATAACTTTAATATTTTAACTTTTTTTCCATTCCGTGCCGTTACTTTTTTAGTAACGTGGCCGTCGGCGTCGTTTCCAAGAATATTTCGTAACGCTAAACACGCTAAATATGTAAAAATTTAAACGGAATTTAAAGTCCAATCGCTTTATTCGATTTAAATTTAAAAAAAAAGAAACTTCAAATTTTTTGCCCATATCTGATATTTATTACCAACGTAAATTACACGACCAACTTCGCGTATTTGCCTTTAAATTCATTTATTATAATACAAATAGATCCGTACCTACATCCGTTTAATGTTCCATTTTATCCGTAATCGTTTTAATATTTGTTTTCGACTAAACGGCTATTAAACTTCCGAGACCGACAACCGACTAACATTTCAAATTTAATTTTCGCGAAATACGTAATATTTACGTGTTTACATTAATAATTGTAAATAACGATATTTGACGTTGAAAATTAAATTAAAGATAATTGGCGTAATTTGACGATCGTTGTATAAATTACGCAAAAATTATCAAATCCGACAACGTTAAATTATTAAATTTTACAATGTAAAAGTTAGATTAATGGCGTTTATACGCCATCTAACTACATAGTTATAACTACACACGTGTTTACACGTTTGTGCGTTTCAAAATTTTTACTGTGGTTTATCAACTACAGTTTGAAGTAGTGCAAAGCATGCAGTCATGGAGGTTATGTGCTTGACGATGTTTTTTGAAATATTAAACGTTTTGTGACTTAACCAAAAATAAACAAAGTACAACCCACACGTAAAACTGACAGAAAAATACTTCAGGTGGTTACCCTGTCGTAACTACAGTAGTAAGCGTTTAGGCGTGATTTAACGTCAGTAGTTATAACGATATGCCTGTTCTCCAAGTGCATTTACATTAATACGTCGATCGTAGTAACCGCGATAAACTTCTTCACTCGACGATAGCAGTCAGTATCGTCGGATAATGACATGATCGTCAAGCCACAGAGAATCAACTATACGTTCTATTTTTATTCGTTTTAAAATTAACAATATAACGTATAAATTTATAAAATTACATTTACCTAAACTTTTATAAATCTTTCAACTTGACTTGGTTAATCAAAACAGCACATAAATTAAGCATCGCATAAACAATCGTAATGTAAAACAGAACGCCGTTTGTTTTCGTGATTTCGCGAATAACGTTGATACCCAAAAAGAACACTCGAGTATTACAAAAGGGCGCTTTTGCAACTTACTCCAACGCAAGATAGGTAGGTAGGTAATTATTTTTGTTCCTTAACGGATCCTATTAAATTTTAATACGCCCATACATAATTGGATATTTACAAACTATATCCAATAAACCTTGCAAAGGGCTTTAATTTACATTTTCGCTGTAGGCGCTTTACAGAATGTGTTAGCGATTGTTCCAGATAACAATACGACTCCGGTAACGAAATAATTTAGATAGAATACAATGACAAATTAATTTTGAATCAGTTTGTAATTATTCAGTAGCTGTTAAAACATGATTTACGTGAATTGCAATTCATGATTTAATAAAATGTGGTTTGCTGTCGTTCAGTAAATCGTTATAGGCAGAAGCGTGTACATATAAATACAGGTAACCCTCGTATAACGCGGAAGTTATCGCGTGGTTCGAGGAATTTTTAAGTCGCGTGATAAAGTGCGCGAAAAGAAGCGATACAACAATTTGAAGATCGCGTTATATCTAAATCCGTGCCGTTATTGTTTTGCATTTTTGCTACTGTTACTATACTTAGATGCAGGGCTTCCAGCGACACACCACATTAAAAAAAGTAAATATTTCTCAAACTTAAAGTAAATAAAAGCAAATAAAAGCGAAAAAAAAGTAAATAAAATTAAATCACTGGAAGCACTGAATATAACAAACAAAGAAATGACAAACTCGTATTTCCACTATAACACGCAAGAAATGACGAACAGCGGGCGTTTAAAAATTATTGTTTTTGCATAATGTCGATAAAATGGTCTGGAATTACTTGAAAAGTAGTTTTTCAAATATAAAAACTACACGTTTTTAAAACGATTTTAAAATTTTTGCGAAATCTCGAATAAATTCCTTTTTTTTTGACAAAATTTCGACCCGAACGTTTTGAGACGTAACGTTTAGAACAAGTCGGAAACGACCAGAAAACTCGCATTTCCATTATAACAACGCAATAAATGACGAACTGCGGGCGTTTAAATAGATTATAATTTTTGCATGATCTCGATAAAATGACAGTACCTGATACGCATAGAACAGGTCCGGAATTACTTGAAAAGCAGTTTTTCAAATATTATATTTGAAATTATATTGAATTATTATAATTTGAAATTATTATTTATTATCAATCTAAGATGGATAATAATAATCTTAATAATTTTCAAAAATGAGTCAATCGTAAACAGTAATACAGAAAACTTTATTCTTATAAAGTATTTACATAATAAAAACATTATCGATGAAGGCACTTTTTATAACTAGATACAACCTATGTAGATACCGATAAAATTATTACTTTTAAAAATATGTACACTCTATCACTTTATTAGAAAATTACATTCCATTATAAGCGGGGCCACCGCCGCCTTCTGGCGTTACCCAATTGATATTTTGAGACGGATCTTTAATATCGCACGTCTTACAATGAATACAATTTTGGGCGTTGATTTGTAGTCTCTGTCCGTCTCCCGATTCCAATGGAACGAATTCGTAGACGCCTGTAAAACAGAATACACGAAATTAAACTTCCCTCCTCATTAATTTCCAAGTATTTCTACGCCTTTCCCAATTGTATTTCAAAATTAAGACCTTAACACGTAATCGGCAATTAACGTTTTTGATTGTAAATAAATAAATACATTTCAGAATTACTTGTATTTCAGTTTAAACATTTATAAATAAGAATTTGTTAATTTCGAAAAATGTCAAATATAATATTTCAGATAATTAAATGAAATTTTAAAACAATTCCGATACATTTTGTTGTAACGAAATTGATTTTATTTTTGTACATAATTTGTTTATCCGTGTCTACCAGGGAGCTATTTCACCACCCGTACCGGGATTTCGAGGGGTCGGTAATTTATGTATTAGTGTGTATTTGTTTCCAGAATTTAATACAGAATTAGGTTTGAATTGATACGAATTTGTATTACTGTGTATAAAATTTACTAGTTACCGACCACTCGCGGGATTCGAACCCAGGACCCATCGTCGGGCGAGAGGTCAGTCGCCTGACCGCTCCGCCACCGAGTCGACTACATATCTAATCTGAAATACAAATGACACTTTTCGAAATTAAATCGACTAATACGAAATGCAACCGGAATAGGCGAAGAGCTGATTTTATAGCCGCGCCCCGGTTGTACTTGCAAAGCCTATAGCCGCAAGCACTATATGAAAATTTAAAATTGATTTTAATAGACGGCCGATTTCGTTCGACCAACGCCAATATGTAAATTGACAACTCGTGCGTCTAGTCACAAAGTAAACGAGTAAAGGCCTCGGGGCGTGCTTTTGCGGTACCCAAGGCGATACGACGAGCGTCATCGTTAAACACCTACATTATTCATCAACGTTCTGGCGTTTTCGTTTGAAGAGCCCCGACGCGCAATTGAGTTTTAATTGCAAAGAAATCCAGAAACGTCTGTTGCTCCGCAAACACGGATTTTAATCTAAACCCGACTTGATTGCAGAATACTACGAACGTCGAACTTAGATTCGTAATTATCTAAAATTTAATTTTTAACAATAATTCTCAATTCGCAATTAGCCGAAATCTTACACACAATCAGTCGCGTTAGTAATTTATCGATTGTATAGTTCCGATGCAAGTGCCGGAACCGAGCCGAATAAAAGCGACATTCCATTGTGCGCGACAAATGAACCGGGACTTTAAAAGCTCTTTCATCAGCAACTGACAGTTACAAACACTTTGCACTATTGCTTCCCGAATATTTACAAAAACACCCGAAATTTTACGAACAAATTCGGTATTTACATTGTTTATTTCACTAATAAGCGAGCGCCTCGCGCTTTATTAATTCGTACCCGAAACTCGAAATCGCTTTAAACTTTCTTTGCGAAAGAAATCGTTTAGAAAATTAAATCTTGTACATCATTTAAGACGACGAAGTCGAGCTCTCGAATCCTATTTAACGTCAACGCAAACTTGTTTCCCATTTTAGTATTATAATCAAATAATACGGAAGCCGCAGGTACCGCGTCCTACCGCAACTCCCATACTAATTCATATTCAAGTTTAGCGTCCCCAGTTAAAACAGCTCCTCGCGTAATTCCAGTTTTCACATGATAATAATATTTCGAGACGATGAAAATTATTAAAGCGAGCACCTAAACTCAACAAAATACAAGAAACGACGCCATAAAACGTGCCGTATTAAATTTTAGCGCGGCGTATCGTCGTCGTGCCGATGACAAGCCGATAAACTTTAGGTAAATCTGCCGAGAGTTAATCGGAATTCATAAACCAAACTGCGGGAAGATCGTAAAACGTTAAGATGAAATACTGATAATAAAAACTTTTGATTGCGACATGCACCGGATAACTTCGGCAGGTTTAATACGGTACGACAAGTAAAGTAACCGAAGCGCCATTCTTGCGCCATCTCGCGTTAACTTTCTGAACGATAACGTGCAACAATATCCGCGAAATTGTGGATTCGTAAATCGCAAGACTTTCTTCGGGATGCTCGTAAAAATGACGCTGTCGGGAGCTTTGTTGGTTTGTTGGTTTGTTGGTTTGTTGCTTTGTAGACGAAATAGATTCAACAAATTTACGACAATTTCGGGACACTTTATATGCGCAACTTACGCACAAATAAATAATAAATTTTAAATGATAATTCAAAATGTTTCTGGAAGTTTAAGAAAGATAAGAGGCATAATTTACTTGCCATATCGGCGCGGCGCGGCGGCGGCGGCGTCGCTAACGATGCAAAAGGGGGAAAACCAAGTTCAAGGTTTAAATCGATAGAGGGTATTGCACCCCATTTGGCTAGACTGGGAATACCGGGATAAGTTCAGTTTTTATTTTGTTCCTCGACAAAAACGTAGATTTCACGTTCACGATTGCATAAAGTCGGAAGAGCAAAAATTTACACGACCGTCGCGTGCATTGAACTTACAACACTCTTAAGAATAATTTACGAAAGTATAGTAATATTATATCGTATGTAATTAATAAACGATAAACGTCAAAAAATTTAGTAAGGTAAATCGTCTGCGTTGATTCGCGTCAGTTGGCACTTCCATCAGATCTGTGCGATCGATCCAAAATTACCAGTGAAATGTATTTATGATTTAGACCTACAGTCGAATCTTCTTAACTCGAATTATTTCATTGCATTTCATTTTCTGCATAAACAAACGCAGTATAAATATTTTGTAGCTACGTTTTCAGTTAAAAATTGTATGTTGTTTGCATGTGTATTTTGATTTTTATCGTAAGCACATATTTCTAAATAAATAAGTATTTAGTCATTATCGCGTAATTTCAATTACACTTCCGTAACTTGAACTCTTCGTAAGTCGCACGTTTTTGTAGGTGGCAAGTGACGATTCGACTTAAGAGAGATTTGACTGTATCTATTATTTGTAGTTCCTTTATTATTTGCCGAAACTGTTTTAAAATCAAAAAGTAAAGTAATGCTTTTCGCTTTACGTCTGTTAAAAATACAATTAATGTATTTTTCGTAAAGTAAACACGAAAAGAGTGGGTCCATTTTCAACAACAGCTTATGTAAGACAACACTAGATGGCAGCATGCGTGCTCGGTTTTTCATTTCATCCTAAAGGATTTATACATACCAATTTATGGAAACGTAATGCAAAAATTTCTAGTAAAAAAGCTATAATTTGATTGAAAGGTGCGTTTTCATAAAAATTGATACAATCTGCTATTTTATTCTACTTTAATCTTTTAGATTAAAAATACATGACCAGAATTTCAATTATCCCTCCCAGAACTGTATACCAAACAGTTATAGTTTTAGTTAGTTAGTTAATTTGTCAAAACGAACTAAACTAAACCGAGTACGCGTGCTGCCAGCTATCCGCAAAAATTGTGAAAACAGCCCAGTACTCTGAAAATATTTAATAATACTATTAAACATACGTTACAGTTACCATTACTTCCTGACGTGAGCGACATCTGTTATTTTTTAAGGTTGTCGGGTTTTACAGTTTTATGTGTTTCCACAGACCCGATATAATTGTCAACTGACACGAACGAACGCAGATGACGCGACGATAAGGTTAACATTACCACGACAACTATAAACATTCGTCAACACACAACAATGAATATAATCTATAATCTAGGTGAACAAAAGGCAGCTATTGGTTAATTTTGCAACCATAAAAGGGCATAATTGGTGCTTTATTTTGAGTTGTATTATAAAAGAAATAAAATTACTATCATTGTAATTCAAAATTGATTAGGAAATATACTCTACTTATGTATTTTAGGCACAGGATTCCTGGAACCCCTTACAACTTTAGACAGAAACCCAATTATACAAATATCATGGCAGCGCAGATGCATAATACTTTTCCAAAATAAAAAGAATGTTACACAAAATGTTAAAACACAATCGGACACAACGCCAGTTAATTTGTTAATATAGTAATAAGGAACCCAATTGAGAAAATTATGGGCAGCATCGGCATTTCTTCTACATTCTTTAATATTTAAAATTGACGCAACTTAAATGAAACAATTGGCAAATTAATACATTTAAAAAGCAAATAGTAACTCTGATTAATATTTATCATTTATCAACATTTCCTACAAATTTGTTTGTTGGGTTGCAGTCTTGGAATGTAAGGGGCACGATATTGCGTGGTCCACCCTGTTTACTTGATAAATGAAGTGGTAGAGGATGAACTTCACTTAAGGGAATAGCTTGCGATTACATCCCAATTCAATCTACGTTATGCAACATTTGTCATTTGTTTGTTAGAACAATCAGTAGAAAAAAGACCAATACAATAAATTTGTTGAATTGGTTGTAGACAAATCAACAAGTACACTAATTAAAATAATCCAATTTAAGTAAAACCTGTTGGCGAACGAGTAACATTAAATATATATACCTACATATAAAGCGAACAAAAAGGACAATAAAGTTCAATTATCAATGCGCCATAAACTTCAGGATGCTTATAGATATTTTATTCTAATTGCGATGAAAATTGTAATAATAAGATCAACTTTTACTAATAAGATTATTTTCGTAACAACTACAAATGGGCATTTTCGACAGCAGCTTGTGTAAGGCAACACTAGGTGGCAGCATGCATACTCGGTTTTTTATTTGTGTGCGATTAGTCAATCATGTTTGACCCTAAAGAATATACAGAGACCAAATTATATAAATGTACCTACTGCAGATTAAAAAAATACGATCAGAATTTCAACTTTCCCTCGCAGAACTGTTTACCAAACAGGTATGGATTGTAATTTTGCCAAAACGGACCAAACTAAACCGAATACACGCGTGCTGCCATCTATTCGCAAAAACAGTTGTGACTATGAGAATGACACGCAACCAACAACATCCACTTATATCGATAAATAATGTGTATATCGTGTATACACATAATTATAGGTAAAACTTATAATACAACCAGTAATTCTATAATCAATAGCAAGACCATTTTAAAACTGTTGTAATCAACAGTGACAGGTTGCCTACATACTTAGATCGCGTGGATTTGAACACATTCGAGTGGACATGAGAACACGGCGACCCCGACGAAACTTAAAAAAATGGCTTTATTGGTTTGCAAAGAATGCAAGTAATGAGAAAACTCGAGCGTAATTCGCGCTGACATTCGCCATGTTACATCATTTAATGTTAATACCGTATTTATTCTAATAAACAGCGTGCTGTCTATAACTTTTTTCAGCTTGGAGGTGCGCTGTCTATTAGAGGACGCTGTCTATAACTTTTTCCATTTAATTTTCAAAAAAAAGTTAACATCCAACGTCACCATTCTTAAGTCCATCATGCTGCTTTACAATTCTATACTAATGTATTTCGAGCTGTAACCAAGATTAAACTAAACATAGGATTTCCTCTAATAGTACGCGCACAGCACGGAACATTAGACTAAGCATAACATTCCTCTAATAAATAGCGCGCTTACTATTAGAGGGCGCTGTTTATAACTTTTTTCAGCTTGGAGGTGCGCTGTCTATTAGAGGGCGCTGTTTATTAGAATAAATACGGTATATGAAATAATTCAGGTAAAAATATTAGTTGATTAAATTACTTACCAGCAGGACAAAATCTTCCCTCGGGACCATCGTATTTAGCTAAATTATGTTTAACAGGCACCGTATCAGTCTTTTAGTGTTAAATGTGCGGGCTGATTATCTTCATGATTAGTGCCGGTAAGCGACACGGAAGTGAGAATATCGAACGTAATTTTTCCATCGGGTTTAGGATACTCGATCGGTTTACACTCGGAGGCAGGTTTTAAACTTTTATGATCGGGACCTGCAAGTTAAATTAAAATACGCGCGTTTTGTTAATTGATTATTGCGCGCATTACCTGCATGTTTGAAAGTCCACGGTTCTCGACCACCTATTATCATTGAAATGCCACTGTACATTAATCCACCATATAAACCCAACGAACTGTGGAAACTTGGCCGACAGTTCCTTATCGCTTTTAATTCTTTCCATATAAAACTGTTTTTTATTTTATCGGGGTAGGTTTTCGGCTCGTAACCTTCAGTACTTTGTTTCTCGCTATTAACCGCTTCAAACGCCGCTTCGGCCGCCAACATTCCGCTCTTCATCGCATTGTGCGTGCCCTTAATCTTGGGCACGTTCAGAAAACCCGCAGAACATCCCACTAAACAGCCTCCAGGAAAAGTTAATTTAGGTAAACTCTGTAAGCCGCCTTCAACTAGAGCTCTAGCACCGTATCCAATTCTAGTGCCACCTTCAAAAATATGTTTAACTGAAGGATGCAATTTAAACCTTTGAAATTCCTTAAATGGACTGAGATATGGGTTACTATAATCTAAGCCTACCACAAAGCCAACTGCTACAAGAGGCGACGATTCATTCAGATGGTACAAAAATGAACCTCCGTAGCTGTTCTTATCTAAAGGCCAACCGACCGTATGTTCTACTCTTCCCGGTTTGTGTTTTGCCGGTTCAATTTCCCACAATTCTTTTAATCCTACAACCCGAACGTTTTAAAATTGTTCCAATGGGACGTTAGATAAACAACACGAACCTATACCGTAAGTTTGTAATTCGCCGTCTGCGCGCAAATTAAATTTCTGTATCAACTGCTTGCTCAGATGGCCGTGGCATCCTTCGGCAAATACGGTGCATTTGGCGTGCAGTTCCATTCCCCTTTCGAAATTGTCTTTCGGACCGCCGTCCTTTGCGATTCCCACGTCGTTGGTAGCTACGCCTTTTACGCTGCCGTCCGGATGATATAAAATTTCGGCAGCCGCATAGCCCGGATATATTTCGACTCCCATCGCTTCGGCTTGTTCGCCCAGCCATTTCACGACGTGTCCTAAACGCACCACGTAATTGCCGTGATTCCTCAAAGTCATGCCTACAAACGAGATTAATTAATTTAAAATTATCGACGTACACGAAATCGGACGTACCCGGCAAAATCGGTATAGGTATCCTACTCGATTTGGTTAAAAATCCGAAACGATCCTCGAGGACGGGCGTGTTTAAAGGAGCACCTTTCTCTTTCCAGTCCGGTATCAGTTCGTTGAGCGCGACCGGTTCTATGCACGCACCCGACAGGGTATGGCCGCCTACTTCGGACGCCTTTTCGACGACGCACACCCTCAATTCTTGGCCCGCCGCTTCCGCCAGTTGTTTCGCTCGAATTGCAGCCGACATGCCTGCAGGGCCGCCACCTATTATTAATAGGTCCGTCGCGTCCTCGAAACGTTCCATTTTCACATCTGAAATTAATCGAGTTAGATTGGTACCGTTTCTGAATTTCTTACAAAATAGTACTGATCAACAATATTCGATCGGTTCATAGACGACTAAACTGAACTTGTTGCTTATTATTTATATTAAATTACCTCTAAAGACCATTGGAATTATATCTTAAATGTTAGTTGTTTTTGACAGGAAAATAAGTTCCGGTTATTTTACACGAAATATTTAAATTCAATTTTTATAGTTATTTATTTAATTTATTTATTACCAAATTTATATTACAATGTTATACATAGTATATATAAATAGTTCCAAAGATCAATGGAACAACGACAGAGACAAAATATCCGTACGTGGTTCGGTATATAACTAAAATCTAAAGCTAATTCTAAAGTTTATACAAAAATAAAAATAAAAACAAGACAGGTTAATAATCAAGTTAAAAATTCAGCTCACTTGCATTTACATTTGCATTTACTCAGTTGACATAAGCATAGCACAATATGTTTTCAATGATTTTTTATAATTGTTGTTTTGTAATATCTTAAGTTCATTTGGCATTTTGTTAAAGTTATCTCTTGCAACATATTCTGATTTTCTTTTGCCCACTTCCAACATTGATTTAGATATTTTGATTAACTTGTTCCTTGTTTGCACCGAACTAGATTTGAATTCATTTGACATATCCCTATAATAATGTAATACTACTTCATAGATATATTTTTGCCTCAAGTCTAAAGGTAATTTCATACCATTGTTAGATTTAATTAAGATTTTAATAACTTTTCTATGTATGTTATATAATAAAGACATTAAAGACTTATTTGCAGATCCCCATGCCACAATACCGTAGGTGACAACACCGTAGTAGAGTCCATACATAATTACCATTAAATTTTCTGGTGATAATATTTTGCCCAAAGTAGTCAATTATAAAAATGATATATTTAGTTCTACTAGTTAATTTAATAATTTGTTCATCCCATCTCAAATGTTCATCAATACATATACCCAGATATTTAACACTTTTCACTCTCTTTAGTACCTCATCATGCAGCTTAATATTAATTATTCCTGGTATGCTATCACAATAGTTTCCAAAAGTTATATAAACTGTTTTATCAATATTTAGCGACAATTTATTATCATTAAGATAATTAATAATTTTAATTAATTGTTGATTCAAAATTTGTTCTAACAAGTCCCATGTTGATGATTGGCACAATACCACCGTATCATCAGCATACGATACTATATCACAGTTCATAGAACATTCCAAAAAAATATCATTAATATATATAATAAACAGGAGTGGACCTAATATGGTACCTTGTGGAACCCCCATTTCAACAGGTTCAAAACTACTTTTGATTTTATTATTGATTTTAACACATTGTTTCCTACCTGTTAAATAACTTTTAATTAATTCCAATGCAATTCCACGTATACCATACTTATTTAACTTGTGTAGTAATATTTTATGATTAACGGTATTGAATGCTTTAGAAAGGTCCAGAAAAACAGCAGCATTTGGTTGGCCCTTATCCAGACAATCATAAATTTTATTAGTAACAAAAGCTAATGAATCTTTAGTACCAGTTCCTCTTTTGAAACCAAACTGATTTTGTGATAAAATGTTTTGCTTGTTTAAAAAACTTAACATCCTTGAATGCAAAATTTGAAATTAAAGAAATTGGTCTATAATTAGTTGCAAGCTTTTTATCACCCTGCTTAAATATTGGTACTATTTCGGCTAGTTTAAAATGTCTTGGACAAAAACCACTAACTATACTTAGATTAATAATATGAACTAGTACAGGGCAAATATATGGCGACATCAATTTGATTAAATAAGTGTGTACATTATCAACACCTCCCGCTTTGTTCTTTAGCTTAGAAATAATCTTGGCTACTTCATCCACATTAGTCAAGTTTATAAACATAGATTCTTGCATAAAATTTATCTTACTTGCAACAATATTATCATTACTTTTAATTTTAGAAGCCAAGTTACTTCCAACTTTACAAAAGAAACTATTGAAGTGGTCTGCAATTTCTTTTTCATCCCTTATAGTACAATTTGTTTGACTATCTTTCATTTCTTCCACATGCACATTAGTTTTTTTTGCCTTTTCCAATCTTGCCATTTACATAACGCCATAGTTTTTTGACATCATTTTTATAAGCATCAATATGACTTTTTTCAAAATTACTTTTAGCCTCTTTTATTACCTTTTTCAATTTACCATTGTATATTTTGTATTTATTTTTTGCATGTATATTATGGATATCTTTCTTCCATTTTTTGTACAACTTTTCTTTAGTTTTGGTGGAATTAATTATAGCTGGGGTAATCCATGATTTTTTTGCCTTTTTATAGGTTTTTTTAATATGTGACGATGATTTAACTATATTAATAACTTTGCCTATAAATTCATTACAAGCAACATCAGCATCAATAAGATTTAGTATCTCTTCCCATTTAGTCTCATCACAAAGTTCAAAAAATAAAGCTCTGTTAAAAACCTCGTAATCCGATATTCTATTAACTATAAGATTTTTATTGATACTTAGTAACAATAGATAATGGTCCGTTAAATCATAATTTAGTTTCAGAGACTCAATCTTTAGGTCAGACTTTATATGAGCATTATCTATACATGACTGTTCATTATTAGTTCCAACTCTAGTAACTTTAGAAAAATAAGGTAAAAAACCCTTCTCAAGAAAATTATTCAAAAACATTTGGCTTTCTACATCATTTCTTAACAAATTAATATTATAGTCTATTTAATATAGTCTAATTAATATAATAGTTAGTTATAAAACAATTTTTACCTTTCCATCTCGGATCCTTGTTACGAGGGTGAATAGTGTAGTGTGTTGTTATTTTTGGAAACGTTTGTTCCGAGAAACATCTCGATAACTGTGAAGTCCGACTAACTGTAACATAATAAAATTAAAAAATCGGAATAACATTAATTCGCAATTAAAACACAGATAAGATATCGGTTTGCATTATGCAGATAAGGGGTGAGATGAATATAATAATAAAGGTTGTTATGAAAGAAATAATCTTAAGCTATTGAGAAATTCGAAACAATCATTATTATACAATATTATTTTGAAAATTGCAATGAACTTTGTAACGATTCTATAAGAAGTACAAAGTTCAATTTAATTTTAATTTGTAAAGTAGGCCAACGTATTTTAATCAACCCTAATTTTTGCGTCTATATCTATTTCTATTTTAAAACTGATATACATAATAATTATTATAAACAATTAGAATCAAGTTGATTTCAAGTAACGTAACCTAGTATTAATTTTTAAACAAAATTCTTTAAAGCTACGAAATTAAATCGATATGTTAGTCGATAATCTATTAATTAATTACTTACTATATTTAAAATTTATTAGGGTACTTAAAGCCATATCACATTACATTAAAAGACAAACGGTGACTGACGTATATGTTTTTTTTCGTGGGACATCGGCCTTTTCGATTAGATGGTGTCATCTAGCGCTGCTTCATTAACTTAATAAAAATAGAGTTTAGGTTTGAATCTAAAGTAATTAATTTTATTATGGTAATTCCATAAAATTTAATTGTATTATAAGTCAACGAACCGTAATTAATTTAAATCGTTTTGAATAGTATCAGAATGCCAGATTGCCTAATTATCAATAAATTAATTAATAAAAAGATTAGTGAACTTAAGCATTTAAAAATATAATAACAATCATATTTTAAAACTTATTAAACTTATTAAAATTCACTAATATACGTCTAAACTAATAAAAATGGACTTCCAAAGGACTTTCTGCTCTCACAATCAGCCCTTCAAATACGTATAATAGCAAAATATTACCATCGCAACTGATTTTAGTAAGAAACGTATTACCAACTTATTAAACTTCTTTCCAACGTTAATTTGTTAGGTACCTATGTAATTCTGACGCCTTTATTAAAAATTATATTAATTTGCCGTGTCCTTTGCAAAGATTAAATATACGAGCAGATAAAGATAAAAGTACCATATATTATTTTTGATTGACATGCCAAGGAAGAATTGATAAACAAATTTGACCCCGACCCTATTCGTTAATTCGAGCGTCACTGAAAAAACTGTGCGAATAATATTACTCAATTATAAATTTAAAATAAAATAAAAATGTTTACTAGTCATTTACATAATAAATCTAATCGTTCGTTAAAATAACGTGCCCATAAGTAAATTTATAATAAATTCGTGTGACTAATTTAATTTCTTATCCACATTAAACTTCCATTTTTTCATGACGTTCCGCATAAAAATTAGATTGTGTTGCAGGAAAATCAAATTAACGTTATAAAACAATATGCCAAACGAAGTAATAGGCGCGCGTACAAAATATGAAATATATTAAGCGATAAGGAAAAAAATCAGAGGCTTGTAATCCACGTTTAGTAATGCAGACAGTCAGTTGTGTATTAGATAGCGAAGCCGTAAGACGCTCGTCCTGAAACATGAGCTGTCCTGTGAAAAACGTGTACGTAAAATTAAAATTTCCGCAGGAAACGAAATGTGTGGTAATAAAATGATTTTGTTTTATATGCAGTGATGCGCAGGATGGGGAACAACTCGACGAAGAAGCCGGAATGCTGTACGGTGAATATTTGATGCTGGACAAAATACTGGGCGCGCAACGACTACTTAGTCAGGAAAACGATCGCCCTGTACACGACGAACATTTATTCATTGTTACACACCAAGGTACCGTACATTATGAATCGGCGTAAATTTTTGTGACGCTTATTAGCGACAATTTAATTAAATCGCGTTTAAATGTTCAGCAATAATTAATTATGACATCATGCAATGAAATTTCATAAGGATTGGCCGATAAGCTTTATCTGAATATTGAAAAATAAAATTGCAGTTAAAATAGTTAACTGTCTACTACATAATGTGTTTGATTTTCTGGAGAGTATTTTATATGATCGATTATTTTATTACGTTTTATGGTCGTTTACATCGTACAAATATCCATTCAAAAGAAAACGAAACCTTAGATTTCAAATATTTATAATTTTTTGATGACAGAAAAGTATGTTTGGGCTATTGTATCGCACTATCAAATTCATAAGTACCTATATACAATACCTGTGCCATTAATTACATTAGTGTTTAATTCGTCTTAAATAAATCAATTTGCACCAAATTCCAATTATTCCAATTATCAATTTGCGATCGATTACAAAGATCCGTTTTGATTTAATTTCGCGGATTCGCAAATCGATTGCGAATATTCTCGGATTTATTCGCGAACATAAACTGTGATTTGATTCGTGATTTCGCGAATCGCGTAATATTTTCTCGAATACAGTTAATTATAAGCAACAAACCAATTTAATTAAATATTAAACAACATTATTACAAATTTTTACCCAAATTTGCCGATAACTCCGCGGAAATCGCACTTTAATTTAATTAATTGGTGGGTAGCCTCCATAATAAAATTGTTTCAAGGAGCGATTACGCGCGGATTCGCGAATTAAATCCACGCAAATCCGATTTGGAAATATTCGGATTCGTATCGATCTGCAATCGGCCATCAAATTCACATAAATTACACGATGAATTAAATTCGATCGCCGATCTTCCGATTCGCATCCTAATTAAATTGATTAAAATATATCGCATTGGGATAAATACAAACGTTAAATGAATCGCACAAAATCGCAGATCGATTGCAAAGATTCGCGTGTAATTTCGCGAATCCTCGCATTTGACCCGCGAATCCGCATAATTAGTTAGCGGATTTATCCGAAAATTTGCGTAATTGCTTCCCGTATAAAATTAATTAAGGTGGATTTCTCGAATTTATCTGCGATTAATTCGCGAATAACTGTAAAATCCAATCCCGATTTCAAGCGGTTATCAATTTAATCAATCATCGAACCGTTAAATCTCGAATCAGTTTGATTAGACCGCGAATCGGCGAAGTATTGTTATTGAATGGTAATTTTTCTTAAATTGCAACCTGTAGGGGTATTTCGAGACTTGTACGACGTCGAAACAGAACGTTCGTATGCGTCATTCGAACGTTAAACAGAAATTAAAATTATTAAAGCGAACACATTGCCTAATTTTCGTTTTTAAGCATCTTTCATTTTTTATGTACACCAAAAAATTTCGTTCGCGATATATTTGAATGACAACCATCTTTTCGCGCCCCCGTTCGCCTTGTCAGCTTCGATTTTTTTACGCGGCAACACATTGCGAGCATTCAATTTTCAAAATGAATCGTTTGTTTTATAATACAAATTCTTTTTCAGCATACGAATTATGGTTCAAACAGATTATCTACGAATTGGATTCGATACGAAACCTCTTCAGCGTGGAACTACAAGAATCCCAAACGCTGGAAATTTTGAAAAGGTTAAATCGGATCGTGCTTATACTTAAGGTAAACGCGTTTTAAAACTATTTTCTTTTGCAATTTTTGTTAAATTTAACAGAATAATTAACAGTTGAAGCGTGTAGTAATCGATATGCCTACTCTTGTAGGAAAACGGTTTTAAATTTATAATTACAAGGATTATTTACCTTTCGTATAACCAAGGCCTTGTAGTACGCAACGTGTAAAATTAGATCCGTTCAAGCGTAACCGTTATTGAAACCATAGGAATTCATGCGACACTCCATGATATCAATTACCTATACATACAGCACAATTTATTTTAAAAAATTCAATAGATAACCATTTATAACCGGAATATTCAATTATCTACAGGTTTTGGCGGACCAAGTTATGATATTGGAAACAATGACGCCGCTGGATTTTATGGAATTCAGAGGATACTTATGTCCGGCATCCGGTTTCCAAAGTTTGCAATTTCGTTTGTTGGAAAACAAACTTGGCATGAAAACCGAACACAGAGTTAAATATAATCAGCAATATTTTCGCGTTTTCGGAAAAGACCAGGTACTTCCATAAATGCATAGTTACTTTCCAGACACTTACCATTGTAATCGTTTTTCGATTCAGGACGCAGTGAAATCTATAGAGAAGTCAGAAATGGAACTGTCGCTCTCGACTATCGTACAAAGATGGTTGGAGAGAACCCCCGGTTTGGAATCGACCGGATTCAATTTCTGGGGAAAATACAAACTGGCCGTAGAGAAGCTCTTGAAAGACCAACACGAATCCGCAATGGTAATTGTTAGTCGAATATGGTGAAACCTCTAGAGACGACCGTCCTAAATGTTACCACAGTATCATCGAGAGAGGTTTCGCTGTACTTATTAATTAAACCGATCGATAGCCCTTCACAAACCTGTCAACAGCACCGGTTTGTAACGAGCTCATTGATCAATTACTAGATGTTCGTTTAGTTTGAACCCAACTTATTCTTAAAGCGAAAACTTCCATAAAAGACCAAAGATGGTTGACTTAGAAATCCAAATTTAAGTTGTAGTTTATAACCATACGGACAACTTGCATATATAACTGTCGTTGAAATTACTTCATCTTAAGTATATGGAACTTGCCAGTTGCTTGCAACCATTTGGTAGCTAAGATACGATCATCCCATTTGAATCCATATCAACCATTCATTGCACGATGTCGCGCAACTCCGTTTAGGTGGTTGCTTTTCAGCGACTGGTGCCGTGTGGGAGGTTATCGCTAATACAAGAAAGGGTTGTTTTGTAGAAAGAAGAATCTGAAAAAGTCAGAAACTATCGTTTGTCGGACTGGGAAAAAAGGAAAGAAGTCTACGAATCCATATTCAACCCCAAAATCCACGACGCCCTCGTGTCACGCGGCGAACGACGATTTTCGCATTTGGCACTTCAAGGTGCTATTATGATCACTTTCTATAGGGACGAGCCACGATTCAGCCAACCGCATCAAATACTCACGCTACTGATGGATATAGACTCTCTGATCACAAAATGGAGATGTACGTTAGATGCGTCTTAAGTCTAAAAAAAGCTATTAATCTTTTAAAAAAAACACAGATAACCATGTCCTGATGGTACAAAGGATGATAGGTTCCTCCCAATTTGGCACCGGCGGATCTGCGGGGTATCAATACTTACGGTCCACGCTTAGGTACGATTTTTCGATCTTAAAACACAATAATTTAACAGGCCGAACGGTTTCAGCGATCGCTACAAAGTTTTCGTGGATCTGTTTAATTTGTCGACGTTCCTAATACCCAGAAATTTCATACCGCCACTAACTCCGGCCATGAAGAACAGTCTATGTTTAAATTGGCCACCTCCTAGAACAATTTCGAATTGGTATAACTGACGAAGAAAGGAAGGAATTAGAAAATTCAATTTGACGACGTTGAAATGCGATGGGGAAAGTGTAAATTTTAAATTAGGCAATCGTAGTTTTTAAGAAACTACTTAATGTAGCACGACGAAATTAAATATTTCACCGATTCGTTCTTATGAGATGTACATTTTTAAGTAAATTAAATAAGTAATTAATAAATACGAGGTTTGTCGCAAGAGAAACGTTTTTATACAAACCATCGCTCGACGTGATGTGCACGAGGGAGACATGCTTTTTCGGCGATCACGATTGTTTTTATTAAAAATTTTGGTTTTTGACGTTTAACGTAGGTATCCTACTTTGACATTTTAAAAGCGACCTCTATTGGCAATTATTAATAAAACAGTTTGTGCGTAAAATCGTTGCGTGCAGGTTAGAAGGCTCTTGATTGGTTGAGTAGCGTGTGCAATGATTGAATACGGGCCACAACGTTTTCGATTGGCTAACAAAGGCACGCCGGCCTAGTTGTTTGTAATGGTCAACTTCCGATAACATTTATTGATATGAAATTGTGCACTTTTCGTAGAAATCGTCGGAAAAATTGTTTCTCTTATTTGTATTATCATTATTGTTATAAAAATTAATATAAGATTCGATTGGAACAAGCGACTATAATTACTAAATAGTTTATTAAAAGGTTACCTTTTGTAAATACAGAAAATTAATCTTACGTGTTAGGATAGTAGTCGTGAGTTTTTATATTTTCTTTTAGAATCTACTTTAATTTATGAGTTAATTAAAATTAGCTTTTTCAAAAAGTTTTTAAAATTCAGTTTCACATAAACGATCCACGTTAAAATGTTTTTGTTTCATTGCCGGTAATTTTTTGACAGAACGTTATTGAGAATAATCTGTAAACTTTAGTTATAGCTTATCCAAACCTATATGATATTCACGTCATCAACAAAAAGTGACTAGATTGTTTATTTGTAATTCGGTTTAAAGTTTGGAAAGTGATATATTGTATAGATGATTTACTTGCGCACATATTAGATGGTATAAAGAAAGACTACAATTTATTAGAACTGTCAAAATACGAGGTACGAGGTGACAGCACTGTGTGAAACGCCATCATCTAGTAACCTTATATTGATGACGTGACATCATATAGGTTTGGATAAGCTATAATCACATTACAAAGTAAAATAATTGTTTTTGTTTGATAATGTATATTTATTTGTATACCGATTGTATATTATAAATGAGTACTAGGTACAGTGCTTTAGACGTGTTGGCAACAGTTTTAAAATTCCTAACCTTCAATTGTGTTCCGTTGATCTCATTATGTTTTCTTTAAATTTCGTTGTAAAGTCTTATTTTAGTGTGTTACTTAGTTTATATAGTTTAAAGAAAAACGAGATCAACGTTTCTTATGCAATTACCTGGAATAGGAATCTATTTTCCAAATTACTTGCCGATAATGCTAACTTTATTAAGTAACAGAAGGTAGTGAGGTAAGAAACAATAAATCTCCGAAAGTATTTGTTTTCGATGTTTAGTTAGCGATCACCAACATCAAATTATATTTAATTTAATTGAAATACATTACAAATGATGCAGCAGGTATTTGTTTCGCATCAACTTAGCAGTTGTTGAGCTTTATTAAAACAGGAGAAGTATGCAATTTAACGAGACTTAATAGAAAAATAACGTTATCAGCAAATTTGTTATAGCAGTACAACAAATATGAAGGATATTATATTTATAATTTTCAACTGAATTACCTATAGGTCTATCGATTGTGAATATCGAGTCGAATAAGTCATCAGTCTTACAAAATGTAGCTAATTAAATGTAGCTCAGAATAAATATTTGTCAAATAATTTTAATAAAATAATAGTTTTTATAATGTGTGATTATTAAATTTAAAACACCTGCTGGTTATTTATAATGAAATATAAAATAGGTACCTAATAGTTAAAATTTTGAATGTATATTATGTACCTTCACATAATATATAGGGAAGTAACTCAATATATCAAGCTAAAAGAATCGAGGCTTATATTTAAAAACAGTAAACGTATAATTTATCTAAAACAACATTAACAACATGAGTTCCTATAGTTTTACAAAATAAAATTACAATAGATTATTTTAAATTGAAAGAACGTATAAAGCAGGTAATTCAACATAAAGCTTTATTGCAAATCGTATTTAAACTGTGCAATTTACCTATTCGTTTATTTTTAATTAATGGTCGTATGGGAGATTCGGGATGGAGTCGACTTCTCATCAGTTGTATCGATACCGGAAATGGACACTCCGGATGTTCCGACTGCTAATAGCTCCTCCATAATTCCACTAGAAGAAATCGATTGATTGTGAGAACATTCGTCTTCGGTCGAAACGCCCACGTTCTCTTTCGTCACCTTCGCAGTAGATTCTTCCGGCTAAAATTGAATTACAACGTTACATCGTTTCTGTCGTTACACCGATCCAAAACGAACCTGCCCGTTGCAGCAGAAAATATTTGCAAAATTATTTGGGGAAGTTGCGGCCGTCGCAACGTCGATCATGTTTCCTACTTTATGCTTACCCAAATGTGCCATCGGTTTGTTGTGTTGAAGAGAAGATTCAAATTCTAAAATTAAGTACAGTCGAAAGATAGAATAGCTTATCTCTCTAAAATCAAATACCTTTATTTATATCGGATATCCAAGTTGCATTTCCAAAGGGTAAATTATGAAATTGTCTCATAAGGGGATGTCCTTGTTCCGCTCGCTTAATTCTGAATTCCTTGTATTGTCTGTCGACCTCCTCGCTTTCCTCCTCCAACCGTTTGAGCCTTTCTCGCGCTTCCTTAAGCACGTCGGTGGTTGGACTGCAATCGTCCGAACTGTTGGAACTGGGCACGGCCGATTTGTGATTTGTCGTCTCTTGCTTCGAACTTGCAGAATTAGACAGATTTTTAAATATCTTGGGCGTTACGTTAATTGCACGCAGAGATCCTGAAATATTAGCGCTACACCAGAACCTGAATTGGAAATTTTAAGAAACCGCTCACCATCTTCGCCACCTCCGTTGCTACCGTACAAATGGTTCTTGTTACGTTGAAGGGTCAACGTGGTCGGTGCGGCCAGCGGCGATGCACTTAATGTGACTTTATTCAGTTGATGATTATTAGTGAGAATGTTCACGACGGTTTGGGTGGTCTCTAAATCGCGCATTAAAGTCGAGGCCTTATTGGCTAGTTCTTCGATTTTCAATTTTTGTTCGGAATTTAACGACTTCAAGCTGACATTTTCGATTTTTAATTGTTCTATTAATTCTTGAGTATGTTGATCGGTAACTGTGGGCTTTTCGTTGACATTAACAAGAGCCTCTTGGGTGGTGATAATCTGATTTTGCATGTTTTTGCATTCCGCTTTTAGATTGTCGAGAAATTCGGCGTCGTTTTTGGCCGTTTCGTGCTTCTCCTTCAATTCGTCCTGGAGTCTCGTTTGCAAATCGATAATTGTTTTTTGTTCCGTTCGCAACGAATCGAATTCGGATTGCAGTTGCCGTTCTCGATCTTTCAAGAAATCTTCTTTCTCTTCCAGTTTGCTCGCTTTCTCGAGCAGCGTTTTCTCTCGCGCAATCAGTTGCTGATAACGGTCCTTTAATATACCTTGATTCTTTTGTATTTTGGCTTCGAAATTCAAAACTTCCTGTTGTCTTTGTTTATTGTCGTTTTGTAGCTTTGCCTTTTCGATTTCTAAAGAATCTTTTAACGAAAGCAGCTGTTTCTTGATATCGTCGTTTTTCGTTAATTGAGTTTGCAATTGCAAACGCAGTTTCGCCGAGTTTTTTTGCGCCGTTTTCTCTATATTTTTCTTCTCCTTATTAACTACGTTTATTACGATGTTGAGAACGTCCTTGATGCTTTGGCTATTTATTCGATTGAAGGCTAGTATTTCGCAGATTCTTCTTACCCACGCTTTATCCAGATCTGAACTTTTCAGTTCGTTTGTTTGTAACAAATTGTTTTGCGATTTATTTTGCACGGTGTTTAATAATCGCATTATGCACATCAAAAGGGACTCCTTAACTGCGCCGTTGTAATAGCTATCGTATATATTATAACCTTCTTCCATATTCTCTGTAACTCCCAACGTTTGTAAAATGTCTATCAAATCTTTTTCGGAAAACTGCCACTTTTTCGATCGATTCTTATCTGAGCACAGATTCGCGGACGTGCCAGACAGTTCGGGCAGCACGTTAATTAAAGGGACTTCCGTACTAAAAACAGATAAAGAATAATGGTAATCTTGGTCTAACAAAAATTCGGCTACTAATAAATTTAAGGCTTGAAGTTTCGGAGACACGGTTTGTCTTTGTTGCACGGAAATGCCGCCTATAGCCGTTTCGCTCAGGACTCCGATCATTTGCTTTCGTAAATGGGCTCGTAACTCGGCCAACAAGCCACGTTCCTCGAACCACCCTTGTAACCTCTTTTGAAATTCGTCCGCCGACATCTGATTCGGCATTTGTCCTGGGAGATTAACGGCCGGCATTATATCTTCAGTCATGTTCTTTATTTTTTTTCTTTTTGTTAGAACTTAAGGAGGTTTTCTGCACTCCACGTTTAACGTATAATTTAGACATAACATGTGCGTTCAAATGTTTGTATTTTCGTGCTGTTTCGACCGTGACGTCAATAATTCGATTTAAGAGCTGTCAACTTAAAAATTAAACTTCGCTTCGAGTTTAGAATTAATATCGCATTTCGCAATATTTACCCGACTCAATATTTAAAAAGTATCTATTATTAATTTATTTAAAATCATTTGTAGATTAAAAATGAGTCTCTATTTCAACGTTTACGCGGATTGTTTTTATAAAATAATTGGCATCTCTGTAAATATCGATTGTGCTTATGGCAGATTTATGGAAGTTCACGATATTAATTTAGAAATTAAATTACGAATACACATTTAAGATGTTTTAGAATAAATTGCGGGGTAATCATAAATAATTAATATCAAATATTTATACGTTAATATTGAAAATTAAATGGTTCCAAGATGGTATTTCGTTAATTTATCTTTAAGCGAATTTTACTTGCAATAGTCCCTGTGGCGCAGAGGATAGCGCGTTGGACTTCTAATCCAAAGGTCGTGGGTTCGATCCCCACCAGGGATGATTATTTTTATTTATTTTTTTTAATTTAATAATGGTGTTTACGTTGAACTATCTACGTTAGAAAACATTTCCTATATAATTTATGTTCTTCATTTTTTTTGTAAAATATTTAAATAGACAGAAACTTTATCCATTTCTTATTTATGAATTTTCGAATCACATCGTATTTGATTTATGATGTATATTAATAGCTTTCTACTGTTTGAAAATTGAAAATAATAATTATTATAGATTTGTAAACATAAAACGCTTTTTATACGCTGTTAAAGATCATTATGAATTTGTTTTTTAGAGGTGTATATCTTTGGAATAGTTTTTCCTAAAATTTAAAAATAATAATTGATTTTGTACAGTTAGGGACTTATTTCATGTCGCAGATAACGAAGTGTGTCTACAACCATAAAGTGTAACGAAGGAGAAATAACGAAACGCGTTCTCGACTAGTTATCTAGTCTTTCCGTTTATGAATCTTGATTTATTACCGTTAGGTCGCTCGGCATTGTTGTTGAGATGGTGCAATGACTTATTTGATTACTGGAAATACCACTCCGAAACCTTCCTCGAGGTACATAATTAATTGTTTAAAAAATAAAGAAGGAATTTAAAATTTTAAAATAAATCATTATCTACTTAAGGTGGTACGGTCCAAATAAAAAGATTGATGTTTTTATGAAATAAATTACGTTTTCCATAGATTACAATGTTCCAATTCACAGAAAAATACTTAAAAAAATCTATTGTTTCCATAACACCTTTAAAAACCTTAATGATTGGGTAAAAAGTACAATTTTACTGCAATCATAACTCAAAACTGGGGTAACCAAAGTTTGCAAATTAATAACTAGTGGGTAACGTAACATTCCCTCTACGGCACAACGTGCTCTTTTGCTTAATAAGTACTTATTTTAATTAAATAATTGCTTCGCAATTTTTTAAAATTTCAATGTGTGTTTTTAACGATTATTTGAATAAATTTGAGAAATTTTAGCACGTCTTGCCGTTAAAAATCACTTCTGATGATCATTTTCGTTTTTACATCAATTTTTTATAAATAATCAAAAGCGGGTTGTTGGAAGATTTAATTTTTGGTTTAAATGTTGACGCTCAATATCGGACAATGGTTGTGGGTCGTCCCACAACTATTGTTAAATACTGGGTAATATGACTAGACCTCCCTATTTTTATTGTAAAAGGTCATAAATTTTACAACCTAAAGATCTAACGCGAGCATTGGTCACTTAACAGTATAAATCAAGCGAAACGTTTTCCTTTTAAGTCCTTTAAGTCCCTGTGAATTTAGACATAATTTATTGTAACATCAATAAACGGTTAGTATATGACATTTTACATACATTTTAGAAACGAAATCCTGATTAACAAAATATTAATCACGATTAGCTATCTCATTACATTGTATATTGCACCAATAAAATGTCTTAAATTTGAGAAAATTAACAATGAGGAATTCGCAAGATCACTGGAGTTCATCAATTTTGTTCTTTTTTCTTGCTATTTTGTAACTAAGTTTTTTGACGACTATTTTGCAATTGAAGTTTTTACGATATTGCCTTTTTTTGTATATGGCACCTTCTACTTTTGACGTCATTATTTAATAAATGGTCTTTATTTACATGTACATATTTATAAAACTTTGGTGGTGTAATACAAATAAAAATACTAGAAATAGGTATATTACCTACATTATTAGTACGGAAAGTTACATTTTCCGACGACCATTATGAAAAGTGCATAATTTCACACCAATAAATGTTATGGAAAGTTGACCGTGCGTAAAGAAACTCGTTAGCCAATCGAAAACGTTGCAGCCCGTGTGCGATCATTGCACACAGTCAATCAAAGTCTTTTACACTGTCATGCAATTACTTTACGCACAAACTGTTTTATTATCAAATTTGACATTTTATTAAAATGTCAAACGAACTTACGTAAACGTCAAAAATCAATTTTTTTTAATAAAAATACTTGTGGTCGTCGAAAAAGCATAGTATATAACACGTGCGGAAAGGTGGATATTTTAGCATTAGTTATACAATATTACTATACTATTTGCATTCGAGAATAAAAGTTTTTCTGCGAGCACTAGCGAGCAAATAAATCATTCGAGAATGCGAAAAAAATATTTTTTTGATAACTGTCCCAAAATTAGTAAAACTGTGATTAGAAAGTTTGACATTTACGATTAATTAATTTGAGGTTAATGATAATAACAATCCATAATATTTCGCGTCCCGAACTGTCATTTCGCATTCCGTTCGCAGAATACCTTATTTCGCGTAACAGAAACAATAAGAATAAACTTTTTATATGCAGTTATCGAAAAAGAAAATTTAATAAAGTTAAATAAACATTATTACAATTTATACGAGACATATTCTTTTAACATACATCTACTTAAATTACAATTTTCCTAATGTAATACTTTTCACATGTGAAATGTATTTTTTTTTTTTAAACAACATTTTTTGATAACAATACAAGTATCGAGATCCGTTCGCATTCAATATCCTCGAGAACGCCCTATTTATATTGTTATAATAATAATAATATTAATTATTAATTAATTTTCTAATTTCAATTAAAATTAAAGTAGATTATTTATTAGCGAACTTTAAATAAATCAGTTCTTCAGATCAGTAATCTCAGATTTTTCCTGTACTTAACATTAAATCTTAACTGTTGTATTGCGAATTTTAAAATCGTCTTCGAATACGTTTTAATGTAAAAACACCGTATCTAAACATTTATACCCTTAACTTCAAAGCAGGTAGATTTTACGACTTTACAGAGGCAGGCTATTTCAACCAAAAAGGATGATCTGTTTAAAATTTCTCTAAAATTCACTAACAGTGCCATCTACGGATTATCGTTTGGCGGCAATAGGGACCGTACGCCCTTAATAGTCCAAGAGCTGGTGAACATTTTCACATCCGAGTTTATACCTCTTGAAATTTTGTAGGAAGGTAGTTTTTTTAAGTCTGGCTAGGGAATGGACCACCATTTTAAGCAACTCTGGTTTCGAACTACCCCACAATCGTTTAAAATTGCAAAAAAAAGGGGTGAAACATTGTCGTTTGTAACTCTTGAAATTTTGAAGGAAGGTAGTTTTTTTAAGTCTGGTTAAGAAATTGACAGTCTGGCTAAGCAACCCCGGTTTCGAACTACCCCACAATCGTTTAAAATTGCAAAAAAGGAATGTGAAATTGTAAGGGGAATTGTAGTGGGATTTCTATCTCATGAAATTTTATAGAAAAGTAGTCTTTTTTTAAGTCTTCTTGAGGAATGAACCACCTGATTAGGTAAATACGTCCGCGAACTACCCCTAATCGTTTAAAATTAAAATATATTCGAAATTTTCATTTGTACCTCTTGAAATTTTGTGGGAAGGTAGCTTTTGTAAGTCTGGCTAAGGAATGCACAGTCTGGTTAAGCAACTCCGGTCGCGAACTACCCCTTAGTCGTTTAAAGTTGCAAAAAATGGGTGTGAAATTCTAATTTCTATGTTTTGAAATTTCGTAGAAAGGTAAGTTTTGTTTTAAGTCTGGAAGAGAAATAAACCACCTGATTAGGTAACTACGTTCGCGAACTACCCCTAATCATTTAAAATTAAAATATATTTGAAATAGTCATTTATACCTCTTGAAATTTAAATCATCTCTATTTCACACCTATTATGAAAATTTTTACAGGAAGCATGGCGATGTCTATGACGGGCCGATATGCCTTCCGATATAAGGCCTCTCTCGCACTCGCGCGTCTACGTAATGCTCTCTCCGCCGCACTAATGTAAAAATACTATTTTCCGATTATTTTTTTTTTTGACGCTAAACCGCCAGATTTATCTGGCTTACGACACTTTTTTCTTTTAAATATTATTAACAAGCTGCTGTAAAAACGACAAAAGCTAGAATGTAATTAATGCATTATTTCAAAATGCAACTTTAACACTGTCTGTAACTAGGTTAAAACCGCCCTGGCCGTTTGGCAATTATTTTTTCATACTTCAATAGGTATGAGATGATATAAATTTCAAGAAGTACGAATGACAATTTCGAATATATTTTAATTTTAAACGATTAGGGGTAGTTCGCGAACGGAGTTACCTAATCAGGTGGTTTATTTCTCTTCCAGACTTAAAAAAATCTACCTTTCTATGAAATTTCAAGAGATAGAAATTAGAATTTCTCACCCATTTTTTGCAACTTTAAACGACTAAGGGGTAGTTCGCGACCGGAGTTGCTTAACCAGACTGTGCATTCCTTAGCCAGACTTGCAAAAGCTACCTTCCCACAAAATTTCAAGAGGTACAAATGAAAATTTCGAATATATTTTAATTTTAAACGATTAGGGGTAGTTCGCGGACGTATTTACCTAATCAGGTGGTTCATTCCTCAAGAAGACTTAAAAAAAGACTACTTTTCTATAAAATTTCATGAGATAGAAATCCCACTACAATTCCCCTTACAATTTCACATTCCTTTTTTGAAATTTTAAACGATTGTGGGGTAGTTCGAAACCAGGGTTGCTTAGCCAGACTGTCAATTTCTTAACCAGACTTAAAAAAACTACCTTCCTTCAAAATTTCAAGAGGTACAAACGACAATGTTTCACCCCTTTTTTTGCATTTTTAAACGATTGTGGGGTAGTTCGAAACCGGAGTTGCTTAAAATGGTGGTCCATTCCCTAGCCAGACTTAAAAAAACTACCTTCCTACAAAATTTCAAGAGGTACAAACTCGGATGTGAAAATGTTCACCAGCTCTTGGACTGTGGACTGGATTGAGTGGTTTAATGTTTCGAATTTATTTTTGATATAAATTACGGCTTACTTTTAACTATGTAGTTTTAAACGATTCTTAATATGCCAAAAAAACACTAAATTCGTATTGTAGATATACATATTTATAAAATAAAAAACATTTCTGGTTTGGATTCGAATCTGGGCACATTTTCGCAGTCGCGAAAAACGAATATGACAAAGAAAACGCGAAAAAACGCAAAAGAAATTGCGAAAATAACGTGGGAGAACGATGTCACAGAACTTTCCTGTCACCCTGTACATAGGTATAACTAGGTGCTAATTAAGAAAAACCTCTAGCTTAAAGTGAACTACGTTTAATGATTACAATACATCATTATTATTATTATTATTCATATTATCCAAATGTTGTTTCTCTAAACATATATCACATACAATTTTACATAATTATTGTGATTATTACAATATGCTCGCTATAATTTTTGCAAATTCATTAAAAGCACAAGGCATTGCGACACTTTTTTGATATTTAGTGCAATTACACCAATAAAATTTAATAAAATTTACCAATATATTTAATAGATATTTCAAAATTAAACACTATAGTAGCGCACAATAATCCGATGCCCAATATCGCGAAAGATCCAAACATGTGTTTCATATTCAACTTGATATGTTCAGTGACGGACGTTCCTACGTCGAAAACCTTTTTTGTTGAAGCACTGATATCATCTACGACCTTTTGACCTAAACCGGATTCCCACATGATACTAATAGCTCTATTTACCGAAGGAAATATATATACGCCCTTTCTGAATGAAATCGCACCAGTTGTTCCTGTTATTTCTGTATTCTTGTTGATCACGTTTACCTGCGAATTGCGATTAATATACATTTTCACTACTTTTTCGCCACCAACCGAAGTAAAATTACGGTAAGTGCTCATTTTCTCAATGGTGTCGCTCCAGTTGTAATTAGCCGATTGTATGAGTTTCTTGCGAATTTTTACTTTTACACTGTCGTTTTCTGATTGCCCGCCAAAAATATGATGTGAACCGTACATTCCCAATATCGGCAGTTGAGAATCGGCAAGTTCTTCTATTGTTGTTATACCACGCTCGTAACCGGGATTTGTTAGAATTCCAATTAACCTTCCTTGAAACACACTACACAATGTAATACAATATATTGCATAGGACAGCAGAATTAGTCGCAGAGAGTTTGTTGTCGGAGTTTTACTTATGGAACCACACACGGAAAGAGCCATAACTTCCATAAATGTTTTCCAAAAATCTTGTCGATAATCTTCCGATAATTTCGATAAAATCCACCAAGCAAGAACTTGGACAACAAAAATTGTAATTACGACTGTCCATATTGTGCCATTGTAAACAGAAGCAAGCACTTTGACGTCGGTAAGTTTTTTCGGTTTTGGTACAAACCAGACCATATCGTCATTATAAAATATATGACTTGTATCATTTACAATATATGCCCCGTGATTCAATTGTCCCACCACATTTATCAAAAAATTGCTTTTTCCTAACAATTGTATTTCCCGAGTTGTTAGATCACTACGATCGACGGTGGTATTTAAAATATTGCCCATTAATGGCATTAAAGCGCTCCAAACTATTTTGTATATTGGCGTTTCTACTATCCTTTTTGTTGCTACGGTGGTGGGAAATTTGAGGCCACACCCATCTAACCTGCGAAATCTTTTAAAATACCTCTGTATCATTTTTATGTCGCAGGTATCGGAATGCTGTATTCTAGGAGTTGTACCGCAGTTGCTTTGTGTTTCGTACGGATCGGCCCAAAACAAACGAACAGATGAATTTATATCATTATGAACGATTAGTACAACATTAACGATGTCCAGGTTCCACAGAAATTGGAAAGCGCTGGTTAAGTTGTCAACTTCTTCCATAATGATTAGCGTTGTACCTTTTGGAGATTTACCTTCGTCCCAAATTGAACTGTTTTGTAGTGAGCCTAAAACGGCATTTAAAGAATTTTTATTTGTAATATAAAGTAAATAATTGTTGTGGAAATTAATACTGCCCAATATTTTTTTGTTAATATCGGTGATAGAATATGGGTTTTCCTTGTTCAAGGACAACAAAACCTCCATATTAACCGTATTATCCGCTACAAAATTTATATTACCATTATTTAAGAACAATTTTTTAATTACTCTAGCGACACAATTAATTTTAGTTTGCTGGAAATTTGAAATATCGGCACTTATAAAACTCTCAAGATGTAGAAAAACGACAAATATTAGTGATGTGTTAATGTTCATAGTTGAAGAAGTAGTACACTAATATTTTTGTAGTCGATACTTATAAAATTATCGTTAATGTAGTTATATATAGTACATATATGTATGTCTAATAGTACTTAACGTTTTTTATCTTAATATTCTTGTAATTTTCTAAATAAGCTCAATGTAATAAAAAATCGGATAAATAGTAGGTATGTACTTATATATAAAATGATAATTTTGTTTCTATATGGTAATTGTATTTTTAGTCTCTTGTCCACATAATGTAATGCAAATTTTAAATAGTTATGTATCCATTTCATACGAATATGAATATGCACACAGGGTGCATCATTGAAGACGGACCAACCGGCGCACGGTGATAGAGGACCTCAATACGCATCGATTGGATCCCCATATGTGTAATCCGAAATTTGTTAGTTTAGAAGTTATTTAGATTTTATGTATTTTTAGCTAAACTTCGATTTTGTTCACAAACTTCGTTATTCTCGTTAAACTATTGGTACGCTCGCCACAGAAAAAATCGGGACAGTAGAAGGACAGAATTTAAAAAATGTTTTGTTGTAAATCAGGTTTTAAATAAACTGTTTGCAAATACATAAGGATTAAGCCATAAAAGCATTGTTACCTACATAGATGAGGTTCTAAAGATGTTAGGTATCGGAAAGGTTGAAATAGCCTTTTGCATTTTAAGACGAGCCCTACCTTCCAGTAAGCTAACAAACTTCAATGTAAATCAAATGAAAATCCACATTTCGCTCTTTTTTATGTTTTATAATAATTTTTTTATATGATGTTTATGTACCAAAATCATCAGCACAAAAAAAGAAATCATCCCAAATCGACGAAATTATCGTAAGACGTCAAAATTATGTCAAATATATGACATTTACTAATCCGTAGTAAAAGAATAGAAAAAGGTTACAAAGAGAACAATGTATTGATGAATTTTCGGGTTCTACTTATTGTTAGACGAGAACGTAACAGGCAAACTTCACCCAACAAAATTGCGAATTATGATTTTTGGCATTTCTTTACTTATTTCTCTAAAGTTAATTTAGAATGTGATCGTTATGAAAACAACTATGATTTCGATAATATTACTATTTATTATATCCTCGATATTTTGATGCTTTTTAAAATATTTTTCTACAATAATGTCAATGTATTGAATTATATATTGATTTCCTTCCTTTACAATTATAATTACTGATGAAGTCTAAAAATACATTTCAAAATATTTGTTTCCAGTGAAAGATGTGTCCAGTATATCTGTCGATACTCCATTATACTGCTCTTGTCTAGAACCTGTAGATTTAATCCATTGTTCTGTTTGTAACCCTATTTTATTATTAAATGTAATATTTTTGATATAATTTTGACGTCTTACGATAATTTCGTCGCTGTGGAATAATTTTTTTTTGTACTGCTGATTTCGATACCAAATATCATTAAAAAAAATTTTTTTCTAAAACATAAAAAGTGCGAAATCTTAATTTCTATTGAAATTTATGAACTTACTGAAAAGTAGGGGATCGCCTTAAAATTAAAACTAGTGACTGAATGCTTACTTTACTATACTTCTTTTAAAAATTGTGGTAATAAGCCAATATAAACACTTGGAACAATTAACACCATATATTTCGCCTCTGGTTGGGGCTATCTTTAGTGCTACAAACAAATAAATGCTACAAGTACAACAAATACAGTGCTACAAATATATAAACGATGGAAACAATTAATGATTATATAATATATTAATTCGGCCAAAGAATTGTATCTTTATTACTTTACTATACACACAAAGAATGATTACATACCTACTTACATAATTATTTTATTTATCGTTTCTTGTTCTTGGATATATAATTTTCGTAGGTTAAATAACACATATAGTAATTAAGGATACATACAGGATGTCCCGGGAGGAATCTGCCAAACGTTAGGGGCGCGTTTCTTAAGAAATTTTAAGCAAAGAAGCTGTAGCAATGTATAGGTCCGATTTGGAAAAGTTATGGCTTGTTAAAGAAAAGTCAAGGCAAAAAATCAAAAATGCGATTTATTAAGTTTAATTGCGGAAGCAATATTAACAAGACGAAATATTTTTCAAGCTATATCAATTTTGTTTGTGTAAGTAACCATTTTTTTTTATATAAATCTACATGTTATCAGTCATATCGACGCAGATTTTCCAAAAGGGCGTAACCCACAAAAAGTCAATTTTACATTAGAGCACATGTTATGTCGCCGCGTAGCTATAATAAGATACGTTTCGCGGAAATATAAATCGATTTGTTCGGTGAAAAAAATCGAAATATTGTTACTAGATTTTATTAGACATTGTCTTTGTTTTTAATGCGTAAGATAGTCAGAATAACTCATTTTCACAAAAAGTGTGAGTTACGTCTTTTTGGTAAAACGCGATCGATATATTACGTCGATCAATACATTTTTCAATTTACAGAAAGCATAAACTAAACCTGCCTACCACTTGCTTCTAAAGTATTCCCAAAATAAAACCAAGTAAAGTAAAACCCAATTCACAACCAAACATTTTTAAAATTCTATCCTTCAACTGTCCCGATTTTTTCTGTGGCAAGTGTACTAGCACTATGATTTTTTTTATAATCGTAGCCCAATAATGAGCATATCATCCTAAACAACCATTTTTTTTATTCGAACTAAAGGTATTTCGACAAAATAAAACTCTTAAACATTTTATTAACGCGAAAATTATTCCTTAGCTTTACAACAGTCTAGTTAAAAATAAATAGATAGAAAAAAATAATTAATGCCCATCTTAAAAACTTCTCCCTATCCCTAGGCTTGTATTTTGGGCTTTTGTTTTAATTTGTTAGTTGTAATATTTTCTGCTGTAAGTGGCTTCACAAAATTTACATTACAAAAAATATTACAATTAACAAATTTTAAAAAAATCCAAAACAAGTCAAATTCACAAAAATACGAAAAAACACTTAAAACAAGTTGGTAGAGCAAAGACAAAGGAAATTACTATAAGAAATAGCACGCTGTCACTTCTACATTTTGTCTTTTAATAACGATAACCGATCTTACTATACGCATTGCAAGTACTAATAACATCCACAACAACTTATTTCACTTTTCGAATAATGTTCTCGATTAAAATTAAAAAGTGGAATTTTCGTCTTTTTCACTTTGCACAAAATTTTCGACGTGAAGTCACGGGGCTGGCCAAATGAAATTTCTAGGGATGATTACCAGTGAAGTAGAGAAGTTTTTAAGATTGTTATTAATTTTTTTCTATCTATTTATTTTTAGCTAGAGCGTCGTAAAGCTAAGGAATGATTTTCGCTTTAATAAAATGTTTAAAAAATTCTCTTTTTGTCGAAATACCTGTAGTTCGAGTAAAAAAATTATTGTTTGGAACGATAGACCCATTATTGAACTATGTTAGGACTTATAGTTTAGCCAGAATAACGAAATTTGTGGATAAAACCGGAGTTTAGCTAAAAATACATAAAACCTAAATAATTTCTAAACTAGCAAATTTCGTATAACACATATGGGTTCCAATCGATGCGTTTCGAGGTCCCCTATCACCATGCGCCGGCCGGTCCGTCCTCAACGATGCACCCTGTATAATGTTGAATAGTAAGTCTTTAAAGTTTTTTTTAGTTTACTAATTATTCTGTACTTTCAACTTAAATTTGATAATGTAATTTATATCGTTGGGTTATTAAAAATTAATACGAAAAGAAAACAACTCGGAATATTATTTTTAATTTTTCGAAAAACTTTTAAAATATGCCTTGTTTTGATATACAGTTGAAGTTGTTTATAACGAACCTGCTTATAGCGAACCTCCGGATATATCGAACCATTCCTAAAAGCCAATCAGCCATACAACCCATAAGATCCCTTATAAATTGTGGTGGTTATAACGAACTTCGGATATAACGAACTCGTGTCGCGAGTCCCTTGTGGTTCGTTATAACCGATTGTTACTGAATATACATTTGCACTATGTTTTAGAACTCTTAATTTAGTTCAAATTGTGTCTTAACTATTTTTTTATATGTCTTTGATAGTTTGTGAGATATTGAGATGAATGATGCAAGATAGTCTTTCGTTTAAAGGGCGCTATACCCGAACACCGGCGATTTGACTTTTAGGTAAAATTATGCATGTTCTCATCTCGAGAAACTCTGCAAACGTGCCGAGTTCCTGAATTCTCCAGTTGCTCGTGTTCCCTTTTTAAGTGGACTTGGGTGGTTTTTGAATTAAAATGATCTCGTATGTCGTTCACGATGGATTTTTTTCTCGCTTCATAAATGGCACACAAATCGAAATAATCACGTGAGTTGTTTTATTGCTAAACAAAGTTAAATTTCAATTATCCAATGTCATTTGAACGAAAAATGCACTTAGGCGGTTTCAGCTCTAACCCCTTCAAATTATAAAGCATTGCAGTATGAAGTTTTTAGGGAATTCCAGCTCTCGAGTAATTAGTATTATCGACAGTAATATACCGACAGATGGATTTTAGAAAAGTGAATTTGTTAAGGAAATAATTTTGTTAGATAATGGTCATTTATAATTCGATAATTTGATTGACTGAAATCGAAGCTCGAGGTCATCAGTCATAAAACAATTTAATCTAGTAAAAAGTATTCTTTGAGTAATTTGAATAAGACCCGTGTGATCTATCGAATAAACTTTTCTATATAGAGGTGTATAATTTGCCTCAACTGTTTACTACGCTAACCAATCGAAATTCAGAACTTCCTAGTGGACGCGATGCGACATCATACTTCGTACTGAAAATTTAAAATAATTTAATTTAATTTTAAAAATTTAGAATTTTTTATTATCCAATAATTTATTTCGTGCATATAGCTAATAAAAAATGCACTTTTTAATTTATCACGTTCATAATATTTATCGACTTTTCTTCAGTGCAATAATCGCTATAGCTTTTTGACATAGATGTTTGTCTTTTATTTTAAAGAAAACAAATAAATCCGACTACTTGTTTAATATTAGAAGTTAACTTATGTAGCTGTGCACGTTTAATACATTAATTACATTACACCTAATGCACAAATATTAGTTTATTAAGGGCGACCGGGATTATTTGCACTTCTCTAGGATTTGTAATATTTAGTGTGCTTGAAATTTCTCGTTTTGCACCTACACCGGTTCCATTAGTGACGTTATTAATAAATTAACATTCCGTTTAGGTAATTATTTTTATTAAATGTTATGGCGCGTATTCGCTCGAACATTTGATTCCGAACGAACAGATCGCGTACGAACTAATTCGGAAAAAGTCGGCACTTATCTCCGAGTCGAACATTGTCCATCACTTGTCGGTAAATCGCGATTGCTCAAAAATATTTGTTCGTTCGCAGATGCGCAGTCAATAATACAGTTTTCGCGGTATTTGCAGTATTCGAAATGTTTAGAATTAAGGGGGTATTAGCACGCTACAGTCAAAGTCGACACTTTGTTACACTTACAAGTTTTCCGATAGATGGCATATGTATATCCTGCTAAAGAATTTACAATTTAAATTTTTTTAATGCTAATTCGCGATATTTTAAGTTAGCAGTGTTGCCGCTATCTTTATGCCTTTATCCTTATGCATCTTTATTTCGCAAAGCCTAGTTATGGTTCGACTTTAAATTTGTTCATTACGAAATGTTGCACGGAATTTCACGAGTGGGTTCGGATTACCAATATGCATTTTTAGATTTCCGAAATATAGTTTGTTGATACGGATTCCATAACGTGCGTTAGAAAATTTTAATTATGAAACTATACTTATGTCATATACAATATTAATTATTATATTTTACATATTGTCTACCCAAGTTTTCTCGGTGTTTGTTATTTTGAATGCCTTTTTATAAAATAGTAAATGAAATAAAATGTGAAAGTTAACCTTAAAATAAAGCACGCATTTTGTATATATATTATTATTTATATCTCATTATAAATTAACAAACACCTACAAAGCATTTATTACCAAAGTTGAATTTATGCGTGATTACAAATAAGAAATAAACATAACCTCAACATATGTCACATTGAATATTTCTTATAGGTAAACATCTCACAATCATATTAATTTTCAACATAATATTAATAACATTCAACTTCACTATAGGAGTTTAATGCCAAAATGCAGTTATCGATTTTTCTCGATAAATTTTTGTAAATTGTTGACCGATGCAGTTATTCTATATAACCATTTTCTTCTAAAGGTTAGAGGTATTAGATATCTTGCAGATAATAATTATATATTCTGTAAATCATTTTTATCTACAAAATTTGAAGATGATTAAGAAATAACCAATACCAATCTTCTAAAG
The DNA here is from genome assembly GCA_036326145.1 of Rhagophthalmus giganteus. Lineage (NCBI taxonomy): Eukaryota > Metazoa > Arthropoda > Insecta > Coleoptera > Rhagophthalmidae > Rhagophthalmus > Rhagophthalmus giganteus. The sequence continues at coordinate 11,099,485 of JARFJA010000036.1, read as the reverse complement.
CAGTGGGTAGATGTATACTTAAGAATATTACAGTTAAGTTCAAAAAGTGTCACCGTTATTCAGTATAGAAAAGATATGTGTGGTTGTATTTAGCAGAATACATCGATTTATGATTTTCTATTGAATGGTACAATTTATATTAATCAATTCCCTTCTTCCCTTTGGTGTTGGAATAGGCATAATTGATAATGGATAAATAATCAGACACCATTTGAAGTATCGGTTTGTATTTGATTACTGCTCATCGATTATTGAATATGTTTCGAGTGATATTCTTTACGAGTTGTATAATAATACGTATCATATAATATCAGCATAACGAACCTATTTGAAAGTCCATTTAACAATTAAGGGACTTTGAGGAAAAGTAATACAAGTGACATTTGAGTTTATGTGAGATATTTCATATTAAACTTAGAAGTAGAACTGAAGCTGACTATTGTGCGAATTTAACCTTAAAAATACAAATAGAACATTATTCAATTTTTCTATTTACTTTGGATAAAGTTTCATAAATTATATGTTTGACAACAACGCAAAAATTCGCACGTGCTGCTATCCTTCTAAAAACAGCTGTACTACAAATTGACTCAACTTAACAAACACAGCACGAAAATGTTCCTAGATTATAGTAATTTAGGTTAATTTTATGCCCTTTGTTCTTAAAAATGGTTAATTTTTAACTGTTAAAGTTGTGTTTGTAGTACGTAGCTATATTTTATCTATTACTCCAGGTGGTTTTTATTCCCTGAAGTGACGTATTTCTTTAAAATACTATTTTATGTTTGATTGCAAATTTAATAATTTCTTAACCTTATTAAGAAAACGCAACGAGTTTGTTGAAAACTAGAAGATTGGATGTATCTATACGAATCATGAACCTTTCGTAAAGATGCCTGGTTTTCGTAAACAATATATATTAATATTGGTTTCATTTGACCTACTGTTTCAATATGGCGGACCCTGATAGTACTCCCTTAATCCGAACAGGCTCGGCCTCATTTAGTTCAAATTTCCGGGGTTCTACCGTGTATAGGTAACAAACAAAAATTGAGATAGGTTTTAAAGTGCAATCGCGAAAAATTATTCGTTTTTTTTTTAAATTACGCAAAAAGGAGGTACAGACAATCATTTTCGGGTGCCTAAGTATTCAAACACTATTAAATTTAATTAGTAATATGGTAGTTTATTATGTAATTACAAAATACGTAAATTCTGTATATTTCTTATTGTTAGTTGGATCAAGACCCATTTTTTTTTATGTAATACTCAAAGTAGGTTTTCTAATGGTATAATCAATTACCTATAATAATATTATCTAACGATAAGTTAAGTATTTATTTTGAAATTATATACCAATCTAAATGTGAGTGTTTCCATTAACCTACAACATATCGCATTTTCCCTGAAATTCACTAATTCATAATATTGATTTTGCCTTTGAACTACCTGTTAAAACGTACCTACGTGCAAAATTTTCGATTTGCAGAGTACCTATCGCATATTTTAATTCCATTATCACATCTAATTCTTTTTAAAATAAAACAAATATGATTAGCAGTTTTAAATATTATGAATTAAATATAAATAAATAAATTAATAAAAATATTAAATAATTAATTAATATTAATATAAATAATAATTTAAATAAATTATTTCTTCTTATTCACCATCTACTAATTGAATCTTGAATCCAACCCAAATAAACAGATACGTTGGTGTAAATAATAGGTTTGTTACTGTCGCACCCTCCGTAATAGATTACCATAATTCCGTCAATATACCACCGATCATTAATAAACCTCACGAGAGGCCCTCCTTCCTCTCCGTTGGATAAACAGTCTGTATTTTTTAAGGTGTTGAAGGTGCACATGTTCAAAGAAGTTATAATTCTGCTATCATTGGCGGTGTTGAATATTTGTTCGCATTTTTTGTTTGTTATGGTCTTTGTGGATAACATCGTTTTCGTTCTGTTTTTTCCTAAATCAGGATCGAAGTGTGTATCCCAAGTAGATGTATACATTAAGGTGTTTGGTTTAGGTATGGGTATCGAAGATGTAGGTAAACATATAGGTCGAATAAAATCTAAAAAATAAATGGTTATTGGTCTTCGTTGTATTTGTAAAACCATACAAGCTAAATAATGGTGATCGATGCGAAGTGGCCCAGATTGAACGCGAAACCATTTAAAATTTTTGCAGTAGATACACAAACTTGCTGCTTCCCCTACTACATTCTAAATGTAGCTAAAGTGCTGCATGTATTGCTGAAAGTCTAAACCATGTTCATGATCAACTAGCGTTTCCTCAGCCCTTTTCACCAAAATTTACTGATAATAACAAAGAATCGGATTCTTTCAACGATCGCAACGAAGATCATTTGCATGGATATTGGAAAAACTACTCTCAAAACGTTCTACTATCTATACTGATTGTGAGTTAATATTTCCAAAACAAAATTTTCTTCAAAAAAAAAAACTTTAGTGCCAAGGACAGGAAGCACGAAAAATAATTTCACCAATTATCAATTGTTGTAAAATCGTCGAGAACATTAATTTCACCTACCTGTAAATACTACCGTTCTATCCAGTTTTAGTAAGCCAATATTATTGAAATATTCGGAAGTTACGTTGCTATAAAATTGATGTTGTATCGCTTTATCGACGGAATACATTTGTAATTCGTTACATTCTTCCTCGTTTGAATATTCGGTGCAGTTCAAATTATTATTTTTCAAATTAACATCTCCCAATATGACACTGAAACGTACATCTTAAATTCTGTTTAATATCAACAAAAAACAACCTTACATTGTTAAACCTTCAACGTTGTGGACTTGGGGAGAAGCACACATCGCCGATGTTAACACGTACCTAGAATTAATAAGAGCCCCACTGCAAAATTTGTGACCAAATACCAATACCGATGCTAGCCACGGAAAATAAACCGTGTCGTCTGGAACACCACAAAAATTCGAATAAGACGATATAAGTTCGTTGCGTTCATTCGTTTCGTTAATTTTTGAAATTTCTAAATACTTTTCGCAGCATACTTTTCCATTTTCATAGTCGCATATGAAGTTTTCTAAGTATTTCCGCGGTTTTGTGTGTTTTTGAATAATTTTAAACAGTTTGGGACATGCCTCCAAGTCAATACACTCCGAATCATCGCAAGGTTTGCTTTCTGAAAATAATTCTTAAAGTGTTTTAAGTAAAAATTAGATCGCTTACCGGGTTTTACTAAATAAATGGACAGAAATAATATAATAGATCGACTGAAAAACATGCTCGAAAAGATCGTGAACCTGTGGCAAACTGCGTGTGGTTTCGATCAAGGTCGAGCAACGAGCAATGCTGCAGTAGATCTTACTGCAACATTTATATACACGGACGGATAAATTAGGTATCTTATCTTGGTTTCGTGCAACTTCTATTCGAGGCCGTTCGAAACCGCTTCAAACCAGTTAATCGAACGAAGAGGGGTTTTAACAGTTGTTTATTTATAACGAATTATGAGCAACATCCTCCTCTCGTTGTGTTTTTAAGTAAACCAAGATACAGTTAAATATTTCACACTTCACAATTTCAGTGCAATTTGAAAATTTCATATAACGTAAAGTGAAATAGAACTGAAGCTGACTATTGTGCAAATTAACCTTAAAAATACAAACAAAATATTATTCTGTTTTCTATTTACTTTGGATAAAGTTTCATAAATTATACGTTTGACAAGAACATAAAAATTTGCACGTGCTGCCATCCTTCTAAAAACAGCTGAACTACAAATTGACTCAACAAACAGCACGAAAATGTTCCTAGATTATAGTAATTTAGGTTAATTTTTATGCCCTTTATTCTTAAAAATTGTTAATTTTTAACTGTTAACGTTGTGTTTGTAGTGCGTAGCTATGCATTATCTATTATTCCTGGTGGTTTTTATTCCCTGAAGTGACGCATTTCTTTAAAATACAATTGCATGTTTGATTGCAAATTTAATTATTTCTTAACCTTATTAAGAAAACGCAATAATTTTGTTGAAAACTAGAAGGTTGGAGGTATCTATACGAATCATGAACCTTTCGTAAAGATGCCTCGTTTTCGTAAACAATGTATATTAATATTGGTTTCATTTGATATACTTTTTCAATATGGCGGACCCTGATAATACCCCCTTAAGGGGGAATTATCAGAGTCCGCCATATTGAAAAAGTATAACAAATGAAACCAATATTAATATGCATTGTTTGCGAGAACGAGACATCTTTACAAAAAGTTCATGATTCGTATAGATACCTCCAACCTTCTAGTTTTCAACAAACTCATTGAGTTTTCTTAATAACGTTAAGAAATTATTAAATTTGCAATCAAATATACAATAGTATTTTAAAGAAATACGTCACTTCAGGGAATAAAAAACCACCTAGAGTAATAGATAACACATAGCTACGTACTACAAACGCAACGTTAACACTTAAAAATTAACCATTGCTAAGAACAATAGCTATAAAAATTAACCTAAATTACTATAATCTAGGAACATGATCGTGCTGTATTTGTTAAGTTGAGTCAATTTGTAGTTCGGCTGTTTTTGGAAGGATGGCAGCACGTGCAAATTTTTGCGTTGTTGTCAAACGTATAATTTATGAAACTTCGTCCAAAGTAAATAGAAAAACAGAATAATGTTTTGTTTGTATTTTTAAGGTTAAATTCGCACAATAGTCAGCTTCGGTTCTACTTCACTTTACGTTATATGAAATTTTCAAATTGCAGTGAAATTGTATTTGTTTTTGCAAAATATAGTCGTGCTAACTAATACTCTTTTGAAAATTTTAAAACTTTTGATCTTTTGAAAATTAAATAAATAATATATAAGTATATAATAAAATCCAGATAACACAACGTACGGACATCCATAAGACAATTGAAGGGTCTGGTGCAAAAAGAAGGCAGCTCCAACTGTATACGGACCTTTATTGGGGAATACGAAAAATGATTATTACCAGACGAATATGTTATACTGGTGAAAAATACTTGTCGCAAGTTTGTAGTAGTTCCGGTTACCCAAAACGTCATTTTAAATTTCAGTGGGCTGAAAATTTGGTCACAGTATATATTCTTTACTAAACTACAACTGGAAAATATTTTGTTAGACGTTAAACAGTTTTTACCTTCTGAACAATTTATAACAATAGAGCTGCCCCCTTTTTGCGTCGGGCTCTTCAATTGAGGAGTTTAGAGAAAAAGTGGTACAAGTGACATTTGTTCAAATGATGACATGTACAGTGTAACAAGAATTGTGAAGTAGAAGTTGCTTAAATTAATACAGTTTATAGAAAAAAACAGTAGTATTTGGTTCATAATGACAGCTATATGGCACTCAAAGTTGAGAATATTTTTAGCAATTGTGCTAAGTTTAATATGAAATATCTTACATAAACTCAAATGTCACTTGTACTACTTTTCCTCAAAATCCCTCAATTGTTAAATGGACTTTCAAATAGGTTCGTTATGCTATTATATGACACGTATTCTTATACAACTTGTAAAGAATATCACTTGAAGCATATTCAATAATCGATGAGCAGTAATCAAAAATACAAACCAATGCTTAAATGCTGTCTGATTATTTATCCATTATCAATTATGCCTATTCAAACACCAAAGGGAATTGATTGAGATAAATTATAGCATTCAATAGAAAATCATAAATCGATGTATTCTGCTAAATACAACCATACATATCTTTTCTATACTGAATAATGGTGACACTTTTTGAACTTAACTGTAATATTCTTAAGTATACATCTATCTACCCACTGCTTTGGAAGATTGGTATTAGTTATTTCTAATTCATCTTCAAATTTTGTAGATAAAAATGATTTACAGAATACATAATTATTATCTGCAAGATATCTAATACCTCTAATCTTTAGAAGAAAATGGTTATATGGAATAACTGCATCGGTCAGCAATTTACAAAAAAAATATCGAGAAAGATCGATAACTGCATTTTGGCATTAAACTCCTATAGTGAAGTTGAATGTTATTAATATTATGTTGAAAATTAATATGATCGTGAGATGTTTACCTATAAGAAAAATTCAATGTGACATATGTTGAGGTTATGTTTATTTCTTATTTGTAATCACATGTAAATTCAACTTTGGTAATAAATACTTTGTAGGTGTTTGTTAATTTATAATGAGATATAAATAATAATATATATATACAAAACGCGTGCTTTATTTTAAGGTTAACTTTCACATTTTATTTCATTTACTATTTTATAAAAAGGTATTCAAAATAACAAACACCGAGAAAACTTGGGTACACAATATGTAAAATATAATAATTAATATTTTATATGACATAAGTATAGTTATAGTTTCATAATTAAAATTTTCTAACGCACGTTATCGAATCCGTATCGACAAACTATATTTCGGAAATCTAAAAATGCATATCGGTAATCCGAACCCACTCGTGAAATTCCGTGCAACTTTTCGTAATGATCAAATTTAAAGTCGAACTAGGCTTTGCAAAATAAAGATGCATAAGGATAAAGGCATAACGATAGTGGCAACACTGCTAATTTAAAAATCGCGAATTAGCATTAAAAAAATTTAAATTGTAAATTCTTTAGCAGGATATACATACGCCATCTATTAGCAAACTTGTAAGTGTTAGTTCCAAAATTGCCGTCGAGTTTGACTGTAGCGTGCTAATACCCCCTTAAGTGGTGATTTTTTATTTAAGATTGTATAAAGCATGTGAGGCTTGCGTATAATTCTGTCAGCTTCTTGTTTATGGGGAAACTCCAAGTTAATCTACGATCTAGATATAGACCTAGATATTTGATTGCTATTTCAGTACCTAGAAAAGCATTGTACAGCAGGTACTCGAAAACTGCAGGTAAATTTTTGACTGACTGTAAACCGGAATGACAAATGTATTGTGGGTTGCCATTTCAAAGTAAATATTATATAGGCAAAATAGAAATTTATTTTTATTTTGGAGGCCCTTTTAAAGAAGCATTCAAGCGCGTTAAATCTATAGATTATCGTTATTTAATAAATAATATGAGGCCGAATCAATAATTATTTGTAATTTGTAATGTACTTACTTACATGTACTTCAATGAAAACGGATAGCTTATATAATAACATAAATTTTCAACATAGTTTCCTTGTTTTTAACGTACTTCTTCCGTTATTGGCTAGTTTCTTTATGCTCTTCGAAACAAACATTTTCGACGACAATTCTTATTGACTCGCTCTCGTATACATAGGTATAACTAGGTGCTAATTAAGAAGAACTTGTAGCTTAAAGTGAACTATGTTTAATGGTTACAATACATCATCATCATTATTATCATATTATTTAAAGCGTTTAGTGTTATTTATCTGAACATATATCACATACAATTTTACATATTTATTGTGATTGTTACAATATGCTCTGAATAATTTTTGCAAATTCATTAAAAGTACAAGACAAAAATTGCAACACATTTACTTGATTTCTCGTGCGATTACACGAATGAAATTCAATAAAATTTACCAATATATTTAATAGATATTTCAAAAATAAATACTACGGTGGCACTCAATAATCCGATGCCCAATATTGTAAAAGGTCCAAGCATGTGTTTCATATTTAACTTGATATGTTCAGTGTCGGACGTTCCTACGTCGAAAACCTTTTTTGTTGAAGCACTGACATCATCTACGACTTTTTGACCTATACCCGATTCCCACATGATACTAATAGCTCTATTTACCGAAGGAAATATATAAACGCCCTTCCTGAACGAAATCGCAACAGTCAGTCCTGGAATTCCTGTATCCTTATCGATCATGTTTACTTGTGAATTGTGATCAATATACATTTTTGCTACTTTACCGCCACCAACCGAAGTAAAATTACGGTAAGTGCTCATTTTCTCTATCGTGTCGCTCCAGTTATAGTAATTAGGCAATTGTATGAACTTCTTGCGAATTTTTGATTTTACACTGTCGTTTTCTGATTGCCCGCTAAAGATAAGCTGAGAACCGGCCATGGCTAATACCGGTAGTTGAGAATCGGCAATATCTTGTATTGTTGTTATACCACGTTCGTAACCAGGGTTTGTTAAAATTTCAATTAACTTTCCTTGAAACACACTACATAAAGTAACACAATATACTGCATATGACAATAGAATTAATCGCAGAGAATTTGATTTCGGAATTTTACTTATGGAACCACACACGGAAAGGGCCAAAATAGATATAAATGATTTCGAAAAATCCTGTCGATCATCTCTCGATAATTTCGATAAAATCCACCAGGAAAAAACTTGAACAACAAAAATTATAAATATGACGCTCCATATTGCGCCATCGTAAACAGAAGCAAGGACTTTGATGTCGGTAAGTTTTTTCGGCTTTGGTACAAACCAAACCATATCGTCTTTATAAAATACATCACTTATATCCTTTGCAATATATGTCTCCATTTTTATTTCTATCATTAAACTTATCACAAAATTGCTTTTTGTTAGTAATTTTCTTTCCTGGGCTGTTAAAATAGTCCGATTGATGGTAGTATTTAAAATATCGCCCATTAGCGGCATCAAAGCAGACCAAAGTATTTTGTATATTGGCGTTTCTACCATTGCGTTTGTTGTTAGGGTGGTAGGATATTTAAGGCCACACCCATCTAACCTGCGAAACCTTTTGAAATACCTCTCTATCATCTTCGTGTCACAGTTATCGGAATGCTGAATTCTAGGAGTTGTACCGCAGTTGCTTTGTGTTTCGTACGGATCGGCCCAATACAAACGAAGAGTTGAATTTATATCGTTGAAAACCATTAATACGACATTAACGATGTCCAAACTCCACATAAATTGAAAAGCGCTTGTTAAGTTGTGAACTTCTTCCATTATGATTAGCGTTGTTCCTTTTGGAGATTTACCTTCGTCCCAAATTGAACTGTTTCGTAGTGAGCTTAAGACGGCATTTAAAGAAGTTTTATTTGTAACATAAAGTACATAATTGTTGTGGAAATTAATGTTGCCCAATATCTTTTTATTAATATCAGTGATAGAATACGGGTTTTCCTTATCCAAGGAAAACAAAAAATCTATATCATCGGTATCGTCCACCACAAAATTTACATTACCGTCATTTAAGAACAATTTTTGAATTAAACTAGCCAAACAATTAATTTTAGTTTGCTGAAAATTTGAAATACTAACACATAAGAAACTTTCAAAGTGTAATAGAACAACAAATATTAGTAATGTGTTAACGTTCATGGTTGAAGAAGTAATACTCTAATATTACTTAAATTTGTTTGTTGTGTACTATTTGTAATACTCTAACCATTTAATTTAATAACCATCACAGTCAAATAAAAAATTATAATATATAATAAATGACTAATGTAAAATGGTAATTTCGTATGTAATGTATAAATATACAGTGAAACCTCCCAACAAATGACAGCTCTGGGGTAGAAAATATTAGTCGTTATTGGGAGGTGTCCGCTAAAGAGAGGGTTAACTAGTACAAATGTTTAAGTTTGGGATATAACAAACTGTCCCTCAAAGAGAGGTGTATTCGTTGTTGAGAGGTGTCCCTTGCGTTTATAATGAACTTATAATGAAACCTAAACTAGTTAAAGCGTTCTTATAACGATACGAAGCTTTTAATTTTTCGATGTTGGTAGTATATCGTAAATTTCTAATAAATCTAACTTAAAACTTTAATATTTTGAATTAGATTGGCTTATTACCAAATACAACAAAATTCCCTAAATTTATAATATGCGATTTTTTTTTATTTTAAAAGTCTAAAGGGTCCTTGTCCTTTAGAATATTTGAACTTAGATCGAACACGTTTTATGTAACCTGTTTTTTGATATATCTACTATTTTAGTTCCTTGACACATATATAGGTATCTAATTCGTTTTATTTTTTTTAAATTACAAGGATTCCTTTTTAGGAAATTCCAACGCTAGCAATAACATAATCGACAGTAATACAAGCACAGAAAAAAGATTATCGAATAGAATCTATTAGATTATTTACGAAAATGAGTTTGTTAAGTAAATTATTTTATTAGGTTTTGGGCATTTGTGATTGATAATTTTATTAACTGAAATTGAAGCTCGAGGTCAGTCATCTAATAATAAATTGATCGAGTAAAAAATGTTTTTAACGAGTTTAAATAAGACCCGTGTGATCTGTCGGATAATATTTTAAAATTTTAAACAATTAATAATAATTTTTAAACAAATAATTTAATAAATAAACGATAATTTTAATAAACAATTAATTTTTAATTTTAATAATTTAATAATTATAATAATTATAATTATTAATTTAATAATTAATAATTTAATTAATTTTTTAAACAAATCAAAATTTTGGATTTTCGTGGCGACGCTACCTAATCGCACGCTTTTCTTCGCACTGCAAAAAATAAGCACATACGTCTACCTATAGTCTGCCTGTCGAGATATTGCAGTATGGTAGGTAAAGTGGGTGATTGCGCACATTTACATTGCATTGGTTGCAGTGGCCGTCCGTTATGCACGTTGCAAAACTAATTTTCCGACAACCATCGTGAAAAGTGCAAAAATTCGCATCATTCAAATGTTACCTAAAGTTGAACATTACAAATAAAATAATAGGCCGGTCGTGCGTAAAGAAACTCGTTAACCAATCGAAAACGTTGTAGCCCGTGTGCAATCATTGCACACGCCTCCTAGCCTGTCACGCAATATCTTATTTACACACAAGCAGTTTTATTTCTAAAAAGAGGTCGCTTTTAAAAGTGTCAAACGTTATAGTCAAAATTCGAGCATCGATTTTTATAATTGCCATATCAATCGAATAAATCAAATTAATTTCAACACATAAAACATAATTACGTAGGAACTATCACACTCGCATGAAATATCCGTCTTTCAGCACCACCTTACAATACCACTGAAAATCGAAAAGTTCTGTCTTTCCAGCAATTCATCTAACATCTGAGCGTGTACTATTTAAGCATATATTCATGTTTAAGTCTAATGAATTTTGGTGCCATTTTACTTAAATTTATTATTGTTCCCAATGAAGTAAACTGAGAGGACATTTGAGTATAATTTGTGCTCCTCGTTGTCTTACAATTAGTACAGCAGATAATGTTGTTGCTTGTTGTTGTTGCAGCACTAGTTATATTTTAATTGAAGGGGTTAAGTGCATATTCTTCAAAAATTTAGCGGTAGATGAATATCTAATTTATTTGGTGACATAAAAAACTAGTGCTTTTGCAAGTTGCAATTCCATTTTATTAATCCTCATTGTTAACTACGAGTACAGGCTGTCCATAATGTTCAAAGTTTTTTTATAGTCAATATTCCCGAATGTTCCCGAATATTAACTTACTTTTGTGTTTCTTTGATCGTAGACTTTATTGCAGTATAATTACGTAAAAAGAAATTATAATTTATAACTGAATTGTTTTTCACACGGATATTGGCTTTTGCTCTTTTTAATTAACACTTTATAACACTGTTCACTTTATTAGTAAATTTAATTGGTAGTCGTTTTGCAACAAGAAACACCTACCATTTATTGGTGTCGTGTTTTAAACCTTCAGTTTTTCTAGACGGATCAGCATCAACTGCAGATGTTGATTCTACAAAATGATGGTTGATTCATATTCTCGATTCGCTCTCGGTCCGATCACACAATTTGACGTACTATTCACATTATGGGGTCACTTGGCAGTCTACTTTCAGTAATCAGCACTGACTGAGACCTCATCGTCACCTATTCACAGTATCGGTCTACATACGAAACGACACGGTCTCGGTTCGTTCCGTTTCTCAAAATATTCCTAAAAAAAAATGCTTCAGTGTAAAATGAATGTTGGAATATTTGACTTGACCGTGAACGAATCGAATGTATGAATCGCGTTTAGTTGTGACTAGAAAAGAGCTTACATAAAGTTAAAAGCAGGTAGTTTTACAGGTTTATATACATTTGCAAAGATTTTATTCTGATGCCATAAATATATTTAGGTAATAATTAGTTTTAATAATAAGTTATTTTTTTGAGTTTCCCAATTGTTTTCTCTATTGTGCAGAAAATGTCAGTCCCTGTAAGTTCACTTTTTTCGAAATTTTAGTTCCCAAGTCTCTTTTTTTAATGAGTTTAAAGTACTAAAAGCCTCGTGATTGAAATAAATAAACACCAAATAAACAAATAAAAAAATACATAATTGTTATTTGATAAATTATACGAAGGTGAGTCAATAATTATTTGCAATGTAACTATAAACTTTATTTCAATGAAAATATAATTTATACTTATTTATATATAACTTTTTTCAACGTTTTCTTACTTTTTAACCTTTTTTTTCAATTATTGTACAAGTTTCTCATGCCTTTAGAAACAGATATTTTCGGCCTACAATGAGCAACGATTGTTTTGCGCATAATTATTGACTGATTCTCGTATAGGTAAATCGGTGGGGATTAAGCAAAATCCATCTTTAGGTGAATTATTCGTTTATTGGTTACAATAGTTAAATAGATACATATTATGCAAAGTATTATTCCGACGACCGCTAGGAAAAGTGCATAATTTCACACCAATAAATGTTACCGAAAGTTGAACATTACAAACAAATGGGTCAATCGTGCGTAAAGAAACTCGTTAATCAATTATGAACGTCGTAGCCTGTGTACAATCATTGCACACGCCACTCAACCAATCAAAGCCTGTCACGAAATATCTTTATGCACAAACAGTTTTATACATAACAAAACTCGAGCATACGCTTGACTGCAGATCACTACTTGTAGTCGTCGGAAAAGTATAGTGTATAACACGCGTGAAATGTCCAACTTTCATCAGTAGTTATACATTATAATGCAGTGTTATTTCGCAGAACATATATTAATGTAGTTATTGTGTTATAATATATGCAATCAAAACGTTATAAATTTATTATAAAAGCACAAGCGCAAAGTGTAATACATTTTCTTAATATGCCGTGCAATTACTCCAATGAAATTTAATAAAATTTGGTAAAATATTTGATAGATATTTCCAAAATAAACACTATAGTAGCACATAGTAAACCGATGCCCAATATTGCAAAAGGTCCAAACATATGTTTCATATTTAGCTTGACGTGTTCATCAGCGTCGGGCGGTCTTGTGTCGAAAAACTTTTTCCCCGAAGAAGCAACATCTTCTATGGCTTTTAGACCTATACCGGATTCCCACATGATACTAACAGCTCTATTCGCCGAAGGAAATACATAGACGCCCTTTCTGAACAAAAACGCAGCGGTTGCCTCTTTTATACCTGTATTCTTGTCGATCACGTTAACATGTGAATCGTAATTAATATACATTTTCGCCACTTTGTCACCGCCAAGCGTAGTAAAATTACGGTAAGCGCTCATTGTTTCTATAATGTCGGTCCAGTTATAATCATACTTTTGAGTGAATTTCTTGCGAATTTTCACTATTACACTATTGTTTTCCGATTGTCCGCTAAAAATAAGATTACCACCGGCAAATCCAAATATCGGCAGTTTAGAATCGGCAAGTTCTTCTACTGTTGTTATGCCACGTTCGTAACCGGGATCTGTTAAAATTCCAATTAGTTTTCCTTGAAATATATTGCATAAAGTAATGTAGTATATTCCATAACACAATAAAATTATTCGTAAAGAATTTCCTGTCGGAATTTTATTTATGGAACCACACACGGAAAGGGCCAAAATAGATAGAAATGATTTCGAAAAATCCTGTCGATGATCTCTCGATAATTTAGATAAAATCCACCAAGCGAAAACTTGCACGACAAACATTATAGATATAGCGCTCCATATTGTGACACTATAAACGCTGACAAGCACCTTGATATCGGTAAGCTTGTTTGGCTTTGGTACAAACCAAAGCATTGCATCTCTATAAAATGGATCGGTTATATCATATGCATTGTATGCGTCTGCCGTAACATCTGACAACAAACTTATAACAAATTTTTTCTGATATTGATATCTTTTCTTCACTTGTTACAACGGTTCGACTGATAGTAGTATTTAAAAAGTCACCTATTAGCGGTATTAAACCAGTCCAAAGCATTCTGTATACTGGCGATTCCGATATTTTACTTGGAATTGTGGTGGTAAGATATTTAAGGCCACACCCATCTAACCTGCGAAACCTTTTGAAATACCTCTCTATCATCTTCGTGTCACACTTATCGGAATGTTGAATTCTAGGAGTTGTACCGCATTTGCTTTGTGTTTCGTACGGATCGGCCCAATACAAACGAAGAGTTGAATTTATATCGTTGGGAACCATTAATACGACATTAACGATGTCCAGACTCCACATAAATTGAAAAGCACTTGTTAAGTTGTGAACTTCTTCCATTATGATTAACGTTGTTCCTTTTGGAGATTTACCTTCGTCCCAAATTGAACTGTTTCGTAGTGAACTTAAGACGGCATTTAAAGAAGTTTTATTTGTAACGTAAAGTACATAATTGTTGTAGAAATTAATGTTGCCCAATATCTTTTTGTTAATATCAGTGATAGAATATGGGTTTTCATTATTCAAGGAAAACAAAAATCGATATCATCCGTATCGTCCACCACAAAATTTATATTACCGTTATTTAAGAACAGTTTTTTAATTAAACTGGCAAAACAATTAATTTTAATTTGCTGAAAATTCGAAATATTAACACATAAGAAACTTTCAAAGTGTAATAGAACAACAAATATTAGTAATGTGTTAACGTTCATGGTTGAAGAAGTAATACTCTAATATTACTTAAATTTGTTTGTTGTGTACTATTTGTAATACTCTAACCATTTAATTTAATAACCATCACAGTCAAATAAAAATTATAATATATAATAAATGACTAATGTAAAATGGTAATTTCGTATGTAATGTATAAATATACAGTGAAACCTCCCAACAAATGACAGCTCTGGGGTAGAAAATATTAGTCGTTATTGGGAGGTGTCCGCTAAAGAGAGGGTTAACTAGTACAAATGTTTAAGTTTGGGATATAACAAACTGTCCCTCAAAGAGAGGTGTATTCGTTGTTGAGAGGTGTCCCTTGCGTTTATAATGAACTTATAATGAAACCTAAACTAGTTAAAGCGTTCTTATAACGATACGAAGCTTTTAATTTTTCGATGTTGGTAGTATATCGTAAATTTCTAATAAATCTAACTTAAAACTTTAATATTTTGAATTAGATTGGCTTATTACCAAATACAACAAAATTCCCTAAATTTATAATATGCGATTTTTTTATTTTAAAAGTCTAAAGGGTCCTTGTCCTTTAGAATATTTGAACTTAGATCGAACACGTTTTATGTAACCTGTTTTTTGATATATCTACTATTTTAGTTCCTTGACACATATATAGGTATCTAATTCGTTTTATTTTTTTTAAATTACAAGGATTCCTTTTTAGGAAATTCCAACGCTAGCAATAACATAATCGACAGTAATACAAGCACAGAAAAAAGATTATCGAATAGAATCTATTAGATTATTTACGAAAATGAGTTTGTTAAGTAAATTATTTTATTAGGTTTTGGGCATTTGTGATTGATAATTTTATTAACTGAAATTGAAGCTCGAGGTCAGTCATCTAATAATAAATTGATCGAGTAAAAAATGTTTTTAACGAGTTTAAATAAGACCCGTGTGATCTGTCGGATAATATTTTAAAATTTTAAACAATTAATAATAATTTTTAAACAAATAATTTAATAAATAAACGATAATTTTAATAAACAATTAATTTTAATTTTAATAATTTAATAATTATAATAATTATAATTATTAATTTAATAATTAATAATTTAATTAATTTTTTAAACAAATCAAAATTTTGGATTTTCGTGGCGACGCTACCTAATCGCACGCTTTTCTTCGCACTGCAAAAAATAAGCACATACGTCTACCTATAGTCTGCCTGTCGAGATATTGCAGTATGGTAGGTAAAGTGGGTGATTGCGCACATTTACATTGCATTGGTTGCAGTGGCCGTCCGTTATGCACGTTGCAAAACTAATTTTCCGACAACCATCGTGAAAAGTGCAAAATTCGCATCATTCAAATGTTACCTAAAGTTGAACATTACAAATAAAATAATAGGCCGGTCGTGCGTAAAGAAACTCGTTAACCAATCGAAAACGTTGTAGCCGTGTGCAATCATTGCACACGCCTCCTAACCTGTCACGCAATATCTTATTTACACACAAGCAGTTTTATTTCTAAAAGAGGTCGCTTTTAAAAGTGTCAAACGTTATAGTCAAAATTCGAGCATCGATTTTTATAATTGCCATATCAATCGAATAAATCAAATTAATTTCAACACATAAAACATAATTACGTAGGAACTATCACACTCGCATGAAATATCCGTCTTTCAGCACCACCTTACAATACCACTGAAAATCGAAAAGTTCTGTCTTTCCAGCAATTCATCTAACATCTGAGCGTGTACTATTTAAGCATATATTCATGTTTAAGTCTAATGAATTTTGGTGCCATTTTACTTAAATTTATTATTGTTCCCAATGAAGTAAACTGAGAGGACATTTGAGTATAATTTGTGCTCCTCGTTGTCTTACAATTAGTACAGCAGATAATGTTGTTGCTTGTTGTTGTTGCAGCACTAGTTATATTTTAATTGAAGGGGTTAAGTGCATATTCTTCAAAAATTTAGCGGTAGATGAATATCTAATTTATTTGGTGACATAAAAAACTAGTGCTTTTGCAAGTTGCAATTCCATTTTATTAATCCTCATTGTTAACTACGAGTACAGGCTGTCCATAATGTTCAAAGTTTTTTTATAGTCAATATTCCCGAATGTTCCCGAATATTAACTTACTTTTGTGTTTCTTTGATCGTAGACTTTATTGCAGTATAATTACGTAAAAAGAAATTATAATTTATAACTGAATTGTTTTTCACACGGATATTGGCTTTTGCTCTTTTTAATTAACACTTTATAACACTGTTCACTTTATTAGTAAATTTAATTGGTAGTCGTTTTGCAACAAGAAACACCTACCATTTATTGGTGTCGTGTTTTAAACCTTCAGTTTTTCTAGACGGATCAGCATCAACTGCAGATGTTGATTCTACAAAATGATGGTTGATTCATATTCTCGATTCGCTCTCGGTCCGATCACACAATTTGACGTACTATTCACATTATGGGGTCACTTGGCAGTCTACTTTCAGTAATCAGCACTGACTGAGACCTCATCGTCACCTATTCACAGTATCGGTCTACATACGAAACGACACGGTCTCGGTTCGTTCCGTTTCTCAAAATATTCCTAAAAAAAAATGCTTCAGTGTAAAATGAATGTTGGAATATTTGACTTGACCGTGAACGAATCGAATGTATGAATCGCGTTTAGTTGTGACTAGAAAAAGAGCTTACATAAAGTTAAAAGCAGGTAGTTTTACAGGTTTATATACATTTGCAAAGATTTTATTCTGATGCCATAAATATATTTAGGTAATAATTAGTTTTAATAATAAGTTATTTTTTTGAGTTTCCCAATTGTTTTCTCTATTGTGCAGAAAATGTCAGTCCCTGTAAGTTCACTTTTTTCGAAATTTTAGTTC
The DNA here is from genome assembly GCA_036326145.1 of Rhagophthalmus giganteus. NCBI lineage: Eukaryota > Metazoa > Arthropoda > Insecta > Coleoptera > Rhagophthalmidae > Rhagophthalmus > Rhagophthalmus giganteus. The sequence continues at coordinate 11,081,812 of JARFJA010000036.1, read as the reverse complement.
CCAAGTCTCTTTTTTTAATGAGTTTAAAGTACTAAAAGCCTCGTGATTGAAATAAATAAACACCAAATAAACAAATAAAAAAATACATAATTGTTATTTGATAAATTATACGAAGGTGAGTCAATAATTATTTGCAATGTAACTATAAACTTTATTTCAATGAAAATATAATTTATACTTATTTATATATAACTTTTTTCAACGTTTTCTTACTTTTTAACCTTTTTTTTCAATTATTGTACAAGTTTCTCATGCCTTTAGAAACAATATTTTCGGCCGACAACTGAGCAACGATTGTTTTGCGCATAATTATTGACTGATTCTCGTATAGGTAAATCGGTGGGTAATTAAGCAAAATCATCTTTAGGTGAATTATCGTTTATTGGTTACAATATTAAATAGATACATATTATGCAATAGTATTTTTCCTCGACCGCTTAGAACAAGTGCATAATTTCACACCAATAAATGTTACCGAAAATTGAACATTACAAAACAAACTGGCGTCGAATCTTGTGCGTGAAAGAAACTCGTTAATCACATATGCAACGTGCGAGCCTGTGTACTACATCTTGCACACGCCACTCGAACTCAATCAAAGTCCTGTCACGAAATATCTTTATGCAACAAACAGATTTTTATACATAACAAATTAACTACGAGCATTTAACGATTCCAAACTCAATAAATTGAAAACTTGTTAGTGTGAATTCATATGATACGTTGTATGAATTTACTTAAACGCATCAGCCAAATGTAAACATTTTCTAGTAATTAGCCGTGCATTATCAAGAATTTATAAATTTTACGAAATATTTCATAATGTTTCAAAATTAATGTATATTTTTATAATACATGCCCAAATGCAAAAGGGTTCAATACATTTATTCATAGTTAAACTTGACAAAAAGTGATATCATCCGTCGTCACTTCCAATTGAAATACTATTTCAAGAACATTTTTAATAACTGGCTAAAAATATTTTAGATATTTCCTAAATATAAACCTATTTATCGAGCACATAGATAGACACCGTTTCAATTGAAAAGTAAACGATAGTTTCATATTTATCTGATCGTGTCATCACGTTACGGGTTGAAAGTAATTCCCAATATACTTTTGCACTTTTACCGCATAGGTTAAATTACTAACGTCATTTATCATAGATTGTCCTGTATATAATACATACTTAGCTAGAATTACATTTTATATCCTTTGTATTCCATTCGTAAGATAAAACCACAACTAAAATCGAATTTAATATACAGTTCTTGTCACTATTATGCACACGCAACGGTAATAATTACTGTAAGCCTAAATATTTTCTAAATAATGTAATCCAATTATAATAAATTTTGATGAATTAATCTTACGAATTTTTTAGACATGCAAAAACCTATTTATTTCGATTGTCTCCTAAATAAGATTAAACCACCGGCGAAATTGCAGAATATGCAGTTTAGAATGCAGTTCCATTCTCTGTTGTTATAAGCCAAACTTGATATCGTAACGGATTGTTGAAAATCCAATTAGTTTATACCTTAATTAATGAGCGTCAGTTGTGGACATAAAGAATTGTAATAATTCCAGTAACGACATAAATTATTGTAATAGAATTTCTGTCGAATGTTCTAATTTCATGTGTAACAACGTTACTGGAATAGTTTGGCAATAATAGTCTATTTATAAATGATTGTCGAAAGTAATCTGTGCGTTGATCTTGAATATACTAATTTTAGATAGAATAATGCCACACAAATGCGAAAACTTGTATTGTAAAACACTCTACTAATTACGTTCCATATTAGTGAACTAGTTTTAGAATTCTAAAGACCTTGTATCGGTAATTTTTTGGTTAATCGGTACATGGCAAACAATAATAGACATTGAAATCTCTTAAAAGATGTTATATCATAAATGATTGTAATCGTCTCACTAAATCTGAAACTGAAATTTGAAATTTCTTAGATTATTGATTCTTTTCGTTACCTTGTTAATCAACTGTATCGTATGATTAGTGAGATTTATATAAAGTTTATTGTATTAAACAGTAAAATTTTTAATATGCATCCATATATTGTATAATTAGGAATTTAGATAGGTTTTAATATATTTAAGGAAAACAAATTTCATATATACGAATATTCTTCTCTAAAATTAAAATAAACTTTACTTATTTCAGGACATACGGTTAAATGTTAATTCTAACTGGAAAACAATTAATTTTATATTGCTTTGTAAAGATTATCGTACGAGATGGCCATTATAACAATACAAGAGTTGATCTATACGTTGAAGAACATAAAATATGACATTAACGTTATGGTGAAGATAAATTAAATTTTTACAGTTTTGAACTTGTACACATTATATTTTGTTAGTTCCATGTTGTTGGTAGATTATACTTCTAAAATGTGAACGTTTTTAGTGAAGTTTGGTCATTTTAAATTGAAGTTCACTAATATAAATGTACATAAACTAGATCAATTGTACTCTAGAAACTAATTTTGATATATTATTTGTTTAATATCAAATTTAAATGAATATGGGTTCATTACTTAAATCTTAACAAAAATCATTAATTAACATGCCACAAAACTTTAATTTAATTACAAGCATTTCAAGATTTGGACAGTATATTTAATTCTATACTGACAAATTTAATTATATTTTATGTTGACTTGAATTGAAATATGTCCGTTAAAGAACTTTCTAAAGTTGTTTATAAAGCAATGTATAATTTAGTGATCGTTAAAATGTTAGTTAGGTTAATAGCTAATTATTACGTCAATTTAAACTTTTAACAATTTAGTGTTTATTATTATTTATCGTATAAGAATGTCAATCATACTTACCAACGATGCTGCCATTTGATATCACAAGTAATTTTCTAAAATGCACACTAAAATGTATAAATCGTGATCTTATTAACTAGTACTCTATAGTAACCTAATTTATGAACAGTTTAATTGACTTTAATAAAATTTGAACAACGTCGTCAAATGGTTTAATTTATAACGTATAAATCTGTTACAGAAATGCTTAATAGACATTGGAGCTCTACATTTTATTTATTAATATCTGTAAGCTACGGAGGCAATTTGCAAAGATTTGTTCCGTTTGTAATTGTTTCCTTTCTTTGGGTAATAATTATTCATATGTTTTATTTAAGATTGTATATTTAATAATGTACGGTTTATAAATAATTCAAATCTTAATAGGATTGTTGTAAATCAAGTTGGTGCAATAATAGCAATTTGTTTACAAATTTTATTTCTATTAAAATATTATCAAGTTTTCTTATTAAGGCTAACTAGTCGAAAGCTTGATATATTCTGTAAAACTAAATTATTTTGGTAATAATGAACTAATACTTTTGAATAATATTGTCACTCCATTGTTAATACGGGTGGTCCATTTACAATCACAAAATCTATTCTAGTACATATACGAAATTTATTGCGTTACAAAATCTAAATGATACATGTTTTAAAAAGTATTTTTCCACAATTAAAGTGGCATAATTTCACACAACTATGTTACCTGTACATTATGAATTACATAAGAAATGGCGATCTTGCGTACTTTATAGCAGCGTGGCTTATTAAAGTGCGGTGTCAACAGTTAACGACGATAACAATCAAACGTTTCTAATAGCAGTCTTTATGAACGTTTTTCATTACAAAATTTGAATGCACCATCTGGACGTGAGATATGTTGCAATAATATTACGAAATATCATATTACAGTACACTAGTTTTTAACATTATGCAATTTGCAATAGATTTATCATAATTTGTTATAAAGTTATCATAAAATTGTAACAATTTTTAAATGTCCGCAATTACTCCTGAAATGTATAATTAGAAATCATTAGATAAAATTTTTATAATATTTCCATAAATAACATTATTTTAGTAGACATATATCATTTTCGCTTCAATATTAAAATAAACAAGTTTCATTTTATTGCGTGTTATCACTGAGCGTTTGTGTAAAAACTGTATCATATACGTAAAACAACATCTAGCCATTTGCTATACAAATATCTTAAAAGCTTATTAAGGAGAATGGCATAACTCGCACTTTTACAGGACGCCCATTGCGTTCCCTTTTATAACATAGCGATTCATATGTGATAACATTAACATGTAAACGTAATTTATAACATTTTCTTTGTACACAAAGCGTGTAAATTTCTAACGTCAGGTTTCTGAAAATGTCGGTCCAGCTATGTAAATTTTTGGTATTTCTTGAGAAGTCTTATACGTTTAAACTATTGTATTTGATTGTCCATAAAAATACAATTAGGCAAATCAAAATCGGCAGTTTTTAAAAGTCAACGAAGTTATTGTCGTTTTATTGCGGCACGTATCTAAACGTGATTTCGTTAAAAATTCAACGTTTTCTATTTTTAAATAACATGCAAAGTTTGTTATTACTTGTAACAAATAAATTATTCGAAAGAACGTATTGCCTTGGACATTATTATTAATACTCATTAAGGTAAAGGGCATAATTAGATATAAATGCATTTCAGTAGAATTTAGTCTTATTTCATAATTTAGATACAATATACAAGTAAAATTTTACGACAACATCTATGAGATATGTCCGCCAATTGAATACTGTTAAACGCTGATCCAAAGACTTGCATTCGGATAAAATTGGCTTTGGTAAATACCGTAATCACTTACGTCTTAAATGGATAGTTAGTACATATAGTACAATTGTATACACGCCGTAACAATCTACAAACTTTAACTACGAATTTTTATGCACAGCATTTTATCTTCAAACTTCTTACACGTCGATGAAAAGTATTTAAAATCACCTAACGATAAACTTCAGCCAAAACGCCATTCGTCATATACGCATTCATGAATATTTTATAAATTTGTGGTGGTAAGAACACTAAGGCGCTCATAACTCGCTGAAATCTTCTTACCATTTCGTGACAGTTACTGCCAATTGTACCCCTAATTTATAACAATTTAGAAGAATTGAATTATATGTTATAAACATAATAGACATTAAACGATGTCCAAAGCAAAGGTCCAAACATATGTTTATATTAGCTGCTGTTAATGTGTGTGAAAAACTTTTTCCCATAGATAGACTTGTCTTATGGGTTTACCTTCGATTCCCAAGATTACACTTTTCGGTGAACGAAGACGCCAATTTCGACAAAGCAGGTTTTGTCCGCTAATCTATCTGGTAAATTATGTCGTCATATCTTATGTAATTAAGTATCAGTATTCGTTTCATTTTCAAGAAGCATAAAATTCGTAATCATTGTTTCGTAGTCGGTACCATAAATTAATTACCTTAAATAGAACATTTTTGAATTAAATGAAAACATTAATTTTATTTGCTAAAAATTCGAAATATTAGGCAAATAAATTATTTGCAAGTTGTAGAACGAAAACTTTATTGATGCTTACGTTCAAAGGAGTTAATAGCAATATTCATTTACGTTTTCTTAAATTTATTTAAAGTAATTGTAATGTATCAGTATATACCACTAAGTTTATCTATTTCTGTTGTAATTTTCATTAATATTTACCACAACGGAAAGCATAATAATATTATTTCGAATAATATATCTATAGTCCTCGATATTGTAAATCGGTATGCTAACCTAAATTGAATAATTCTATCGCAATTTAGTGAATTATTACGTCATATCTTACAATAACTTAAATAGACATGCCACCATTATTATACATAAGTAGTTATTTGCAGACATTTGGAACCAGTGCATTGCATTTCCTATCGTGCCAAATAATTATATCATAGATTGTATGCATTCAAATAATGGCCGATCTTATAAAAATCGTTAATCTTACTTACTCTTACAACGTTGGTGTAGAGTCTGTTAAAATCTTACTATTACGCATTAAACCATCAAAGCATTCTAAACGGCATTGTCAATTACTTGAATGTGTGTAAGATTTAAGGCCACAGTTTTAATACATAACTTTAAAACCTCGAACTTGTGTCACTATCGAATGCTGAATCAGGGTTGAAACAGTTTCTTGTGAATCACGGATGAATAAAATCAGTTCATTGATGATATACGTAAATACTAATACGACTATTACGAAAACTATGCCAATACTGCATCAAAATTGTTATTAAATTTGTTATTAAAGCTTGAATAGCCAAATTAACTTGACACATTTATAATTGTCTTGAATTTATTCATCCAATTGAATTTGTGAATCTTAAGAGATTTAGTAAAGAAGTTTTATTGTATCCAAATAAACAAATGTTGAATAGTAAACCGATTATGTCCCAATATACTTGTAATATCCCATATAGAATATGTTTCATTTAGAAAACAATTGAATCTCGTTCCACAAATGGATATGTACCTTTTTGAAGAAACTTTTTCCAATAAGCAACAATTATTTTATTGCTTGTATTGAAATATAACCGATAATAATAAGTTGTATAAACGTAATCTTTGTTTAATTGGTAATAAATCTGCGATAAATCATGAAACTATTTTGAATAGCATTGTAAACTCTAGGTTGTTATCGTATCAATCGTTGGTCAAATTACTAGGACCATTTAATCAGTACTTAATTAAAGTTTTCACAATTTACTTACGAAGCGTATGTAAATTTTAGAGTTACCTCTTGTTATGAACATAATATGTCAGTTAATTTAACATTCATCTTAGAATAAGTAAAATTCATATTACATAAATTTGTAAATTTTAAATTTTCTAATTAGTCTTAATAATGATTTACTTCGCATCAATTACGCATTTACAATGAAATTATTCTATGTTAAGTTATCAGGTATTCGTAACGATAGTTAAAATTTAAGTAAAGTATAACTGTAAATGATACTTTCTAAATTCATATTAATTTATTTATATCCATAAATCAAGAAAGTTAATCGTATACAAAATATTTCAAATCGAAATTTATATTTAATTGAATTCCACAAAAATGCAAAATTTGATCCAAAATTTAGTAATTTGAATAAAATCTTAGACTCATAATCTCAATATTAAAATATTTAAAGATTAATATACTATTTGTAAGCATGTAATACAACTTATTAACACAACAATTAAATTATAATATTAATAAAATATTTAATACTAAATGTGTATAAAATCACCTAATTTATAATCATAAGTTTATAAATAAATTTGTAAACAAGCTATGCCTAATCATGAATAATGATCATTATCGTCAACACTGCATTTATGTACTTGCGTAATTGCAAAATGGGTGATTCTAATGTAATTTTTGAAATATCGATCGTTTAATTCCTTCATAATCATATTCAACATTCGTAATATAGAGAATTATTAGATGATACCTATTCTAATGCGGTTATTAACATAATGTTCAATAAAGTTATTCTCAATTAACATGGCTCTGTATATCTGATATTTTATTTGAATGTTGGTAGTCTAAATTTGTAAGTCACATCATCTTAATCCTTATGATAATATTTTGACTAAATCTACACATCCATTTTCTATAGACACATTATTGTAACTGATGCGTCTTTTTAAAATTCTTAGGATATTACTTGTACACATTTATGTATTAATATGGATAATTATAAATGAATTCATAATTTAATATTTGATAATTAATACGTCTTTTAATTCAAGATTTTATTAACTCACATAAATTAATACTTTTAATAATTTGTTTTCATGATAATTATGCGTAATTCTTTTAGAGTAAATATACTATCTGCAATTTAACTTATTATTATTTAAACGTAGATATTCATAATAGAGTTTATATATTGTATCGAGTTAAATATTAACATTATACTTGTTGTGTATAGATAATTTAATAATTCAATAATTTTTATTCAAATATGTGATAACATTGTTTTCATTACCTATCAATTATTTAACTAATAAAATCATACGTCTCTAGTCGTCTATCCAATTACTAAAAGGTTCAATACTTCTATTTAAAACAGTCTTCAATTAGAATTTGCAAATACACTACAATCGATGTTATATTCTGGATAGAATTTCAGTAAAGTGACTTAACAAATAATAGAGATTCGAATGTTACATGAAGTTGTAATGCTAATCATTAAGATATATACAATTTATGTTAATATACTATTTCTGAAAAGAGTGCTTAATCATCATAGATCAAACGTAAGTATTTCATAAAATAAGCTTCTGATTAATTAGATAATTACATACAAGCATTAATCAAACTTTATTAAAATCGTTTATACTTTGAATATCAGTCTTGCATGTTAATAAGCTTATGTCACCTAATATTTATATTATGAATAAACGAGTTTACTTCAAATAATTTTAATTACGTGAACTCTACTAACTTCATGTCAACATGATAACGTTGATTAATTTTGATTAGTTCATGTAACTAGCTTAACTTTGAATTATGTTGTGCATAGATTGCTTATACAATTTAGCGATAAAGTATTATGCTTAGAATATGAATTCGTAAATAAATGTTCGATTATCATATTAATTCATTGTAGAATACTGCATTATCGTTCTAATACTAAGTGCATATGATCACGTTTGTCCTCAATTATAGATAAGTTCCAAATGAATTTATTGAATTTACTCTGTGTCTAAATTATTAGTACATGATTACTATGAGTTATTGAAAATTATTACAGAAGTTATTATAATAATGAATATTAATTTGCTTTAATTAATATGTTCAAAGAACTTATTAATTAATAGTAAATTCTTGAAGTAGTCTATTAATTTCTTAAATGAATCATATAACTCGTCATATAACTGATTCATATCAAATAATAATGATATTTTAAGATATGTTGTCATCAAAATTTAAACCTAGCCACATACATATGATTATATTGAGCTTTGCAAAATCATAGTACTATAACTTATGTACTATCGTCCAAAGTTCAGTCGTTGACAAAATAGGTCGGTTCTTGCTGTAAATTCAAAACTTTGAAACGTAAGTAACTATAATTTGATTGTGTATTTTGTAATAATTATTGAACTTTAATATTAATAAAGTTAATACAATATACAACGGTCGAAATTACAGTTTCTATAATTCGAATAATTATTACTGTAATAAAATTAATTTTATATAAATGATTAATGATAATCTTTTTATTTCAAGTTCATAATAGTTAATTTAGTTCACTTTAACATATTTGTATCAATAATTCTTTTTTAAGAATTTAGTAACTAAGACTCTTTAATAATAACAAAATAGACTTTCAAAATAATCATTATTCAGAATAATTCATACAAGTGAATGTTAAATTATTTGCATCAATATTTACAAAGAGTTAAGAATCTAAGTTATTTATAAACCTTGATTAATTAACTTGATAATTTTAATACGATTATACATTATAGTAATTTGGTACAATATTTTTGACATCAATATCAAGACCATTATACTTTGTACAATTAGTTTAACATATTATAATATAGTTTCTAAATTAATCTTAATTAAATAATTGTAAAAATTTGTAAATTTCTATTTTACAGTACATAGTATATTTACAATATTTCAATTAATTTCAATAAATTGATATTAGAAATCATTATTACTCATGAATTTGTGAAATTAAATGTACACCATAATAACGTATCCTCTGAAGAACTTAACACAAGTCTACTGTTGCATATCGAATCGATTTTGAAGATCACATTGCTTAAGTTCATGTCAGCCATATACAGTTGTAAACATTGACAATCATTATCACATACAAATTTATTCGAAAATTCAATGTCATAACTATGTAACATTCACATAATTATAGCGTGATGTTATATTGATAACGTCGTTAATATTCGAAATATACATCAGTGTAATTTATAATAGTTATAATTTAGATATTAATTTATTATCCAAACTTATTATGTATATATAGTCGATTATAAAATCTTAAATTATTAAGAAACAAATTTAATACATTTTTAAATAATTGCAATTTCCAATAATTAAACAATTTAAATTATTAAAATATAATTTACAAATAAAATAATTTAACTAATGTATACATAAAATGTTGTAAATTGTTTCAACATAGTTCATCTCTATTATTTTAGCTAATTTTAATGTCAATAATGTATTTACTAAATACTCTATGTTGACTAATACATACATTGAAATAACATCATTATAATATATGACCCTGTTCTGACAAATAGTAACGCTATATCTCTTGTATTCTTGTGAATTAGTGATACGTCCAATGCTAATTATAATACATTTTGACTATTATCGCCATTGATATTATCTATGTGTACGTCGTTTCATTAGTAATATTTTATAATCATATGAATTTCGAATTTACCTAGATTTTATCCGCTATTAGTAACGCATATAAATAAGAATTTCTACGTTTTTACCGGTCATGGTTATTAAATCCTTGAAATCTTTATGTATTAGTATTCACACTAGTATCGTAAAAATTACTTCACATTATTTTGAAACAGAATTGCAAAATAGATGAGTAAAATCGCAAATCTATGTAATTACGATAATTAAATTCCGCAAATCTTGCAACACAAACATATCAATATGACCTAAGTTGACATAAACTGCAGCACTTACTCGGATATTTCCTTTTACAACCAAACATTCAACTAAAAGGATCGGTAAATATCAATATCTGAACATCTAAAACTATAACATTGATTGATACTTTTTCATTGTACAACGTATGTCCTTAGTGTATTTAAAAGGTCATACTAAGTATAAAGTCCAATCGTAACTAACAATTTTATTGATTTGTTATTGCAATTTAATTTTAAAGTATTATGATTGTTCAAGTCTATCTGGTTATTGAAAGTCATCTATTCTTTCTGGGTTCCAATTATTGAATTTGGAGTAAACTTTTGAATGTACACCAATACAAAAATTGAAATCTTTTAAGTTGAACTTCATTCCATTATAGCATGTAATTAACTAATTGTCAAGCTTATTATACTTAGTTTTTGTAACTAATCTTCTTAATGTTAACCGAATTTATTATTTTCGTTGAATTTCTTCGTTCAACAAATTTCAGACAGTTTGAATTAGTATGTTATAGATTTAAACGTGATTAGATTACTTCATCAATTGTTTAGAAATCTAATTTTGAAGTATTTGATACATGTTAGAAAGTTCTTATAAAATTACAAAATCTAAGTTTAGAACAAAAACAATTATCGTTCTTTGTTGAATAACGTTATAATATACTTTATTTTTGAAGAACAACAATAATCATCGATTTAAAAATATTATAATAATATTAATAACGATATTAATTATACTGTCAAAAGATAATTTGATATATAATTACATTATGTAATCCATATAAAATGAATTCAGATGAAATAATATGTATATTATTGGTTATAATAGTATAATAGTACAACAATTATATAGTTCTTTAGAAATTATTAGTGTATCTTTTAATAATGTTAATATAATGTTTAATTTTATAAAATAAAAATTAAAAAAAATTAGGGCAGAAAAAAGAAAAGTTTAAAAAGTTTAATTTTAAATTTTTTAATTTTTTTAAAATTTTTTGAAGCCAAAATTTTTTTTTAAAAATTGGGTTAATTTATAAGTTTTTTTTCCCAAAAATTTTTTTTTATTGGTTTTATTGGGTTTTTTAAAACTTTTTAATTTTAATTTTTTTTTTAAAATTTTTAAATACTAAAAGGCCTTGTTAAATTTCCCAAATTTTTTAAAATTTTAAATTTTATTTTTAAAATTTGAGTTAAAATAAATTTTCCCCAAATTTAAATTCCCTTTAAAATAAAATTTTATTTTTTACTTTTAAAAGGGTTTTTTTTAAAACCTTTTTTCCTTTAATTTAAAAGCTTTTTTGTTTTAAATTTTTTAAAAAAAGGAAAGGGATTTTTGGTATTTAAAACCTGAAAAGGGTAATAGTAAAAAAGGTTAAAAAAAAATTTTCTTTAAATAAAATTAAATTTTTTTTTTTTAAAAAAAATCTTTTTGAATATTATTGGGGTAAAAGAAAAATTTAAAAATTTTTTGAAATTTTAAATTAAAAATGGTTTTAATTTAAAAACGGTTTTAAATAAAAATTCTTTTCCTTTAAAAATTTTAAAAAACCCCAACCCTTTAAAACCTTTAAATTTTACGAAAAATTTTAATTTAAAAAAAATTTTTTTTCAAACTCGGCCCAAAAGGGGTTTTTAAACAAAACTTTAATTTTCGGAAAAAAAATAAATTTTTAAAATTTTTTAATTTTAAATTTCCTTAGTTTTTTTTTGATTTTTTGAGCTTAAAAATTAAAAATTTTTTTAAAAAAAATTTTAAATTTTTTTTTTTATTAAAACAGGAAAAATTTTTTTTCTTTTTTTTCCTTTCAAAAAATTTAATTTGAAATTTTAATTAAAATTTTAAAAAAATTTAAATTTAATTTTCAAAAAAAATTTTAAATGAAAGAAAAAAAAATTTTTGGGGGAAAAAATTTTTAAATTTTTGGATTTAAATTTTTCCCCAAAAAAATTTTTTTCCCAAAAAAAATTTTATGTTTTAAATAAAGGTTCCCCTAACTTTAAAAATTTTTATGGGAAAATTAAACCCCTTTTAAAAAACCCAAAACCCCTCAAAATTTTGTTTTTTTTTTAAAACTTGAACCTAAATGCTGTAATTAACTTAAATTATGTTTTGATAATTAATGAGTTATTTAACAATGAATTGTCCGATTCAGTTAATACGGTGGGCTGGCCATCTTTGCACATCATAAATTTTTCAATCATAATAGCAATGCTCGCAAAATGCTATAAGATGCCGTATCGATTTAAAAAAATGTTCTGCTAATTACTTCGTAATCTAATTAATAAATGTCCGGACCAGATAGTCGGTGATCCGACCATGCCCGGCATTTAAAAAAAAAAGATATTTAAAAAGTAATTATTTTCGAAATGCTATAAGATGCCAACTTTATTGACTTTAAAAAATACTATACTAATTAATCCGTAATTTAGTGATCTAGTTTAACGTGAAGTGAACATAATTTTATTTCTGTTTATTGTGATTTATAACGGAAAAAACGGAAAGTAAATATTCTAGTATTTTAATATTTTATTTTATTAAAAAAAAGGTACAATAATATTCCTGCATTTTTTTTCATACCTCTAAACCTTTAACTACCTATCGTCATATTTATTAAAATGTACCCACTGTGCGGCAGTTATAGTATCATTTTTGATAATAAAAATTAATACTTAGTTATATTTCATAATTAAATTTGATATATTATATTCATTCATAATGTATGTCAATGATAATTCTCATTTATAAATAGTGAAAAGTAAATATTGAAATTGAAATACATAGGTACTGCACTTAGTAAAAATAAAAAGTAGAATAGTAAAATTAGAAAAGAAGAAAAAACTTCATACTGACCCCAAAAAATATTTACCTATGTGTGTTTGTTGATGCTGTAGAATATAAACAAAAATCGAATACAATCGAAAGGCTTTTATCCTTTTTTAAAGGAGTCGTGTGTGATGTGAAATGCCTTTTTTCAAATATTTTAATATTAAAGGCTTTATCAAAACGAAAGTTAAACGATACCTTTTTACGAAAGTATCTTAAAAGCTGCAATTTTATCGAAAATGAGTTGTGCATCTAAATCTATGCTTTTCCTTGATAGTGTTATTGTGCTAGCGACCATACTATGACAGTGAATGACGTCATTTAAATTTTGCAATTGAAACAAGTACATAACAAACTTATGTTTTAGAAAACGTTGATTGTTTCCGTCACGTATAATAGTGACACCGCAATTTAAAACGACCAACACTTCCTAAAAAATCCGTTTCGATGCCAATGTTTTAATGATAATTCAGTAATCGTACGGTCAACTACAAGACTGTCCGAGAAAACCAAAACTTAATGTGGTTACAATTTTCTAAAACCTGATAAAAATTTAATTTTTTTCACCAAAAAAATTCATGTTTGTTTAGCGTAATAGATATCTATGTGTATTGTTTATAATCCGGAACGGCACATCTCCTGTAAAAATGCGAGTTATGATCTTTAAAAGCTTTTAGTTATTTTATAAATTAATTGTTTTACGTTAATATTATACAGGGTTTTAACCGCTCAGGTCCTGAATAAGAAAAACTTTTTTATTTTTAATTTTAGAGAAAAATGAATATTCGTTATAAAAAATTTGTTTTTTGCAAAATTATTAAAACTCTATCTAAATTTCAATTATACAATACAGGGTGGACATTTAAAATTTTACAATTTTAAATACATAACATTATGCAATAAATCTCACCCAAAAGATAAGTGTTAAAAACAAGTGTACGAAATGAATTTCTAAATTTTGCAAATATCTCACGTTCCAGAAGGAGCATTACAAATATTTATGAAATAAACTTTAAAGAGCTTTCCAATGTCTATTATCTTTTTCCTGTTGACAGCGACTTTATACCGGTAAAAGTACCCATACACAGTATTTCTTTAGAATTCTAAAACAAAAACTAGTTCATTAAATTATGGATTAATTAGTAGAGTACTTTTTAAAACAATACGACATCTTATAGCATTTTGTGCGCATTTTCTATTGAATGAAAATTTTGTGATATGCCAAGATGGCCGGGCCACCGTATTAGCTGGCCTGGACATTGCATTATTAAATTACTCATTAATTAACAGAGCATAATTTAAATTAATTGCAGCATTTCATAGCATTTGACTAGTATTTTAATTGTATACAGTAAAATTTTAACAACTCTTTATGTCCGGGCCAACTTGACGGATCTGAAAGTGTGGAGTGTCCGTCAGAAGACTGCCATTCGCATAAAATTGTTTTAAAGTCCATATCAACTATACCTCTTATTGTTAGTTAGGTACATATCACGTACATTTTCACGCGTTCAATTTACAACTTTTAACAATCTTTTATGGTGTTTATCTTTACTTTTGCCGTATAAAAGGATCCTCAACACCAACATCGACGCCATTCGTATCACAAGTATTTTTAAAATGCATAGGGTAGAACTGGGCTAACTCGCTGATCTTCATTACCTACTTGTGACGCCCAATTGTCACCCCTAATTTTAACATTTAGCGATTGCACTATGTTATAAACATTGAACAACGTCGTCATAAGCTGGTTTATTTTATAACGATATTATTTTTACAAAATGCTTGTGCTTGGGTCTACATTGTTCTTAACTGGTGACGACGGGGCAATTTCGACACAAGCACGGTTTTTCCGCTTTATTGGTAAATTTTTGTGTTTTCTTTGTAATAAGTCTTCAGTACTCGCTTCTAAGAAGCATTGTTATTTGTGTAGGGTTGAAATAAATAATTACCAAATAAACAAATAAAAAAAATAGGCAATTGTTATTTGATAAATCATACGAAAATGAGTCAATAATTATTTGCAATGTACTCTACAAACTTTATTTCTATAAAAGTATTATTCAACGTTTTCTTATTTTTTAACGCATTTTTTCAACTATCGCACAAGTTTATCTATCTCTTTAGAAACAAATATTTTCGGCCGACAACGAGCAACGAATATTTTGCGCATAATTATTGACTCACTCTCGTATTGGTAAATCGGTGCTAATTAAGAAAAATCTATGTTTAGGTGAATTATACGTTTATTGGTTACAATAATTAAATAGATACATATTATACAAAGTATTTTTCCGACGACCACTATGAAAAGTGCATAATTTCACACCAATAAATGTTACCGAAAATTGAACATTACAAAGAAATAGGCCGATCTTGCGTAAAAAAACTCGTTAATCAATAATGAACGGATTAGCCCGTGTACAATCGTTACACACGCCACTCAACCAATCAAAAGCCTTCTAACCTGTCACGCAATGTCTTTATGCACCAGCAGTTTTATACATAACAAAACTCGAGCGGATCACCACTCGTGGTCGTCGGAAAAGTATAGTGTGAAACACGCGATGAAATAATACTTCACGCCTGAAATATCCGCCTTTCGTCACTAGTTACACAATATGCAATCAAAATGTTATAAATTTGTTATAAAAGCACAAGCGCAAAGTGTAACACAAGTGTTTTCTTAATAAGCCGTGCAATTACTACAATGAAATTTAATAAAATTTAGTAAAATATTTCATAGATATTTCGAAAATAAAAACTACAGCAGCACACAGTAATCCTATGCCCAATATGGCAAAAGGCCCAAACATATGTTTCATATTTAGCTTGACGTGTTCATCAGCGTCGGGCGCTCCTGCGTTGAAAATTTTTTTCCCCGAAGAGGCAACATCTTTTATGACCTTTTGACCTATACCGGATTCCCACATGATACTAACAGCTCTATTCACCGAAGGAAATAAATAGACACCCTTTCTGAACGATAACACCACCATTGCGGCTTGTATTCCTGTATTCTTATCGATCACGTTAACTTGTGAATCGTAATTAATATACATTTTCGCCACTTTGTCACCGCCAAGCGTAGTAAAATTACGGTAAGCGCTCATTGTTTCTATAATGTCGGTCCAGTTGAAACCCTTCATTTGAGTGAAGTTCTTGCGAATTTTCACTATTACACTATTGTTTTCCGATTGTCCGCTAAAGATAAGATTACTACCGGAAAATCCAAATATCGGGAGTTTAGAATCGGCAAGTTCTTCTACTGTTGTTATGCCACGTTCATAACCGGGATCTGTTAAAATTCCAATTAGTTTTCCTTGAAATATACTGCATAAAGTAATGTAGTATATTCCATAACACAATAAAGTTATTCGTAAAGAATTTCCTGTCGGAATTTTATTTATGGAACCACACACGGAAAGGGCCAAAATAGATATAAATGATTTCGAAAAATCTTGTCTTTCTCTCGATAATTTAGACAAAATCCACCAAGCAAAAACTTGCACGACAAACATTATAGATATAGAGCTCCATATTGTGATACTATAAACGCTGACAAGCACCTTGATATCGGTAAGCTTGTTTGGCTTTGGTACAAACCAAACCATTGCATCCCTATAAAATGCATCGGTTATATCATTTGCAATGTATGCATCTGCTGTAACATCTGACCTGAGACCTAGTACAACATTTTTCGATATTGATTTCTTTTCTGCACTTGTTACAACGGTTCGTCTGATGGTAGTATTTAGAATGTCACCTATTAACGGTAGTAAACCAGTCCAAAGCATTCTGAATATTGGCGATTCTGATACTTTACTTGAAATTGTGGTGGTAAGATATTTAAGGCCACACCCATCTAACCTGCGAAACCTTTTGAAATACCTCTCTACCATCTTCGTGTCACAGTTATCGGAATGCTGAATTCTAGGAGTTGTACCGCAGTTGCTTTGTGTTTCGTACGGATCGGCCCAATACAAACGAAGAGTTGAATTTATATCTTTGGGAACCATTAATACGACATTAACGATGTCCAAACTCCACATAAATTGAAAAGCGCTTGTTAAGTTGTGAACTTCTTCCATTATGATTAGCGTTGTTCCTTTTGGAGATTTACCTTCGTCCCAAATTGAACTGTTTCGTAGTGAGCTTAAAATGGCATTTAAAGAACTTTTATTTGTAACGTAAAGTACATAATTGTTGTAGAATTTAATGTTGCCCAATATCTTTTTGTTAATATCAGTGATAGAATATGGGTTTTCATTATTCAAGGAAAACAAAAAATCGATATCATCCGTATCGTCCACCACAAAATTTATATTACCGTTATTTAAGAACAGTTTTTTAATTAAACTGGCAAAACAATTAATTTTAATTTGCTGAAAATTCGAAATATTAACACATAAAGAACTTTCAAGTTGTAAAAGAACGATAAATATTATTGATGCGTTAACGTTCATGGTTGAAGGAGTAATACGCCAATATTATTTACGTTTTGTTGGTTAACATTTATTTTAAAAGTTATTGTATGTATAGATAATATACTTACCTAAGATTACTTTTTTTATGTTTGTAATTTTCTAAATAACCACAACTAAAATAATAAATTACATAATAACTAGGTATCTATAGTAACTACATATGGAACGGTAATTTTGTACTTATCCTAAATATTTGTTTAATTCAATCAAAATTCTGGAATTCATTAATGTAAATCTTAGGAAATCTTAAATAGACATGGCCAAAAACCTTTTATTTAAATTATCTAACATTAGTATTGGCGAGTGGGGAGATTTGGACCAGTGAATGCAGTTCCCTTCCTGTTGGCCAAACTTTTATTTTTATAGATTGTTGATTAAATAATGGTCGGTTTATAAAAAAACTTAACTTTTAACTTAGTCCTATCTTAAACTTTTTAAACTACTGTGAAAAGTTAAACGTACGTAACCTACCATTAACGTTTATAAAAACCACAGTCCTATCATAATAATTAGTTTTCGAACCAAAAAGTTCCCAACTTTCTTAAAAAAGAACTAAGTTAAGATTTAAGTTTTTTAATAAATCAACCACAACCTGTAATGGCATTCGCACACTGTGTAGCAAAATGAATAAGAACCCGTTAATTTCTTACAACAATATGGGCCGATCTTCCCATCTCCCGATAAATTTATCTGACAGATATTTACCATGAAAACAATTGTTCGAACAAACGTTTCTATGGTAAATATCTGTCAGATAAATTTATCGGAGATTAAAAGATCCGCCCTAAGTTCGATTAAATATAATTTTAACTAGATAAAATTGCAACAAATGTTTTTTATGTCAAAATTAAGATAAGAGTGAGCTAACAACATCCAAAATTACTCCCACGAAAAATCCTATTTTGGGGGTTGCTAAGTACTTAGGCCAATACAGGGTGTTTTCTAAGTACTGTCCGTAACTTAGGATGTAATTCCTGATTATATTTTAAGGAAAAAAGTTATAAATATGTGTCCGGAAGCGCTTGTTTTCCAAGAAACGGCGCATTGAATTTTTTTTTAATTATTAGATATTGTTTCAAATAACAGTTTGACCGGTAACAATGTACAATAAAAAATGTGTCTATTTCGACACTAAATCAGATGTTGAAAATGCCCACCTTCTGATACAACACACGTCACCAATCGTCTCATCATTGATTCCTGAGATAGATATTCACCCCCAAAGTTGAAAATTAAAAATCAAGTTTTGCCGAATAACGTCGTATTGAAAATTAAATAATGTTCGGTTTAAAATTGTGGAAAATAAATGTCTTTAAAATAGTTTAATAAATTTTTTGATTTCACCTCCGGGAGAGCAAGGATACACCACCCCTAAAGTTCTCAATCATAATTTTTTAGAGGGATAATTTGAGTGATAATTTTTTTTAATTCCTATAAATTTTTCTCGTAAATATTATTTTTCAAAACATGTATTTCTTTCGAGAAAAATTAAAAAAAATGGAATTTGTTGACAAGCAACATGAAAATTCGATACCGCGGCTTGCGCGCGTTCGGATATTTAAACTTAATTAATGTTTTTTTCTTATTATTGTGATATATTGTTTTTAAAATATTCGTATAATTCCTAATTCATAAAATTTGCTTACGTCATAATAAAATATTTTAAATTTCTTTAAAATTATTATCAACTTGTATTCTTAACGATATCAGTAATGTGTTAGTAAAAACCTCATTATTCTAATTATGATTATAACCGAGTAATTCGTGATTTCGTTTGACATGGGGTATAGAGCGCTCTTAATAACCTACTATCGCCAACTTTATTGTGGTCGAATCTTACATAATTATTTGCGTATTTGATTAGGCATAGTAGGTGTCTAGGTCTTCCTCAAATCCAAAGAATATTACTTCTAATCTTTGATTAAAAACAATTATCGTTAAACCTCCTTCTTTCGTCTCCTTACCTGTTTTTAAGTATCTACTTTTAGTGTCACTCGAAACTCGTTTCCATATAGTTGCACGAACATTCCGAATATGTCTTTCGATCGATCTGTTATATTATTTCTGTGCGTTTGTTTAATAAAATCCGGTAGATATAACCGTATTCTTTTTCATTTTAAAATGTTCCCGTTCATTTTCAGAAAATCAAATTTGTGACGATTCCGAATGTGTAGAATTGACGTCGTGTCCCAAACTGTTTAACGTTTTTAAAAATCCCAAAGGGGCACTAGCGAAACAGCTTCAAAATTCCATATGCGATCAACGAGACGAAATTAAAGTATGCTGCGAAAAATTCTCAAACTTCACCGAAATTTTCGAAACAAATAACGTCAACGAGGTTATTCCGTTAGATTCGAAACCCTGTGGCGTCCAAGACGACGTCGCTTATTTTCCATGGCTGGCATCAATATCGATATTTGGTTTTACGCTTTGCAACGGAGCTCTTATTAATTCTAGATATGTGCTGACGTCGGCGATCTGCACTTCTCCCGGATTCATTGACAAACGTCTAACCGCGTAAGCTTGCATTTCAACTTTATTAAAAAAATTGAGATTCACATTTCAGTGTCATGTTGGGCGATATTAATGTAAAAAATAACATGGCGAACTGCAGCGATATTTCTCTAAATATGAAAAATTGTGGCAAATTCAAAATGTATTCCGTCGAGGAAGCAATTCAACATCCACTTTTTAATACAACATACTTCAGGAGTAATAATATTGGCTTACTCAGACTGAACGAAACGGTAGAATTTACAGGTGATCCAATTACTTATGACAGTCTTGTCGATGATTGATAATGGCGCGTCGATAACCCACTAAATTATTTTTGTTTGATGGTACATTATATCATCGTTATCACAAAAATAACGACGTTCCTGTTATTTATGTTTACCGCCATGCCTTTAACATTATTTGTTAGACGTCATCAGACTGAACCTTCGAGGTTTTGTTACCGAAAATTCTTTGCTAAAAACGATATCGTAGATATAATGTAACCATTGGACTTCGGTCAGAAAAACCGATTACTAGAGAAAAAAGGAACGTTTGTCACATTGTCACACATGAAATTAGAAATCAAATATCTAATTGTAAGATTTTCTTTATTATTATTAAGACCCCACATGTACTTAAGTAAGAATTTTACAAAATCAAATTGGTCATCTTTTAAACGTCGATAAAAATGTAGATATTTTTAGATTATATTCGACCCATATGTTTACCTACATCATCGATGCCCAAGTCTCAACCTGGCGACTCGAGGTACACGTCCGTTTGGATTATACACTACGATCCTGAAATAGAAAGAGTACGAGCCAAAAGTAAAGTTTACGTAAAAACCATATCGAACGACGAATGCAAAGAAACAATTAAAGCCGCCGATGAAAGGGCAACGATAACAACCTCTTTGAACATGTGCACCACAAATTCGATAAACGATTTAACGAGTATCGTAGATGTCGGAAGTGATGGAGGGCCTCTTATGAATTTTTATGACGGCCAATGGTACGCAGAGGGAGTTGTGTCTGCTTATATGGCACTTAGTAACGATAGTCAACTTGTAATTCACACTAACGTGTCGATTTATTTCGACTGGATTCGAGATTCAATTCGTCCATGGTGAACGACAGCGTTATTTTAAAGTTTTGAAATCGTTTATAGACGGATGTAACATTTTTATTGCTCATTATATATTTACATAATACTAGTTGGCTGGAATAAAATATTAAAAAAAAGTCTTAAGAGCTTAATTTATGAATAAGTATTATCGTTACGTGCAAGGGGTCACGAGGTCAAATTAATTTTGTTACACCTATGTGTACGCGGCTTTAGTCGATTGTGGGCGTGGTCTTTGCTTAAAAATTACCGTAGTCTGCGTTGATTGTTTCGTGCTTATAAGGTCTGTGCAATCGATTTTAACTTATAACTAGAGGCGCTTGAGTCAGGGACTAATGAAATCTATTATATATGGTTTAGAATTTGACTATTTGCTGTAACTTTTTTTAAAATTGAAAAATAAAGTTGTGTTTTCGTTTTACATCTGTTAAAACTGCAATTAATGTATTTTTCGTAAAGTAAACAAGAAATTATTCTGAAAATATTTAATAAAATGGTAACAAATATACATTACAGTTACCATTAGTTCCTGAAGCGAGCGACATCTGTTATTTCTTGAAAGTTGTCAGGCTGTTTTATGCGAATGCACAGACCTTATAAGCACGAAACAATCAACGCAGACGACGAAAATTACTATACCTTATCCAAGCGGCCGCGGCCTGGTGATTCGCGTCATCAGTGAAAAGTTACTAGATTGTTTATTTGTCATTCAATTTAAAGTTTGGAAAGTGACATATTCTATAGATGATTAGATGGTGTAAAGAAAAACTACAATGTATTAGAACTGTAAAAATAGGAGGTTCGAGGTGACAGCACTACGTGAAACGTCATCGTCTAGTAACCTTTTATTGATGACGTTTTCTTCGTCTTGATCATATCGGATGCAAATTCATAACATTGATGGCGCAAGTGTCTTCTTTGACAATTTCCTTAAGGGGGTATTATCAGGGTCCGCCATATTGAAACAGTAGGTCAAATGAAACCAATATTAAAATACATTGTTTACGAAAACAAGGCATCTTTACGAAAGATTCGTGATTCGTATAGATACATCCAATCTTCTAGTTTTCAACAAACTCGTTGCGCCTTCTTAATAAGGTTAAGAAATTATTAAATTTGCAATCAAACATAAAATAACATTTTAAAGAAATACGTCACTTCAGGGAATAAAAACCACCTGGAGTAATAGATAAAACATAGCTACGTACTACAAATACAACTTTAACAGTTAAAAATTAACCATTTTTAAGAACAAAGGGCATAAAAATTAACCTAAATTACTATAATCTAGGAACATTTTCGTGCTGTGTTTGTTAAGTTGAGTCAATTTGTAGTACAGCTGTTTTTAGAAGGATGGCAGCACGTGTAAATTTTTGCGTTGTTGTCAAACGTATAATTTATGAAACTTCATCCAAAGTAAATAGAAAAACAGAATAATATTTTGTATTTTGTATTTTTTTTGTATTTTTAAGGTTAATTTGCACAATAGTCAGCTTCAGTTCTACTTCACTTTACGTTATATGAAATTTTCAAATTGCAGTGAAATTGTATTTGTTTTTGCAAAATATAGTCGTGCTAACTAATACTCCTACATTTTATTTCAAGTTAACATCTGAAAATTAAATAAACAATATATAAGTATATAATAAAATCCAGATAACACAACGTGTGGACATCCATAAGACAATTGAAGGGTCTGGTGCAAAAAGAGGGCAGCTCCAACTGTATACTGATTATAGGGGAATGCGAAAAAGGATTATTACCAGACGAATATGTTGTACTGGTGAAAAATACTTGTCGCAAGTTTGTAGTAGTTTCGATTACCCAAAACATCATCTTGAATTTCAGTGGGCTGAAAATTTGGTCACGGTATGTATTCTTTACTAAACTACAACATAGCGTACAACTGGAAAATATTTTTTTAAATGTTAAACAGTTTTTACCTTCTCCTGAACAATTTATAACAATGGAGCTGCCCCCTTTTTGCGCCGGACTCTTCAATTGAGGAGCTTAAAGGAAAAGTGGTACAAGTGGCATATGTTCAAATGATGACATATACAGTACAACAAGAATTGTGCTTAAATTAATACAGTTTATAGAAAAAAAACAGTAGTATTTGGTCCATAATGACAACTATATGGTACTCAAAGTTGAGAATATTTTTAGCAATTGTGCTAAGTTTAATATGAAATATCTCACATAAACTCAAATGTCACTTGTACTACTTTTCCTCAAAGTCCCTTAATTGTTAAATGGACTTTCAAATAGGTTCGTTATACTGATATTATATGATACGTATTCTTATACAACTCGTAAAGAATATCACTCGAAACATATTCAATAATCGATGAGCAGTAATCAAATACAAACCGATGCTTCAAATGGTGTCTGATTATTTAACCATTATCAATTAAATATTGTATTCTGCTAAAGACAGCCATACATATCTTTTCTACACTGAATAACGGTGACACTTTTTGAACTTAACTGTAGTATTCTTAAGTATACATCTACCCACTGCTTTGGAAGATTGGTATTGGTTATTTCTAATTCATCTTCAAATTTTGTAGATAAAAATGATTTACAGAATATATAATTATTATCTGCAAGATATCTAATACCTCTAACCTTTAGAAGAAAATGGTAATATGGAATAACTGCATCGGTCAACAATTTACAAAAATGTATCGAGAAAAATCGATAACTGCATTTTGGCATTAAACTCCTATAGTGAAGTTGAATGTTATTAATATTATGTTGAAAATTAATATGATTGTGAGATGTTTACCTATAAGAAATATTCAATGTGACATATGTTGAGGTTATGTTTATTTCTTATTTGTAATCACGTAAAAATTCAACTTTGGTAATAAATGCTTTGTAGGTGTTTGTTAATTTATAATGATATATAAATAATAATATATATACAAAACGCGTGTTTTATTTTAAGATTAACTTTCACATTTTATTTCATTTACTATTTTATAAAAAGGCATTCAAAATAACAAACACCGAGAAAACTTGGGTACACAATATGTAAAATATAATAATTAATGTTTTATATGACACAAGTATAGTTATAGTTTATAGTTTCATAATTAAAATTTTCTAACGCACGTTATGGAATCCGTATCAACAAACTATATTTCGGAAATCTAAAAATGCATATTGGAAATCCGAACCCACTCGTAAAATTCCGTGCAACATTTCGTAATGAACAAATTTAAAGTCGAACCATAACTAGGCTTTGCGAAATAAAGATGCATAAGGATAAAGGCATAAAGATAGCGGCAACACTGCTAACTTAAAATATCGCGAATTAGCATTAAAAAAATTTAAATTGTAAATTCTTTAGCAGGATATACATATGCCATCTATCAGCAAACTTGTAAATGTTAGTTCCAAAATTGCCGTCGACTTTGACTGTAGCGTGCTAATACCCCCTTAATCTTTCTTTGAAAAGAAGCGAACAATAAACTGGAAATGCGAATTTATTTATTTACGCAACCTACAATATACATACAGCCAACAAACTTCAAGTTCCCTCAAGTTTCGTCACCTTGAAAATTAATTTCGTCAATAAAAATTGCTTTAAGTAGGTGAAATCTTGCCGGGAGAAAATAACTTTAGTAAAACTCCGCGAAGCCGAAATTTCGGACAATCCGAACGTAAATTGGTCGTGAAAGTAAATTTTTTGATCGAGCAAAAAAAACCAAAAATTACAGATTTAAAGCGAGCAAAACGTTTATTTTTGTCTAAAAATGTCACTGGCCTCGCGTCTGCGTCTCATCCCTGTCCTACAGTGGTGGTTGACGCGTCGTTGGGGTTTATTTATTCCATTACAATGGGCTTAAAGAAAATCTGGTACGTTTTAAACGTTTTTTCGGTTAATCCGAACAGAGTTCGGCCTCGTTTAGTTCAGATTTCCGGGGTTCTACCGTGTATAGGTAACAAACAATAATTGAGATAGGTTTTAAAGTGCAATCGCGAAAAATTATTCGTTTTTTTTTTAAATTACGCAACAAGTAGGTACAGACTTAATCATTTTCGGGTGCCTAAGTATTCAAACACTATTAAATTTAATTAGTAATATGGTAGTTTATTATGTAATCACAAAATACGTAAATTCTGTATATCTCTTATTTTTAGTTGGATCAAGACCCATTTTTTTTTATGTAATACTCAAACAAAGTAGGTTTTCTAATGGTATAATCAATTACCTATAATAATATTGTCTAACGATAAGTTAAGTATTTATTTTGAAATTGTATACCAATCTAAATGCGAGAGTTTCCATTATCCTACAACATATCACATTTCCCTGAAGTTCACTAATGCATGATATTGATTTTGCCTTAAAACTACCTGTCAAAACGTACCTACGTGCAAAATTTTCGATTTGCAGAGTACCTATCGCATATTTTAATTCGATTATCACATCTAATTCTTTTTAAAATAAAACAAATATGATTAGCGGTTTTAAATATTATGAATTAAATAGCGTTGGTAAATTATTTCTTCTTATTCACCATCTACTAATTGAATCTTGAATCCAATCCAAATAAACAGATACGTTGGTGTAAATAATAGGTTTGTTACTGTCGCACCCTCGCTCATAGATTACCATAATTCCGTCAATATACCACCGATCATTAATAAACCTCATGAGAGGCCCTCCTTCCTCTCCGTTGGATAAACAGTCTGTATTTTTTAAGGTGTTGAAGGTGCACATGTTCAAAGAAGTTATAATTCTGCTATCATTGGCGGTGTTGAATATTTGTTCGCATTTTTTGTTTGTTATGGTCTTTGTGGATAACATCGTTTTCGTTCTGTTTTTTCCTAAATCAGGATCGAAGTGTGTATCCCAAGTAGATGTATACATTAAGGTGTTTGGTTTAGGTATGGGTATCGAAGATGTAGGTAAACATATAGGTCGAATAAAATCTAAAAAATAAATGGTTATTGGTCTTCGTTGTATTTGTAAAACCATACAAGCTAAATAATGGTGATCGATGCGAGTGGCCCAGATTGAACGCGAAAACGTTTAAAATTGCTGCTTCCCCTACTACATTCTAAATGTAGCTAAAGTGCTGCGTGTATTGCTGAAAGTCTAAACCATGTTCATGAACAACTAGCGTTTGCTCGGCCCTTTTCATCAAAATTTACTGATAATAACAAAGAATCGGATTATTTCAACAATCGCAACGAAGATCATTTGCGTGGATGTTGGAGAAACTACTCTCAAAACGTTCTACTATCTATACTGATTGTGAGTTAATATTTCCAAAACAAAATTTTCTTCAAAAAAAAAACTTTAGTGCCAAGGACAGGAAGCACGAAAAATAATTTCACCAATTATCAATTGTTGCAAAATCGTCAAGAACATTAATTTCACCTACCTGTAAATACTACCGTTCTATCCAGTTTTAGTAAGCCAATATTATTGAAATATTCGGAAGTTACGTTGCTATAAAATTGATGTTGTATCGCTTTATCGACGGAATACATTTGTAATTCGTTACATTCTTCCTCGTTTGAATATTCGGTGCAGTTCAAATTATTATTTTTCAAATTAACATCTCCCAATATGACACTGAAACGTACATCTTAAATTCTGTTTAATATCAACAAAAAACAACCTTACATTGTTAAACCTTCAACGTTGTGGACTTGGGGAGAAGCACACATCGCCGATGTTAACACGTACCTAGAATTAATAAGAGCCCCACTGCAAAATTTGTGACCAAATACCAATACCGATGCTAGCCACGGAAAATAAACCGTGTCGTCTGGAACACCACAAAAATTCGAATAAGACGATATAAGTTCGTTGCGTTCATTTGTTTCGTTAATTTTTGAAATTTCTAAATACTTTTCGCAGCATACTTTTTCATTTTCATTGCCGCATGTGAAGTTTTCTAAGTATTTCCGCGGTTTTGGGTGTTTTTGAATAATTTTTAACAGTTTGGGACATGCCTTCAAGTCAATACACTCCGAATCATCGCAAGGTTTGCTTTCTGAAAATAATTCTTAAAGTGTTTTAAGTAAAAATTAGATCGCTTACCGGGTTTTACTAAATAAATGCACAGAAATAATATAATAGATCGACTGAAAAACATGCTCGAAAAGATCGTGAACCTGTGGCAAACTGCGTGTGGTTTCGATCAAGGTCGAGCAACGAGCAATGCTGCAGTAGATCTTGCTGCAACATTTATATACACGGACGGATAAATTAGGTATCTTATCTTGGTTTCATGCAACTTCTATTCGAGGCCGTTCGAAACCGCTTCAAACCAGTTAATCGAACGAAGAGGGGTTTTAACAGTTGTTTATCTATAACGAATTATGAGCAACATCCTCCTCTCGTTGTGTTTTTAAGTAAACCAAGATACAGTTAAATATGCAAATTGCATTGTGGAATTTGGCAACAATAAATTATTTATAGATTGGGAGATAGATCGCTAATAAAAAAAATTTGGAATTCGCAGGAAGCGTCAATTTGCGTGTTTTGAATGACAAGTTAATTGCTTTGGCGAATGATGATGGTAACGACGTAGACTTGCACCTGCGGTTATCCGACTGTCGGCCCCTTAAAAATTACGTATCGGTATAAGATTACAATTACCAATGCTGAAAACAATGTGTGCAATAAGGTATTTGCAAAAATAAATTAAAATACTCAAATCAAATTAACTCATCTTGTAGTTTTTTATAATGGTAATCAAAATATTTATGTGGAAAGTTTTACAAGCAAGGTTCACAGATAATGTTATCTTGTAGTTTTTATAATGGTAGTCAAAATATTTATGTGGAAAGTTTTACTAGCAAGGTTCACAGATAATATTCTTTTCTAAATTACATCAAATTATGCATTCGCGGATTTGGAATTAATTGCAAAAGAATTTACCCGATTATCAATTTGTCGCGACTGATTTTAAAGTACTTTAAAAACGACGAAGAAAGTCTCACCACTATACAGTTGCTGGAAAAGACGGCAAAAAGTTTTTCGCCAAAATCTGAAATTTCAACAAAACTACCAACTTGCATATTTAGAGTGTGTCCACGAGTTTTTGGAATCCTTTGATAGAGCCTAAACTAAGCACAACAGAAAAAAAATATTTTTGATAAAGGTTTCCTGGTTGTAAGAGTCGCACAAGGTAAATTTATTTTCGCTTGTACAGGGTGATCCAATATTGCGGTAGAGCACCCAACTTTATTATTTTAAATAGAACATCCTACATCGTTTTGCACATTCTACTTAAGCGTGTAAATCTAACAATAAGTTAAAAATCCGACCGCGCGCTAGCCTCGGTATCGAATTTTCATGTCGCATATCAAAAAAAAATCCTTTATTTAAATTTTTCTCGAAAAAAATACATTTGTTGAAAAATAATATTTACGCGAGAAATTTATAAGAATGAAAAAAAATTATCACCTTTTTTCGGTGTATTCTATCGAAAATTATAAAAATATTTGATGGATAGAGAATTTTATGCAGATTCCAAAATATATTTCATATTACCGATCCGATGAGTAACCAAAACACGATGAGCGACCCAAAATGAATGACCTATATTTTCGTGATCTAGGATCGAGATCGGAGAAAAGTCAAAAGAACATGTCTGGGTCCCGTCATCAGACAGGCTGCAATAACTTTATTTTCTATGAAAATTCGCCAATTTAACCAGTTTAAAATTATCTGAATAATCACTATCTACTGCCTTTATACCGCAGAATTATAAATTTACTCTATTTTTAATTTAAAAACCATTCGTGTGCCCTTAAGCATTGAAATTTTCCCTATTACAAACCATAAACCAGATAAAAGTTTAATCGCATTTTTATGCGACCGATAAAATACAAAGAAACTAATAAAACATGTACACAGCCTACTTTCATAGCTTATCAGAATGCTAACAAAAAACTGAATGTTTTTAAAATAAAAACGGGACTTCCTATTATCTCCGTAAAAAACCCAAATGCATTTATATATATAGAATTCCGGCAAAAACGTTTCAGATCTATCGCATTAGTGGTACAGAGCGGTAGTGCTTGTTTCAGTAGTTCGAATTTTAAATTACTGCGTCGTATTATACGCATATGCGAGGAGTGCTCGTTCGGTTTATAAGGCCTTTTTGCGTGTAAGTGCACGCGAGTTGTGTGTTGTGTTGTGTTGTGTTCTCTAAAAGGATTAATATGACGAAGAAAGGTAGGATCTTTCTTTGTCGACTAACTCTTCATGTATTTATAAAGTGTAAATACAGGCACCTTTAAGCTCTAACACAAATTCTCTGAAAATCAAGCTTACAAGGGAACATCGCCAAGTGTCCGACGCCGATCGAGCTGATTTTTGACTCAGAGGTAGACCTATATGAGACTAGTAAAACCCCAAAATATTAGCTGCCCTAACCCAGAGAGTGAAAAATTACGGCCATTTTTTGTTTCCCACTAGCCGATTGTCCACCTCATAGCCAGTTTTGAACAGTATAGAAATATGTCTACACTTCGTCCAAACCTATATGCAATCCACGTCATCAATAAAAGGTTACTAGATGATGACGTTTCATACAGTGCTGTCGCCTCGTACCTCGTATTTTGACAGTTCTAATAAGTTGTAATCTTTCTTTATATCATCTAATATGCGCGCAGGTAAATCATCTATAGATTATGTCACTTACCACACTTTCAACCGAATTACAAATAAGCAATCTAGTAACTTTTTGTTGATGACGTAAATTGCATATAGGTTTGGATAAGCCATATTTGGCGTAGTCGGTAGTGAGCTCGATTGCCAGTCGGGAGGTCGGGGTTCAATGCCCGGAGGGGGGTAATTGCTTTTTTAGAGGTAGTTGATTTTTTTTAGTAAATGTAGTCCTCGAATTTCGAATTTTTTTTCGTTTATCGGCTTTTGCGGTCGAATTTTTTTTTCGAAGGTTTTGTTGCAAAACATGAAAACACAAAAACACCCCTCCTCTTCCTCCGGGCATCGAACCCCCGACCTCCCGACTGGCAGTCGAGCTCACTACCGACTGCGCCAAACAGACATATTTCTATAGTGTTCAAAACTAGCTATGCGGTGGACAATCGGCGAGTGGGAAACAAAAAATGGCCGTAATTTTTCACTCTCCGGATTAGGGCAGCTAATATTTAGGGGTTTTACTAGTCTCATATAGGTCTACCTCTGAGTCAAAAATCAGCTCGATCGGCGTCGGACACTTGGCGATGTTCCCTTGTTAGTTAGGCTCTTGGATAGGAATTAGGTTAGGGTTCCCCTCAAACATTCGACGGTCCATTTGCGCGAATGAAATTTTATCTTACGCGCGTTTTCGCAATTACAGTGGTTGGTGAAATACAGTGATACGTGAAGCGTAGATAATAATGCAAGTACGCAGTCAATGGAAGAATCTACCCTCGAAATTGGCGATAGAGGATATACGATGAAAAGAAAAAGATAGGAAATACAAAGAAAAATTTAGAAATTTATAATATTAACCCAAAATGAACGACCTATATTTTCGTGCTCTAGGCGTTGAAATCGGACAAAAGCCAAAAGGACACGTCTGAGTCCCGTCATCAGACAGGCTGCAATAGCTTTATTTTCTATGAAAATTCGTTAAAAGTATTAAGGTGATATCCACTTCAAGTTTATCGTTTTTGAGAAAAAAAACACAATTTTTTTTGAGATTTTGTCAAATGCAATTCTGTACTAAAAAAAAATTATATCTTCTTAATGAATTAGTTTATGTAAAGAAAACTTTAGACGTAAATTACAAATACACTGATGTATCAAACACATTGCTTATTTATCGTCTAACTCCTAGATTCATTTTTTTTAGTATAGGGTTGCATTTGACAAAGTTTCAAAAACGATAAACTTGAAGTGGATATCGCCTTAAGACTTTTTGACTTAAATTTACATGCTTAAGTAGAATATGCAAAAAAAGTAACGCGTTTCATTTAAAATAATAAAGTTGAGTACTCTGCCGCAATATTAGACCAACCTGTGTAGGCGAAAATAATTTTACCTTGTGCGCGACTCTTACAACCAGCAAACTTTTATTAAAAATTTTTTTTTCTATTGTGCTTAGTTTAGGCTCTATCAAAGGATCCCAGAACTCGTGGACATCCGTTATACCTTTATAATGATAAAATAAAGCAGAGAGGACATTGTTTTGACGTTGAAATGACCTTTCGTTAACAGTTCGTGTGAGCATATGTAGTAAAAACCACCTCCAATTGTCTCCTTCGGTAAAAAGTGTGTGTTTGGACTTAAAATCGTCGTAAAAACTTGTAGATTGCGAATTTAGATGGTGTCACTCTCTCACCCCTGTCAGAAAAATTTTATGACGTCAAGAAAGCGACGCCAAACATTTTGAAGTTTAAACATTTATTTTCTTCGGAACTATTGGTCTGATTTCGAATTTTTAAATGCCAAATTATAAAAAATTTATTTAGCTAAACATGTTATCGTAACGTATATTAATTAAATTTGTGGTAGTTAAGGAGCTGCAAATCGCTGAATCGTTAAAATTTCATATTTAAATGATTAAATTTGTAATACTAATAAGTGTAAAATAAGTGTTTTTGTCGGGTTTTTCACCGTTGTCAGCATTATGTGTTATAAATACGTAGAAATCCGCCAAAAAGCTCACTTTATCAAAATAGGGCTTAATGGCCATGGACACTTTGCACTCATACCATATTGCCTCCAAATCTTTTGTAGTTATGGCCCATTCACTCATATCTCAATCCAAACTTTTTTTATATCAAGTTGAATTCAAGTAACTTGACTAATATGAATTGATTATTTACTTGACTTGAACAATTCTTTCAAGATACGTTCAAGTTTAAGTAAAATATAAACATTTTAAACTTTTTGTCTACTTGAAAGACAATAAAATTCGATAAGTTTTCCAAGTTAATTAAAATAGGTCAGTAGTCGTTAAAATGGCATCAAAGGAGGTGGTACGAGCTGGATATGGGTAAAGAAGTGGATTAGCAGAAGGAATTGTCTGGGTGCATCTGGGACTCTGTTAAAAAAATTGGTAGTAGAAGATAGAGATGCGTTTCAAAGTCATCTAAAAGTTTAATGAATTGGTCGTTATGATTGAACACAAAATACAGAAAAAATCCCGTACGTAACTTTATTATTTATAATTTTGAAAAATTGAACTTTATAAAAAAATTCTTAAGCCGATAATATATGCACGGATATATTTTTACATGTGTTTATTGCACAATGGGACTTGTAGCAGATACAAATTTTACGTCAAATGTAATTGTCCTATTTTCTAAGGACATTCATATTTAATTCTAATTCTTTAATTAATAACGATATAATAATAAAAGACGTAAACAATAAAATTAAATTATTGATAAAATTTGTTAATTGTCTACAAACAACGAAATTTTTATAAATATAAACGTATATTATTAACATACCTTTAAATTTTTTCCCGTATGTAATACATTTAAAAATAATTGAATATGTGCAATACAATTTACATCGTAGTGAAAATAAACTCACTATAAATATGTAAATACCTACACTTCGTCCAAACCTATATGCAACACGTCATCAATACAAGATGATAACGTTTCACAAGTGCTGTCACCTCGTACCTCGTATTTTGACAGTTCTAATGAATTGTAGTCTTTCTTTATGCCATCTAATATGTGCGCAAGTAAATCATCTATAGATTACACCACTTTCCAAACTTTAAACCGAATTACAAATAAACAATCTAGTAACTTTTTTTTGATGACATGTTGCGTATAAGTTTGGATAAGCCATATTATACTTAATGCCAATTATTTTACTTATGTTTTTATTTTTAAACATTATCTATTGATTAAAATACATACTGCGAACATATGTTAAAATACTTTTTTTTTCATGTAAAGTTATTTACTTATTGCTTATGAACGGCAAAATCGTATAAAAATTTATTTAAAAATAACTAAAGATAAGTGAAAACGCCCTCGAAACGCCCTGTATATGTATGATTAAACTCATTTTCACTTTAATACTGTTTAAGAACAAGCGGGAGCTAAATCCAAAATAACAAAATTCAATTGGAATTTTTTTTCTCGATTATACGTATCTAATCAGTTATTCGTGGATACATTGTATATGTTTATTGATGTATAAAATGTTTTTGACATTTAGTAATGTTTAGTATATCATTTAAAACAAGTATATGCATTTTGAAAATTTCGTCCTGCTAAATATCGCTTTCCGACCACTGTGCGTCGTTTCGAGGATAATCACAATAGAGCTACCTTTCGCGTTTCCACCATTTTTGATACCATTTAAACACGCCGCCAATTTTACGAACGTGCTCTTTATGAAAAGCACATGGTTATCAACAAATTGTCAAATTTTTTATTCAAGTAAAAAGGCAAAAGGCAACTTGAAGTCAGTTAATCAGTACAGATGGTATTTTTTTTAATGGCTTTAGGGCACGCCCTCAGCCTGATCCTAGTGTTTTTGAAAGTTCTCATGTTAGTATTTAACAGTTACAACGTCCTTGGTTGCAGCGGGATTCGAACCCGCATCCGCTAGTCGAGAAACTAGCTCTGTAAGATAATCCCGCCCCTAATTCAAAACCTGTTTTGTCTATTTGAACATTTTCTTATAACCTAAGTCGCGAGACGCCCTTTGTAAGGTATAAAGCGATTAGGCAATTGAATAAAATTTGGAACAATAATACGTTTTTATTTAATTTTTAATCTACACGTATGTATTTATTCAATGACAATATTTATATAGGTAGGTACAGTCAAGTTCATATGTTGTGTCCCGCGAGATGTGATCGCGGGCCAATGATCGACGAGAGAGGCTCAAGAGGGATGAATGGTAGCAGTTGTTTTTGAATTGTAAAAACGAACACGTCAAATAATAAATAAAAACGGACAGTAATTTTTTTTTTTTTGGGTCCTTTACGATAAAAACTAACACAGGCGACGGGACAAAACATATAAATTTAACTGTACGTATGATAGATATAACACAAATTTTAAGTACACCTTTTTTTTGACTGCAGCTCCTCGGCCATCCGCACATTTTACCTTGTTTTTTCTTTACGTGTATCTAAGTGAGAAGTAATTTATACGCAAGTATCTTTATTCTACAACAATAAGAGTCTACACACTTCTACAAATTAATCTAAAATGTGAGATAATAAGTGGCTTTTTCGTATAACATCCCAATGTTGTCATCATCTCTCCATTGTTTTTTTTGCGTTAGGTAATTATAAATTAGTAGTAGATGTTTTATTTATTCGTAGCAGCATCAATAAACGCGGAGAATTAACGCACTTTTCAACCACAAATGTCAGGGTAGCTATCAGTAAACCAAATCCCCATATGACGAACGGTCCCAGCAAGTGATTAAGAGTGATGACAACGTTAACGTCCTCTTCTCCTTTATACGTGGCCCTATTTCTTATAACGTTGCTTAAAATCTTGTAATACAATCCCGATTCGAAAACTGTATTTAGGACGAAATTTAGCGGTTTCAGAAAGTAACTTCCTTTTCTCGTTAGTAATCTTTCTTCTATGGGTCTGAGGCCTGTATCGGTATTTATTAAATGAATTACCGATGAATCGTTTACGTAATCTTGAAGTCCGTTTATTCCAACAAGGAAACTTATATTTCGATATGCGACAACGTTAGATAGTTCCTCGGTAACGATATAACCTTCGTTTATTTTGACTTTTTCGGAAATTTTTTTATAAATTGCAGACTTCGAATCATCGCCGGTGTAAAAAAGTACGAACTCCGAAGATTTAAATAGTATAATAAGATTTGAATTCGCCAGTTCTTCTACTGTAGTGATCCCGCGTTCGTAGCTCGGTCTAGTTAAAATTCCAACTAAATTTGCTTGAAAAATAGTGTACATGTTCAAAGAGTAGATTGCAAACGCGCACAAGACAAATCTCATCGTGTGCGTTCGCGGTAACTTATCGACACAACTACAAATTGAAAGAAGTAAAACAGAATAAAACGTGTTCCAAAACTCGCCAGTGTCTTTTTTGCATATTGCTATAAACCACCAACTAAATAAGCAGAAGACGAACGTTGCAATTGCCGTCAACCATATCGTCAAGTCGAAAACCGTAACTAGAATCGTAATATTTGATACTGGCAACGCTTTAGGAACGACCCACCAAAGTTTGTCTCTATAAATTACCTCACTTATATCAAACTTCTCGTATAAATCGAGACTAAGTATTATGAGAGCGGATATGGTTATCTCATCATCGTACGTGGGTAACTGTTTTGGATTGTTGTTGGTCGATATATAAGTTAAGTTGGTATCGAGGGCGTCGCTGACAAATCTTTCCATAGCCCAAGACATTCTTTGAAAAGCTGTCGTGGCAGGGGTGTTGTCGGGATTATTCGCGGTTAAAATTTTAATTTCGCAGCCCGACAAAGTGGCGGTAAATTTAAATGCATTTTTAATTTCGGTAACGTCGCAGTCTTTTAAAATCGTTAATTTCACCCGTTTCCCGCACTCGCTTTCCGGAGAGAAGAATTTCGCCGTATACAAAGTCGGCAGATTATTATCGTTAATTTGATTTCTTGAAACAACTATCGTTTCGGTTATATCGTAACTCCAAAGGACTTTAAACATCCAAGTGGCGTCGTTGATTTGATCGCACAATATTAAAAATTTCGCGCGAGGAGATTCGCTGCGATGCCACAGAACCGTGCTTTTCAACTTTAATATTGTATTATTAAGGTTCGCGTATCCTTTAGTATAAATTAGGTAATTTCTGAAATAATCAGTTTTCGATTTTATTGGCTCGCTAATATTTATAACCAAAATTTGATTTTCAACGTGTGGAAAAATTTCGAGGTGCGAGACGTCGTCTTCGTAAACCACGATGACGGGCATTTCTTCTAAAAAATGGTTTTTAATTACTTCAGCGAGGCAAGTTGTTAAGTTTGTGTCATCGTAACTGATGAAAATCGTACAATGACAACAAAGAACGGTCGCTAAAATTAACGTTAACCCGCAAAGAAATTTATTCATCGTCGTCTTGCACGTTCACGTTCGAATTTTGGCAAACGACTGCGACTACGTTCATAAATTTAATCTTCTTAATGTATTTGGGAAATCGCCCTAGTTAATGTTTATTCGGTATAAGAATAACATTTACTAACAATAACGTGAATTCGATACGTATTGGATTTAGATCTACCCTATTTTTATGTAATTAACTTTATAACGGTGCGTAATAAAATATTATAGGTACCTTGAAACAAATAACTTTTTCTATAAATTTAGATATATAATAGCCAGTTTTATACATACAAGGTGGGCCACACAACGTGGAACCCCTTATAAAACTCTAGACAGCAACCCAATATACAAATATTGTGGCAACATAGATGCACAATACAATAGTTCTCCCTGTTAACCGACTCGGTCGGCACCGACGGGTAATCGGTTAAGCGTAAAAGTCGGTTAAACCGGAGAGTTATCTTCGTATCTATAACTGTTATTATGATGCAGAAGTCTGCATTATTTTTGCACTAAGAACCTAGACTATACAAGGTAGCCAAATGTCTACCTTTGGCAATACAAAATGACGATATACGACTCATCCACAGGTGGAAATGATTTCACTTTGCTCCATTGTAATACAATTAATTAATATATACTTAAAATTGAGGTGACTTAAGTGAAAGAACTGTCAAATACATTTAGAGCAAATGATAACTAATCAATTTTTATTTATTTTTTTAAACACATACGTAGCTACTTATACGACGAGTTACAGACAATAAATTAATATTCCGCATTTTATTAATTTACTCATTATACAGTTCGACAAAATCTCAAAATATCAAAACATGATTACAAGATTAATGTTCAAAATGTATTAAATCGGACCGCGCTAATTCTACCAAGGTAGAATATAATGGTTCGGGATTCGGAAATCGTTCTAACCACGAGTGAATAAGGCCCTCTAAATTAGAATTATACGTTTTTAACATTACATTATTACCAACACATATGGTGTTCGGTTGAATAAGCATATTTCGAGGTTGTTTATGTGCTAATATTATCGAACGCCAACTCAACCAAGGTTCGTCCACTTCAGATAAATTCATAAAGAGCTTTTTAGCCGAATCCGTATCTCCGATCGATTTAAAAACTTGAATTTGGAGAAGAAAATGAGATATGGCGTTACGCCCCGGCCCCTGTATCGCTGCCCTATCTAAAACTATCATAAGGTTGTTCCTTTGAGGCTGCAAAATTTTGACCACTCCAACTTGCATCAACACCTTCGTCAACACAAATCTGGCTTGCGCGTGAGCCTGCAACCATCCACGATCCGGTTCCCACATTTCTAAAGCTCTTCCTGCTCCGGCCCATACTAATGACAACCAATTAACGTAAGAAACATCGTCCGCCTCTTTCCCCCTATGTCCAAATATTTCCAACACGGAATGATCTAAACTCAAGTAGAGACCTACAGCTTCGGCACGACATTCTTCATATGCCGAACCAAACGATTCAAAACGCGAATCGTACGTGTCGCCATGATAATAACATCGTGTAATAGGTGCACTTGTCACGGGATTTAAGAGATCTGGAGGAAAATTTGTGCTTCCGTCAGTTTCTTGTCGAAATAATTTTCCAGAACCGTGGCCCAGTAGCTCGTGTAAACCTACCTAAAATATTATCCTCAACTTTATTGAACCAACATAAAACAGTATCGTTTGTTATTTATTACTTGTAATTCGAAAGCCGGAGCCCTCCACTTCTTCAATAAATGAACATCTTCGTTAGAAAGGAACGATATTCGTGAATGCTGGTAACTTGCTGGTATAACATTACCCAAACATACATTTTTAAAACCGTCGGTCTGCCTAACATCTTCATCTACGAGAATTTGATTAAGAAACATATTCGTAAAAGACCCAACACTTACCTACAGTTTGGAATATTAATGCCGGCAGGTATTCCACTACCGGCAAAAGTTAATACATCTAATGATGTAAAATCGGGTCTAACAAAAATGTCCTTTTCAAATTCTTTAGGCCAGGGCAGATGCGCCAATAAATGTTCAGCATGATAAACTAAGGTGGTAAATTTTTTAGACATGGGCCGATTCACGATGGCCACAAACGCTTCAAATTCTCCACGAACGCCTGCGGGATCTCGGTAAGTTTCGATAAATCCCATATAAGTCTCGATTGATGGAGTTTTATTCTGGACCCATAGGCGCGATCCTTGTTTATGATCGTTTATTGAACCAGTTTGAAATGATCGCATGTACGACTGCAACATGTATAACTCCGTTTGGTTTGCAAAAGGTAAAGCCTTTTCGAGCGTATTTATAAATAAATTCATTAAAGGCGCATAATCCCCTTTTAAGACTCTAAATCTGTATTTTCCCTCTTCGGCAAATTGTAATTCACCGTCTTCCTCTGAAGCTAAGCGGATTTCGTACTCGACCTGGCCATGCGCATATTGAGTTTTAAAACATCTACTGTTATAAGTTTCAATATTGTGCTTCTTTAACCAATCCTGTACGACCTTATTATCGTCGGGATCGCAATTTGAGGAAAAATAAGTCGTACAACCTTGGGGTGGGAATCCTAAACATGTTCGACCTTGTCTTACGTCGTACATACGTTCTTTTAAACTGAAACAATACCATAACGCTTGTAGATCTGACCATATCGGACTAAGTTTGAGTAACTGTTCGAAACGATCAGGTTCGACACCTGGTATAAATTTAGTATCTCCAAAACCCTAAAATAATTGAGCGTAGAGATGTAAATTTGTAAAGATCAAACGTTGTTGCGCCACACAAACCTTATAGTTACCCGAGTTTGTAAATATGCCCGCTGTATAAACCAAAACGGCAGCAACTTCTCCCTCGGAAAAACCATGAGTCAAGGCCATAGCTCGAAATTTACTTGGATTTTGAGCAGTAAAAAATTTATGTAATAAAACAAATACCGGACCAGATTCCGGACTTGTTTGCAATAGCGTTATTAATCCACCGATCCATGCGCTTTGACTTAAATAATGAGCGTACATACGTTCGGTGTAATTTAGTTGGGAAAAGGCCGTGTCGACGTTTAAAGATACAACGGGTTGATCCAGGGGTAGCACGAACTGACTTTTGTTCGCTTCGCCACTCATTTTTCTTCAAATTATCTACAATCAATTGTTTACTGTAATTTATTTAGAGTAGGTAACTTACATAAGCTAACGAAAATACGAAATTACTAATTGTC
Organism: Rhagophthalmus giganteus; assembly: GCA_036326145.1. Classification (NCBI taxonomy): domain Eukaryota; kingdom Metazoa; phylum Arthropoda; class Insecta; order Coleoptera; family Rhagophthalmidae; genus Rhagophthalmus; species Rhagophthalmus giganteus. Next base: position 11,042,075 of record JARFJA010000036.1, on the reverse strand, counting down.
TCGTATTAACATGTAAGTGTTTAAGGTACCATTGTAATCAAAAGATCACCAGCTGAACTGAGCTTTTAATGTTCTATGTATAAAAAAATAGGATATTTCGGAAATTTCGGCAGCCCAAACAATAAACAATACCTACCAGACACAAAATCAACAACAAGAAGAAAAGGCTGTTCAACTACCTTGTTTAAATTATTTTTAGACGTTTACATTTTTATGTTTTCTCGTAGTACGCATATTTATATGTATTAATAAACTTAAACAATTTTGAATATGTTTTAATTATTCTGTTCAAAAGTATAGTAGGTAGATACGCTACTAAGGCTCAGCTTTTTAATTCTATTTTAAACTCCGATCAAAGTTTAAACTACATCTACAGATCTACAATAATAAGTAAATTAATGGTTTAAACTACAATTTATAATTAAAGTGATAAGTACAGAAATATCGGTCCTCTGAGACCAAATTCTCTAATCATCGCTTACATAGCGTGTGCGAAAATGACATCGCAACAAACAGATTTATATAGAAACCCATTGTTATGACGTCATTTCCGCGTACGAAATTTTACATTTTACATACATATTTTTTTAATTTTAATTAATTACGTGAACCTTTCATATCTGACGTAAGTAGTCTAAAATTTGATAGATAGTTTTATACTGATATAACTGGAGCAATTACTTACAAGGTTACAGATGATGACGTTACACGCAGTGCTGTCACCTCGTACCTCGTATTTTTACAGTTCTAATAAATTGTAGCCTTTCTTTATACCATCTAATATGTGCGCAAGTAAATCATCTATAGAATATGTCACTTTAAACCGAATTACAAATAAACAATCTAGGAACTTATTGTTGATGACGTGAACATCATATAGATTTGGATAAGCTATAGGTAGATATTATAAATGATTTTATCTTAATCTGCCTTCGAGTTATATATAAAAACAAATTATGTCAAAATAATAATGTCAAATAAAATTTCCACTCGAGATTATAATATGACACCTAACCCATATATCGGTGCAAAATAAATTACGACAAAATTATTTTACTTACATGTGAAAAAATTATCCAATATATAATTTAAAAATTAACCATGCGGATTTTTTTAAATTTTCTTGTAATAGATACACAATAAATTTCGTCGCGTTATAACGCTTACTCGTTTTCTAAATAAAAACAAGCGATAAACGTGGATACGTGGATCCATTCTATGGATATTATTTTGATCGAATAAGGCGCTGTTCAACAAACACGATTTATACTGCAGAATAAGTTATTCCAGGAATAGTTTATTTTTTTGCTGTATAACATATTTGTAAAACAGGGCCTAAAACGTTGTAGAAATTTTGTTTGCCACTCGACAGTTACATAAATTACCTAGATTTTAATTCCGTTCGTAGAAGATTGTTGTTTGATTATTTGAGTGGGTGCCTAAAATATGATCATCGTGACTTATTTATTACCTTACATGATGCGTCAGAAAATTATTTTTTAGAAAACATTTTTGACGAGATAAAAATTAAGTACATATAAGTATTCACAAAACCACTAGTTCCTTTTCGATTCCAATAGCATACTCGATTTTACTTCATTTCCTAAAAGCACATTACTAAAGAGATACATACAGCATCACTACTTTTAAATTTAGCGTTATTAGGATTCCAGTGGACCTGGAAAAAAGGTACCAAAAATACTGACATAAAACTGATACCAATACCATTCTTATATCCCCAAGAAAATTTAGTACGTTTAGCATCATTTTCTAGGTATGCTGTAAGTATTATAAAGGCATTAGAGTTAGGGTCTCTATAAGTATGCTTTGAAGTAACTTTTATTCGCAGTAAATAATAATGTTGAAAGGCAATGCCATTAGATGATTTAGTCTTTAGACTGCCATTTTTGGAACAAAACGGTATACATATGAAATTAAAAATAAGCATATCGTTGTAGTAATCCATTGTTGCGAATATTCTGATTGTTAATAGAAATATTTAATCGTGTTTTATAGTGTTTTGATCGAGTCACAATGAGAACGCTGTGCAACAAATCGCTCTAAACAACCCCGCACAATGTACACTGTATAAGTACATATGTATGTAGTATATACAGGTACATGTACACTTTATTACTCTAAATAAATTCCATAATTTTTCAGTTCAACGATCTTACGCTTTTAAATGACGATGACGTTTGTGTGAAGAAGTGCTAAAAGTGAAACTAAATGTCGCGCCAACGCGCCGTAGGAAGGCACCTTTAGAATGTAAGGGGAGTATATCAGAATATGATTTTATCGCACGTTTTTTACGACATTTATTTGCTGTATCAAACCTTTACAAACAGAACTGTAATTTTTATTAATTACAAATCGAAACTTGAACATCTAGTAACTTACGGCACAAATTTATAAAGACTATCGAATCTATGAAATAATATGTTATATCCGTGAAAATTTCTCCGACCGTTTTTATTGTTAAAGTTATGTTAATAATAATATTTCCGTCACACTTCGGTACCCACTGTTCGTTGCAGCTAAAAGTTTCACTTAGGATGGTTTCGATACAACAACACAAGACGAATTTCGAATGTAATATGATTATAATGTAATAATGTATAATATGAATTTCGTATAACATTTCGAATTTTTATTTCAAGTTTAGTATTCACGTTTATTCTACACATTATACTACTGTGTAATCCTGGTTGCCTATAAACTTCAATTTGAATTAAAAGCGGTCATTGGCTATTAAATGTTGAATAAAAAATAGTTAAATATAATATTTAAACATCGAAATTATGTTAATATCACAATCGAAAAAATGCCAAGGAACGTATCTACAGTGAAAGCCGTTTATAACGGCACCGCTTGTAACGAGAAGTTAGCGACGTATTTTCCTGTAGAAATGAACGTATAAAATGCTTATACGGCATTTCACGAAACTCTAATTTAGTTGTAAATTGGCGACCAGCCGCATAAATTTTATGAGCCAAAATTGATCAAACATTTTCCATTGGATTTAAATCAGGACTACGCGATGGCCAATTTATAACTGCAACATTTTTCGTCCTAAACTAGTTCAAAGTCGATTTAGAACCGTGGGCGGGAGCGTTGTCCTGCTGAAAAATCGAATCGTGGCCACCTGAAGACGATCCTATAGGCAATATATAGGTATCCGATGCCTCTTGATGTTTAAGAGAAGCCAATTCAATTCATGCGATGTCCAGAGTTGCTATTAAAGTTAATCGCGACCCAAACCATTACACTTCCATATCCGAATTGTCGTCTCGAGAACATCTCCTTTTCCTTTCTCAAATCACGCCAATAACTATGATAGTCGTCGGGGGAATCTAGGTTAATTTATTGTTTTTACTAGAAGAAAATGCGCTTGAGCATTTATCACCAAATTTCATGTGTTTTTGGACAAAACAAGTCGTGCTGCTGATAAAGCAGCGGTTTTGATGAAAGTTTGCCGAAATGTAAGTGTAGCACACGATCAGCTGTTCTGCAAATACTTATTATTGGTGCAGTCAAGCTCAAATTTCGAACATATTTTGTTGACCAAAGTTCGTAGAATTGCACGCTCGTCTTCCAGATCCGTAACAGATTTTCACCTTTGAATAAAAAATTTCGAACCACCTTCTCACCACGACCCAAGATTCTTCATCGGCACGATAAGCCGAGATATGGACTAATCCTCGGCTCTTTCCATAGTTCAAAAATCTCTTATAAATTGTAGACAAAACACTTTACAGTAGTTTATTTGTAGCTTGAAGTATACCTGGACACTAGTACAGTCGATTTTGACGCGAAAATCTCTAATTAGTGTCTCCAAAACTCGATTATCGATATAATGCGGCTAAACTTTTGCAATGACTTTACTGCGAATTCCAATGCTTGGAAACCCTAATTACGCTAATGTTACGGATGAACTAATCTATTAAACGCCTATTTAATTTTTTTTAATGCTTACATACACTGCTATTACAATTATAAAAGTGTACACAGGCAATAGTTTTTCAGGCGATCACACCGGTGCCGTCAATATAGCATAACCTTACCGTTGATTTCAAAAGGGTTCGGGGCACCAACCGTTGGTTTACTTGGCAAACGGTAAAGCTTGCAAGTCCACCACGGTCCCTCCCGATACATTTCTTTGGGCGATTTATTTATTAAATAAACGTGCGTTGTATGGCATGACGCAATTTTTTTAAACAAACAAACACAGTCTATTTAAGAATTCGTTATTTAAATAAATAATAATTTCAAAATTGGGCGCTAGAGCTTACACTAAATTTGACACTAAACAATAAACCAAATTTGTTTAATTTTTTATAAAATTAAGGTAATTGGAAATTAAATTACTGAACAATTTATGCACTTTCTATTCGTCATATAAATTCATAAATGTTGTAAAATAAATAATAGTAGATACCAAACAAGTAATTGTCATTTTATTTTGATGTAATTTTTTACTACACGATGGCAATAATTAATCGGGGTAAAAGATTAACGAACCGGTGCGGTTAGAAGAAAAGTAAATTTAAAAGATTTGGTCCCAAACTGTCTGCTTAATGTAGTTAAAAACAGAATTGGCATAGCACACATATAGGTCATTTAACCAAGTAAAATGCCTGTACATACAGAATTTATTTAATCGCTTCCAAGAATTCCTTGGTTAATTTGGATTTTTGTTCGAGTTCAAAGCTTCGAAGAACCGAGCAAAAAATACATTCTGCGAATGCGTTCCAAATTACAATACCTAATTGAAGTTGTGACAAATCGTTTATTAAATTGTATCATTCGTTTCCTGCGAATTAAACAATTAACGTAACAATTTTTTAAACGTCGCAAATTATACCTAGTAATAGTTCGGGAATAATTATTGTCCGGTTTACCTATTAAGCTAAAATTAAGCGGTCTATTTAGTTATTATTAAATCTATTTTTAGACCTACATTTATACTGTAGGTATAGAAACCACCAAAATACATAATAAAAAAGTTATGTAGACACCTCGTATACGTAGTACAATAGATCCTTAACATTCGCGGCTTTGGCATCCGCGAATTTAACTTTCACGATTCAAGACTACAAAGTAAATAAATTATATGGGAAACGTGCTTACGTGAATTTTAAAAATTAATTAATGGCTATAGTAAATATTTGAATAATTATGTACAGTTAAGTTCATATGTTTCGTCCCGCGAGATGTGATCGCAAGCCAATGAGCGACGAGAGAGGATCAAGAGGGATGAAGGATAGAAATTGTTTTTGAAATGTAAAAACGAACACGGCAGATAATCTGTTTATTTTAGCCTTTTACGATAAAAACTAAGGCAGGCGACGGAACAAAACATATGAACTTAACTGTACATAGGTGTACGTTTTGATCCCGATAACCTATTATACCGTTAATTAATAGAGTTAGAGCGAAGAAAATTTGGAACATACATAAGCGGTTCTCCACACGAACGTCATCGTCATTTAGACGCGTAAGATCGTTGAACTGAATTTATATAATATATTTAATATAATAATAATATAATAATTATATAATAATAATTTAATATAATATATTTATATAATAGAATTTATTTAGACTAATAAAGTGTACATGTACCTGTATGTACTACATACATATGTAGTTCTACAGTGTACATTGTACAGGGTTGTTTAGAGCGATTTGTTGCACAGCGTTCTCATTGTGACTCGATCAAAACACTATAAAACACGATTAAATATTTTTATTAACAATCAGAATATTCGCAACAATGAATTACTACAACGATATGCTTATTTTTAATTTCATATGTATACCGTTTTGTTCTACAAATGGCAGTCTAAAGACTAAATCTTCTAATGGCATTGCCTTTCAACATTATTATTTACTGCGAATAAAAGTTACTTCAAAGCATACTTATAGAGACCTCTAATGCCTTTATAATACTTACAGCATGCCTAGAAAATGATGCTACAAGTACTAAATTTTCTTGGGGATATAAGAATGGTATTGGTATCAGTTTTATGTCAGTATCTTTGGTACCTTTTTTTCCAGGTCCACTGGAATCCTAATAACGCTAAATTTAAAAGTAGTGATGCTGTGTGTATCTCTTTAGTAATGTGCTTTTAGGAAATGAAGTAAAATCGAGTATGCTATTGGAATCGAAAAGGAACTAGTGGTTTTGTGAATACTTATATGTACTTAATTTTTATCTCGTCAAAAATGTTTTCTAAAAAGCAATTTTCTGACGCATCGTATAAGGTAATAAATAAGTCACGATGATCATATTTTAGGCACCCACTCAAATAATCAAACAACAATCTTCTACGAACGGAATTAAAATCTAGGTAATTTATGTAACTGTCGAGTGGCAAACATAATTTCTACAATGTTTTAGACCCTGTTTTACAAATATGTTATACAGTAAAAAAAAATAAACTATTCCTGGAATAACTTATTCTGCAGTATAAATCGTGTTTGTTAAACAAAGCCTTATTCGATTAAAATAATATCCATAGAATGGATCCACGTATCCATGTTTATCGCTTGTTTTTATTTAGAAAACCAGTAAGCGCTATAACGCGACAAAATTTATTGTGTATTTATTACAAGAAAATTAAAAAACAATCCGCATTGTTAATTTTCAAATTATATATTGGATAATTTTTTCACATGTAAGTAAAATAATTTTGTCGTAATTTATTTTGCACCGATATATGGGTAGGTGTCATATTATATTCTCGAGTGGAAATTTTATTTGACATTATTATATTAACATAATTTGTTTTTATATAAAACTCAAATGCAGATTAAGATAAAAGTATTTATAATATGTACCTACAACGCTTATACTTACACGTTTGTTGCTTGCAATTACAAGAAAGACGAAAAGGAAATAATTGCGCCAGTTATATCGGTATAAAACTATCAAATTTTAGACTACTCACGTCAGATATGAAAGATTATCGTAATTAATTAAAATTAAAAAAATATGTATGTAAAATGTAAAATTTTGTATGCGGAAATGACGTCATAAGAATGGGTTTCTATATAAATCTGTTTGTTGCGACGTCATTTTCGCACACGCTATGTAAGCGATGATTAGAGAATTTGGTCTCAGAGGACCGATATTTCTGTACTTATAACTTTAATTTATAAATTGTAGTTTAAACCATTAATTTACTTATTATTGTAGATCTGTAGATGTAGTTTAAACTTTGATCGAAGTTTAAAATAGAATTAAAAAGCTGGGCCTTAGTAGCGTATCTACCTACTATACTTTTGAACAGGATAATCAAAACATATTCAAAATTGTTTAAGTTTATTAATACATATAAATATACGTACTACGAGAAAACATAGAAATGTAAACGTCTAAAAATAATTTAAACAACGTAGTTGAACAGCCTTTTCTTCTTGTTGTCGATTTTGTGTCTGGTAGGTATTGTTTATTGTTTGGGCTGCCGAAATTTCCGAAATATCCTATTTTTTTATACATAGAACATTAAAAGCTCAGTTCAGCTGGTGATCTTTTGGTTACAATGGTACCTTAAACACTTACATGTTAATATGAGACAATTAGTAATTTCGTATTTTCGTTAGCTTATGTAAGTTACCTACTTTAAATAAATTACACTAAACAATTGATTGTAGATAAAGAAAAATGAGTGGAGAAGCGATCAAAAGGCAGTTCGTGCTACCCCTGGATCAACCCGTTGTATCTTTAAACGTCGACACGGCCTTTTCCCAACTAAATTACACCGAACGTATGTACGCTCATTATTTAAGTCAAAGCGCATGGATCGGTGAATTAATAACGCTATTGCAAACAAGTCCGGAATCTGGTCCGGTATTTGTTTTATTACATAAATTTTTTACTGCTCAAAATCCAAGTAAATTTCAAGCTATGGCCTTGGCTCATGGTTTTCGGAGGGCGAAATTAACATACACTTCGTCCAAACCTATATGCCTCACGTCATCAATAAAAGGTTACTAGATAATGTCGTTTCACACAGTGCTGTCACCTCGTATCTCGTATTTTGACAGTTCTAATAAATTGTAGTCTTTCTTTATGCCATCTAATATGTGCGCAGGTAAATCATCTATAGAATATGTCACTTTCCAAACTTTAAACCGAATTACAAATAAACAATCTAGTAGCTTTTTTTTGATGACGTGAATTGCATATAGGTTTGGATCAGCTGTAAGGATAGTATATAGTATAAAGTTTGTGTGGCGTAACAACGTTTGATCTTTACAAATTTACATATCTACGTTCAATTATTTTAGGATTTTGGAGATGCCAAATTTATACCAGGAGTTAAACCTGATCATTTCAAACTCAGTCCGATATGGTCAGATCTACAAGCGTTATGGTATTGTTCTAGTTTGAAAGAACGTGTGGACGCCGTAAGACAAGGTCGAACATTTTTGGGATTCCCATCCTAAAGTTGTACGACTTATTTTTTCACAAATTGCGATCAGATTTAGAGTCTTAAAAAGGTATTATGCGCCGTTAATGAATTTTTTTAATAAATGCGATCGAAAGGGCTTTACCTTTTGCAAACCAAACGGAGTTGTACATGTTGCAGTCGTACATGCGATCATTTCAAACTGGTTCAATAAACGATCATAAACAAGGATCGCGCCTATGGGTCCAGAATAAAACTCCATCAATCGAGACTTATATGGGATTTATCGAAACTTACCGAGATCCCGCAGGCGTTCGTGGAGAATTTGAAGCGTTTGTGGCCATCGTGAATCGGCCCATGTCTAAAAAATTTACCACCTTAGTTTATCATGCTGAACATTTATTGGCGCATCTGCCCTGGCCTAAAGAATTTGAAAAGGACATTTTTGTTAGACCCGATTTTACATCGTTAGATGTATTAACTTTTGCCGGCAGTGGAATACCTGCCGGCATTAATATTCCAAACTGTAAGTAAGTGTTGGGTCTTTTACGAATATGTTTCTTAATCAAATTCTCGTAGATGAAGACGTTAGGCAGACCGATGGTTTTAAAAATGTATGTTTGGGTAATGTTATACCAGCAAGTTACCAGTATTCACGAATATCGTTCCTTTCTAACGAAGATGTTCATTTATTGAAGAAGTGGAGGGTTCCGGCTTTCGAATTACAAGTAATAAATAACAAACGATACTGTTTTATGTTGGTTCAATAGAGTTGAGCATAGTATTTTAGGTTGGTTTACACGAGTTACTGGGCCACGGTTCTGGAAAATTATTTCGACAAGAAACTGACGGAAGCACAAATTTTCCTCTAGATCTCTTAAATCCCGTGACAAGTGCACCTATTACACGATGTTATTATCATGGCGACACGTACGATTCGCGTTTTGGATCGTTTGGTTCGGCATATGAAGAATGTCGCGTCGAAGCTGTAGGTCTCTACTTGAGTTTAGATCATTCCGTGTTGGAAATATTTGGACATAGGGGGAAAGAGGCGGACGATGTTTCTTACGTTAATTGGTTGTCGTTAGTATGGGCCGGAGCAGGAAGAGCTTTAGAAATGTGGGAACCGGATCGTGGATGGTTGCAGGCTCACGCGCAAGCCAGATTTGTGTTGACGAAAGTGTTGATGCAAGTTGGAGTGGTCAAAATTTTGCAGCCTCAAAAGAACAACCTTATGATAGTTTTAGATAGGGGAGCGATACAAGGGCCGGGGCGTAACGCCATACCTCATTTTCTTCTCCAAATTCAAGTTTTTAAATCGATCGGAGATACGGATTCGGCTAAAAAGCTCTTTATGAATTTATCTGAAGTGGACGAACCTTGGTTGAGTTGGCGTTCGATAATATTAGCACATAAACAACCTCGAAATATGCTTATTCAACCGAACACCATATGTGTTGGCAATAATGTAATGTTAAAAACGTATAATTCTAATTTAGAGGGACTTATTCACTCGTGGTTAGAACGATTTCCGAATCCCGAACCATTATATTCTACCTTGGTAGAATTAGCGCGGTCCGATTTAATATATTTTGAACATTAATCTTGTAATCATGTATTGTTAATTTGAGATTTTATCGAACTGTATAATGAGAAAATTAATAAAATGCGGAATATTAATTTATTGTCTCTAACTTGAAGTATAAGTAGGTACATACGTCTCGCGAATGTTAAGGGTTTAGTGGTATGTTATTTTTTTTAATCCTGAATGTGTTCTAGTTTTAAATTTTTCTTAAAAATAGCATCTAATAAAATTACGTAAAAATAAACCAGAATGTGATACCTGATAATATTGTGCTTACCCAACCGGCACACTGCCGTCATAATATCGTCAATTATTGGTTATTTTTCGTCGGCGACGTCGTGGACCCAATAAGTGACGTGCGCACGACATTTTTACACCGAAAATTTGACGTCATTAAAGAACGTCGTTGAGACGTCTTTTTTGGCCGTTTCAAAGTCCTGAATCCTTACTGGAAAAGTGAAGAGAAAGACGTTTTGAAGCGTTAATTTAAAGCGTAAAATATTCGTAATTTTTTCTAACATGTTTGTTTTAATCCAAAATTTTAACTAAAAAAAATATATCTATTTTGGAATTATGCACTATCGCGTCTATGCGATTAATAGTAATAGTTCTATACGTTATAAATACAGTAGTATACAACTAAACAAGTAAGTAAAGTCACATCCAGTTATTTATTCTAATTGTGTACGTCAATGACTAGTACTAGTTCCTTTAAAGTGTCACGTCACTTCGTATACTGATCATGTTTTGGTTTACTACCAGCGGTTTTGTTAGATTACTGGTTTTACTTTGCAGTGAGTTCTACGTTGTAAATTTTGATATAATTTCTTAACGGCAAGTGAAGAATTAATCAGCCTATCGCTACCTAAAGTTAAAACGAATAATTTTAAATAATTAAAAAACTGGAAGAAATATTTTTTACAATAATTATACAAATCATGACTTTACAAGAAACAGACAAATTCTACTTATTTCTATAGGTTTTAACCTTTAGGTGACTAGGTTATATTTGTGGCGTGAGTGACTCCCATTTCATTATTAATTTATTTAGATGTCTTTTGTTGGTGTGAAAATTTGCATTGTGCGACTCTTACAACCAGCAAGCTTTTATCTAAAATACTTTTTTTCTATTGTGCTTAGTTTAGGCTTTATCAAAGTATCCCAGAACTCGTGGACACACTGTATATCATATTATATTTACCGCTTACATCTTATTTTAAACATATTATTGTATTACTCGTATATAATAATAATATCGATATTTGGTTATTAAGTAGGTAAATCCAAATAATTTTGTATTCATTCTTTGATATATACTTCGTTTAATTTCTTAGATTTAGGTTCTTTGTTTGTACCTTCATTTTTGTAATAAAGTAATAATTATGTTGAATGTATTTGTATTTTTTCACCTTTAGATGCGTCATTGATGCCTTAAGATTACATTAATAGGACGTCAAATCGACGTCCCATTTAAAGAAATTAGGCGTCAATTAGACGTCTCAAGTAACGTACTAGATTGGTCATAATTTGACGTCGTTGGGCTGTAACATTAACCCGTCATATATACGTCATTTACGACGTCCCCAATGGTTCCCAAATGGCCAATAGTTGACGACATTATAACGTCAGTGTGCCACCTGGGTAACATGCCCAACGCAAGTTTTCGATAATTGTGCGTTATCTTCCCTCGTTTTACTTATAATATTAGATTTCACGTTGATGTATTATGTAGAAAAATTACAGTCTCTTGTTATTAGCAACCGACCTCCCACCTCGATGTACAAGAGTATAAATAATGTGTTATTTTTATTTCTTTCATGTATGACACTATGTTTCAATTTCCCGTTAATTAACAATTGATAATGACGGATATAAAACCTTAAAAGCACGTTCGTGACCACGACCGTGCCGGATTAGCAATTTTGCCGAATTATCGAACGTCAATATACATGTATAGTTTTAACGGGAATACCAAAGATAAAATAGTCTACATAAAAATACAAACAAAACATGCATTTTATGTGTTTACGCACATTCCGAACCTGGGCAGACGATATAAATATTCGACAAAATATTGCGTCATTCTAGCAAGTGCGGGGTTTATAGAAAAACATAGAGCATAAAATTAAATTCAATCATTGAATATTGTTTTATTAATAAAAAACACAGATATACAAAAGCCGAATCCACCCGAAAAAATCCGAACGCGAACAGCTCGATCGGTGCCGGATTATAGTAAGTGTCGAACAGTCGGATTAAAGAGCGCCTACTGTAGTAAAATTCTAAACCATAAATAATAGATTTCATTAGTTCTTGATGCAAGTGTTTCTAGTTGTAATTTTGAATCGTTTGCACAGACCTGATAGTAATGTCAACTAACAGGAATCAAAGCAGACGACGATATTTTGTGATTAATTATTTGATGGTTGCCATAGGTATCTAAAGTGAATAACGACAGTCCCATAACAATGATAATCTTGAAAATCGATTTAATAGATTTTTCGTTTTTTTTATTTTGCAAAACCTCGTTCCCGCCATAATGAAGCCTATATTTTTGTAAACAATTCCTCGCATAAAATTTAAAAATAACCGCATTTATCCAATTTAGAAAACTATAAACTGGAAAAGTAGATTTTCACGGAAAATCGGTAAAAAAAAACTAGGCACGTACGCAACAAACTATTTAAATTGTAAACTAAAAATATCGTCACTTTCAAATCAAACAAAGAAACGTCGACTTCTCAAAATTACCTACGTACATAGGTATTGGTAATTTGCAACACTTTTACATAAAACAACGGAGGTGACGTAAATGTTTTGGCATAATTTTTATAATTCCACAATTCCTGGAAACAAACAACTTAATTAATTACAGGTAAAGAAGTTATTTTCGTTTAAATCTAATTTACGATAAATAATATACGGCGCAGTAATTATGTACTTTCGAAAGCTCTACTTATTTCATTATCTTTCTCGAGTCCACAATAATGTTATTTATACACACTATTTACTCATACATATAGAAATTGCCATCTTTATCGTCGACTTTGTTTTGTTTACCATTGATATTATGTCCTATTTGTTGTTGATTATTATTATAGTTGTTTACATTTTCTTTATATAAAAATAACTAACGTCCACGCGCAAACAACTGTACATATTAATATCGTAATTGATTTTTGTTGTTTATGAAAATTTCGCGACAAAATAAATTCCATAATAATTAGTTTACTTTGTATTTTGGACAACATTAAAACTGTGTGTTTTCGCTAACTCTATTTGTTTATCGGTGAAACAATATTGCCGACGTATGACGTAGTCTTCCTGTTTTTTATACCTTACAAAATTTGTATATATCCCGCATTAGATAGTAATAAGTACGTCAAGGTTATAAAGGTTATCACGACCAACAATAATCACATTTGAACTCGAACAAAAGCAAAATTATTTTATTGGCGTGCCGTTTGTAATTCAAATAAAATAGAAAACATTTGAATCGTAGGTGCGTATTTCTAAAAATAATTATATTATTATTACAAAATCGAAGAAGAAACAATATTGTATAATACGCCATTGTAAATCAATATAATCCACATAACGAGGAAAATAATCTATAAAACAAAGAAACTCTTTAACCTACTTATTTGATAGATTTCTAAATATTTGCGTTTTTGCAAAGTTTTCACGAGTCAAAATATTACGTCGCGATGCGGTTTTGCGGTAACTATTTATAAAGTTCTAAATACTAACAGTTAAATAAACAACGGAATTTAAATTCTTTTATCCCAAAAATTCGTCATATAATAGATATTTTGATAATGAGTTTAAACAAATAACAAATTTATTGTTAAATATTACAATATTGAAATCGACTGGATTACGCATACGATCGATTAATTTGTTTGAAAAAAAAACAAACAAAAATAGGTCAAAATAGGATCTTATTTTTGTAGGGATACGTATGTACCCCTACTGTATATACCCCTACCCCTATATTATACCTGACAACAAAATAAATAAAAACCACTTATATCAACTTCAGTAAGTAGTTCAATTTGATTGTGATTTGATTTGATTTTTTTATCAATATTGACCTAAAACTTTCTTAATTAATATGTCTACCTACATAATATGTGGTATAGAGGGTAATCGCAATCAATTCATTTGGATCGACATTTTTTCGGCACCGTAATTCGAAAGTGTCATTTTCTGTCGCCAATCGTGCGATTTTTTATTGCCGAAAGTATACGTTTGACTACCAGCGGGAGACAATGTACAGTCGGGTGCAAAATTAAGGTCACTAATCGCGAGCATTAAACCTCTTTCACTTGAGAGACGTGACTTGCGTGAAGAATCTAAGGAACTATAATGGTTACCGTGTTAAAATATTGGCCGGATATAAATATAAATATAATATAATATATAATAAAATAAATAAATATAATATATATTAATAAAATATTAAAATATTTAATATTGTTAAATATTTAATATTACAGGCATCGCCATGGCCTTGGATGTGAACAAGGTTTTACACTTGTGCAGTATATATTTTTGTAGATTTGTTCATTGTGTCGTTTATTGTCGATTCAAAGCTCGCGATTCGAGACGTTAATTTTGCACCCGACTGTACATTGTCTCTCACTGCTGTTGGAAGCGGGATTACGTATTACAATGACAGTCGTTGTCGATTGCTTCCGAGGCTACTATTTTTTAACAATCCCTCCTATTAGCGAATTTTCTGTCTGATGACGAGACCCAGAGGTTCCGTTTTGAATTTTCTCAGATCTCGACCCCTAGATCACGAAAATATAGGTCGTTCATTTTGGATGGGTATATTTACGAAAACACAGGAAGAATTCGTTAACCAGCCAAATCGACCGACCCGTTTTAAAACGGCGACCGATCAAAGATTTTAAACTGATTGTTAATTATCTCCATTATTATCGGATCGGTAATGTGAAATATGTTTTGGAATACGCATTAAATTTTCTATCGGCCATCTCTCTTTGTAATTTTCGATAAAATGCACCGTTTTCGACATAATTGGAAAAATGCGATGAAATTTTTTAAAATTCTTATACAAGATATATTTTTTCGAGAAACATTTAAAAAGGAAATTTTGAGACATATATTACGCGGAAATTCGAGGAACACACAGGAAACAATGTCAGACTAAGCTAAAGTTCCGAAATCAAATTGTGAAAATACCAAAAAAATTATACGTATTATTCTGAAGTAAAGCATCATTTCCATCTGTCCCTCTCTTCGATTGGGCGGGAAACTTCATCCGCGGAAAGAAACGATACACTTTCTCACTTGTAATATAAATAGCCACTTTGGTTTTCTTTAAATAATTAAACATAATTTACTTTTTTTTATATAAAACTGCGAAAACATCTGACATGTAGAGAGACATATCTACATTAATTCGTGGTAGGTACTTTTTTTTTAATATTATTGTTTTGATTATCATAATATCAACATTGCGAACACAATTTTGGGCACAACGTCGTAGAACGTTTTAGCGTTTCACCTGTGCATTCACTTAATCGTTGACCTGTGACTCTGGTGTGACTTTGTTAGAATTTAATCGGGACCATTGATTTCAAGAAAACTGCGCTCCGCTGACTGCACGCTCGAACTATTTTTGTAGCTTTTGTAGCCCGTCGCCGCGGATGTGCGCATTAATTTTGCGGACGACTGTACAACATAAATGTAATCACTTGAAAGATGCATAAAAAGAAGGTCTTTCAATTCTCATCAGTAAGGCCAGCCTAATGGAAAATACCAATTTTTATCGACAAGTAGGTAGGTATCGATTTCGAACGAAATTAGACAACGGCCACTCTAAGGCCGTGGTTACAGCAAGAGGTGGATTCGCGCGACTATTCGCTTATACTGTAACCAACCGCATTTACATTTGGGGATGTATTTGTTCGCGCAAAGTCGCTTGCACTGTAACCGCAGCCCAAGAAGTTTAAGGGCGTATTCCGTGAAAGGAACTGCACTTTCTCAACAAAATTTCGATTTCGCCTAAAAACCTAGAAATAGTTTAAGAGCCATCCGTACCAATTTCTCTTATGGGAGTTCCAATGTTAAGTTCCGCACCCATATCTTCAGTTATAGAAAAGATATCATAATGATTCTAGTATCTATTTTATCCTTAGACAATTGCCTACAAATTGGTTTTTGTATTTTATCGATTTTTAACTTTGAAGTATGTAAAATCATCAGGTAAATACGCAAGTATAAATGGAGCCAAAAAGTTACTGTTTGCTTAAGCCAATCTGTAGATATATTTTTGTAAAATCGATTGGTGCAAACCAAATGTTAAAATTTTAATAAACAACGTCGTTATCGATGCGGAACTTTTTGATTCGGTTCGATTTTAAATGTTCTCTCCGAGTTTGGTAATTTATGACAGGAATTAAGTCAGTATTCACAAGATCGTAAAAGAGACCCTAAGCTAACCGGCTCGCATTTTACCCTGTTGTCGAATAGATGGTCGATTTAACTTGACCGACTTGAAAGAATTATTTTTTTTATTGTATATGTATCGCATGTTTTCAAGAGCTCATTACTGATACATATTTACTCACTATCCGACTTTACACTGAATTACTCAAAAACCGATAATCTGATAATTTACTAAATAATAATTATTATTATGTTTATTCAAAACCAGATTTCGCTTTGGTAAAATAACATTTTCCTAGAACCATAATTAACCATAATAAGCTTTGATCCCACAGGTACAACTCTCTAATCGCTTATAAAAAAATAGTAGAAAAAGGTAGTTTCTGGAAGGAATTTCAAAATTATTGTCGATGTCTTAGTTATCTCGTAGCCACGTACCGGTCTTGTTTGATATTTATTGAGTTGTTATAGCGCTTTTGGAGAGTTATCCATACAGTATTTTATAAGTGTTTATTATTATTTGCAAAATTTGCAAATTAAAAAACCACAAATACTGCAAATACAGTAAAACATTTGTTGTATAATACGCTGTCAACACATTTTCCGTCACTAAAACATGTAAATACATACGAAAATGTTGCGAAGAAAGAACTAGAGAAAAGCATTAATTTGAAAAGAAAACCATGTGGATTATTTATTGACCCAGATAAATTTTATCTTGGAGCATCACCGAATGGTATTCAGCAAGAAACTGAAAGTATCGTAGAAATTAAATGCCCCTTTGTTACTTTTAAGCTAAATCTTACACCGGAGGAAGCCATCCGTTAAAAAAAAATATATTTTGGAAATACCAAAAGGATGGTAGTTATACGATTAACCAACTTCATGATTGGTATTTTCAAATGCAGGGGCAATTACGTGCGAGTCAGAAAACGAAGTGTATTTTGACTGTCTGGACTGGAGTAAATAAAATAAAAATAGATTATGTGGAAAAAGACGACGATTTTTGGAACACAAAAATGAAAACTAAATTAGATTACTTTTATAAACATTGTCAACTTCCAGAACTTATAGATCACAGAGTGTGCAGAAATATGCCACTCAGAGATATAAAAATGCAAATTTAATGTAACCCATTGAATAAAAATTGTTTGTGTTGTTTGTATTTTTTATTTTTGGAATTTATGAAATAAGTTTTTAAAAACATTTGAAAATTTCTGAAAAATGTTTCATGGGTCATATTTTATTGTTCACACAGTGACGTTACGATAGAACAGATATCTACGTTTCTGCCAAAACATCGCCTGTACCATATTGGTAAGGTATTGTCGTTTTTAAGTTGCAGTTGTGATTTTATTCAATGAGTAGTAGTGTTCTTGTAGGTAGTGATTTTGTAAATTATTATCAAATCTACTACCACACGCTCATAAGTATAGATATAAGTAATTTATTCTTTTTGTTTCTTTGCGTGTCTTCATAATATGTTACTCAAATCTATGTTGTTTCAATATCTATATCACAACTGTTTTTATGAGATATCTATTCAAATTATGAAACCACATTTCCAGAAGAAAGCGAATTACTTAAATTATTATCAGCATTATAATTTCATATTATTACAGAAATTTCATTTAATTGTACGAGTAAACATTAACTACAAATTACAAAATTTTTCATTCCCAAAGGTATGTACCTATAAATCATTTTAAAATTGCACGACTAAATAATAGTATTGAAGGGGATGGCAAAATTGCACCACGTGCATCGTTCCGTTATTCGACAACTTGGCAAAAATGGTACGAATTTCAAGGTTACGGTCACTTCGAAGTCGTCGTACCCTTTTTGATTACAGTCCCTACTTAGGTAGCCTAATATTTCCGTCTTACTTAGAAAAAAATGTGCTCTCTCTAAGATTTTTTCTCACGGCACTACTGAGTCCTCTTAAGAATTCGAATTCATCAGAGGACGATATTGCATCAACACACGATGAAGTTCGTCTAAATAAGTCCCAGCATTGTATTGATTTAAGTTTTGCAACAGAAAGAGCACGACCCGCAGCATTGGAGTTCGATAAAGTCACTCCCAATTTAGAGAACATCTCTCGACTGTAGAATCGAGTGGACAATGGAGTGATGTTTTCTAGCTGGGAGTTGTTTATTCAATGTTCAAGCATTGTCCAAAGTGAAATTTCGCCGGTTTAGACGTCGAAGAATGCGCACGAAGACTTCTCGATAGGGTTATGACATAATAAAACACGATAGGCAATTTCCTGGCCGTATATGAGTTGTGATAACGGTATTCGTCAGTTTAATGATTGTGAAACGTTACCAAAATAAATTACCTACCCAATTACTTAGATATATTTCGATAACTTAATTTTTAAAATGAAAATCCTTCAATTCCAGATTGTAGAAGAAATAGACCGCTATAAAAAATCGAAAATGTACGATACGATCACGAGATGAAGTGCCTAGTTGAGTGTTTGATAATGATAACAGTTCAGTCGTCAAAAGTGAAACCTGCTTATTAATATTAGAGACGTGTTATAATGGAACGGTGAATAGAATGTATAAAAGCAAAGCACCCGGGGCATCAGGAGTTAAGGTCGTAGCTGAAAATATCACAAGCAACAGGCGTTGATTTATTAAAACTACGCGTCCTACTTCTACAAATATTTCATTACGTGAACCTTAAATTAATCGACATTACAACCGTTCAATATTTAATTATTATCGAAGCCGAATTGATTTTGTAATTAACTCCACGCGCCACGTCGACGTAGTTATTAATAACCATTCAAAAATCTTTAATTTATTTACGAGAGAAACATTGAAATATCTGTGGATAATTTTTAAAAAAATATCGAATATATCGTAATAAATAATTTTTTATCAATTATCTACATAACAAAACGATGGCAGGCATGTAATATGTCGAAATGAATGCAGGCTTGTATCAAGTGTCGTGCATCAAACGAACAAGTCCTAGAAAAAATTACATAAAGACCTCGAGCGATTTAATACAACGAAAAGAAAAATTCACGGAAGACGACAACTCTCTTGGCTCGTCTTGTCAGCTGGAGGTCTGTTCGGCGTAACAGCCGATGAAGTGAAAATTGTCACGTCGATCGCCGACATCCTCCCTTTCGATTTCTTTCTGGAAGTTGGCTTTTTCCAACTCATCAAAACGTTCGTTGTTCGTCGAAACTCTCTTCGCAAACAGAAATCTTTTTTAATTTCGGGGAATTATTGAAGCGTAACGATTTCGAACGTCGATCTGGTCAAAATTTACCGCCAGCCTGACCACAAGCGCCGCATAATGTTTTTCCTTTTTCGTGGTAGTTTATCGATATAATTCGTTCTTCGATCTTCGAATTGGAACTTAGGAATGCATTTTTATTTCGCCAATGTCGACGAGTCACCATAAAAACTAGTCCGGGCTTCGTTTAAACAACACCGTTTGTGCTCTTCCGGTCGACTCAGTTTTTCTAGAACCACTTTTAAACGTCAACGAAACAAGAAAGTGACATGAAGACTTCGTCGCAATTTAATGATCGATTGTTCGATCGAGCCGAAATCGGCAACCTATCAAAAAAAAAAAGGAGCGTCGGCAGAAATGAAGAACGCGCATCCGTAAATCTGTGAACTGCACCTATATACGTATGTATATCGACGCAGTTTTCCCAGAAGGGCGTAACCCACAAAAAGTAAATTTTACAGGAGAGCACATTTTAAGAAGATACGTTTCGCGGAAATACAAATCGATTTTTCCGGCGGAAAAAATCGGAATATCGATACCAGATTTTAACAGCCTTAGATAAGATAGCCAGAATAACTAATTTTCACAAAAAGTACAGGTTACGCCCTTTTGGCAAAACGCCATCGATATCATTTCAAAAGTAACAAACGTAATTTTATCGATGTTGTCTATAATAAATCGGGACAATTAGATGTAGATACGTAATCGTTTCCATGGCGCACTTGAAAAATTGACACAAAACACGAATCGACCGTCCTAACGATGCCCAATTATTTCGACCGAATAAATACATTAATCAAAACGTAGGGTTCATCAATTCGGCCTGACCCCATTAACGAAATTATACAGACAACAGTAATAATAAAATATTTACGATACGGCAAATTTCCATGTTTTATATCACCGAACTTGTACATCATCAGAAAATTGAAATTATCTTGTTTTGAAGTGCTTCTATTTATAATCGAAAAGTGGGTCGGATCAAGAGTCATAAATTACATTTTTTTCTATTAAAATTAACCGACCATTTCTGTATCTAATCTCGAATTGTTATAATTAAATTGCGCTCGTTCAGAATTTAATTGTCACGAAAACGAAGTTGTATAATTTTAATGCGCTCGTGTACCTATCTATCGTTATGAAAATGTTTAAACTCTTAAATTGCAAATATCTACGAAATGACGTTAGTTTAAATTTAGACCCGTAACCATACGCGTTCATTCATTTATTTTTTTAATCGTCGAAACACTTGCCAATTAAAAACAATGTTACGTGCCATTTCACGAATTGCCAACAAACCGGTATCGGAAGACCAACGATTGCGAATTATTTGGCGTAACTTTAGTTTTAGGAAATACGCCATTAGATCGCATCGTGGAGGTGTTTTACACCCGCTTCCGCCACCTCGTCTTGAGCTCTGCTTAGAGCTTAAGCTGAATTTGACAGAAAAATTCGGTTCCACCACGTAAAACTAGACCTTAACTTCGCTAAGTTAAGCTTACATCTGAGACGTGAATAATGAGAGCTTGAGATCATGTTTATAACCTCACATTGTTCAAGTCTGTCACAGTGACTAGAATTTGTTACTCATTATTCCTCCTTAATAAATCGTAATCATTACTCCTAGTCACATTTTCCCCTGAGCGTTTAATAATGACGTTATTTTACTCCACGTCGCATCTTTTTCTTTATTTGTTGTACCGTTTGTGGTTTTACATTCTATTACATTTTTATAATTTGCAACCAGTGAGGTGAGAAGGTGCTTCTCCTCTCTGGTGTAATTGCACGGCTTAATTTTGTCCATAATAATATGGATAACATGAAAACGAGAACAAAACGTCGCAACAGTAACGGGCAATTTTTTAGGTTAGATTAGGTTAGGGAATTTCATTTTTTTTTGACGTTCTGTATTACTGTCGCAATGCGGGATATTTAAAAACTGAAGGAAAGAACCAATCACGCGCAAGTTCTGCAGTGTTGTCAACGTGCTTTGAAAAGCGTGGTGTAACGCATTTCCGTCTTGAGTCGTGCTTACATTTGAGTTCGACTTAGATAAGTTCTAGCTCAAGATGCAGTGGTGGAATCGGGCGTTAATCTCCAAGTTCTAGGATCTGATGCCCGAGAACGCAAACGAAGGTCTACAACTGCCACAACTACAGGGTCGTGTTCTTCAAATTCTTCAAACTAGGAAAATATCTTCCACGATCTGCAAAACTTTTTGCTCCTCACTTCCTTTTCGGTTTCTGGGCTATCCAATCGTTCTCTTATTTGATTTAAGGTTTTATTAAATATTAGTTTTATGAAGCAATTACAAACAACCGTCAATTGAATAACATTTATTTAATAGACAATTCAAGTACCTATTCACATGACCACCAATTATTCGAAGGGCTAACAACGGAATGCCCTTTTGTGGGTAACCCTCCTTAGCTCAAATATCCGTAACACAACAAAAAATACCGAGTACTGTATGCTAGTAAGTGATTTTTTAGTGCTTTTGCTTCACCCAAAAGTCCTGACTTTCGATTTTTTCCAGATCCTTCGACAATTTGCCAGCATTTCGCCTATTCCATCGCCCCTCTAATCTTTCCAGATTGTCATTTTCGCGAACTGTCTGAACCCATCGCACAATTATTTTTACATGTCGCCTTTTCTTCTACATCATCGTCAAAATATGCGAGACCGTCAATAAATTCTAACTCGACTTTATTTTTACCGGCACAGGGGCGAAGAAAAACGATCGCGCTTCTTCTGTTTGCATTTTTCTTCCTGTTGTTAAAATGAGATAAAACGTAAGGTTTCGCGGTCATCTAAGTATTTCTCTTTGGCAATAAAAGTAAATTTTTCTCAACACCTCGTAATATGTACAGTCAAATTCAAAATTAATGTCCCGAATCGCGAGCGTTGCGTTGACAATACATGGCACAACGAACAAATCTACAAAAAAAATACTTACGAGGTGTAACACGAATTATAAATACAATGTTACTGTTTTAAATATTCAATTCATAACTTGTTTGTTGTATCGTTGACCCGAGACATTAATTTCGAACTTAACTGTACATAGGTATCAATTTTTCAAAATTTAGTTTATATTGTCAAAATTAAATTTCTAATTTAGTAACTATTTTCAGATAAATCGTTTTACTTATAACGTTTTTTAAACTAATTTACAAACAACTTTAAACTGATAAATAAAAAAAAATCAACAATTTAAGTATAATTTTAGCAATTTAGGTAAATGAAATAAACAGACTCAAGGCAAATAAGATTTAGTGCTAGACGATCTAAATTTAACGTCACGCTGGATAAACATGTTTGTGCAATTGTGGACAAAAAATAAAACGTAAGTACCTACCTATTAAAAAGTTGTAAAATTTTCGGTTTTTATCGTTTTGTAAAACTCGTAAGTCGAACATGTTGGCGTTGTTATGGCATCAATTGAAGACCGAATGAGTTCATATGTACGATGAAATGTAAATTGGCAATTTCGTAAATGATTGACATTAATTGGCGCGAAGATTCTAATAGGTGATTCGTTTGATCCCCGTCGAGTGTACTTATTTTCACTTTATATACGGCATTGAAACGCGCGCAGATTTTTAATTATGATGCAAGACCAAAGTACACGACATTTTTTTTTCAAATACTAACAGCACGCTGTTTGTGTTAGTAAAGCGACAGATATTTGTTATAAAATTAATCACAATAATTAATGTGCGCCGTGCGTTTAATAAAAATTCCGGCAGGAAAAAATAATATTATTGAATAGGTAATTTTATTGAAATTTTACATCAGCGCAGCGGGATGAAATCCAGTCACCGTCTTATATGTACTAGGTAAAACCTATGTATGTATAAGTATCGTGATGCAATTTTTGCAATCGCGATAAATAACGTATATACAATGCATAGTGGAACCTCGACTCGCGCCTCGACTCAAGCAGCGACTCAAGCCAAACAAACACGTTTGATTCGTTGCTAGACTCGAAGCTCGAGTCGTGAGTCGAGACTTCACTGTGAAGAAGTGCATTTGAAACAATGTGCTTGTTTGGAGGTCACACTCGAGACTTGAATCGTTGCGTGAGTCGAGACTCCACTAAGTGAGTATCCAGCGACGACTCTAAAGCAAGGAATCAAACG
The DNA here is from genome assembly GCA_036326145.1 of Rhagophthalmus giganteus. Taxonomy (NCBI): domain Eukaryota; kingdom Metazoa; phylum Arthropoda; class Insecta; order Coleoptera; family Rhagophthalmidae; genus Rhagophthalmus; species Rhagophthalmus giganteus. The sequence goes on along the minus strand of JARFJA010000036.1, from coordinate 11,018,253 downwards.
TGCTTGTTTTGTTTTAATTAACCGACTTTTTGCATTATCGTTCGATTTAAAATTCTCGATTATCTTCTAAATTTACATGTTTTGCATTTGCACGATACAAAATTGAACGAGGTCTGAGGATCTGAATCGAAACAAATGTTTCAGATGAAAGTTGTAGAACATATTTTCCACTAGAAAATTGAAAATAGGGATTTTTAACATAACGACCATTGATAAGGTGATTTTGCAATAAAACAGGTTTTACGCGCCATTTTACCAATATGAGCCTTGGTCGAAAACTTGTATTTTTTATCGGGACCCAAATTTCTAAAACATATGCAAAAAATTAAAGCTACCCGATCTTTTGCAAGGTAAATCTACCACCCTGCTACTGCACCATAAAGGCCGATTGGTGATGACGTAAGTAATAACTTCAGTTTTATATCTCCTTTTTAATGCAGGATCATGGAACGTGTTAACCTATTTAACGTTTATCTGAAACACTAAAATAATTTAACTGCGTTTTATTTAAGGATCTGCAATAAAAACGAAGTTACCTTGATTTCGACGAGCTTGCCTTTCTATTTTTCCGAATGCGGCAACTGTATCTAACCCACGATTAATAAATAATACTATTATTGATTCGTAATTTTGCACTTTTAACGGGTCCGCATTCCTCTCTCTTGTCTCACTTGGTTGTGGTGTCTCAAACGTTGTGGTGTCACAAAGGAGTTTCCGGTTAATTGGCTTCTTAAACGAACTTATGTAATTCTTAAAAGGAGCTTGAAAAGTTTGTGTTCGGTCCGTCGAACGCTATTTTTAGCTAGGTAGCGCATTTATTGCTATTATTATTAACATTAGCTGATAATTACATCATTTTGTGAATTAACTAATGTAAATATCGTTTAAATAAGCTATAGATGGATGTGTTATCTCACGCATATTTTCTGATTAAAACTGAAAAAATCTTTAAATGAAGGGATGTTTTATTTGCCAGCATAATATTTCCAAAAATTTGTACGAAACGCTTTTGAAACGTAACATCAACCAAGCTGGACAATCCTACTTACCTCTGGGCAACTAAGCCATCCGTCCCATTCGATCGGCGGATTTTCGACCATATGTAGGTCACGACTAGTGATTGTCCCAATTTTTCAATCCGTTTAAACTGAAAAAATGCGCGCCCTCATCTTCCAAGTTCTCAACTTATGGGACCCAAAATGAACCTCATTATATGTCATGCTTACTCTTCCAATGAAGTCTTGAACTATTATGTCCTTGCGCGTGTTAAAAATAAAATCCGATTCATCTAATCTATAATTAGTCGAAAGAAAAACAAAACATATCTACATACATAACTCGAGGCTCTACAGTTAACATGCTGGTTTTGTAGCGTATTTGCAGATTATCGTGAAATACGACAGCGACCTCCATGCTCTTTGTCACCATCGCCCGAAGACAAATATTGTTTTTATGCTGAAACACGTGCTAACCGATGTCTCAAGGTTTCGTCATTAATAACAAATTTATTTAGTAGTATGTATGTATGCACAATTTTGGCGATTACGCGTTTATCGTTCCGATAAAAAAATATACAACCAACACCGTAAAGAGTAATCCCGAAAGTCGTCTTCCATAATATCAAAAAAAAAACGTATACCTACCTATAACTTTCTAGTGGTCTGCGACCTTCGTCGATTAAAATCGAAATTGAGGTTACTTCAAAGATTTTAACCTTCGAAGTGCATAAAATTTTAATTAGCAGGCACATAAACAGGCCACTGGATTAGAAAAATATGTTGCAAAATTCTTTGGGATTGTTCGTTTCGCAACGCGCGCGTTCAACGCAAGAACAATGGGGTCGTAAAATCATCAACCCATATTGTTACTTATATTTGTCGCGGAAAATAACAGTTCGACGAGAAATCTGGGCCGGTTGCGTTTCTTTTCTCGGTTGATAAACCCACCTCCCCGATTTTCGGGTCGCCCGTCAAAAGCGGGCTTTTTAAATAGAACGTCCTCAAACAAACGGATTCAATGAAAAACGCTGTCGGTTTAGTTAATTGGCCAAGTCGTTTTTAATGTTCGTCTCGATTTATAAAATTAGAGCTTTAGTTAATATCAACGTCAGATACGCGCGCAATTTGTTTTGGACTTGTCAGAACTTTTATCGCGCGGTATTTATTTACTTATTGTCAAAACGAATGCTGGTATTTGTAAAGGTTGATGTTTTAACAATTTAGATTAGTACCTACGTATGTACAACGGTCTTTGTAAAAAAATAATTGGCCGAGGAACATCAAAACATCGATCATCACCTCGATAACGATTCAGTTCAAATCAGACGCTCAATATAACGTGGCAGACACGAAGGAGGAACGATTCTCGATCATTGAAGTTCGCTAACTAATTCATCGTCGGAAACATTTAAATCCTCAGATGGAATAGTTTCACTAGCGCCGTTTAATTCTTCAATGTCAGCAGCAATATTACATTTGCGAGATGAACCGGCAATAAGTTCACCACCTTCCTCAATTTCTTTTGACGGAGATTGCTCATTTCGAAATGCAACATCAAATGGCCTCTTACATTTTTCGCACTTTTTAATTTTTGGTCCAACTTTCGGAAATGCCTTTTTTAACGCAATTAATTTAGTTGGATTTTTTCGCAAACTAACCTCACGCAACCAGAACAAATTAAGTCATCTAAATCTAAAGGTATGCCAAATCTTTGTTCGTAGATTAAAGCTCCTTCGCGATTACCTTTGAAGTAAAAATATCGCTTTTTCGCATTTGATTTAATCCTGCACTTGCAAATATTACAATTTCTTCGTAAAGGTGCCATATTCCTATGATCTAATTCGAAAACCAATACGTTTATAAAAATCTCACAATGAAATGCGACAACTGACAGCTGTAATAAATGTTAGGGTTTGATAGTTATCGTTATTTCATGTTTTCAAAGATAACCACACAAATGCATTTATGTTATTGTTTACAAGCGCTCTCCTTACATCGGCAACAGTAGTTTATGTTAAGAAGAGGAAATGTAAACGTGTGCAGCGATATAAAACTCGTCCAATGAACAGAAATAGAGAAATTGATGGTCAGTTTCATACATTTTGGCAACGACACCAACGGAGAACCACGCACGGTCTGTCCAAACATTACGCTACCGCGGATAGTATCACTTCTTTGACGTCACGGTAAAAACCGACGAACGACCGATCGAGTTTATTGGGTTTTTTTTTGTATCATATTTTGATACAGAACGAAGCAACGTTGTGAATAGCTAGCACTAATTCAGTCATATTTCTGATATGGAGTAATTCGTCCGTTTTATTTTTATATATGTTGTAAAGGATAGTTTCCTACGTCACTCAATCAAAAATTAACAAAATCGACTAGTGCAATTCAAAGTTACAACGATAAATCTCAAGTTCCAATTTTTTCAACTTTAAATCATGGTATCTCCATTACTAGACTTTTCGTCCAGATCATTTTTGGATATGTTGTAGTGCAGGTTTCAGTATATGAATTAGTATATTTTGGGTTAAATCGCGTAGTGCAATCAAAACATATCGCAGTAGCCAAAATGTATATAAAATCAAATATAGCTTATCCAAACTTCATCGTCAAACGTCATCAACAAAAAGTTACTAGATTGTTTATTTGTAATTTGGTTTAAAGTTTGAAAAACTACAATTGATTAGAACTATCAAAATACGAGGTACGAGGTGACAGCACTGTGTGAAACGTAATCATCTAGTAGCCTTGCATTGATGACGTGAACATCATATAGGTTTGGATGAGCTATAGGAGCTCGTTGATTAATAGAAAAGGACAGAGACAGGTTAAAGGAAGAGTGTCGTGCATGTCAGGTGGATGAAGACGAATCGATCAAGTCGAAAACTGAAAAAGAAGTAAAATGCAGATGTAGCTGCAGAAGATTTCTTAGAGGATAAAGAAAGTTACGAATGGCTTTAAAAAGAAAAGACTTTGCTCGGACATTTGCATGGCTTCAAAAACGAAAGAGATTTCAACTAAAAGAGAAACTGAAAATCTAAAAATCTGATTGGTTGACGTAACCGAAAGCCGGTCGGGGTTGACTGCGTTTAGTGTATCTGTCACGTCTGGAAATCTTTTCAATTTTATTTGAAAATAAACCTTGTTTTCTTCGAAAAGTCATTTTCCGTCCATTAAAAATTGCACGTGTTTTATATCTATAAAATAAAATATTATGGTTTAATTTCAAACAGTAATAGGTAGGTATGTACAACCAAGTTCATATGTTTTGTCCAGTCGCCTGTGTCAGTTTTTATCGTAAAATGTTCAGAAAAACAAAAGATTTCCGTCTGTTTTTATTTATTATTCGACGTGCCCCTTTTTACAATTCAAAAACAAATGCTACATTCATTTCGATCCTCTCTCTCTTCCCTCGTTGGCCTGCGATTACGTCTCGCGGGACAAAACATACGAACGTGATTGTGCCTAACTACCTTTCTCTGCCAGGATCTCTCAGTTTTGTGAAATCAAACGTTTTCGGTGCTGCAATTCTACAAAAAACCAACACAATGCGGCGTATCTAATTTCAACTTATTTTGGTACCGCAATGGAAACAAAAAAGGCGGCCGGAGTTTTCTAGCGGAACTTGAACGAGTAAGTAAAACGTCGCATTATCGTGCGAAACCCATATTTGAATGCCCATTACTTTCACAATGCAGTTCACATAATATCCGGGTCTATGCACGAAAGACGGCCTAAATTAACTCGTCTAACAATAAATGAAAGGAAATTCGCATGGTGTAATGCCGATGCGACGGATTAAATTGTGCGCGAGATGTTCGATTTTGTTGGGTGCCTACCTATCGAATTCCTTGCCACGTGCCGACTGTTTTCAACATTTACAACGCTAATTAAAAAACAAACAAACAAACAAAACTTTAGACGAGAAAAAAATAAGTTTTAACGACCGATCACGAGGATGAAATGCCTAACTCAAAATATATAAGTATATATATTGACAACATTTTCCACTTTCCACGTGTTATTTAAACACTATTTAATGTTTTTAATAACTTTTACTTTCTCAATCTAACCGATCGAATCTTCGTAATTCTTGCGACCGTTGCTTTTTAAACGACCCGACGCGACGATCTTGTATTTATTGCGGTTAAATTGTACGATTTCCAACAAAAGCCCTTTAAAGCTCATCTGCAACATTCGAATCTCAAAATGTTCATCGCCAGAAATGGAGGAAAAAGAACCCAACCGTTCGCCAACGACGTTTCTTCGTGACGCCATAATCAATTAACTTCGACATGACACCGGAAAGCCTGAAAACATACGAAAAACTCCATCAAAATGAAACGGATGGGACCTTTTGTGTAAACTCGCCCTCCATCAGACGCTGCAAAATTACTGAATTTACAAAAATTTATTTGGTCGACATGTTAAAACCTTTTACACGCACAAAGCGTCAGTATAATATAAGAATCTGGAGTGCAATTTTGCTTTTACATTCCCGTGAGCTTACAAATCAATCAGTAATGCAACAAGAATACGATCGAGTAATCGTACGTCGAGAGTATTTTAGAACATTTGATATTGCTTGGTTCGATTACTTTCTCGTTTTGATATATTACGTAATTACGATTTTGTGGTTCGATCTCCATCGCACACTTACATTCAAAAAAAAAATACGAAAAGTTTCGATCATATTAATTTGAAAGTGAAATTAAAACACTATTATTACCTTGACGCGCCTACAACGAACGACATACGAAGGTAGTACAAAATGCACTGGTTAAAACCAAGTCCGCAACTCACGTAGTACGTGTTTCATAACAATTCACAGGTGTTAGCTACAAATTTAATTATTATCACTATTATAAAACAGAAATGGAAAATAATAATTATCACTATAATATAATGTGATTCACGACATTTTACAAATTCGTAATATATTATAAGACATAAATTAATTGATACGGTTCGATGGGTTTTAAGCTTAAAATGAACCAGCCGAAAAAATCCACAGTAACACTAAGGCAATTTTTCCAAAAAAAAAAAAGTTGTACAAACGTGTACAATGTAAAATTGGCTGAAACTTATACTATTGGTAGATATCGATGACAGTGACACCCGACAGATGTAGGCGCGCCAAGCGTTAAAATTTTTAACTGCTGGATGTGGGGTAGATATGTTTTCGTTTATATGGGTTATTGTTTTTTTTTTCGAGAATTTCCGTGGGAAATAAAGCTATTGCAGCGTTTTATTTGTATTTCTAGTTATTTATTTATGGTTGAAAACACCCGAAGTAAAACATTTTATGCTACCATCTACATCTAAACACCTTACTTACTGCCCAAGTAACTCCGTTTCACACCACTAAATATTCGTTAAAATCGACTTCATACACGATTAAATTTAAATTTAAATTTCAGGTTTTCACATTTTTCCACGTTGTTTTAAATATTGAAATAATTTTTTTCAATTTTTATAAATTGCAATTCGAAAAAACAACAAACACTCGTCCTACCATTTTTGTCAATTAATTAAAATAAGTAGGTATTCGTCAACATATCGGGAACATTTTATCGCCGCATGAAAGATGCTCTAAATGATTCTCACTTAAAAAAAATAAAACGACAATAAAATTAAGTGGTTCCTGTGATATATCGGTAAAAAGTTTAAGTGGCGGTGGTCAACTTTATGACTTCATAGCTCTTTGTCTGTCTACAAATTTTCATGATTGTATGAAAAGGTACAGTGTAATTTTCCTATGCTTTAAAATGTTCGTCGATTTGCCTGCGTTGCAAAGTATCTAAACTTTGCGAAGCTACCACGTCGAAACTATAGACTTTACAGAAAAAATTATGATAACATAAATTATAGAAAATTTCCCCTAGTTTATTTTCTCATCAAAGTATTTTTTTTTTCGTAAAATAAACCGAAAAGAAAATTCTACAGAAAAACTATTTTTAACACCCATTTTTTCAAGATGGCGGCTCGAGCTCAACTGATTAAGTTGAGGGCTTTCAGCCACCCGATTTGATAGTATAATATGTGACTGTGTAGTGAATATCGTTTGAAACAACACACCCAAAATCAATGTAATAGTCTGAAATCTCTCAAAAAAGAAGTTTTATTGAAATTTTAACGCATCTTTCGATTTTTAGATCCTTAACTAGCATAAATTTGATAATATACGTTTCCATAATATTTTTAGCTAAATAAATTTGCCGCAATTTGGCGTTTTAAAAATTTGAAATTCGACCAGCAATTCCGGAGAAAATGAATTTTGAAACTTCAGTGTTCGTCCCAATCTTCTTGTCGTCATAAAAATTTTCTGACATTGACGAGAGGGTGACACTATCAAAATTCTTGATCTACTGATTTTTACGAGAAGATTTTAAGTCCAGATGTACACTTTTTTTACTTCAAGTGCTCACGGAAGGTGATTGTTAGAACATAATACGCGTCGAAATTGAATAACGGTAGTCATTTTAAAATTATAGGTAGTAACTTCCGGTTTGCTCTCTTATTATATCTACAATTTATGTGTAAAATCGATGTGAACCACATTACTTACTTACTTACAATAAATTTTATTATAGGTACAGTCAAGTTCGTATGTTTTGTCTCACGAAATGTGATCGCGGGTCAACGAGCGCCGTGAGAGGATCAAGAGGGACGAAGTTGTTTTTGAATTGTAAAAACGAACACGTCGGATAATAAATAAAAACGGACGAAAATCTTTTTTCGAGTCGTTCGCGATAAAAACTAATACGGGCGTCGCGACGGGACAATACGCACGAACGTGTCTGCACGTATAAATTGAATTTTGTACGTACGAACTTTTTCTAGCTTCGATTGTTTTAAGATTTTACGATCGCTACGTATCTATCTAATTATATTCAAAACACGGACTACTTTTAAATTTTTTTTAGACAATAGTTTCAACAAAGATTAAGGAAAATTTATATAAAATATTGTTCCACCTTATCGAGAAAACGTTGAACTGTTGGGATACGATTATCGTGTTTGACATACTTATTACTAAATCGTAAACATTTCGAGGTTGTTGAACCATTTCTTGTGTTTGTTTATAAATCGGGAGTTTCTTTTACGATTAGTAACACTTATTGGATGCCTATAATCATTTTTGATGGTCTGGAACTTGAAAAGAACTTATTTTAAATTACGCGAATAAAACGCTAAAAAATTAAATCATTATTGCTTGTTTATTAATTGGAAACGTACGTTGTCCTAACTAAATACACATTGAATAATAAATAATAAATATCACAGACAAATATTTAAATTAACAAATCATTAAATTCAATATTTTCATAATACTTACTAACATTTGTACAACTAAATCAAAAATTGATAATCGCGTGACTGCATTTATAAACTATATCGAACGCACACGACAATATTCTCAAATACAATTTCAAAATCATATTCCATTTCCAATAACTATACCTACAATAAATAATATTGGTAACTACGCAAACATCGAAGTCGTGGAAGACCGACATAGAAAAATATGAAACATTCAAGTGGATTGTAAATGCGTATAATCAGTTTTTTTTTTTTCGGAAATGTTTCCTTCCCATTCAATCTCAAATCAAAATGCGAAGAAGAGGTGTGTTGTGGGTGAACGAAACGTAGCGTCGGTGCCACGCTGTCTACGTCACGCAAGACGCCCGAAGGCGTCGCTTCCCGTTGCCGAGCAACCGCCAGACGTGGGACCTTGGCTATCGAACCAATATCGCGGAAGTTCAACGTAACCAAAGTTGTCAAGGATGTAACAGGGAGCTGACCCTGATTTTGCGTAATTTTCAGACGTCGTTCCCATATTAGTTCCGAGGCTTATGCGATGGTCAAACGTCCCGATAAAACTTAAAATGTCGGCACTATTTCCAGATTGGTTCTCTTTCGTTTGGTGTTTGTTCCTTCGGATTTACGGATTTACGTCAAGCGAAAACGTTCACGACAATCTTGGTAAACAGAAGGCGAGGTGTTTACTACAATGAGGCACCAAAACCTTTTAACGGAAGTAGGTACAGAAACCATACGCGCGAAACGATATCGCGTTACTACTGTTCCTCGTCTTCTTCGACGATGGGCAACGAGGATTGATGTCGCAATGTCGGAGAGCACCTGGAAGTGAAAGCTACGATCCAACTATCCAAATCGCGAGGCGAATCGCATAAAAAGGTCAAACTCATCGGCGTGTCGTATCCTTGCTGTCTCACTTTAAATCCGGGCTTCTGTTTGTCGTTTAGGTCTTCGACGGTCGTGTGCCTCAAATTAATCACGCCCAACGGCCTGCAGAATTTCTTCTGCGGATACAGAACGGCGAAATGCTCCAAAGACGTATGATACACTTTAACGTTCACACCTTGACGTCTTCCGTTCATCGCGATGAGGGTCAAGCATCCGCTCTTCGTTTCGGAACACGCCGGAGACGGTTGAGGATCTTTCAGCACCGACGACGCCGCGTGACTCGCCATCATTACTTCCGTTGGCATTTTTAAACGCGACGAAACACTACCACCAAGTAACAATTACCAACGACGGACACTTTCTAAATGCTTCATTTTGCAGCGTGCGCCGCTCTTATATCGTTCCGTATCGACGCGTATCGACTGGCAGGTGGGGGGTGGAGGGGGGAAGCGTCGAATTTTCGTACAACACGCCACACGTCTGAAAATTCTACCGATGCGATGCGAGTAAAATAATGGGGTCTTAGACGTTGCTTTATTTTCGTAATGGATATTAGAAATGTGTTTACGAGCTCGGTTCGATCGACCTGTTGCGATACAAATTGTAATTCTCATGTTGTAGCTCTCCATGATTGCTTTCCACTTATTCCGTAATTTGTAACGTCATCTTTGTTATGACGACCAAATAATCTATGTAGGTATGTTACCTTTTAAAAATACCGAACCAAATCGTCGTTACAACTGAACGTTCTGCAAGTAACAACTGTCATTTTAAATCTAAAATTACATCACGTCGTGTCCTAATGTGATGAAAAATTGCGACACTCGAAATTTGTGTTCGAATTCGTTTTCAGTTTTCCGAATTGTGATGTTCCCAAACATCCCGTTTAAACAATAATAAAGGGTGTCCCAACAAGAGCGCCGGATTTAATTTTAAAGAAAAACACATTTATTTTTTTAATTAAGCAAACATTTTTATTTCAACATAAAGAAAAATAGTTCCGATCAAACGTGAAATACAACATCAGGCAAATGGCCCCCACGAAACCTCTAGCACAGGGTTATTCTTTTGTTGAAATTTTGAATAACGTTTTCGCATAAATGTGGCTGTATTTCACCAATAACGCGCCGTATTTCCTCTTTAAGATGTTCAACTGTTTCTGGCTTATTCGCATACACCTTTTCCTTCACATAGCCCCAAAGAAAAAAGTCCATCGGCGTTAGATCGCACGATCTTGGTGGCCAATGTTAATCGCCAAATCGAGAAATGACTCGGCCTGGAAACTTGGTCTGCAGTAACACCATTGTTTCACGTGCAGTGTGGCAGGTCGCACCGTCTTGTTGGAAAAACATGTCCTCCACATCAATTACATCCAATTCGGGCCACAAAAACTCCGTTAACATTTCGCGATACGCCACACCATTAACAGTTAGCGCATTTCCAGCCGCATTGTCAAAGAAATACGGCCCAATCACTCCGCCAGCCCAAAATGCGCACCAAACAGTTACTCGCGGTGGATGCATTGGTTTTTCTTGAGTATCACACGAGGATTTTCAGCACCCCAAATCCGACAGTTTTGTTTATTTACGTATCCGTCGAGTTGAAAATGTGCCTCATCTGAAAAAATGATTTTCTTCGAAAAATCCGCATTAATTTGATGATGTTCCAACACCCAATCAGCAAATCCACGGCGCTGCTCATGGTCCCTTGGCTTGATTTCTTGCACCAATCGAACCATGTACGCGTGCAAATGCAGATCTTTTACCAAAATTCGTTGCATAGTGCTTCCGGAAATGTTTAATTCTTGACCACGATGCCGAATGGAAGTTCCTGAATTCTCGGCCACAGATTCTCTTACTATATTTTCGAGTGACCGACAAGGACGACAACGAACAATGGTCTTCTGATCCATCAACGTAAATTTGGTCTCAAATTTTTTAATTAAACGCCTCACTGTCGATTCATTTGGCGCATTATTGCGACCGAAAACTTAACGTAATTGGCGAACTGTTTTCGCAAAACTTTCACTATTTTTGTAATGTGTTTTTACAATAATTAAACGTTGTTCGTTTGAATACTTCTCCATATTCTTAAATCGCGTGGTCTGTACGTGACAATTGTTAAAAAAAAATCACCGTACAACTCGTATTAACAAAATGGCGGCAAATTTAAATCCGGCGCTCTTGTTGGGACACCCTTTATAACGTCGACGTCGCGTACTTGTTGACGCTTGCTTCAAAATATGTTAAATGTACAGTGGTGGACATATAAACAGTCGCACCCCATAGACAAAGTTTCCATTGCCGATTTGCCCTGGGTTTTCAAACTTGGGCAAAAACTACGACAACTAGCAAATGTAGAATTTATCAGGGAACAAGATGATAATGTTCACTTTCCATCCAGGGCCGACTACAAATGTAATACGTTCGGCCGACTCAGATTCGACGTGAACATATAAATAGCCGCACCCGGAACTGTTTTAGGAACGAAAATTTTTACCCAATGAACGGAAAACAACAGTTTACATGCAGCAATAAACCTAATACTTAGTAGGAAACCCTTTACTGGCAATAACAGATTGACAACGACGTTGCATGGAGTCGACCAGGCTTCCTCGATCGTGGCCGCTAGTTCGTTCGGTTCTTCGGTTTCTTGGCCTGCACCACTTTTTCTACATCATTCCACAGGTTCTCGATCGGGTTTAAATCCGGGCTCTGCGCCGGCCACTCCAGAAGGCGCCACTTGTTCTTCTGGAACCAGGCCTTCGCGATCTTGCAAGTGTGCTTCGGGTCATTATCCCGTTGAAGGATCCAGTTCCGTCCAAGATTTTGACGGGCATACGGCTTCAGCACATTCTCCAAGACGCCACAAACTTCTGACCGTCGAGGATGCCTTCAATTCGATGAGTCGGACCGACTCCGGATCTCCGAAAGCCACCCCACACCATAACAGAGCCGTCGCCATGCTTCACTGTGACTTTGGAGCAGCGTGGTTCGAATTCTTCACGTTTTTCCGTCTGATCCTAATCGGTCGAACTTGGATTCATCCGTAAACAGCACTTTGGCCCAGTCTTCGGCTTGCCAGTCGACGTGCTTCTTGGCGAAAGCCATGCGGGCGTCTCGGTTTTTCTTGGACACGAGTGGCTTCTTGCGGGCAATGCGTCCCATCAGACCAGCTTGGTTTAGACGTCGTCTAACAGTCCGCACGGTGATGTTGAAGCCAGGAGAACCGCTTAACTCCTTGTGGATGTCCACAGCGGTCTTCTTTCTGTCGGCTTCAGAGATCCTAACGATCTTCGGTGGTTTTACGTGGTCTGGGCTTTCGCACAGGATTGATTGGATTTCCACCATTCTTCTGCAACTTTTTCGCAGCGTTTCGCACGGCTTTTTCAGAAATTCCCAGTTTATTTCCAATTTTTCTCACGGAAATACCTTCATTATTCAGGGCGTCGATACGAGCACGCAGTTGCGGCGTGATATGCTTACCTCTTCCCATGTTCTAGATGACTTGAATACCAGATTAATAACAGAACTACCAGAACATACAAAATAACACGGTATCACGCAAATAATTCAGTCAACAACGCGCAGAAAACAGAAGAGTTCCGGGTGCGGCTATTTATATGTCCGCGCCGAATCTGAGTCGGCCGAACGTATTAAATTTGTAGTCGGCACTATGGGTCCTGGATGGAAAGTGAACATTATCATCTTGTTCCCCGATAAATTCTACATTTGCTAGTTGTCGTAGTTGTTGCCCAAGTTTGAAAACCCATGGCAAATCGGCAATGGAAACTGTGTCTATGGGGTGCGGCTATTTATATGTCCGCCACTGTATATTTCGACTATGGTTGTTTAATCATAGAAACAACTGCGCAGCGTTTTTCTTCAAAAATCGTCCTGTCCATAGAATTAGGTCCGGTTTTCGCATCTTGGTCAACTTGTAAACGCATGCCCATCTTGCTGATGAATCGATCAACAAGATGATGGATAGATGTTTAAAAGTTGACCAACATACGAAAACCGATGTTAATTCGCTTTTCGTAATCTTTGGACATGGCCATTTTTGAAAAAATAAAACGCTCCTCAACTTGAATTCTCTTTCTTGGTCATAAACCGTACGCACTCGATTTAATGGAGAGGTGAGTGGCCGAATTGAAATGGACACGTGGCCCGAAGCTACGACAACAGTCGGACCAAATTAATTTTATAGAACCAAGGCTTCAATCCAATGATCCAATTAGCTGATGATCGAGAAATTGACCATAAATCGATTACGACGTGTAATATATAAAACTAGATAAATATTTAACATTTATATTGAATATCCCTTTGGGCCTTCGGCCTCGGACCGATGCGCGAAAAACTCGTTTAATCGAGTCCAAATTGACTTTGGATCTACTACTTAATTTTTCGCTCTGAATTAATTTGCATTGCGGTGTCCACGCAAAAGTCTTTGTGAAAAAAAAATTGTCAACCGATCACTTCGTGGTTGGCCTTCGTTTTCGTATGGGCCACAAAAGAAATCGGTGGACGTTCCAAAAAAACCTCGTTTTATCGAGTCCAGGTTGGATTTAGATCGACGGAACACCCTCTGTACGAGATTGGAATGTATTGATTAGATTTCTTGGCGGTTGGGTCGGACGTTTTTTCATCTGTTTGATTTGAATCGTTAATCGGCACCAACTTATTAATTTTATTTGAAATTTTCTCTAGTCTGCAAATTCCGTTTATTAATCTCGAACGGAATATTCTGTTTACGTTATAAAGATTGGAAATTACTATGATTGTTTGTTACAGTAGGAAGTGCAAATCTTTATTGTATATTTGCTCGTGATGCTATTATCTAATACAAACATCTAACTAAATTAGTACGACAAATTTATATAACGATGAGGTTGGAATTTACGTTTGTAATTATCCACGTATTTACTACAAAAAAAATATCCAACCGCGCACAGACCGTCGCGCGTCACGTTATCGTCATTGTGAATTCCTACGTCGTACACCCCAAAGCGCTTTTTTACATGTATCTCACAAACGGTACATTTTATCAAGAACTACACAGAGAGATGTTTAATAGAGAATTTTATGATTAATTCCGCAGAATATTGAATATTTACGATCCGGCAATTAATAACGAAGATAATGGCGTTCGAAATTTTTCATCGGGCGCCATTTTTAAACGAGTCGGTCGATTATTATGAGCAACGAACTCGAACTTGCTATTATGGAACAAAATACGTCACAGCATGTCTATAACGAAAGAATTGATTAATTCTCACACAAAATGAACCACCTCTATATTATCCTGACTGGAATAGCTTTTTTTATTATAAGAAATCGCTAACATAAAATAAATTATTAGTCTGCCATTTAAAGGGTCCACAGCTGTACTTCATCTTTTTATGCTAATTGCAAGTATCTAATGTAAATTATTAGGTAACAAAGATAAGCACGATGACAATACCCGTTACATAAACGCGCTTACGTCTATAAAACAACGTTACCTACGTCACAATAGTTACATAATAGTTAAATTAAAATAAATTGCAAAATGGATTTTTCAAATTCAGGTTGATTTTTGATTTTCATTCTTTTCAAGAATAAATCACGTATTGCACAAAAAATAAAATGATTTGTCATTTAATTATTTACTTATTAACAAAATTCATACTTTAAAAAAATCGTAAGATTCTTCTTCGTCTTCGCTGACGTGATCGTTATCTTCTATCTCCCGTTTGTTCTTGTGCTTGTGTGAATACCAGAAAATCGACTTTTCTATTGGCCTGGTCGGCATTTTTCCCATGAAAAACTGGTCGGATTAATTTGACAGGTTCCGTCGCCAAAATCACTATCGGCTGCGCATCCTGTATTTATATTTGAAAGAAGATTTCCTCGTGATGTATCAATTTTAATGCGTTTCACTGTTTACAAAATGTAGGAAACTGAACTGAATTGAACTGTACTCGTAGATTGGACAAGAGCAGTTCCACCATATCTGATGTCCAAAACATTTCAAGATCGTATTTAACCAATTTATCAGCTATAGTTATATTAAGTTAACTTCGTGGCTCTGGGGATCGAGTAGCTCAGGTTGCCGGTCCTAAGTCCGGATAAAGGAGGAAAGTTTCCTGATGAGCCCAGCAACCGGTTCCAGGGTAAAACAAAATTCTGTTCAATGCACTAATACCGATCGTCGGACAAGGATGGGTTAAAACGACGATGTCTATGACGTGATAGATGGGGAAATAGTTTGCAGAGGTATTAGAACAAACCTACAAAGAAGAAGACCTCAAAAAGAGGAAGAAGAGACGGTACGCACATCCTTTAAACTTAACGACCAGCAATGCTATCAACGGCAAATATTCAAATGATTTGCAGTTTTCAAACACGCGTTAGCCTCGAATTCCATGTCCTTGTTTGAAATACGTCAGTAAAATTTTTAAACGATTTTCAAATGAAAATTCATTAAAATAAGGCTTTATTAAACGAACAATCTCTTTATTTTCCCGTTTTTTGTGGAAGAAGAGAAATCGGTCGTCGAACCAAACGAGTGCGACTTATCCTTTTGTTTCGTAACGTCACGATATTGATAAAACAATTTGGTTCAAAAGAACATATTGAATTCGTTATCATAATACCCATCAACATAGCTGACAAGATCGTTTCAGTTTTCAGAAAAGAAACGTAATCAGTTTAAAATAAAAATTCCCAAGATACGCGTGACTCTTGCGATGACTCTTATTAAATATTTTATTTTAACTTGTGACGCCGAAACGATTTTTTAAGAAAAACGGAACATCGCACGTTCATCTAAAACTGCAGATAAAGTAATCTGGACAACCTCGAGTCGTTTAATTTTACGTTGTGTAATCAAATAAAGATAGCAATAATTTTATTGTATTTGATGAAATGAATCACTTGAATAACACGGCACGTAACACCTAAATGCCGCGTGCTTAAAATGCGCACCTAACTATATTATTTTTAAAAGAAGTAGAGCAGAAAATAAGCGTTCACGATATTCTTTAAAAAAAAAATGGAGTTGAAAAACGATAAACGATCAATTGAATTTTAGACTGCCATTTAACTGAATCACACAACAATTTGTTGTATTTCCCGGGTGTTCTGCAAATGCTTATTTCTGCAAAAAGGGAAAAGGGTAAGCAATGGACTTATCAAATATTTATATGTAATGGCGTAAATTTTTTTAATTGAAAAAGTAGCGTTTTACAAAAAAATTACAGTAGCTGATGCTGTGTTCATTAAACCAATGATGGCAAGTTCGTGCGGCGTCTGCAAAACCTTTTGCAAGCGACGACATCCACTACACGAAGAGTTGGACGTCCTTTGTGCAACCTTTGTCCTTTACCTTGTGTAACGAATGTCTTCGACCATTTAAAAAATCCATTCTCAGATATCACAGGGACATCCAAACATTAACAATCATAAACGCCATTGCTTGCAGCGAGATTCGAACCCGCAGCCGTGAGTGCGCTAGAACGTCAGTCGAGAAGCCGACCCTCTAGGCCACACGGCCCCTATAACAGACGTAAGTGCGGATAATAAGCCCCAACACGGGTTGTTATCAGATTTTACCAGATTATGTATTTGCCTTAGGGCCGATCTTTTCATCTTCCATTTAATTTAATCGACACATATTTACCATAGAAACGTTTGTTCAAACAATTGTTTCCATGGTAAAAATTTATCAAGTAAATTTATTGGGAGATGAAAAAACCGGCATAAGATAGCCAGAACAACTCATTTTCGATAAGTGGCGTTTATGCTGTTCCGCCAAAACACCATCGATAAAGCCATTTAAGTGAGAGTTTCGATGTAAGTAAACATTTTACAGTTAAGTTTTGTTTTTTTTATTACTCGTTGTTTATTACTTTCCGATTAAAATTCGTTACCACCACACCTTACAATTAGAAATTAATTTCGTTAATATCCGCCTATCTTTGTTTACGTCATGACACATGTCAAGCATCACAACATGACAAGCATGTCAGATATAAAATTTGTCGTTTTCTGTTTGGCGTAAACAAAGATAGGCGGATATTAACGAAATTAATTTCCTAATTGTAAGGTGTGGTGGTAACAAATTTTAATCCGAAAGACGAAAATTTAAAGTAAAAGATACTATTATTCTTTTTGAGCTGCAGCTTAATTTTTTGGTGTAACTTGTCTAAAAGCTATTTAACATTGGTAAATCCGTATTAAAACACTTATAATTATAACAGAAACTACTATTTAATTAAAAATCGAATAATAAACTTTCGGGAATAGAACATTTTCTCCGGAACCCGTACGGGAATATCTCGCCAAAATACGAACGCAATATCTAGTACTTCTAAAAACTTCGTTATTCAGAAAATGACTAAATTAAAAATAAATGTGTTTTCTCTATCTATAATTAATGCGCGTTTATCTTTAACAGTACAAATAGAATGACGACCAAATCCAGTTAAATAATCAATAAATTCAAGGGTAGTTTGCTGCAGCCTAACAATTATTATTAGAATCTCTAATTAAATAAGCTCCAAATCCATCACTTGTGCACGAATCGAGGAAGTAAAATATTAAAACGTAAACGGTTGCAATTTTTTTTTAATTACGTAACGGCAACGTGCGCCTGAGAACGTCTTCGCGGTGAATAACTATTTTTGGTTTCGAATCTGTTTTATGTAACCGTATTGTTATAGTTGCCACGGTTAAAACAGCATGCCTATATTTAATAAATTAGTATGTATGTAGAACGAAGATGATGTCTACATCGTTATCTGTTGAAAATTAGCAGATAATAATACTTGTCGGTATTATGAGGTATTTAACTTCTCACGCGTATACCTACTAAATATAGACTAGATTATCTAAAATAACCATTTATGTAGATAAAGATATATTCAAACAGTTTTAAGCAGGTTGTGGAGGTCAGATGAGATTACGTGAACAAACAATGACAACGTAATTTCGCACGTTATTTAGTTAAATACATAATTAATGAAACTTTGACGAACTTGTTCAAAATCGTCTACTTTCAGAAATCATTTTCGCAGAAGAGGTACCACCAACAGGGGTGTAGTTCAACTCGCCGCCGTATCAACTCGCTACGAGAGGCAAATTTTCGATTTATTAAAATTATACATGCAGTTGTTTTAAATATGTTTCTACGAATTCGTCAGTGTATATCATGCATATGTACTCTCAATGTTACCATTAATATCGATAATAACTAAGCATTAGGTTATTATGCATAAGAACTTACGAGATTAACCTCTTTTTCAATCTTAACCTAACCCCGTGCACAGTCTTAAATGCATAATTGTCTCTGTACACGGTGTTAATTTTAATTTAATAAGCATTAAAACAACAGTAAATGTACCAATTTTCGTCATTTCATCTTAAAAGGTTCGGGAGATATTAAATAAAAACGATTCTAGGGGCTCTATTTCCCTTAGGGGGCGTTTTAGAAAAAAAAACACACGGAGGTTTTCGTCGTGGTTTGGCTCGCTCTACGTGCCTTCAAGTTTCGACCATTTATTTTTAGGAACACGTTGTATATACATGTATCTAACGTTAATTTGTTTAATTTGTAGTAAAAGTAGAAAAGATAATTAAACTTAATTGTGCGTAAGAAATTTATACATGAATCCCTTCAAAAATCCAGCACGTCAAGTCTCCGGATCGTTTCGTAACATGGACAAGTTGTTTTTCAATAATTATGGGTTTTTACCGCGACCAAAGTCATGCCTATAAATTTGTGTGTCATTGTCTTTTACCATTTTCATTCGACCGATTCGATTCCTTTTTTGGTCGGAATCGTTCGAAACAATTTTAGGAATTTTCCGACGACCGTGTTTTTTCGTTTAGGAGCGGTCGTAAATTTTCCGACGGCGTTTTTTTACGTCGATATGGGATCGGTTACCAAGCTAAGTTCCTTCACATTGGACAGGTCAGTGGAGCACGTGTTCTCTATTTGATCAATTTATTAACGACCGTCTATTTAAAAAATCTCGTGTTTGTGATTAACTATAACATTAATTCTATCATGGCAAAACAATTATAGAAACGAACTCGGTAATACGAGCGAGCTTTTAATGACTTTTAATAAACGAATTTTATTAGCCGCCTGTTTTAAATTATTATTAACTTTTCAACGCTTCATTAACGAAGGTCGTTTACATAATAATTTTTTAATATAAACGATTTTTGTTGAAAATAGCTTTTCGAAGACGCGAAGCTTCACTCGTCGACAACTTGACACGAACATTAACCAAAAAGACGTTAATTATCGTTACGTCCGTGCTTCGCGAAAGGAAAAAATTTGAAACATAGTTTTTAGAAATTCGGCTATTAGTTGTCGACACCTATGTCACATGTCAAAAAATGACTCCGAGCGTCAATCACGATTCGTTTCCATTCAAAGAATATTTAATGAACCTTACAGATATTCAGGAACGCTTCTTCGAGCCCTCGCGCGAGTTGATTTTTGAAGTTTCATTATTTATATTGTTAAAAAGCTACAAAAATTACAAATACAAAAAATACATTCTAGATCTACGAAACTCGAAGGCGAAGCAAGGAGAAGCGAACGGAAACTGGACGAAGAGAAGATGAAAAAGAAGAAACGAAAAGAAGAGGAGGGAGACGAGGTGAAATCGAGAGAATAGAAGAGGAGAAAAAAAACGAAATAGCTCTGGAGCAATAAAACGTATTATTAACGTAATATTCTCACTGGTATTCCTTATTGGGAATAGAAAGTTAATTAACAAAAACAATGCTGTATTTGCATAGATCACAAACTGTAGGCATCAAAAATAACATAAATGATGAAACTATTTTTGTGGTTCTTTGGCAGTTTTTCAAAGTTTCGAATATAATGTTTTTCGTCTGCCATTAAATTATCAAATAAAATTGTTTTACGTATAGATTTTATTTTAAACAGTTCAAATTTGATGTCTAGTCGATTTAGAGAACAAGATATTATAGTCGATAATCGAATAAATTTTTTATTGGTGGGAACGTTGTATACATAAATTAGAGAAGCTTTATCACCTGAATACACATAATAAATCGGCACAGTAATTGAAAATTTAATTCAAAATGTTACAACGGTAAAATTGAAACTGCCAGAAGTGGAGGCCAATTGGGTTAACAAAAGTCCTCTTCGTTACTAACTTGTATTAAAACAATGCCAAATATTATAAATATCACTGATATCTCTTAATATCTGATGCCGACAACCCACATTACTTCAATTTGGGTTGCCGACTTTTAGACGCAAATATACCTACACCTAAGGAATAAAAATTTGACTTTCTGAGATTTTGTGAAATGTAGAATAGTAATGGCTGAAATCTTAAATTTTCAATTAGGGTCAAAATTTCGCCAAAACCATGGGCTATATTATAGTAAGGAAAACGCCTTTAATTCATATTTTAGGCTTATTTCATGTGGAAATCGACATTTTTCAACGAACGCAGACGAAACAAAGACTTTCGGGTAGGGTCAAAATTTTGCAAAAATCATTTACTGAAAATTTTCCAAAACTCGACGTCGTCAAAAACGTGTTGAATTCATTATTTTATGCGTATTTAACGTTGAAATCGATATTTCTCGACGTGCGAAGACGAAATAAAAAATTTCAGGTCGGGCTAAAATTTTGCAAAATCCGTGGACTTAAGGCTTTAGGCTTTTTACTGAAAATTTTCGAAAACTCGATGTCGGCGAAAATGCTTTTAATTTTAATTAATTTTATGCGTTTTTAACGTTGAAATCGATATTTCTCACGGTTCGGAGTCGAAATAAAAAATTTCTGGTCGGGCCAAAATTTTGTAAAATCCATGGACTATATAAGGCTTTTTTACTGAAAATTTAAAAAAACTCGATGGCGGCGAAAACGCGTTTAATTCATTATTTTATGCTTATTTTCCTGGAAAATTATATTCCTCGACGAACGGAGAAGATACAACAAATTTTAGGTGGGACAAAAATTTTGTTAAATCCATGCTCTATAATAAGGCTTTTTTATCGAAAAGTTTCGAAAATTCGATCTCGGCGGAAACGCGTTTAATTTAACTTTTTTCGACAAGCAGTGCTTTCCGACAATCATAAGTAGGTACCTGGTTTATTTAAATAAAACTGAAATTTGTTGGAATTTTTATTGTTTTATCTACTGATTTAGAGAAAATTAGGGAGGCCTAGCTATTAACTTTATCGATGATGTCGCACGTTCGTTGGAATCTTGTAAGTACTAATCGATAAATAATATAAAAATTGCAAAATAATACAAAATTGCATACAACTCACAGGTAGGTAAACGAATCGTTTCTCCGAAAAGCTTAAAATAAAACATTGTTTTCAGAAGAAATTCGAAATTGTTGCCAAGCAGTTTTATATTTATGCTTGTCAATTATAACTTTAAAATAGGTGAAACGTCAAACATTTATTATTAGAGAAATAAAGTTTCGTCCATAACAAACAATTTATTTTGATACACGTATTTCTTACTAATAACTATAATAATATTGTTTACTTTAAAAAGAATGAAACAAAGCAAGAAATGACGAATTACGCGCGTTTCTATCGATTTAAAATTTTCACAAAATTTCAAAAAAAGGTACTACTTATAGATTATGGTTTTTGCAAAATTTTGTCTGTACCTGAGCTAGTCCGGAACTTCTAGAGAAGTCGTTTTTTATGCACAACAAAGCAAGAAATCGCGAAAAACATGCATTTATATCGATTTAAAATTTTCTCGAAATCTAGGAAAAAAAGACCTACTATAATCTGGCAAAATTTTGACCTTACCTAAAATATTCAGTTCACGTCCAGAACCATTTTTTTACGTATAACAAAGCAAGGAATGGCGAAATACGGCGTTTCTATCGATTTAAGAATTTTTCAAAGTTTCGAAAAAAAACATGTTTTTTTTTCAAATTTTGATCCAACCTGAAGCTTTTTATTTAAGTTCAAAACTACAAGAAGAGTCGTTTTTCACTTATTACAAATCAGGTTGAATATTTAAAAATATTTAAATAAATCCTAGATTATATAAAATGATTATAATTATGATGATGATTATGATTAAATGATTATATTATAATGTAGAAAGTTTGTTTTTGACCGTTGAAGATTGTAATGGGACTTAATATAGTTCATAGTCATTTTATAAACGAACGACACCAGCGATGCGACGTAGTTACTTGGGAGAAAAGGACTTAACTGACCAGCTCAGTGGTCCAAATATTAGGATTTTTATCAAGATCGTAAAAATGCGAACAAATTTAGAAATTATTACTATTTTATGTTGTGCCCGCCATCTGTGGATTTGAACGTCGACTATAACGATTTGTAATATTTATGTGCATTACCAAACAAGGAATTTGTAATTAATTCAAAAACAGATCCGTAATGTTACAATAAATTACAAAATAGAATTTATAAGTGTACTTTACGCGTAAAAATTCATATTTCTGACGTCGCTTTTACTATTACAGGTTTCTCTTATTTTAACGTTTACTACTAATTAGATTTTTATTTCCCACAATAGTTGACCCTAACACCAATAGGTGATATATAATAGGTCTAATTCGAATATTTCTAGGATTTGAAACGATTTATCTACGCATACGTTATTTACGATTGGTTTCAATGCTCGTCATTTATAAAAAAATACTAAATTGTAATATTCAGTTTAAAATTTCGAACATGGCATATTCTACCGATGATTTGATTTAATTTTGGAGGTGACTTTTGTAGTCTGCTCGTTTTGTATTTAAACGTTCGCCCGCTCACGAAACAGGTGACCAAAACAAGTTTCAAATGACACGTAGTTACCAATATTGTACATGTTTAATCTTAATATTTGTAATATACATCAAAAACACTCGCCAAGACTGCGCAGTCACCTGCAAAACTAGATCAACTACAAGTTAGTATTATAAATGAAGACTTTGCAACATTCACAAACAATTATTCATAAAACCTCATTACATAATAAATAATTAGAAAAATATTAAGGGCGGATTGTAGATCATTATTATGGTAAGAAAATTTCAAGTTTCTGCTTGGTGGAAATTACAGACTTAGTACGACTAACTCTAAAATATAAATATATTATTCAAATGTAACACATTATAAAATCATATCTTAAAAAATTGAAAATTAATCTTTAGTTAAAATGAAGTTTGGGTAAAACCGAAGTCCTTCTGTAGAGTCGTCTCGACAAGATTTCCCACATTTTTCAGTAGTTAATAGCCTTTCTTTAGCTAACATAACCGATATACCTAGCAATCGAGACAATTCTTCGGAAGATAACGAGCCCTTGTCCTCCAACTATAATGATAAGCAATTTTATAAAATTTATTAAAAAAAATAAATAAATAAATTTACCAAGTCTGCAGTGGATTCTGCTACAGTTGTATCATTTAAACTCGCCAATTGAAGAACAATAACCCCGGTATCAAATCGATGTAGTTTCAAAGGTAAATCGAGACAGTCCATTATTCGACAAGCATTTAACAAATCTTCGGGGGACAACAGTTCCAATCCACGGGCCCTATTTACCCGACAATAAACATCAGTGAGTGCCATTATACCACCAACTTCCGTAATCGGTGCATGAATAATTTCGCAAATTTGTTTTGCGAGACTTCTATAATATTGATTATCAGTTTTATATGCATCCCGGGTAACTGGATCTTCGATACCTAAACTTAATAAATATGATTTGAACCTAACCGTTTCGTCCTCGGTAATATCTCCTTGCTTTTCCTGTAATTTAAATTATGAAATTTTAAATACTGCATAAAAATATGATTTACCCGAATCTTTGTCGAGATATTTTGTGATAAGCGAACCATATCTTTAGCCATAACCATTAATTTACTGAGATCTTGAAAAGCGAGAGAAATACTTTCGTCGGTCTGTTTCTGTCTCTCTTGTATGCTACGCTCAATACCAACGATGCCTGTACGTAATTTAATATTAGGCGGCGGAGGAGGTTGTTTTGCAACTGATGCTTGATTTTGCTGAGGCCATTCCCACTTTCGTTTTGCTACACAGTCGTTCAATACGCCCGTAACATCTGTACTAAAGCCTTCTCTAAAGGATAACTTTATGAAATTATATACACTACTTGGCTGAGGACCTTCGTTTCGATCTACAATAAACTAGGTGTAAAGGTGTTTTTAAAATTCCATTAAATAAATACCTGGTAAGGGTTCGTTTAAATAGAGAACGACTTTACGCGAACGACTAAAACTAAATGCACTTGGACTTTCTTCTTCTATAAAAACTACTAAGGACAGAGGCAGAGACAAGCAAACTTGCCCTAGAGCAATAGCACCGGGACGTCCCCAAAGTATCCTATGCGTTGTTATCATTAATTCGCCGCCCTCGAAGGACGTCTACAAAGAATTTTAATAAGAATTAGTTAACAACAAGCAATTGGTAAATGGAGGTTATGAATCTCTAACCTTTTGATCGCCATCGTATAAACGAACGTTTTTATCTCGCACAAGATAGTGTTCGTTTGGCAACAATAATGGACTCGTATATTCAAAACGATTCATATTAAATTTATGTAAATAAAACACTGACAATCCTTACAGAACAACGTAAAATTACTAAACCATAATGGCAAACGTATAAAACGTAAATAAAACTAATAAAATACACTAGGTGTTTTCGTTTACGCACAACAGATGGCACTACATTTTAGTTCGGTAATTCCCATTTAAATAGTTTGAAACCGGTTTAATTATTATAACTATAGGAGATAATTTATTGTTATACAAAAGCATTACAATACGCTTAACGATGAACATGGTCGACAGTTTCATCAGAAAATTCTGACCGTGTAGAACGGCACTGAAGAAAATGTCCCATTCTTTTATGTTAAAAAGCTACTGTTGGACTCTTAGTAAAGATGGTAAGATGGCTCATATGGTATATATCGATTTAAGTATTGGGTGCTATGTCATATAAATTTAATTTAATTTACTATCTTATTTGTGTTCAAGACCTCGAAGAAATGGTTTTTATCTTTACGTGAAAGCACTGCTTGTGAAAATCTGTAGTTTGCTCACAATTAGCTCATAACTTTAATCTTTACCTCGATAAAAATGCATCTACACTTTTATAATTATAAATAAAATGTTTTTATACCAAACAAGTTGGTATAGTAAGTTAAAAAAACCACACCAATTAATTTGAAAATTTAACTGTGTAACACGAGATATATCGTACTTTGCTTAATCGAATTGCAGTCTATATCAATTATTTAAAATATTTTAGATATTATTAGACTACAGCTTTTTTTTTAATTTGTTGATTTATGTATACACAGTTGCAAGTATAAAAATAAAATGAAGTTTAAATGATTTAAAACGTAGTATATTCACAAAAAACTTGCCACGTGTCGCAATACTTTTCCTATTATTTTTTTAAAGAAAAGTAAGCAAATGTATACTATTTTATTTAAAATATCTAACCATAACGTTCTCTTTCAAAATACATTAAATGTATAGATTAACATGAAGATGGTTATGAAATTATTAGTGATTATTGAAAGGCATATTAACAAAAATTTAAATTAATCAATGTTACTTTTTTACATCGGAAACAACCTGAGCAGCTAAATCGGCAAATTTTGCCATATAATCGACACTGCTTTCTGTAAGTAAAGATTGAAGTTGAGCGTCCACCTTAAAAGTTAACTCGTGTTAAAATAGCATCCTAAAAATAATTACAACTCACGTCCTGCGAAAGATGAGTGTCGTCTGTCGACGTCCCCGTACTATAGTTAGTAGATTTCGTGGGTGATTCTAGATGGCCCAGAAAACTACTCAAGGAAAAATCTGCCACTTCAGAATTCAACCAAGTATTTTCGTTTTCTTTCAATATTCTTGAAGGGCTCGTTGGTGGAGTACTGGCAATGTTATTCGACAATAATCCTAAAACGTTTGCATGAAGCACATGTAAAATGCCTAATCATGTGAATGCTTACCAACAAAACTAGGTATACTACTATCATCTTTATTCTCGAGAAGCTGATCGTTTTGGGGCACTAAAGCCAGTTCCAACAAATTTGATATGCTAGTAGGAGACCCAACTCTGCTCGGAGTAACTGCATTGTCGCTCATATCGATTGTATTTGGAGGAACTGTGTTATTTATGTCAATCAACTCTGAATCAAAATTTGCAGATGCGTCCTTCACGTTTTTGTTCGCGATAGTTGGAGCAACACTGGTACCGTGATCAACCGATACCGTTTTTGTGATGTTGTGTTCTGCTTTATCCAGCTGTACAATTTTAGGGGCGATAGACCTAAAACCCGGAGAGATATCCTTATGCGATATGATATTCATTTGGACTATTTGTCGCCCACTGTCGTTTTTGTTCGGCAACAAGGACAACCTTCTCTCGACTACCACCGGTTTTGATCTTGGCCGACGTCCCCTTCTGTTACAATATCGTGGTAAACGTTGAATCGACTGCAAATTAAAAACAAAAATAATAGAATCGAACTGCCCGACATTCTAAACTTACGTCCAGTTGTGCCCTAAGGGAGTCGTTCGGTGAAATAGGTCGTCTGAAGAAAGCTGTTGTCGGCGAAAACTGTCTGACGGGTGCTTGAATTACTACAGGAACTATAGGAGTAACAGATGAATTTTTTAGCATACTCATGCTGGAATTGTCGGAAGGGGTTTGTTTCTAAAATTAAAAACAACAAATTTACATTTTAAAACTGTCATAAAATTCAATACCTCTGCCAAATCTGTATTCTTATCGACGACTTTTGTGACCGTCAGTTTTTTGGTGGTCGCATTAGGTTTATTTGTACCGCACACGTGCCCGCACGGACAATGCACAATATTTTTACGGTATTGCAACTTAGCTATCGACAGTAACCTTTCCAAAGTGCCAGTCAACGAATCGTTAGATTTGTGTCCGTCGTTTTCTGTTACATTTAAAATTTTGTTCGAAACAGGTTGTTCTTGATTGTCGACGACGTTCATGCTATCACAGTTTTTAACGTCAGTTTTCGTCTCATTTTCCAGATGATCCCAACTGTATTGTAGCGTCAATTTTGAATTTGAGCCAAACTAAAATAATTATTTAATTTCTACATTTTCGCCGGATGAATATTTTGACCTAAGAATTAAATTAGCTCTATCAAGTGGTAGTCGATAATTTTCAAATTTTGCGGCGAATTTCTGTTGTTATCTCTTAAAAATATTTTCAGTCAATAGCATTAAACAAATCAATCGAGAACATTTGATGATGTTGAAAAAAATATAGTTCAGTTTTGTGCGCTTCGATGTTTTTAAGCAAGAGCTTACGAGATGTTTATAAGTTTAATGTTTATGGAAATTATTGGCCAAATACTTAAACCAAAATAGTGTAGATTTGCATAGACTGACATTATATTTTTATGAAATTTAGAGTATTTAATGGTCCTATGGTGTAGTACAAAAATACCAATTTTTAGGGGCCTGTGTTCAGTATGTGAAATGTTAAGGCTATGAAAGTTTTTGATTTTTGTTTAAAAACAAACTCGGAGATTTTTTCATTTTGCTTTAGCGGGCCTCCGAATCGAGATGTAGAACTGGAACTGGTCTCGTTTAAAAGCTCCTTTAACGGGCTTTTATATGATATACAACACTGTAGGTTTGTATAATGAAAATAATTCAAAATTGATTGTCTCAAAAATTGATTTTTTCATGATGTGTAACACATATTAACTCATATTTTCCCCTGTTCATGCCCTAAGGGGCGAAATTTCGAAAAATCCTTTCTTAATGGACGTCTACATCGTAAAAGAAACATGTCCTCCAAATTACACATTTCTAGTTTCAGCTGTTTAGGCTGGGCGTTGATCTGTCAGTCATGCTACATTTTTATATACATATATAAAATAAAGCATATTAAAAGAGCTTTCAAATGAGACTACTTCCAACTCCATATCTCAATTGGTGGCCGATTTATAGTTAGTTAAAATATCTCAAATTTTTAATAAAATTTTAAAAAGTTAGGCTTAAATATCTTTTTCTCGTGCGAGCTTAAAAATAAAAAACAATGTATTTTTTTATATCTACAGAGGATCATTAAGTATGCCGAGTTTTATCAAAATCTAAGTAAGCGAGCTAGAAAACTATTATAAAATTGTGATGATTTTTACTTTTATAAATCTTTTATTATACTAAATTTTTACCATTAAATAAAGTTCTCCAATAGACAGAGTACCACATGTATAAGAAGTCCATCCATTACGTATATTATTGATAAACTCTTCCTTTTTAACGTCCTCGCACAAATCCTCCTTGACTTCCTTGTTTTTTTCCACAACAGTGGGGGCGCCCGTTTCTTGTAAAGCCAACAGCGTATTAACAGCTTGGTCGATCACTTCATCCACATTAGACGATAATTCTGGTTCTTTAATGCAATTTTCGTTATTGTCCGTGTTGATTACTCTGTTATTAACTTGCAATAGTTTTTCATTTGAGCTTTCATTACGAGATCGCTTTGTACTTCCTTTTCTTGTAGCCCCTTCGATCATAATGCATCAAAAAACCAAAAAAAATCGACCCACTTTTCATACATATAATACTTACATTTCACAAACCACAACTGTTCTCCGGGCGTTTTGACGCCGACTCTTGCTTCAAAAGCATTTAAACAAATACTGTGACTTGTGAGATATTCACTTAAATTAATTGTCGGCAATTCAATGTGCGTTTTCGAAGGCGGAGCTAAACGCAAACAAGGTTCCAGAATTGTTTTGTTGTCTTCTATCACTTTTTTTTCAGGTACACAATCAGTTACCACAGTATTTGTCGGTGTTACAGCATTTTCGTACTGTATAAGTTCAGGAATTTCAAATGGATTACTTGGATGGCTCACTTTAAAATGAAAAATAAGTTTTAAAACGCAAAAGAAAGAAAAAAAAAAGGATACAGCAACGGCGCTTGCAGTTTTCCATTTACAACTTAGGAATTTAATTAAAGTACTCAGTCTTTTTTGTAAAGAAAGAACAGCCTTAATACGGGGATTCTGAGACAATCCTTGAATATACAACCAAGTATTCATATCTTTTGGTATCAGATCCACATTTACACGCGTCGGTAGCTTCAAATCATCATGTTTCTCTATACAACAAATAATAAATAGGTATATCGATTAACTAATAATAGAAAATATTTTACCGTCTAACTGGTTTAGTTTACGTAATGCTCTGCACATCGGCGTCCTAATTCGTAAAGTCTTTCCTTTAGTACGTATCGCCAGTGCACCTCTATAAATTAATTCGTTGAGTTTCATGCACGTCTTTTCGCTAACAGATCCGATTTTTTTCCTCAATTCGCCGTAATTAATAAGGCCGTACAGTTCCTGAGCCAATTTCTTAATATCTACAATTAAATCGATTACAATTGTTTTAAAAACCTTACAAGCATTACCATCTGAAAACTTTAAATGTTTAGATATTTTATGCCACGTGCGATAATAAAAATGTCGAACTTGGTCCTTAGTTTTCATCACCGAATCTGGAAGACCTTTTTTCTTTAGTTTATTGGTAATGTACGAATAAATCGACTCGAAATCTTTGCCAAATTCATTAAGCGCCTCGAAGAATAGATTTTTATCTTCTTGAGACCACGACGGTCTAAATAATGGTTTTTTCGTTTCCGGCTTCACTTCTTCTTTAACAACTTCTACTGTAATTATTAAATTCCGTGTGATCGATTATAAATTTAATTAACCTTCAAAATAACTATAAGTACCTTTCTTTGTTTCTGTACTCGTCGAAGCAACAATAGCCAAGTCCAATTTCATCTTTTTAAAAACGCGTGCACTCGTCCTAAGTTGTTGACTTTTGCAGTCGGACCCTTCCACATTGTTGTAAGTAGTTACCGAACCGAACAATTCCTCGATCGGTATGTTGTTTTGATCTAATACGGGTTTCGCGTTAACCGATATCTCGTTGTTCATATTGACATTATTTGAAGGTACTGTGAAAATTTTAAAACGTTTATACCGAATAAAATAAAGGAAGTATTTAATTACCATTGATGGTTACATTCAGAGACCTTATGTGTATATAATCATCTTGAATGTTTAGCTTAATTTGGTTATGTATTAGCACTGTAATGTAATATAATTAAATGGGGGCCTTTCGACGTTATCATACAGTTTTTAAAATAAACGATTTTCCTGGTAAAATTAAAAATTGCATTCCTGTTTAAGAGTACAATGTCTACCCTGACTCTTCAAAATTAGCGACCACTTTTTATCGGTTTATTCGCGGAACACGTTTGTGTTTTGCGCGGTAATGCCGATAGTTAAATTAAGTGATCTTTTTTAAACAGATTTCCATCGATTTATGTGCATTTAAATAATAAATAAGCGTAAATAAAAATTTACAGTTAACGAGATCATAAATTAATGCAAATGGCGATGTGTTCAGTGTTGTAAGATTTCTCGTAAAATTCGTAGAAAACGTGCGTAAATCATCGAGAAAGTTATAAATAAAGACAAATCGAGTGCTAAATTAAAAGCATGCAGAATTATATGCCGTTACCTTAACGACGAACTTTAAAATTTAACATTTAAACTTGGAGTAAACACAACTTGCCGTTGCCCACCACTCAAACACATTCGTTACCAACATAACCTAGGATATCGCAAAATGACAATAATTGTTATAAATTTTAACTACAACGTTACAGAAGATTATGAGGGATTATTAGTGACTTGTATACGTAAAAATATTTAAACTGTCCGGTTGTTCACTATTGTAAATGGGCGATATTATGGTTTGTTAACTAGGCACGTATATTAAACCGCAACTTTTAAAAAATTCAAATTAGAGGGAATAATATCCTAAAAGTGGGGGTAAATATTTGCGGCAAAATATCTACAATATTTAAAAAACGCATTGAAATTAAATCGTTTACTTTTCGAGCATTAAAAATTTTATAATGAACGATGCTAAAAAGCATTAAAAATAGTATAGCTACTAGTTCGTTATTAATTTTTAAATTAAACGCCCTAAATTAACTTCGAATTTATATTTTTCGTTAATAATAAGTATATATCAATCGTCGAACCAATAAATTAATAAAATTGTTGTACGTAATTAAAAATATATAATTATATAGCTCTCGTTTTAAGTTGGCAGTGAATGTATAGGTTGAATTTAATTATTTCGCGCCAACCAATAAAATTGCAAGACAAATATACAGCGCCTAGAGAAAAAAATTGCACCGTTTTATAATTTATTTATGTTAAAAAAACACATTTCTTGTACTTTTAATTGTAGTTTAAATATTTGAAACCCTGCCAAACAGGAAATGATCGATTTTTTTCTCTTTACATAGTTTATTGTACTGCAAATGTTATTAATCGCCTTTTTGTAAATATAAATAAATCATATTATAATTTAAACTATTTTAAGATTTTTGTTTAATTGGATCCGTTTAATATTAACAGCGGGTATTATGAAATGAATCAAAAAGAATATTTTTGATAATTAGTGTTTTCCATTTCTAATTCCAAAAATTTCTGTAATCCATTCTTCAACAAATTCATAAAAACCCTAGATAAGATGGTTATGTGAAAAGAAAGAATTCAATCAATTACAATAGATACATTTATTAATCAAATCTAAAAGAAACATCACTCCCCCTTCCTCCGGCAAGCAGAAATATACATAATTTATAATAAGAAAATATTTATCATCTAACACAAATTCTGTACATAATTAGAGCCTTATATAAATGCACCATAATAAAGTAAATAGTAAAAATATTTTTATGTACAAAGTAAATATTATTTATTACTCGGCTTTCAGCAATGCGATATTTTATACATTTTTTTTGCGTCCGTTTTCACTGGCCCGTAGAAATCAAATCCTTATTGTTGATGCTCGCTAATGCCAATTCAAAATGAATTCATAAACATTTCGAAGCTTCTGCCAAATTTAAAAATCTGATCTTGTTTCGTAAAACAAAAAATAATACTGAAGCAGATTTTCCTACTTTCAGAATATTAAATAAACTATAATTAGTTTTAAAAATTAATCGATCAATTAATTTAAATAATTATTCATTTGAGTCTATATTATTTCCTTGAATTTTATCATAACACGGTCTACACACGGGCACCGCTTTTTGCGAAAGATGACCGGGAAGAACGACCTGTTTGTCTATACATCTAATACAAAAGACCTCGCCGCATTTTCTACAATGGTACTGAAAAAAAAATGTTTGGTTATTATTATTTTTTTCGAATAACGTACGCAGTTCACAAACCTTTCTACTAAAATGATCGAAAGGTGTCGAACAAACGCACTCGTTAATATTTCTTAACGT
This sequence comes from Rhagophthalmus giganteus, assembly GCA_036326145.1. NCBI lineage: Eukaryota > Metazoa > Arthropoda > Insecta > Coleoptera > Rhagophthalmidae > Rhagophthalmus > Rhagophthalmus giganteus. Next base: position 10,985,658 of record JARFJA010000036.1, on the reverse strand, counting down.
TTTCCAATCTAAAGCGACAGAATCTAGATCCTTAATGACCTCTTGGACGCCTTGAGAATTTTCCACAGATTGTAAATTTTGAGGCATGTCCTTATCCTTACTTTCCGATTTCAATGGATGATTGTCGTCTGCGCATTCTAACTGACACAAAGTACTTTTCTCGTATAGGTATTTATTGTCTAACACATTTGTGTCGTCCGGTTTCAATATACCAATCTTCGATTTAATTTTCTTTTTCTGAGCCGTATTTAATAATAACGATTTCACGGACGAAATTTTCTAAAAGCGAATTTATTATTTTCCGATGTTTCAAAGTTTTGTAATTTTTTGGTACCTTTGTCAAATATTTAATGTGGTCCTCCAGAGAGTGACTATGATCGCAAGTTGCTAATAACAAATCACCGAGTGGTTCGCGTGGATGCACTCCGCTTTCAAATCTGCAGTACATTCCTCTCCAAAACCTAAGCTTATTTGTTAAATTAATGAATAAACGTCAAATTTAATACACACTTTATATTTTGCGGACATAAATTAGGTATTAAAATTCCGGGAGTTTCGTCCTCTAAATAGACGGGATTTATGTATTCGTTCAAGTGGTATGCCATATAACCCCAAAGCGAGAACGTTCGTTCAGATAATCTATAAAAAATAGGTTTTGCATGCAAAAGTAATAATATCGGTACAAATTTACCTTAAGTCCAGTCTGTCTTTTTCGCAATTTCCTATAAACGTACCAAACTGACATGACATCACATGATCGTGCAGCGTAAGCAAGAAACGTTCATTAAATTGGAACGTTAGTGGAAATTGTTGAGCGAGTTGCCACGTCGCGTCTAGCAATTGAGTGAATACTGGCGATATTTCTTTGGCATCGCTCTGCACGTGACCGCAACGTTCCGAAAATTTATGTCCAAAAGCCAACCAGTCTTTTTCTATAAGTGCCTGCATTAAAATATTTATTTGTTAGTTAATTCGATGATTCGCACCCTGCCAGGGCCCTATTTATTGATATTATTTAGATCCAACAATATACACCTACCTGAAATCCCTTAATTGTTCTGTAATAGGGATCCAAAAGTAAAGAAGCAAGCGAACAAACTTGTGCCGTTCTATCCCAACCGTCAGAACAATGAACAACAACGCTTATGCCATCTTCCAGGGCTTGTGCAATGAACCACGACGTGTCTAATATAGATTTAATGTGTTTCAACCAGCCGCTAGATTCTAAACCACTCAGGAAACTGTTCATCGTTGGATTTTTTTGTTCGCATGCTGAAAAATAACAGAAACTCGATTAACGACAAAATGATAACCAAATGCGGTAAATATAATGTGGTAAAAAATGCACGTTAATTATATATTTCAATTGTTTAATAATACAATTATGCGACTGAAAAAAAAATCCAAACAAATTTTTATTCTGTCTAATTTACCGTTCGGAATATATGTGTTAGAAATAAATAATAAAAGTGATCCAGGCATGGTAATGGCTTTAGCTTCCCAAAAAAGTGCCTTTAATGACCAAATTTACAAAAAAAGCCCAAAATAGTATCAAATAGTAATTAAATAGTGACCATTTTGGTTGTCTAGAATAATAAATAAATAAACAAATAAATTGAGAAAATAGAGGAGAATACCCTCCCACGCTCCTTCTGGCAAAATTCTAACTAAGACAAAGACTAACTGCGTTCTTACTTCCTCAAAACCTTTCTTTTCAAGTGCCTGCCCACAATCTCGCCTGAGCTTCATCGAAAAGTTTTTTAGCAGCTTTTCCCTCCAGCCTCCAGCTTCATCCTCTTTTTCTTTAATTTCCAGTTCTTTCTTATCTGAGACTTGTTGTTTTAGCTCCTCGGCATCTCAGCGCCTCTAGCCAACTCTAAAAGTTCTTTTGTGACTAAGACATGTTCCAGTTTGTAATGATATACTTTTAGATATGATTTTACTGTCAACATAAATTCCAAGGTCTCCTGACATGTAAGTGAACTTTACTTAAGCATTAAGTGTCCCGACACTAAGAAGTATTTTTAACATCTGAATTTCCACATGATAAAGCAAGAGCAGCTTTAACAACATTTGTAACTGTTGGAAACTTTGATGATCCATCATCTCACATTTCAACATTTTCATCATTGGGTCGCTTGATTAGTACAATAATAATTATTACGTACTATGTTACAAATTACTGACCAAGGTGAAAAAGCTTATTTTTACCTGATTTTACTGATCGTTTTCTATCCCTGAGTAAATGAATGTAACTTTCTTACCTATAAATTAAAAGTGACCGAGTATTCGAGTCTGGGATTCAATTTCCAGTTTAAAATTAAGCAGTCATTTATTACAAATAAAATATGATCAATATCACTTATAGACAAGGTCAGCATCATGTTTTTGTAATAGATTAGAAATTAAAATATGGTTTGAAAGTACACGAAATTCTTCCCATGTCAATATAAGATAATCTAATCATTGTTCGATAATAAAAATCACAGGATAACGTCTTAAAAATAATCTCAATTATTATTGCGATCCGAGACCAATTAATTGTAACAATATGCGGTGAATAACTAAAAAAGAATCAATAAAGTATATAGATAATTGTTCTGAGTTATCGGTAAAAATGTGATTTCAATGTTTTAAAATTTCACTATTGATTTTACTAACAATAAAATTAAATTATATCGCTTTAAGGCCGTTTTTTTTCAATCGCTAGTTAAATTCTTATCATTAGGCAATCACTGTTATGAATGTAGAGAAATGATTGTCGAAACAACTGTTTCTATGGCCTACGACTTATGATTGAAGTTAGTTAGCGATTGTGAACTGGGGCCCAATTCTTTAACCATTCGCTTACAGAACGTATGCGAAAATGACGTCACAACAATGGGTTTCTATAGAAATCCGTTTGTTGTGACGTCATTTTCACATACGTTCTGTAAGCGAATAGTTCGAGAATTGGGTCCCTGGCCCTTATATATTTTAAATCTGGTGCCTACGTACAACAATAAATCATCCACAAAAACCACAATCATTTATGGAAAATTTTGAGACAATATTACTTTTGCTCATTTGACAGAAATGAAAAATTGGCAACTACATATTTAATCATACTTGAACAAACAAAAAAAAACAACAAAACATCTACTTACTCTCTGTTATTTTGGACAAGCTGTTGCGCATCACGTGAATATTTTCGACGCCCAAAAAATGAAATTTAATATTCTCATAGAACGCCTCGTTCTCGTATCCTTTCCCCGCAGCCCTGTTTGCCATGGCGTTTATCTAAAGACTTCAAACTATATTAACGTGCATTTGGATTGAACAATGCAAATTACCTTTGGTCTTGTATCAACAACGTACATGAAGGTGGAATTCGGATTCGTTTTAAGTACATGATTAAGCATTTGTTCGTCTTCTAAACAACGAGCACTAAATCCCGAGAGAGGCTGACTACACCGACTTATGCTCGACTTGTTGTGATGTAAATATGATAATACTGGCAGTCTTCCTTTGGACCGAAACCGCGAACTTCCCATCAATATTGTTGTACTAGCCGTTGTCGGTACATACAGAAACTTTGGGTACGTGTCGCATAGCTGAAATTTGTTAAATTTCTCCACTCGATCGATACCAGAGTTGGTCGAAACTAATTTTTTTACCTCGTAATCTTTATTGAGCAAAGTTAGACACCAATGATCGTTAGGAACTCCCATCCGTTTGTATTCCGATTGTAAATCGAAAAAATTCCATCCCATTCCTTTTGGTATATCTTCCGCACTAGATGTGTACTGAAAACAATACAGGTCCTCGACGTTTCCGGGTTGAGCCAATTGTTGTAAAGTGACGTAAATATCGTGACAATCTCTTTCTTTCGGTATCACAAATGTAACGGACAAAAATGTTTTGCATCGTATTAGTAGAGGTGAACCGGTCGTGGTAAGCGGAAGTTTTTCTAAACTAGCGATGTGCATGTGTAAAATCTACAATACAACAGACAGTTGAAACACGTTTAATGAACCGAAGAAGGCTATTATGTGGTAGGTACCCATGTTTCCTTTTTAGCATCCGGATCGACAAATATAAGGTGAGTTGCAGTCAAATATAAAGTGCCTTGCGATGGAATTTTCGAATACCGATCCAGCATACGAACATTTTCGACCTGAAATGTTTTAAAATTATTTTCATCAAAAGTGATTATAAATAAATTAGGTGCAGACGACCGTTTCGATGGAGAAAAGCCCTTTTTGTCCTAACACCGAAACCAATCTACCATACGAATGAACTTGTCAACTTAATATGGTTAGACGAAAACTACTCGGTCTAGTGATTTTGTTAACTTTGAAATGTCAGCTTTTCTCAATGTGAAAATGGAAAATCGATAACCCATTAGAATGTAAATAACTTTGTAAACCGAGGGGCACATTAATTTATTGAGGCACGAAATTCTATTTATAGAATTAAGAGGTAAACACGTCCGATCACGGAAAAATTTTAAATTTTGACGATACCTATACGTCGTCGTGTCGTTGTCCGAACGGCTTTCCCATTGATCCGTTGAACAAAAATAGGTCAATATCAACGTTATATATGGGTCAGAGAAGTCGGTTAAATAATCTTCAGAATCCCGAGGGATTTGTCCGAACGTGCATTATCGAGACTAACCTTCTGATTGATGAGCGCGCCCCTTAACAATTCCGGTGGCTCTTCTTCTTTTCCCAATAGCAACCACGATTTAATTCTTACGTACATGGAAGGAGAAGATGTTAATTTACGATTAAATTCGATCGGATCCACATAATCTTGCATCTTAACTAACTTCGATCGCTAATTTTTCGAAGCGGCGCGTAAAATTTGTTAAAACGCGAAAATCAAAAATATATTTGCACGTGTATGGCGCGTCCGAAAATTCGGAAATTGAAAATTTCGTGCCGACACGAACGTTGTATTTTCGCAAAATCTCGACACTGAAAGGGCGCCTGTGCCCTTGCGTAGTCCCTTTTGCGCGCAGTTTATTCCGTAAAGGATGCGCTTTTGAACTTGTTGTGTAGTAAACTTAGAACTATACTCGACAATCAATAAAACCCATTAAGTAATAAACGAATAAGTAAATACCTATACAGATAGATATTATAAAACACTACAACGCAAACTCGCGTACCTAACTGCTAACAAAAAAAAAATTAAGATTATTTATATCTCGTCGTTAATTGCCTCAATTTTATTATATCTCATTTATGAATGACACCGTCGTTCATTTTTGAAATAGTTAATTTCCATTTAGCACGCTACTACAATGAAATTATAGTATTGACTGTTTAAAACATGCAACACGCAGGCGAAAAATCAATGTTGCTGCTAGTATCGCTAGATATATATTTTTTTTGAAAACCCAATAGGCAGCAAAATTTTTGATCTCCCCTGTATATGTTTTATGTTAAGTTTCTTTGCCGATTTAAACGTTTTGAGTTGAGCAGAACTTTTCCCCTCAAAAAAATTAATATATTAATATAGCATTTATTGCCAGGCATTCAATTATTTTTTGAAAAAAAACAAATCAACTTCAATGAGATAAAAATGACTTTCCGATGAACCCCATCTGAAAGTATTTACTCGGATATCAACATTCAAGATATATGCGTTTGATAATACTGTTTTTCTATGTTGCATTTTTAATGAAACACCCCGTATATATTTTTGTAAATGTTACCATTTATACGAGAAAGGCATCATGTAAATTTTATTGTTTATGTATAATAGTCACTAAATTCTTATCAAGTGTCAACTATATTACCTACAACTCCATTTCATAGAATTCATAGTAACTTGTAATTACATGTCCAATAATAAAAATTCGATGGCACTGTTTACAAAAATTGTCGAGGTTCTCACCGTGAGTAAAGAGTAGCGAAGTGGTTTCAAACGAGCCATTTGAAAGTCACTTTGGTGTCATTTTGAAGATCGAAACTTGCGATCCCACAACGTTTGAAATAACACCGAGATAATGTCACTTCCTTCCGTTATCTTCCTTCGTAGTATAGATTTTGTGGTTTAGTGGACATATTAAAAATAATGTCGTTAATATTTTTCCTTTAATAACAAAAACCAAAACAGACATTTACGAAGGATGGATTTTGAGTGAAGCCTCTACAATTGCGAAATAATATACATACAATAATTAAACGATAATTGAAATAGTGGGTCATAGAAAGATACCTTATATAGATAACATTATTCTTTAAAAATTCGGTGATACAAATTTTAGTCCCCTCCCACCCTACTTTGACATGGTGCCTATTTACAAAGATATGTATTTATCGAAAATAATTAGTACACGGTATTAGCATCAAGATTATAAAAAAAAATAAAAAGTGGGTACAATTCAATTTCTATTTACTAGTCGAGGTACGTTCGAACACTTCGGGGTGGCAGATAAAAGAAAAGAATCAATTATGTACCTCTAAAGCATTTCGAGATATGTTTTAAAGGTAGGTATGAATCACCGATATCAAGAAAAAGCAAAACAAATAATATTTACTTAGGTACTGTGCAATTATCTCATAATGAGTTGAGAGATTAAACACAGTAAAGAAAAAAATATACTATATATTTTTTCATATTAACCAAATAAAATTTTCAACATTCTTAATGCCCAAACGATATTAAAATGTTTATAATTATAGATTAATACAATAAAATCCACAAAAATTACGATTACATTCGATATGATCAGAAAATCGAATAAAAAAAATAATGTTATCGGTACAAAAGAATATCGAACAATTATTGCCAAACATTAAAATCGGTAAATATACTTATACGGTCGTCGAACTAAACCAATAAAGTGGAAATTTACAAATACCTATCTTATTACATAAAACACTCCAATGGAAAATTTTGAAGACTGCAGTCGAAGAACAGAAATTGAATTACTTAATGATCGATTAAGTTATTACTATTATAGTAAGTAATTCAAGTTGCTAAACATTATTATCAAACAAATTAAATAGTTAATCGATTGACCGATAATTATTTTGTTCAATTTAGTTTCGTTGAAAACAGACACAAATAAGGCGACAACCTTATACCTTTAAAGGAAAATTAAATATTTGACAATGATATGTTATAGACTTTAAACCAAATAACAAGTCAAGCATTCTACAGCTATTTTTTTACAAAAACGAATTGTTAACGTTATTTCATCCAGAACGACATTTGCAACTGTTGGTACGTATTGACTTTTTCATTTGCCCTCGTAGACGCATAATATACGCCAACATTTAAAATCCATATTTATACTAATTTTAAAATATTTTTAAATGACTTATTAATCGATTCACGAAATAATCGTAAAGACAAACAATTGCGTATTAAAATTTTATTATAAAAACTAACCTACCTTAGGTGTTTTTATTAATTCCATTTTATTAAATTTTCGACAATATTATCTTGCAGAACAGGACATTTCTTGTTGTTCAAAATACTACACTTAAATTATACACCTTTATCGCCAGGAAGTAGGAAAAGTTTATTACATTTCACTCGCATGAAGAGGTTAACTTCAAAAACATCTGGGAAGGGGCTGACCGCCGTAACGCAACAGCGCAAACGTAAATCGACGAATGTCCGCACTATTTACCGTGATTGTTAAATTAATATAGGATTAAAGATCTGTATTATATTAGCACCACGTTAAATATATTAATTGTAAACTATTCGTTGGTTTTCAAAATAATATACGAACTGTCGATAAATGTCAAGTTCTATTGAAAATGTCGTCTCGGCAACACTGGAAATGTCATTAAACGTTTCTATTAAATTCGTACGACGCTAATATTCAAAATTGTAGTTTACCGTTTATTAATAAAATTAATAATTCAACCTTTATTATTTTGTATAATTAATAAATTAATTGAAATCACAGAAAATTAAAAACAAGTGAAGTGACATACTGAAACCGCATTGCCTCTATAAAATAAAAATAGATTTTTCGAACTAAACGAAAACAAAGTATTTGTTTATTTGAATTCTATTTTAAATTTGAATGTACTTTTATATTTACAATGCAATTAAGCGCGTCTTTATCTGTTTGTCAACAAATAAAGAAACATCGGCTATTCTAATTATAAAAAAAATTAACTACAACCTCGCAAACGACGACGGTCTTGCGCGTGTGCGTTTAACTTTGTTATGGAATTTACTAGAAGTTCGTGATTTCGTAGAAAATTTCGTGTCATCATCCCAAATGTTCTATTTAAGCTAGCGACACCGTGCAAACGCAAAGTAATAATTGTTCTTTGTTGGAAAGTAACGATGGAGTTTCCCGATCTTGGAAAACATTGCACTGTCCCGACTTGCAATAAATTAGGTTAGTTTTTCATTTCGTTCTTAAAGATAAATATCTAACAACGTCGTTGGTTTTTAGATTTTTTACCAATCAAATGCGACGCCTGCGATCAAATATTTTGGTAAGTTTTGTAGATTATTATTAAATTAATTATGAACGAGTATTGAAATTAATTATAATTTGCAGCGAGGAACATTATCAATACGCCATTCATGATTGTTCGAATGCCTATAAGAAAAATAATCAAGTTCCTGTATGTCCATTGTGCAACATACCCATTCCGATTAACCGCGGACAGCCCCCCGACATAGCAGTAGGTGCACATATAGGTAGAAATACTCGGAATCTCGCCAGTTAAACTTGTTTTAATAAGTACCATTTCAGATAATGATTGTCAATCGGATCCGGCCAAACAAAGTAGAAAAGTATTTACAAATAAATGTATGTTGAAAGGATGCAAAGTTAAAGAAGTTGTACCAATAACATGCAACGAATGTACATTTAATTATTGCCTTAAACATAGACATCCAACTGATCATAACTGCAAAGGAAAAACTGAAGCTATTAGAAACAAAAACTAGTAAGCATTTGTTAGGTTTACGATTCTTGCATTAATATTTTACTTTTTTATAGTCGGGCAGCTATATCGAGACAAAATCGAGGCAACGTCAATTCTCAAAGTGGGGAATTTATCTCTCAGATTCAGGGTGCTATGGTACAATCGATTTCTTTTTTATAAAATTAGCAAGATGTTTAACCTTCAATGATTTTAGAGCGACGATGAAGCTTTAGCAAGAGCCTTGGCACTGTCGATGCAAGAAGCAAGTGTTAAAGATGACACATTAACTCAAGAAGAGTTAGATTTGGCCTTGGCAAGACAATTACAAGCATCCGAATCGCAAGCTGTCGTAGGTGGTTCTAGAAATAACAGAAATAGATGCAACGTTTCTTAAGGTATTTAATTTAAATTTAAAATGGAGAGAGAGACGCATTATAACATAAATATACCAGCTTCCGCTTGCAATAGTATTAAGAATTGCCTTATATGAATTTTAATTCGATAGACCATGTATTTGCACTTAAAACATGAAAATGTAACACAGGCTGTGAATCGTTTATTAAATCATTCCATTATCATTATAGGTATTCGTGCTAACATAAAGGCATATGTCTGTGTTGCAATTAAACAGATTCAACAAATATATTTATTTAATTTAGGTAATTAGATATGGGTCCAATTTGTTTAGACCTTACCTTATAGTTTTGAATAAAAGGTGCTTATGTGTAGAATTTTAAACGTGTAATAATCATTTAAATAAGTAGTAAAGCAATCCACAAAGTGTGGTTTATGGTAATACGGCTGCAATATTATTAAACAGGGTGTCCGTGTTTTGAAAAGCCAGGAAAATTTCTTCAATGTTTGCAAATCAAGGGGAAACTTTTGCGCATTATTTTAACCCGATAACATGTAGAGTTAAAGTTTTGTGTCGCTTGTGTTTCTTGCTTTTTTAAGTAAAACTATGTAAAGTGGAGTTCACGTCTATGCAATTTTGTCGCTGCAACTAATCGCACGAAATCGATGATATTCATATTCGTGCTTTGGACATCCTAATTAGTTGTTGCTCGGCACAAATTACCAAAAGTTTCTTTACTAAATTACTAAAATTGCATTTAATTACTGCACAGATTTAGAGCATGTTCGAATTCGTGCGATTCTATCGCATGCAACTTGTCACGCATCAAAGTTGATGCAACAAAATTTCATGGTCGTTAACGGTGTGAACCCCACTTAAATAAACTTGTTATACTAAACTGTCAAAAGTTTGGGAAATTTTAAAATGTAGCCTGCGAATTTTTTTCAGAAATTCTGTGGACACCCGGTTTAAAATACGTATTCGATTATGATTAAAAAATTTTGTATCAGATGCATAGTAACGTTAATAATTTTTGGTGCTAATAATTTTTATCCTGTATTTATATGTAAAATAAATTGTATTTGCATGTTGACAAAAACAAATTCATTATCTTGTGTGCCTTGTACCTGATCCATTGCCAAATTTGAGATCTCGGTAGTTGCAGAATCTTATAAATGAACAGTGTAGAAACCTGAATGTTGTAGTTTAAGCCTGTATTCGTAACACCACCTGTTGACATTTTAAGGTAATCTACTTTATGGACTAAATAGTCTATATTAGAGAGGTGCCCACAGCAAGAGGTTTTGCTGTACATAGAAGAAAATAGTAATTTATCAAAAATCGTGTATATTTAATGTTGACTATACAATATGTAGCAAGCACGGTGCCGCCACTGGTTTACCATATCAATTTGACCGCCCATAACGAAAGCAACGACCAGCCTGTCATTCCACACGACACCATTGTTTGTACCGGGTCGCAGTTCACCGAATACAATAGATAACGCATTGTATGTAAATTAGTTCATCCTGAATACTTCCTTTATTTTTATGTACTTATATTATTCAATGAATAAACAAAGATCAGAATATTTTGCACAATTAATTGTTCAAATATCTCACGAAAATCACAACCCTACAGTCGATCTAGTATTGATGCATCAATTTATAAACAAATTAAATAAAGATACTTTTAATCCCCAGTGTTTCAAGAAAATGTGTCGTGTTAGCAGACGAAAAACATCCTTTAAATCCGATCTTTTAAATTTTGCAAATTAGTCGATGCAGGTTATACTATTATATAACATGAAAAAATTCAGCCAATGTTCCATTTAAATGATATTTGCATTTTCTATTCATCAAACGACTCCAATAAAGCTATAGTAGGCAAATTAATGAAGTATTTAAGTATTTAGCATTCTTGAAGTATTAATGCTTATACCTTGTCCACGTTTTCCCTGAAAGCGGCGATAAGATAATTTAAAACAATCGAAAATAAAAGTCGCGTAAGGTGAAGCAATGCATGAAATTTTGTTTTGCATTCTTTTCTGCGGAGGTAGCAGTTATCGGTTATCTATAAAAAAAAGATAATAGAGATAAAAATATTTATTCTCTCGGCAACAGTTGTAGTAACGTACCATTTATAATTGACGTAATGGAATTTAGTAATCTTGTTTTGTAACGGCACAATCGCAATTGGATATTACAGATATTTTACAGTAATAAGTTGTTTATTTCTTATTTATTTTAAATTTCTAAATCTTAGACGTGGACCTCTTCTTAATTTATAACGTCAGCGATTCTTAATTGCATCATAATAATATATCTGTTTGTGTCGACACCTAATTAGCAGTATATTTATTTCTAAGTAAACTTGGTTTACTAACGCTTCAAGTGACATACTACTAATAATTTTGTTTATTATACATTATTATTGCATGCTCCATTAATTTACAATATTTTAAAATCGAGCATTTTCGCACGTATTTTCCACAGCTCCAATATGCAACTAACCGAATCGCTATAAATTGTTCTTTAGGCAACCACTAACAACGTTAGTTTTACTGCGGTGCAATAATGGTTGTATAATATTTTTTATTGATAATTTAAGAAAAACCAATTTGAAATTTACAGTCAATTAACATTTTTTTTTGCATTTATGATAAAATACAACAATAAAATCAATTTTGGATAGTGGCATCCTAATATTGGGAGTAAGTGGGACGTGCTTAACTTTATGTGATATCAGTGATACGTAGCTTCATGATGAACACATGTTTAGATAACCTCTGCTGTAAGTTCACAATAATTGATAAAAAGTGTTATCTTTACAGTCAATTCTCGACTTTTCCAGTTTCCATCTTGCCAGTTTCTTTCTAGGTTTAGAAGTGTAATCGGTGTTGCTAGTGCCTTCATCATGGAGATTCACAAAGAACATTCCATTACAAGACTGTACCGTACCCCTGGTTATACCGATGCAAAAATAAAGGAGCTGCTTACCAAATTAAGGAAAAAGAATAACCACGTATGTGCTCTGGAAACAGAACTTTGTTACAACATAGAAAGCGTAGGAGCCCTTACTGCCGAGGATAAAAAGAAACTCAAGTGGATTTTACAAGATCCCTTTAAGCCTAGGTGTCTAGCAGAAACATCGCATTTAAAAGTCTGGTCCGGGAGCGTGATATTAGAAGTAGGACCTAGGTTTAATTTTTCCACCTCAAATTCAACTAATGCCGTGTCGATTTGTCATTCCTTAGGATTAAAAAATATCGTTCGCTTAGAAGTATCCAGACGATATTTGATTAGCTTTAAATTGATGGTTAACGTGTCCGATGAAGTAGAAAACGAATTAGAGTCTGTGCTGTTCGATCGAATGACCGAATGTAGATATACCAAAGAGAATATTCCCAAAAGGAGCTTCAACGAAAAGTTGATAAAAAAAGAAGATATTCGAGAAATCGATGTATTAAAACGTGGCAAGACCGCTCTGGAAGAAATCGACGAAGAATTAGGTCTCGCTTTTGACGATTCCGACTTAGAATATTACACAAACTTATTTAAAAACGTACTAAAGAGGAATCCCACAAATGTAGAATGCTTCGACTTGGCACAATCCAACAGCGAACATAGTAGGCACTGGTTTTTCAAGGGCAAAATGGTTATAGACGGAATCGAACACGAGGAATCGCTCATAGATATGATTATTAAAACCCAAAATTTTACCAACCCTAACAACGTTATTAAATTTAGCGACAACAGTAGGTCGGTATTTCAAAATTTTAACGAGGTATTCTATTAAATAGAAATTTTTGCAGTGCCATTAAAGGATTTGCTCATCCAAGTTTACGGCCGTTATCGCCGGGCGACGCTTGCGAATTGAGGAAAGCCGATGCAAAATCGCATTTAATCTTCACGGCAGAAACGCACAATTTTCCAACCGGCGTGGCCCCGTTTAGTGGTGCCACTACAGGAACCGGAGGACGAATTAGAGACGTCGAAGCCGTAGGAAGGGGCGGCTATTGTATTGCAGGCACTGCAGGGTATTCCGTGGGAAATTTAAGAATGCCAGGTTAGTAACGTTTATGTTTTGAGTTTCTGTTTAATAAGCACGAATTGGTAATAGATTACCCTCTGCCGTGGGAAGATAGTAAATTCGAATATCCCGATAACTTTGCTTTGCCGCTAGAAGTTTTAGTTGAAGCTAGTAATGGCGCTTCGGATTATGGTAATAAGTTCGGAGAACCTGTGATCTGTGGATTTGCCCGTTCGTTTGGTATGTTGGATTCGAATGGCGAACGCCGCGAATGGATCAAGCCCATTATGTTTAGCGGTGGCGTCGGGACAATGGAAGCCGACATGACCGAGAAGTTGCCCGCAGAGAAAGGTCATCAGATTGTGAAAATAGGCGGGCCTGTTTATAGGATCGGCGTTGGTGGCGGATCTGCCAGTTCTGTTCAAGTACAAGGAGATAACAAGGCCGAACTTGATTTTAATGCCGTTCAGAGAGGTAATCATTTCAAAATATTGTTGCACTTTTATTGCATATCACTTTACTACGCTTATATTCACGATACGATTATGAGTTCGCACTTTTTGGCGAATTTTCATAGAAAATAAAGCTATTGTAGCCTGTCTGATAATGGAACGGAGACGTGCCGCTTTGACTTTTCTCAGATCTTGACCTCTAGATCACAAAAATATCGATCGAGAATTCTGCTCAAAAAATATGCCATAAATTACCATATAGAGTGTCTCGGTATTAGTGTAGCATGTCTCCACCTCGGAGAAATTTTTTTTTGAAAACAACCCCCAAGTGTAGTATGTCTCCATCTCAGAAAAATATTATCCGTTCTTGTGTAGCATGTCTCCACTAACCCAATTGAGTTTTTTTTTTTTTTTCAATTTTATTTTTTTTAAATTTTTTTAAAATTCATTTAATACATAATAATCCATACACCACAATTTCATAATACACAATAATATCACTCAAGAAAGATCACTAAGCGAGCGGGAACTGACGGACAATTTCGGCGATGAAGTCGTTGAATGGCGTATCATGGTGTTGTTTCTTGTACCAGTACTCAGCCAAATGACCCGGAAGCAAATTGATCGACGTGCCGTGCATTTTACGAAGGATCTCGGTTTTCACGTGACCCCAATTGGTTTCGATGCTTTGAGTATGCGCGCCAGTAATTGGATCAATGAAATGATACTGATGATTGACTGTTTGGTGACTGTAATTGAAACCCGGCCATTGTTGAATTTTGCGGTAAGTGGCCCATTCATCCGACCATATCATTGTCCCAGGAGCAACATTTCGTTGTGTGATGGCACGCAACCTCAATTCGTCACGCCGAAGAACGTGGAACATGCGGAGCTCCTGAGATCCATTTTGACGCTTCCAAACAATTCCAAAAACCCATGGACCAACAACTCTGTTTCCATAGTTCATTCGTGCTGGTGGAGCGCGATGTCCTTGAAGTAAGCGACCGCGGTTGTACTTGCGTCTTCCTCGCATCAAGCTTTCATCAATCTGTACGATTTCCCCAGGACCACCCATTTGATCAGCATCGTTTAGCGCACGTTGGCACACTTCTCTGATGTAATTTCGCCAATTGACAAAGGAGTGATTTTGGGAAACCAACCCATTCATCATTGAAGCCGTTTGGATCAAAGTTTGATTTTTAGCCCACATGTACAAAATAGCTAGCGCATGCTTGATTGATAGTTTAGTATGAGATCTGGAATCGGTTGCGACGGAAGCAAAGAAAGAACGACGATCATTCGGTTGAGAAACGCCGCGAATTTCACCATCGATGATAGCATTCTTAGATGCACGCCATTTCTTGCATTTGGGACACCGGAATCCATTGTAGTCTATTCCACGCATCCGTTTTGTTGCCATTTTCACAACACCTACACATCCTTGTGTTCCAAGCAAGCATTGAACCACTCGTTGTTGCTGCTGTTGCTGTTGAATTTGTTGTTCTGACAGTAGCAATCCCTTTTGCTGCGCAAATGCTATGGCCAATTCTTCGGTGGCAGTCGATGCACAAAATTCGTAGATATTAGGATCGGGAGCCGCCATTTGAAGGTGAATGTTTGTATTTTACAGCCACGAAAAACCACTGCGCGCATACTCAAAGCATCGAAACCAATTGGGATCACGTGAAAACCGAGATCCTTCGTAAAATGCATGGCACGTTGATCAATTTGCTTCCGGGTCATTTGGCTGAGTACTGGTACAAGAAACAACACCATGATACGCCATTCAACGACATCATCGCCGAAATTGTCCGTCAGTTCCCGCTCGCTTAGTGATCTTTCTTGAGTGATATTATTGTGTATTATGAAATTGTGGTGTATGGATTATTATGTATTAAATGAATTTTAAAAAAATTTAAAAAAAATAAAATTGAAAAAAAACTCAATTGGGTTAGTGGAGACATGCTACACAAGAACGGATAATATTTTTCTGAGGTGGAGACATACTACACTTGGGGGTTGTTTTCAAAAAGAAAATTTCTCCGAGGTGGAGACATGCTACACTAATACCGAGTGTCTCTGAAAGGTCTGTACAACGCTTGACCACAGATTTGAATAAGAGAGAAAGATTAATAATTCAATACCGAGGCTTGTGCGCGGACAGATTTTTCATTTATTTTTACGTAAAATTTATATAAAAATGTATTAATAATTTACAGGCGATGCAGAAATGGAAAATAAACTGAATCGTGTGGTCCGAGCATGTCTAGAGCTCGGAGAAAAAAATCCTATCATTAGCATTCATGATCAAGGAGCCGGTGGTAATGGAAACGTTCTTAAAGAGCTGGTGGAACCTGCCGGTGGCATTATTTACGCTTCCAATTTCGACGTGGGCGATCCAACCATTAACGCCCTCGAACTTTGGGGCGCCGAGTATCAAGAGAGCAACGCGCTTTTGTGCAGAAAGGCCGATGCGGATTTGTTAAAATTAATTTGTAAACGCGAACGGTGCCCGGTCAATTTCGTGGGGGAAGTTACCGGAACGGGCAAGGTAGTTTTAGCTCTGGATAAAAGCGAGAAGGTTTTGCCTTTCGATTTAGATCTAGAACTTGTATTAGGTAAGACGTTGGATTATTGCTTTCTTGAAACGATTTACTATAAAAATGAACGTTAACAGGAAAAATGCCCAGAAAAATGTTCAAATTGCAACGAGAGACCCAGCTTCTCAAAAGTTTAAGTCTACCAGAACCCTTGTCGATATATCAAGCTTTAGATCACGTTTTACGATTGCCATCTGTTGCGAGCAAAAGATATCTCACCAATAAAGTGGATAGATGCGTTACTGGACTGATTGCTCAACAACAATGTGTAGGTCCTTTGCATACACCTTTAGCAGATGTAGCTGTTACGGCAATTTCACACTTCGGTTATGTAAGTATTTGCGATTTTATTGCGGATATTTTGTAACGATTTGAATTTAATGTAGGAGGGTGTAGCGACTGCAATTGGAGAACAGCCCATCAAAGGTCTTATTGATAACGCTGCAGGAGCTCGTATGACAGTGGCAGAATCTCTAAGTAATTTGGTATTTGCAGCTATTACCGATTTACGTGACGTAAAATGTAGCGGCAATTGGATGTGGGCAGCTAAATTGCCCGGGGAAGGAGCGGCTTTGTACGATGCCTGCAAGGCTATGTGTGAAATTATGTTTGAATTGGGAATTGCGGTCGATGGCGGAAAAGATTCTCTAAGCATGGCAGCTCGAGTCGGCGAAAAGACCGTCAAGGCACCCGGAACGTTAGTCGTATCTACTTACGCCCCTTGTCCTGACGTTAGGAAAGTTGTAACTCCAGATCTTAAAGCGCCCTCTATGGGCAAAACCGGTACATTACTTTTTGTGGATTTATCAGATGGTAAAAGCAGACTCGGCGGCTCCGCACTGGCACAATGTTTCAAACAGTTGGGAAACGAGGTTCCCGATGTAGACGATGCGGTAGTATTTAAGAATGCCTTTATAGCCACACAGGAACTGATTAAGGATTCTGCTATATGTGCCGGTCATGATGTTAGCGATGGTGGTTTAATAACGTGTCTGCTCGAAATGTGCTTTGCCGGCATGAGCGGAATCGACGTAAATATTACCCACAAAAATGGGAAAGTTTTGCCGGTTTTGTTTGCCGAAGAAGCCGGTTGGATTTTGGAAGTTTTGGATAACGACGTGGCCCACTGTATGCTTGTGTTTAAGGTAAGATGAGAATTATTGGTGGTTGTTTTGGATGCATCAACATCGTGCAATTCAAAAATATATAGATACAATTCTTAGGTAACTGCAACTCAATTTTTTTATGCAAAAAAATTACCGATTTTGTAATAAAAATTTACAAGTTTGCAAGTATTGAAATCTTGCATATATTTTATAAAATGCTCGAACATCCTTAACAGATATTCCATGTCAAATCAATACACTTAATAAAAATTTTGATCAAATTTGATAGCTTCCATATAGACTAAGAAATCTACAAAACTTTATTAAAATATATCGACCCGTTTTGAAAATACGACTTTAGTTTCTAGAATTTTTTGAAGAAGCCCTTTTCTCAAAAATCAAAATTCAAATTTTCACGTTCAAATTTGCAAAAAAACCTCCCCACATTCCCTATTGTCTTGCATATCATAAGAAAGGCTAAAAAAATGCTGCAAAATCGTACTTATCCCACCTCTCACAATCACCTTAATTAGGAGAACTGCTACGGCAATTTAAAAATATGTCAGTGATGCGATTTTTGAATATTCTTAGAAACTCGTCGTATTTTCAAAACGAGTCGATATATTTTGATAAAATTTTGCATTTTTCATAGTCTATATGGAAACTACCTCTGCGCTAAATTTGATCAAAATGTGAGATGGTTAGGCTAAATCAATTTGACGTGGAATGACCCCTATATAATAAACTAATTATTAACAATTTTTAGAAATACAACGTTCCGGTCTTCAATATTGGCAAAAGTTGTGGTTTTGGAATGAATTCGAAAGTAGCAATTGTCGTTAACAATGCGTGCATTGAAAGCACAGTACTTCCGTTGATGAAAATGTGGGAAGAGACCAGTTACCAGCTTGAACTGTATCAGACCATAAAGTACTGTGCCGATTCCGAGTTCGAATCTTATGCCAATCGAACGGGACCTAAATACAAGTTGACATTCGATCCAGACGAAGAGAAAAGTCGACCAAAATCGAATAGCAACGTCGCAGTGCTCAGAGAGGAAGGTATTAATGGCGATCGAGAAATGGCAGCCGCTCTTGTACGAGTCGGTTTTAACGTGTGGGACGTCACAATGGAAGATTTACTATCGGGAAATATAACTTTGGATTCGTTTAGAGGAATCATCTTTCCCGGCGGCTTCAGTTATGCCGGTTAGTGTTCGATTATTACGACTCGATATACGAAAATTAATTAACTATGTTACAGATGTTTTGGGATCAGCTAAAGGTTGGGCAGCTAGTATTTTGTTCAATGAGAAAATTCAAGAGCAGTTTAAGAGATTTGTTGTACGTCCTGATACGTTCAGTTTGGGCGTATGCAATGGTTGTCAATTGATGGCCTTGATCGGCTGGGTCGGTCAACCGGTAACTGCCGACGTATCTCCAGATATTTTATTAGAACATAATCAGTCTGAACGTTTCGAATGTCGTTGGAGTACCGTCAAAATTGAAAAATCAAATTCAATTATGCTGAAAGGTATGGAGGGATCGGTTCTTGGTGTGTGGGTTGCCCATGGAGAAGGGAGATTTACGTTTAAAAATGAAAACGTGTATAAGGGTTTAGTCAAAGATAATTGTGTAGGTTTACGATTTGTCGACGATAAAGGAAATCCGACAGAAAGTTACCCTATGAATCCTAACGGTAGCGTTGACGGTTTGGCCGGCGTTTGTTCTGAAGATGGTAGGCATTTGGCAATGATGCCACATCCAGAAAGGTGCGATCAGCCATATTTATGGCCATACATGCCGTCCGAATGGCAGATGTACCAGAAAAGTCCGTGGGAGCGTATGTTCCAGAATGCTTACGATTGGTGTGCTTCAAGCGGAACTGGTGGAGCATATTATTAATGTTTTTCCATCAGTTTTTTTAAATAGTGTTACTCCAATTTGTAGGTTTTATTAATGTTATCAAAGAAATTCACGTGAAAACTTATTTTAATTTTATTATTATGTGATTAGTTGTTTCAAAATAATCATCAAAATAGTAAATTACTATTTTATGAATAGATTAAAGTGGTTATATAAGAAAATTAAGTATTTTCTTATAAGTATGTGATGCCAAATTTGTACAAAACAAGTAATTTTATAGTAATAGATGTATAAGAAATAGGAGTATATAATATTGAACAAGCAAAAATTAAAAGGTTTTTGCAAATATTTTGTCACAGTAGTGATGTGTAAATATTTGTTTCGTGATCTAAAACAATATTTAGCGGTTTTTAATCCATCTCGGCTTGAAATAATTCACGAATGACGTAAATTCGACGAAGATGAAATTTCGTCGCTCACATTTCAAAGAAAAATATGCATAATTAGTTAATGTTTTGTTGCATTTTAAAATCTTGATGTTTCTCAAAAAAGGCACCCAGTTTAGTTAACGAACAATTTTATGTTTAGTGTTTACATGCCTCTATTGGTTGTTGGAGTTACTAACCAGTAAAAAATCATTTGTTTTAAAAAGGATTTCATTTTTCCCTTGATATCATGGCTACTTTAATTTCAGCACGTTTAAAAATTTCACATTCCATTTAATAAATAACTATTTTCAAATGTTTGTATTAAATATAGTATATATTGTGGATTCCGTAGGTCAAGGAATTTGTCAATTCCCGACATAAAATAGCAAGGTCAGAATATCCCCGTTGTATTTGCCAACGTGTCACATTAATATGAATAACCTTTTAATTGGCTGTGTTATCGTTTCTTCATACATTCGCGTTTGTCTTTCTTATCTTGCCTTCTATGTTTCTTTTCTAGTTAATTATTTATTTCGATTTAATTTAATTCTAAGATTTTATGGCGGTTTTTATGTTTAATTTATTTTTATATTATCGTTACATTTAAATTGTTAGTCACTAATTAATCTACATCTGACTGTTGCCAAAATTTTCTTTTTTCTTTCATTATCTATTGTCCGCTAATTAAGACTTATTATTAAATTAAATAGCTTTAGATTAAATTGTTATTATAGGTAGTTTTTTTGCATTTCAATTTAAAATAAACATATTATTATTTGATTTGTTTATCTTTTATATCTTCACCCTGTGACCTTATTGTGTTTATTGTTGAATTTTATTAATTCGACTGTACTGCCGACCGATACGAAACAGATTAAGTAGTATTTTCAATTTCGTTTGAGTATTCCTCTGTTTTCAGTTTAAATAAATTGAAAAGAAACTTTCTCTTTCCTTGAAGCTTTTCTTGGTATTTATTTTTAAATTATATAAACATAAAAAAGCGTGACAACTTCTAATTATATCAACACCAATTCTTAAAACTCTTATAAATAAATGTGTAAATATTAGCAGTATCAATTGGTGGTAATTTAACTGAAAATTTGAATGGCCTCAGATTACGAGCACGGTGGAAATCGGTCGCCAAAGGGCATCGGTCCGACCGATACTGACCCATTAAAAATTTCCGATAGCCTCTCGCTGATATTGCTGCTCTGTCGCTGTTTTCGAATATTTTCATAGTTTTCATCAAAGTGGAGTTGTTAAATCGGTATAGGTATTGTGTTTTGTGCAATGCAAACATTAACTGATTACTTTGTCGATACTTTTTTCTCGGGTTGTCGCCACAAATGGGGGTGTCGATTGATGGATGTGAATTTGACGATTTCCGATGTAGAAATGGTGCTATGTCGATTTTGTCATTAGCATCTGCGCCCATTAATATCAATGAATGCTCTACAAGATTACAGACGACTTTGATACCTATTGATGATCATGCCAGTTATGGAGATTTTTAAATTGTCTTCTTGAACTAAAAGAGCAGCAGAACTGCTTACGCTAAGCACCAAAATGCAGCTCAAGGTTCTTGTCGCGGCATTCATCCGTTAAGGTTCACCTTAAAAATCGACGAAGACCCCAAATGCAGACTCTGCAATGAGGAACCGGAAACGGCAGCGCACATCACATTGCAACTTCGACACGCTGGCTAAAGTTGGAGCTAGTCCAGATGGGACGATTTACGTGCGATTCGGGTAGCGCGTTTACTTTTGTTACGTCCAGATGATGCGTTATCGCACAAGTTTTCGTAGTAGAATTCCGTCAGTATTCAGTTTTCGCGCGACTACTGTACGCAATCATGGCGCTGTTGGTATCTCGACTCGCGCGCGAGTAGCAAATCGTGCGAGTTAATCTGGACGCGCGTAAATCATCCTATCATCCTATCTGGACAAGCTCTTATTTTTGGAACCGGAAGATTTCATCACACATTCCGTCTTGGTGCAGGACATGAAGATCGCCGAGCAATCAGGGGGATCCTTGTGGGCCGTAATGCCTCCAGAACTCCAGAAGTGGACTGATCAGCGGGAAGTTAAAAAAACAACAACGATGATTTATAGTTTGTTTCGTATATTTGATTTGACGCGACTACAATGATTGATTTTTAACAAGGAAATATCTATACCTAAATACAATAGCATACGATACAATACAGTTGAAATAGATTATCTGAGGCGTGGTGCAGGTATATCACGAAGAAAACACGTTCCTAATCGAGAAATTAGAAGGATCATGCAGGCAGAACAGACTGCGATAGATAGGATAGAGATGAGAGGATTAAAATGGTTCGGCCACCTCCTGCGCATGGATGGAAGTAGATGGCCTCGAAGAATTTTCAGATGGACTCCACCGGGAAGGCGAAAGCGGGGGAGACCAAGATACTCCTGGAATGAAGGAATGAGGAAAGCAACGCGGAACCAGGGCCTATAGGAGGAAGATGTTTATGATAGGGACAGATGATATATATATATATATATATATATATATATATATATATATAAATATCTATTCTCAACTCATTGCTGGCTATGTATGCCGACGATACTGCAATTATTACACAGAACTCCTGTCTTGATACAGCAATCGAACTCCTCCAAAACTCTATAGAATAGTTATGTGCATGGTTTCAGAAATGGAAAATTAAAATAAATACTGATAAATGTCAAACAAAAATTTTTACACTCAAGAGATATGAGCAAATTACAAAAATAATAATAAATAATAACGAAATAGATTGGAATCCAAAGGATTCAGCTGTTAAATATTTAGGCGTGCACTTAGACGCGAAATTGAACTGGGGGTTTCATATCAATAAAAAACTCAACGAGTGCCACAACAGACTGGGTGCCTTGTATCCACTTATAAACCGAAAATCCCACCTCAGACCTGAGTGTGCTGTACTTATCTACAAAGGAATCCTCAGACCAATTCTTACGTATGCATGTCCAATTTGGTGCAACACATCAAAAGCTAACATGAAGAAACTTCAAACAATCCAAAATAAAGTGCTCAGAATCGCCATCAACTGCCCTTGGTTTGTGCGTAATAAACAAGTTCACAGTGAATTAGTTCCCCTAATTACAGAATTCATTAATAAAACTACAGTGAAGTTTTTCCAAAACCTAAATTTGTGTTCAAGTGCTACTAAATTAAATCTAGGCCAAAAAAGATTCACAAGCGTCTCAAGCGTAAACTACCACAGGACCTAATTTAAATATGGTATATAAACCCAACTCAATGTCTAAGATAGAGGTGAAATTTATCAGTTAATCCCCATTGGATTAAACACCATGTATGTAGTTTAGCACTTAATTAATTAATTGTACTAAAATAATAACCAAGCCGTGTATTGCATTGTATATTGCAGAGCCAGCTGTAATAAAAAAAAATATATATGTATCTATATCTATAAAAATCAAAGTGGGAACAGGATGGTGGGGGGCTATCGAAAACACTGCGAAATCTGGAACCAAATTGCTAGGGATTGTGATGGAGAATGATTGAATATATAATAGATTCAAAACATCGATGAGGATATCGACTAGATTGATTTATATGTTTTTTTAGGGCATGCTTTTGCTGAACATCCTATAGGTATATTATATTATAATGATATTATCTATAAACATCTAAATCGTCTAGGACTTGATAAAAAACAACCTGGTATACATTAGGAAACGGGTTCAGCATCCTTTTATGTACGGATAGAGATAAAAATGCTTTTGCAAACATTACAGATATCGAGTATACGTACTTACACTCATTATCACTATACCCGTTACAAATTATTCTCTGTGTAATTGTACGTAAAGTTATATTCATAATTATTTTATCTATCACGATCGTTGTATCTTCGATAAAATATCGTTAGGTAAGTATCTATTTTACTGACGTTTTTTTAAATACAAGATTTCCAAGAAACCCCAGTGCGCTGTCGTAATATTATTTCCATATAAGTTGGTTTCTTGTTATTATTATTATTATTTTTGTAAACGCGTTTAACAATTATCGGCGAGATTATTTTTAAATTCGTGAAAATCCCTTCGACGTTATTACGTCTACGCCCATGTCTCGTATCTTCAAGACAGCATGGTGGTGTATCACAAGGATCGGTTGTTTATAAATTGCGGGTCGAGTCTGCGCTTGTTTAGTATGTTGCGAGACGGTGTTGTTGTGACATCGTGCGCCTTCGCGCTGTAAAATGACAACGGAATAAGTCCCACAGGAAAAGTGTAGTTTTACATTAAAAAAACAAAAATAATTTATACTTTTCAGTGTGTTTTTCGTTTTGTTTATCAGTTAATTTACGAGTGCGTCCCTATTTACGGTTCAAGTATTTATTTGTCAACTCGGTGCTCGAAATCAACATCGTCGCTATTATCGAAACTGTGGACTTTCTATTGTTTAAGTAATTTATGTGCCTTCGCGAAATAAAGTCGTTTAGCCTTTTTAATTGATAGTAGTCACTTAAAATCTGTCGTGCCTTCCCAGTTATCGTTTGTGAAATTTTTTAGGAGTGTCGGTGAGTATTAGTTTAACGTCGACTTTTTAAGTTAACCATAAACGGATTCGTCATTCTTTTGTTATTAATTTACCTCGACGTAGAACGGGGGGATTATTCGGCATAACATATAATTTAAAGTGGGCCACGGGCTTATTTAGATTTAAACAATAAAATTACAGAAAAATCCCGCATTCGACTATTTTCACCAGTAGTGTATTTGAAATTGTGCCAAAATTACATTTCAGTATTTCCGGTTTATTTTGAAGTTGGGCGGTTTTTGAGGGGTCAACGTTTTTAGCGAAATATAAATTCTATAAGTGCCCTGACGGTTTTCTGTTTTTCTTGCAGATTAAATGCAGTCGGAAGTATTACGAAACAATTAATTAATAAACATGTGCGCGACGACAATTGCTACGGCGCTAGTTTTTGCACTGCTCTTCCACATTTTTACGGTGACGTTTTCCGTTCCGGCTCCGGAAGATTTTCCGATCGGTTCCGCATTACAGTTGTCGCCCGGCGACGAACCAAAGTCGTTCGACGAGGAAATTCCGAATTCCTTCACGTCCGCATACATTAACGTGTCGCGAAGAGATCAATATGGTTGGAAATGGGAAAAAGCGGAAGTCGGACGTTACGGTGGCGGACATGTGGGATCGGCGTTTGGGGTTGTCGTGCACGTTACTTCCGACAGCAGTCCGGACGACCACACCGGCTGCCAGATGCCGTTCAGAAGTAGTCGATCCGATAAAATGCTGCCGCCGCCCGGAGAGTCCTGGATCGCCTTAATCAAGAGAGGAAGATGTAATTTCGAAGTCAAAGTCGAAAACGCCTTTAGAAGCAAAGCCGCGGGGGTTCTGGTGTACAACGACCGAGACTCCACGGATTTGGATAAGATGAAGCTATCCACCGATAGCGGCCGTAAGTAGATAATTTTTTCGATATTAGATTGTTAACCTGTCCACATGGCGGACATATCGTTGACCCCAAAACGGTTGGGTTATTTACATCCATCATCAATGGCGTAGGTGTTTTTTTGTTGTTTTGATCCTCCATAATTTTGTTGTCGGTTTTTGACCTAGACTGTTTAGACTACTTTGTCTGTTTTGTTTTTTTTTTTAAATTAGACGACGCAACGTGACTTGTATTCGGGAGTAGCAATTCCTTCTCCGTAAATTTTGTTAAATTTAAATTAGACCCGCCTCTCATATTATTAAGTTTTATTATGAACAAAAACACATTGAGAAACTTTTATCGTGTCTTATCGCGTAGGTAACTGGCGTATTTTTAGTCGTTGGGCCAACAAAACGCCGAGGTGACTCATGTTAGTTAATCTGCGAGACGGTTCTACATCGATATTCATTTATGCACACGTAAAAAGCTATATCTGTTAAAATTCATTTTAGGAAATATTTATACAAGGCGGCCCATCGAAAACGAAACGCACGTACCAACTGTAAAGTGGGGCTAATTGGGAAATGCGGCGGTTATTTGGGAAAACAAGAGAAAATGCTATGTTTTGACGTACCTACTTAATACGTTTCTTACCTATTTTATAATATAACCTCTCGAGTGTTATTGAGTTCCGATTTAGAAATTTTAGGCTGTCTGGGGACTCCAGGGTATGTTATTTTTTGCTTGGATCGCATCAAAACGACGTGAAAACTTATCGGCGCAGGTATCGAAATTTTAGAATTGGGAATTTTTGGTTTTACAAGTACCCCCGTAGGTCGAGAAGAATCGAAATACCGATAAATCACAAGGTTTTCCAAATAGCCCCAACCATGGGCGCTATTTGGGAAAGGGGCTAATAAAAATATATAGGGTGAGTTAAAATAGTGACATCCCCCTCCCCCTCAATTAATTCGTTGAGTAGTATTCGTATTAGAAAAATATTTTCTTAACAAAAGATGTTTAGAATGATTTTGTATATTATTGTACATTTATTTTATTTCAGGACCTAATGAAATTTGAGCAACTCTTTGTTTTTAAACGACACTCTGTATGTTTTTTTTACATTTCTTTTTCGAAAGAACTTTTTTCTATACGTTGTTATAAAAATATTGTCGGATTAGATGACAAAATAACAGTGTTAATCACTTAATACTTAATATACAACGCTAAATGGTGCCATCATATGTATTTTCTGCTGCCATACTTATTTCGCTAACACGTTTCAAATTTATTTATAGCAAGTAAAAGCAAACATATTTCAAAGTCCTTACAAAAAAAATTACATCGAATTCAACATATTACGTAGTAAAAAATTTGAAATTTTTGATTCAAACCTCTCCGGATGATGTACATTAATAAGGTTAGTCGGGAACCAGATCCCTTCAGCACCAAAAACGCCAACAAAAATCTTTGTACCTACACAACCTTGTACCTTTCGATGATATTGCTAAACAAGACATTTTTCAACTTTAATCGTGTTTAACAGTATAATTTTGTCATTTAACCGCACAATATTTTTATAAAAACGTATAGAGAAAAGCTGGTTCTTCCGAGAAAATGTTAAAAATATACAGTGTGTCATTTAAAAATAAAAAGTTGCATATGACTGCTCAAATTTCATTAGGCCCTGAAGTAAAATAAATGCACAATAATATACAACATGTCATTCTAAACATCTTTCGTCGAGAAAATGTTTTTCTAATATGAATATTTAATGAACTAATGGGAGTTGCTACTATCTTAACTCGCCCTGAATAAAATTCCCCGACGAGTGAAAATGAGAAACCGTTTCTTCAAAACATTTACCGTACTTATAGCTTTCCAACATGTCATTCTAAACATCTTTCGTCGAGAAAATATTTTTCTAATATGAATATTTAACGAACTAGTGGGAGGGGCGAGGGGAGTTGCTACTATCTTAACTCGCCCTGTATAAAATTCCCCGACGAGTGAAAACGAAAAACTATTTCTTCAAAACATTTACCGTACTTATAACTTTCCAACATGTCATTCTAAACATCTTTCGTCGAGAAAATATTTGTCTAATATGAATATTTAACGAACTAGTGGGAGGGGCGAGGGGAGTTGCTACTATCTTAACTCGCCCTGTATAAAATTCCCCGACGAGTGAAAATGAGAAACCGTTTCTTCAAAACATTTACCGTACTTATAGCTTTCCAACATGTCATTCTAAACATCTTTCGTCGAGAAAATATTTTTCTAATTTGAATATTTAACGAACTAGTGGGAGGGGCGAGGGGAGTTGCTACTATCTTAACTCGCCCTGTATAAAATTCTCCGACGAGTGAAAATGAGAAACCGTTTCTTCAAAACATTTACCGTACTTATAACTTTCCAACATGTCATTCTAAACATCTTTCGTCGAGAAAATATTTTTCTAATATGAATATTTAACGAACTAATGGGAGGGGCGAGGGGAGTTGCTACTATCTTAACTCGCCCTGTATAAAATTCCCCGACGAGTGAAAATGAGAAATCGTTTCTTCAAAACATTTACCGTACTTATAGCTTTCCAACATGTCATTCTAAACATCTTTCGTCGAGAAAATATTTTTCTAATATGAATATTTAACGAACTAATGGGAGGGGCGAGGGGAGTTGCTACTATCTTAACTCGCCCTGTATAAAATTCCCCGACGAGTGAAAACGAAAAACTATTTCTTCAAAACATTTACCGTACTTATAACTTTCCAACATGTCATTCTAAACATCTTTCGTCGAGAAAATATTTTTCTAATATGAATATTTAACGAACTAGTGGGAGGGGCGAGGGGAGTTGCTACTATCTTAACTCGCCCTGTATAATATTCCCCGACGAGTGAAAACGAAAAACTATTTCTTCAAAACATTTACCGTACTTATAACTTTCCAACATGTCATTCTAAACATCTTTCGTCGAGAAAATATTTTTCTAATATGAATATTTAACGAACTAGTGGGAGGGGCGAGGGGAGTTGCTACTATCTTAACTCGCCCTGTATAATATTCCCCGACGAGTGAAAACGAAAAACTATTTCTTCAAAACATTTACCGTACTTATAACTTTCCAACATGTCATTCTAAACATCTTTCGTCGAGAAAATATTTTTCTAATATGAATATTTAACGAACTAGTGGGAGGGGCGAGGGGAGTTGCTACTATCTTAACTCGCCCTGTATAAAATTCCCCGACGAGTGAAAATGAGAAACCGTTTCTTCAAAACATTTACCGTACTTATAGCTTTCCAACATGTCATTCTAAACATCTTTCGTCGAGAAAATATTTTTCTAATATGAATATTTAACCAACTAGTGGGAGGGGCGAGGGGAGTTGCTACTATCTTAACTCGCCCTGTATAAAATTCCCCGACGAGTGAAAACGAAAAACCATTTCTTCAAAACATTTACCGTACTTATAACTTTCCAAAATGTATAAAAAAGGTCCCCCTCGAAGTCCGGTAAATTTGCTTTTATAAAGGAGAAGGGTTCAGACAATTAAATGTGTTTTTCGTAGGATTTTTTTCACATTTTGCATAGAGGTAGATTTTTGATAGAGGGTCTAAAAGGACAATTCCCTAAAATCCCTCCGTCGCCCCCAAAACGGAGGGTCAAGTTTACATTGTGAGATATCTTACATTTTTTTTTACCAATCTCAAAATCGGGTTTAAAGATATTTTTCTAAATTTTCATTCCTCGTTATATCTACGTATAAAGGATAATTAACTAACCCTATTATAAGGGAGTAAGAATTTTGAAAAATATCCGATTTAAACCTTGCAAAATGTAACGTAACGTGTCAATATTGCGTTTTCTAATAAACCTACAGAAAATAATTTCAAGTAAAAGTTTTAGAAGACAACTTACGCTATCAGTGCGATATATTTTTGAATATACAGGGCGATTCATTTGTAAGGAATGCTTCAAAATTATTATTATTATTTTAATGTTACGTCTTGTATGTTTTTACAGTTTTCGATTCTCTACTAACTTAAAAATTCGACAGTGAAAACTTAGATCGAAAGTTACACACTGAAAAACAATTTTGTGATTAGCTATAGGTTATTAAATAATTATTATTTAAAGTCTTTATTTTAAACAAAGTAGTCGTGTCTCGGAAATGTTAAATTACTTCTTAAAATTTTGAAATTTTTTCCTAAACAGCTTGTTAGAAAACGACACATTATAGGTTTACAATTTGTATACGCGCTGTATATCAATTTTCAGATCGATCGATATGCCCCGAAACGCGTCTGTTCGTTTTCAGTGAGCCACCTTGTATTTTATTCGCGCAAAGAATATAAATATCGACGGAATATCAGCAAGGTTAAAAGTACATTTCCCTTTAATGCAAATCGAGACGACAAAGCAGAAGGTTAATCGGTTTTTTTTTGAAAACAAAACTACAATGTTGCGCATCACGATGTCGCCTACATTTTTTTTTAAATTGTTCTTATTTACAACAATGCACTTGTAAACATCTTAATTTGTAAAACTGTTTAAATCGAGTCTTTAGACGGCGACCTTTAAATTGTTTAGTCGTCGAACATCTTTTAGAGCGTCCAATTTTGATAACGAACAAAAAAATACGGAAATTTTATTGCGCGCTAATTTTCCGGAAACGGTTAGAAATTGAAATTCTCGTGGCGAGATCAACAATACGCCGTATTTTTATATATTTCCACTTTATATACCTACCAACGAACAATGCCTGGAAAATAAATGTTTTGAGAAACATAACAATTCAATACATCCATTGTATCGTCCATAAATAATTTTATTTGCTCCAAAGATTTGCAAACATTTTTTGCTCGTATACACTAACTATATTTTGCTTCGATCGATTCCTGGTTCGAGTCATATTTTCTTACCTTCAAGTACATACCTCTTAAGCCCGATGCACGTATCCGTTATGTAAACGTGCGGTACCGCAAACATCGATGCACTCTATTCTGCGAAATAACGTTAGTATTCGCATTTTGCTATCATCAAAAATTGACGTAAATGGAAGAAAGCGTATGGTGTTTGCTTATCTTGTACTTAAATACAAAAAATATATTTTTTGAAACAAAAAAGACGCTTTCGGATACATCCATTTATTGTTTCAAGACTGACAAAAGGTTGTCCTGCTCATCGAGTCCTTCACAAACCACTTGACGAACATCAATTCGGGCTTTCCTCTTCTTTGTTCGGTCGTGATATTCTTCGACAGCGACATTTCATATTTCAGGATACTTCTTCCACTTCATCTGCGATCAGTTCTATGTCCAACTCTTCAAAATTTGTTCTCACCACTATTGTTTTGGCCAAATTAGCCGACTACGTCATCATGTCATCTTTTTTGATTCGTGGTGTTTTTAAAAAGTTCACCACAGCATTTTACACTGATTGTCTTTCTCTGTCTTCGTTTTGACGACTCGAGTTTGCACAACACCGTTCCATCCTAGCCAGCTTAGAATGTATGATGAATGTGCGCGGTAAGAAATCATTTCCTTTTTCGAAGCGTTAGAGATACTTTTAATTTTTGCCGTTGTTCGTAGAACAAGAGATTTATCTTTGAGACAATATTCATATAAATATACCATAGGTATTTCAAAGGTAATTTAATGCAAAATTATATTGCAACAAAAGATTTTATTCCGATACCGATAACTAACCTAAACTGATTTCATCTACATTAATTTAAGCTTATCTAATCTGCACTAATCTAAATTGACCTCATTTACATTAACTTTTCCATTGAATTTACAATAATATACGTAATAAGATAATCGGCGACGAAACGGTCGACGATGAACTGTCCCATTCGGCGTAGAAGAAGTCCTTCGAAACCTATCCCGCACCAATTTTGCTAAAAGAAGCTGATCATGGATAATGATCTCCATATTTTAGACAAACGGCGCTCCTTTATTCGGTTGTTTCTTTAAAATGTTCGCATAGTTTATCACGATAATCGATGGGCGTATAACATGAGATTTATTTGATACACCTACACGGTTCCAGTTCGGTGATTTTTACATCGGTCGTTCAAACGCTGACCCGCAAATTGTCTTTGAAGACGACCATAAGTGTCGACAGCCGTGTTACCTACAGTATAGTGCCTACATAAAAATTTAATAATAACACCATCACTGTCATTGTTGATGCAAATAAAACGAAACTTATCATCAAAACATGCGTCTTCAACTTTATGTATGTATTGGGTATGGTCATGATTTCCAAACCGATAATAACAAATGCATTCCCATAGCCACCGTCATGATGAACAAAATACCCTGTATGCGCCAAAAATAATTAAGGAATAGACGCTAAATAATGTGGGTATTTTGATTATCATGATTATTATGGGAATGCATTTGTCAAAATTGGTTTGAAAATCATGACCATAGCAGTATGTATGTATGCATGCAGGTAACGATAAAAGAAAGAAGTTAGTACTTCAAATATTCTGTGAAGCGAAGTAAATATTTTGTTCTGCATATTTAAAGTAGCTATTGTTAGTATCATTGTTATTTACTTACTACGTTGACGTTGTTTTGATATTAGTTCAAGGAGAAATAATTGTATGTGTGAAATATTGTTGATATACACTATGTGCTAACTATCAATGAAATACTAAAAAAAATATATACATTAAACGAATTTGTAGTTGCACCAAAAGTAGGCAATCCCAAAAATATTTGTCCAAATAATATTTCTAATAAAAGAAAAATTTAATTTTTAACATTTTTATCGTATTGTCCGTCATGACGTGTTCTCGTACTTTAATTATGACCTAATCCTCGTTAACTTGTTTATCTGTAAAATACGAAATATCTGAAATATTTACGAAATAATTGACAACAATTACGGATAGTTGAAATATTTTCGCGAAGTATGTGAAAGTCCAAAGTATGGCGGCGCGGCGTTAAATAACTATTATGGATGTTAATATTCGCATCGATTTATTTCCTTTAAAACAATTATGTACCTAGTTTATTTTTAGAATTTTTTCTTTATTACTCGTTGAAAATTAATCGTCGTGCAGTATTTGTCGGAGATAGATATTTTATAATAAATTTCACCAGATCGAAATCGTTCGTCTTCAAGGTCTAGATTTGATTAAGATTTGTTAAACAATTTAGTGTCAAAAAAAATGTGACGTGATTTAAATAAGATACGAGCATAAAAATCACTTACAAGTTAAACAAACATTTATTTTCCCTGTCGGTTATTTAACATCGATTCGTCGACGATCAACAAAAATATCTTGCGATAATTAATCAACTTTCCTTTAATAAATTATCTGTAAGCGATAAGAGGGGGCGGGGAGCCGATCTTTAAATTATTTGTATTTTTATGAATTTCACTGTTTCAATCATTTTATTATTAGTATTCGCAATTATAAGGGAGCTCGACAATATTTATAACGATTCACAAATTGTACCCTTTCGCTTGTTTTATTTTATAGTATTTGGGAAATGATTTTTAAATGTTGTAGAAAATTAAATAACTATTAAGAAAATATTTCGAGCCACTTTTAAATCATTAATTTAAAAATCATGGAAACATTTTATAAAAATATTTTTGTACGATCAACCCCGTAACGAGCGCAAGTGTCTAACTTTTCTAACCTCTCTAAACTGTGTAGATTTATTAACGTTTTGTTAATAAACATTACAATTATGTTATAATTCAAGTTTTTGTAATTTTAATGCGTTTGATTATTATTATTATTATTATTATTAAATACATAAGTAGGGATATTGTGGACACTCTGTGTTTCCAGGTCGATGTCGATTAATGTTAATAATAACAACTTAATAATAATAATAACTTCAACTGTTAATAAACGTTTTTTTTTATTTTGCAATGGATGGGGGGTATTCTTTTGCAAAGTGCCTTAATGAAATAACCTTTTACATTATAGGTAGATTCACTTATTTAGTGCGTTCTAATACAAAATTCTTAAAATAATCTAAATGCAAATATGAAGCTCTATATACGCTGGTCACGCGATCTCGCGGCGTCGATTTATGAATTATGAACATGATTATAGATATGATCAAGACAAAGATAGAAAACTATTTTAATAGCTTTTAAGTAAAGACCACGCCCACATCCGAGATGACGCACGTCAAATTTCTTATGAATAGACTATAGTATAATATATGAATGTACTTTGTTATTAGACGCATCATCACCAATGATGCGTATAATTCGAGCGTAATCGTTTAACTAATTACTCGCACTAAAGTGCGCGATATGATGCTAAATATAGGTCAATGGGTATTTTTTGAAGTTATAAAAATTACTATAAGCACGCCCAACGCAATTTTGTTCCCGGAAACGATTTAACATCATGTGCAAAAGCGGTTTATCGTAATTTCTCTCCTCTTCCTCTCTCCAACATTTGTTGTTTACAAGTGGATATATATTCCTTCTCATTTCTCTTCATGTTAGTATGGGTCGTTCTGGGGATTCCTCTTCTTCCTGAAATTTTCATTTAAGTAGTCGTTTATCTTGGCAATACCCCCCCCCCCCACAACGTCACATATACCGGGTGATAACGAAATCATTTTACAAGGCGCCATTCAATTGTCGTTTAAATAAAAAATTCAAAATGTTGACTCATATTTTGTATTAAAAAACAATTGAATATCACTTTCGGTTTTTCTAGAAGTAGGCCTAAGCCAAGATTTTCAAAGGAAATCCCGTGTGTTTTGTCACACAGTTGGATAAAATTTGAAATTCCCTTTTCAACGACATGTCACAAGTTGTTAATTTCTTTCAAAATGGCAGCGTAGCAGACGCAAGTTTAATATATCGGCAATCTGTCGTTACCGTAGGGGAGCTATCGTCAAAACAAGTTGTTAAAATAACAAACAAATTGTTTTTTCCTTGATTTTGAATCATAATTTCAAAAATTTCTATTTTGTTCTATGGGATTAATTTTTGTCTGTTCTCGGATATTTTGAATAGGAAGTGGTGCTTATTAAATCGTGTCTTATTACCTACAGAAAAATGCCTAACACGACGTACGTGCTTTCGGTTTTTTGTGTTAGATAAAGAGATGAGAAAACATCGAGAGGTATATTTTTTTGAGGAAAGTTTTCTCAATTTTTGAAAATTTCCGAAAAATCACAAAAATACAACTACCCAAACCTTCAGAAAATAGATCTTGATGATCTCTGAATTAATGAGGATCAAATTATGTACAGTCAAACCTCGATAACTCGAATCCGAAGGGAAGAGAAGAAAAGTTCGAGATATCGAAAGTTCGAGCGATCGAGATATATTTACTCGAAAATTTTGTTTGTAATTCACACAGCCAGTGCGAGTAATCGAGATATTCGACTTATCGAGGTTCCACTGTATATTAAATACCTACCGTTTAGATAATTAGATACCCACCTATTTAAACGATAAAGTTGCTTTAACGAATCCTTTCGTATAATTATTAGATATACAACGCTGTAGAATTGTATAGTAATTTAGATAAGCCTTAATTTACAAGTCGATTATTTCAAAACTATACTTTTAACTTCTATTTATAGAAATCTAAAAAAAAAGGTTGTTTTGTGGGTGTTCGGTTCACCTGCTTTGATGTTTGAAAAAACTGTGCGACCAATTTCAATTCCATAAACCCCCCGTTTATGCCCCCAATTTACTTAATTTACGAATTTAATAGTTAACCGAATTACTTAATAAAAAGTTTCCGGAAGCTACCTTGAAAATCTTTTAAAACTTTTTCGATAATATTAAATGAGGCACGAAATTATTTGATCTATTAATTTTCCCAACTACGTAATACGACTCGGAAATAGCGACAGTAATTAGATGTGGCGTTCTATTATTATCTTGACATTAGGAGGGCCTACGGACAGATAAAAGTAATAAAGAAACCAACGGATTGTAGATACCTACTTGCATATATATATTATCTAAACAGCTGTTTGTTTGTGTTCTAAATTTAGAAGCTTCTTCGCTAAGGTTAGCAATACGTTATAAATAAAATCCAATTGTAAAAAATATAATCGTGTTGGTATAATAAAGAAAACAATGATCATTAGTTAAAGTTAATGATCGATTGTGTTTTTAATTGTTGAAAATTTGTAAAATAAGGTACTTACCTCTACTTTTTTTATTATTAAATTTTCAGTAGAGATAAAAAAATTCGCGATAACAAAATAAATAGATTAGATAAAAAAAGAAAACAAACGGATCGAGAGGTAATTTTTCGAAGCAAAACCTTTTGTTTTATAATTCATTGTCAGATTAATATTTATGAACCTCTCCTCAAGTTCAAAAGTAATTGATTATCCAGGAACAGAACAATTAAAATACTCGATTTATATACGTAGTTATAGAAAAACAAAAGTCAACAACTTCGCAAGATATTCATCAAAAGTGGCGTAAAAACTAACAATAATTGTGAGAAAGGCAAAATTGTTTAACGACGACGACCTTAACCTATTGCTCTGATTTTTAAATATCATATATAAGAAATAATTGTGAAAATATAATTAAAAAAAATAAATAAAACTGTTTATTTAAATGTAGGCGCAAATATGTTTTATTAAGGAAGTTTAACATTGACCTAAAATATTATTCTAGTTTTTTCGATCGAGATTGCGAGAACAGAAAATGTATCGACATCCTCGAATCGAAAAGAACACAATAGGTTTTCGCTGGCGATACTATTTATAACTTGGACAGTAATTAATTTTTACAATGTCACAGCCATCTTATCGCACGCGGAGGCTACCAAAATAATATTTGTGATAATTGTCAAGGATTGATAGCAAAAATAATTCGATAAGACAAGTGCACGAACACAGTACATACTTATATTATAAAAATGCCGAAACAGAAAACGATTTTTTTTTAACCAATTTTAGACAACTTCGAATTATTTTAAGGGATTATCATTAAATAGTTATGAATTTGCTTTGTGCAAATCTGAAGTGGTGATAAAATTTTTCGAGGGTTTTGTTGTTTTCCCTGTTTGCTAAACTCTGAATTTGTTGACAAACATTGTTATTTAATACAAAAATTGATAATCAAATTAAAAACAACAACGATAATTATCTAGACGTAATAACACAATCGTAGAAAAGTGGATTCGTTTTTAGGTAAAAACAGATAGAGTCAGATAAACGTACGGTTATGATATAAAAATTAAGAAAACGAAAATAGAAATGAATAGATGTTCATAAAGCTAACGGAAAAGGAGACAAGAACGACAACTAATAAATAGAAATATCGAACCGAACAAAATACTGTGAGTTTGAAACGGAAAAATTAAAAGAGACCAAATGCTGCAAATTTTCCCATTGTTTTTTTACCATAAAATTGTGCAATTTTGTTTTGGCGTCCATTTATAATCCAAGACATGATGGAAAAACGAAATAATTGACAAAAATTATTTCGTCTTTATATTTTGCTTTTTGGGATAATTAGGAACGATTTTTTGTAAATTTCCCATTTACCGTACACCTACATCGTTATGATAGCAACGCAGGCACCACAGTCGGCGGATTATTGGCATTTCCAGGGTTTGGCAATATCACGCGAGAAACCATCTGCACATCAAATTCCGTTTGATTCGTCAGTTGGTTCCCTGTATACTGCCGGCCGATTGTATCCCCGCCATATGTGCTTATAAAGACACTTCTATTTTTTCAAAGAATTTTTTTTGCATAATATCGAAGTGTAACTCCTTGCTGATTGCTAGTCTTTTGCAGGTATATACGCAGTGAAGAGGTGTTTCACTGTCGATTAGTCCCATTGTGTACAGGTGTTAATCAGGAAAATTTCCTCTGTTAATTATTGGAAAAAGAGGTTTTTCCCGGGTTCGTCGAGAGTCCTTCTGCTCCTCTGCGGAATGTTACTCAAAGCATTTATCATCGACGCCCACTTTGATAAATTCGCGGCCTTCCACAAGGACATACTGTACTTTAAATATTATTATCAATAGCAATACAACGAAAATATGGTGGGGGGCTTGACAGTGCGTAGAGTACGTGAATTTGATTTACACTACAAATGTAAAGTTCGAAGAAGTAGACCTTTTTGCTTCTTCCTTGTCCTACCACTTAGCCTTCTTGACTGTCACATCCTGCTATACTCTCTTCCCCCTCGCAAACCTTCTCGATTCTACGATTCTAATGAAAACCCCTTAGAAGCGTAGCTGCACCAAAGGATCGAACCTCGACCGCCGATACGCTTCACATCTCGCCAAGTAGCGAAAGGACGTTTCTTCATTCCTCTCACATCTCGAACAGATGAGGTCTTCTTCTGCTTCTATTAGCGATGGGTGTGTTCTAAAAGTTCGAAGAAACTTCTTCATTCATTGCTAAAAGAAATGTTGATGGACTGGCGAAACATTGTCTTTTGGGCGTTTACATCAACATATCCACTAAAAGTTCAGTAGGTGTCTCCAGTCGATATTGAAACAATGTAGATGTTCAAATAAGAAGCAAAAATAATCGTCAATTTCCCTAATGTAAGTTAGACGATGACGGTTGGTTTGAGTAATCAAAAGAAAAATAACGTTTCTTCAAAAAAAAAAGAGAAAACTTTTATGGCCTCCTTTGCTCACTTCATTTTGCAACTGTTCTCAGCGGTATTAATAATATCGTCGTGTATGTGTCAAATTTATTATTTAACTTTAAATTAAACGTTTTCTGTGTAGGTGTATTATCTAATAATTAGATAAGAAATCACTTGATTCGTGTGAATCACGTCACATTTTAGTCGCTATTATTTTGATCTTTATTTGTTTTCTATGACTTCATCGCAAAAACTATTAGTAAAAAGTACCGAAGTACATACCTATAGATATAACAATCGTTTTACTTACGTTTGTTTTATTTAAAAAAAATACATTACGATTATCTTTTTTTACGATATTCGGGAAAACTTTTTGAACTTTAAAACTAACACGTAAAAATGACATCTACAGGTTTATGTTTGTTTCATGCGACTAATCACGTACTTCACGTTGAACTTGGATTTTTTTAAATATTTAATATTTTGTTGATTATCGGTTAGGTTCAGTTCATTAGAACGCATACAGTACTAGGCTTTGTAGTTTGTTTTATTCAGTATTGCGCGTGATTTTTTTTGTGTACCTTGAGTATATTTAAGGTCACGTTCAACAATCGCCTACTGCAATTATTAATGTTTTCACTTTTTATTCGACTGTAAATTTATGCGACTTCCGTTTCCAAAATAACCGATCGTTTAATGTTTGAGAATCGATCTGGTTCGTTTTTGTTATAAGTATTGCTTGCAATGATTTTTCTAGTTTTTACAGTGGAAAAGATCACTAACGTATTATCAGGTGATACATTTTGACGACTGGTTGTATGCCTATTAGTTTCTTCGTGAGTCCTAAAGCCGACTTCGCACGGCGCGAGCAGTAGTTCAGGTTCTTATTGTTAGTGTAAAAATAATGCCGAATTCTGCACTTTGTGATACAAGCACGAAGATTTAGGGGTATATTCTCTACCCCGTACTAACCAAAATAAACGGCAGTCATTTCGGAGCCACCACCTAATTCAAAATAACCTCCTTTTAATACTTGGGGCGCGTTATAATACAGGATGTTTAGGAAATGATGAAAAATCTTTCGGGAACGTATAGAACACGTCCAAATAAAACTTTTTTCCTACGACGCTCCCCTGTCGAGATATTCACCCCCAAAGTTGAAAAGGAAAAATCAATTTGTTTAAATAACACTTTAATTTTTTATATTTCTAAGAAATGAAGTAATTCAAAACAATTTTATAGAGTGTTTGATACCATCTTGGGGGGAACAAGGATACACTACCCCTGACCTTTCAATTCACACTTTTCTTCAGGTGATTAATTTAAAAACATTTTAACTTCATTGTCGAATTCCCCAAGGTTTTAGAACAAAAAAAGGATTGTCCACTTTCCATAAAATGAGCCATATTCGAGTAAATCGCACTTAAAGTTTAACAGGTGCAGAGCGTTAGTTTCGAACTAGAATATTCTGACTTGCACTTCTCAACATTGCACTTTGTGATACAAGCATGAAATTTTGAGGGGCATATTCTATACCCTGCACTAATCACAATAAACGTCAGAGCCCTTTGGAATCGCCACCTAATTCAAAATAAGCCCCTTTTTAGTACACGACGTACGCTTTACATATGTACCTGTTTACTCTTTAAGCACGATTTTCTCGATATGGCTCATTTTATGAAAAGTCGACAAGAGTAATTTTTTAATTCTGTTTGTTTGGGGAATTCAATAATGAAGTTAAATATATTTTTTAAATCAATCCCTTGAGGGAAAATGTGATTTGAAAGGTTAGGGGTAGTATATCCTTGCTCTCCCTGAAGTGCTATCAAAATATCTGTGAAAGGACCACGCACACTTTATATGGAAAAATACGAACCACTCAAACCGATTTTTTTTAATATCAATCGACGCGTCTTAATGTGACGAATAATTATTACCGTTGCGCCAAATCTGTAACTTCATTATTAAACCCGCTAATGAACAATTAATTGAAAAAATTTGGGCTTTAAATTATGTCGGAAGTTAATAAATCTGTCGCTCGTTATTTATGGAGGGGTCATGGTAAATACGTTTCTAAGAAACGACACAAATGACACAAATGTAAGTATGGCCTATCCAAACCTATATGCAATTCACGTCATCAACAAAAAGTTACTAGATTGTTTATTTGTAATTCGGTTTAACGTTTGGAAAGTGACATATTCTATAGATGATTTACCTGCGCATGTATTATATGGTATAAAGAAAGACTACAACTTATTAGAACTGTCAAAATACGAGGTACAAAGTGACAGCACTATGTGAAACGTCATCATCTAGTAACCCTTTTATCGATGACGTGGATTGCATATAGGTTTGGACGAAGTATAGCAGGTAGAAAACAGTAAAATAGTGCTCATAGTGTATTATATTGTTCGGTTCCTTGTTGTAATTAAGAATTTTAAACCCGTATTCATATTGAATTGACGTTAGCATTTAAATTCTGAATTCAATCCTACTATTTTAGAGTCGTTAGAATAGAATTAGGAGGGCACCTACTGTAAGCGAGCTTAAAACCTGGAATAAAAGAATTACCTAAAAACTAATAGTTTTGTTAGTTTCACTTTATCCAAACCTATAAGCAATTTACGTCATCGATAAAGGTTACTAGATGATGACGTTTCACACAATGTTGTCACCTCGTACCTCGTATTTTTACAGTTCTAATAAATTGTAGTCTTCCTTTATACCATCTAATATGTGCGCAGGTAAATCATCTATAGAATATGTCATTTTCCAAACTTTAAACCGAATTGCAAATAAACAATCTAGTAACTTTTTTTTTGATGACGTGATTGCATATGGACCGTAATTGTTATAATAGCCACAATTTTATGTGGAAGATTTCTTTTTTGGCGGATATACATAGGCCGATTTTTCAACATTAGTGATTTATTGAATTATTTATTACCTTACAGTTATTTTAACGTTACTTGACAGAGACCTCTAATGAGGCTGGTCACTACCACCCCCACTAAAATAAAATTAATAATTTGGAATTACCTATAGATATTTTATGG
Source organism: Rhagophthalmus giganteus (assembly GCA_036326145.1). Lineage (NCBI taxonomy): Eukaryota > Metazoa > Arthropoda > Insecta > Coleoptera > Rhagophthalmidae > Rhagophthalmus > Rhagophthalmus giganteus. The sequence continues at coordinate 10,944,824 of JARFJA010000036.1, read as the reverse complement.
TGAACATTTTTAATAGAGGTAGAAAAATAAACAGTTACATTATGTGTATTTTTGTCTTATATTGGATTATTTTATTATTTATTTATTTTAGTCACAATTTTGAATATTGAAGAATTATTATTTTTTATTGATTTTGTTATTCGTGAATGTGTTTTGTTTTTTATTTGAATTGTTTGTTAATGTTATTAATATATTAATAGACTCTATTTCCAATTATTAGCGTTAACAGCAACAGCAACTGTATTATAACAGCAATTGTAAAAAGCAAGCTGATATAAATATGGACGCAGGTTTTCCAGAAGGGCGTAACCCACAAAAAGTAAATTTTACCGGAGAACACATGTTGTGTTGACGTGTAGCTATAAGAAGATACGTTTGGCGGAAATACAAATCGATTTTTCCAGTGAAAAAATCGAAATATTGTTACCAGATTTTAATAAATTATGTCTTTTCATTTAATTCAATAATTCATTTTAACAGAAAGTGTGGGTTACGCCCTTTTGACAAAATGCCATCGATATTATCTTTTTATAGATAGGTACAAATAATATCTTAGTTTTGTATACATTTTTAATGTGCACAAAGCCATTGCCATGTCATTTAAAGAATTATTTCAATCGTTTTAAATCTCAGGCCAGTTTAAGCAGGTAAGTATCGACCCGTGGTTGTTAAGTACTCCGCAATAAATAACAAAGTTGATTTATGGACTCAAACAAATTTGGTTCTCTTTTGCTCTCACCCAATTCTCATAAGAGCGTTAATTGAAGATTGCGGCTTTATTTATAAATTAACAAAATTGGCGCAATGATAATAATTATTCCTCACATTAAGACGAGTCGATTGATATAAAAAAAATCGATTTGAGTAGTTCCTATTTTTCCACATAAAGTGTGCGCGGTCGTTTACTATGAATACTTAATTTATTAGGAATGTAAACCAAACATGGGAGCGTCGTGTTTTATACGTCCTAAGAATATTTCTCGTCGTTTCCTAGACGCGCCCCGAGTATTAAAAGGGGGTTATTTTGAATTAGGGGTGGCTCCGATAGGACTCCGTCGGTTATTCCGGTTAGTGTGGCGAACGTACCCCTAAAATTTCATGCTTTAATACAGATATTTTCCTGCGGCCCTAAGGCCGGCATCGCACGGCGCGCGGAGGCAAAGTAGGCGACGCCAAAGAAAACTACGCAAGCCACGAGCCGCGTCTAAGGCCTGTCTAATATGCAACCGTACACGACGTTGGAAGTAGGCTCGCGTGTTTTCGCCCTAAACTAACGCATCGAAACGTTCTTTCTCATCGTCGGAGGTTAGAATTGCGTAAATAATTGAAACTGTAATAGAGATCAAACGATCAGGTTCAAGTATATCTACCTACACCCTGATGTTCCAATTAAGATCATCAAATTTAATTGATTTTTGTTGTTCAATATTGTTCCCGTCTAATTTATTGTCTTTGTTATTTGCTGCTCGTTTAGACTTTGGCGGGTTTTTACTTTTTGCGCTAAACGTCTTATGCGCTTTTAAGTGTCGGTTTTAAAAGAAACCCATACGAGACGGATAACTTTGTAAGTTTATTATCACCTAAGCTTATCTAAAATACACAGGCGGACTTTTATGACATGTAAGATAGGACGACAAGTACTAGGTATACATAGTCGTAGCTATTGTGAAATGTAGCTCTGCGAGTAAATACACAAAAAAAACAACGATAAGAGTATACATTTTCGCGTATACCTATATAGGTAGGTATCTAGACGTTATTTATATTTTTCTTGATTAAATTTAACGCTAGACGTTATTATGGTCACGCATCGTTCTTAATATTCAATGATATTTTTGCAAGGCTGTTTTTCATAACGTTGGCCATTGTTTTATATTCCACATAAAGAACTGGTTTCGCTTTCCTTATTACTTATTGTTCAGGACGGTGCTCGACATCCTTGAATACAAAGTACTTAATCGTAGGTAATTGCAAAACAAAGACTTCGAAAAACTAAAAAAAAAAACAAATCTTTCGGCGTGTCCACCTCTCGAAGACCGTTTATTAACTTTTAAAATTTCATTAGCTTTTAGAGTTCGCGGATAAAATTGAAAATATAACCGGGTAATCCATTCTCGATGTTAAATAAACGGTTAAGAAACTTCCGAATTTATGGCTAGGTATAAATTATGGGCAGGAAGTGCGAAAGTGAATAGATTATTGAAGAAAAGTGAAAAGTTAACTTTTCGTTAGGTGATGATCATTGCCGTATCCTCGTTTTTTTTTTCTTCTTGTTTTAGTTGGGCGATTAATATTCGCCGTATTGGCGTTTTTGGGGCTTCGGGCAAACCTGTTTTTAACCTCAAATTTGTCCGGAAATGCCTTGATTCCTTTCGTCCGATTTTCCCCAACTCGCGTTCAACTTTCCCTTGACGTTCCCACGACCGCTCCATTAAATTTAATTTGCAACATTCAGGATTTGTACTTAATACGTGCAAAATAACGTACGAGAGTGCTGGCGTATAATTTTTCAATGAAACTAGAACTTCGGGAACTCGATAGTTTTCGTTCCGCTTTCCGTGACTGGATTTTGTGTTATTATAAACGTGCTGTAATTTGCTCGCGAATCAACACGATTCGAATCCTTTCATTTTCGGTAGATTTGGAATCCTTACAAATCGCGTAGTTGGAATACTACACAATATTGGGTTGTCGACCCTCCAAGATCCACCCCCGGGCGAGAGACATCGATCCGCGTAAACTGCAATTGCAGGAAAATATGTATACGTAATCCGCTGGTACAAAATCGAAAAACAGAAAAAAAAAGACCGAAATGTCTCGAGCCGCATATGAAGAAATTACGCGATATGTCGTTTGTATCTACGCAAAAACAAAAACAGTTAGAGGAGATACCGCAACGTTCTGGCATTTTTATTTATTTTCTCAATTCGTTAAGTCATACAAAAAGGTTTTGGCAGTTTTTCAGATATTTCTTGGCACATTTATATCCAAAGAGGGTTTATCGTTCTTTTCGCACAGTTTATTTAAAGAAGCCAGGAGCAAATTTATAATTCTCGTACGAGCTTCGCCAAATTGCATCTATTTGTTTATTAGTATTATTCATGGTCGTATTGTTAACTAACTATACGAGAATTATTGAGGTCGTACAATCAGGAAAATATACAAGGATAACCACGAAATGTATTTTTTATTGGTTATGCGTTTGCAACGATGTATTTAAATACTCGAAACTGTTTAATTGTGATATATTTGAATTATAACAGTTAATGTATTCATAATAGTTGGAGTAATGATTATATCATAACTATAATGAACAATAATGGATAAAAGATAATTCGTCAACTTTTATAATATAACGATTAGATATTTTTCTATTAAGCGCTAACGACAAACCACAAATTTCTCGTTTGTATTTAAAAAACTTCGACAACTAGGAAACAGAAAACTGATACAGCACCTATTCCCGGAATATTTACATTACAATTACTTCACATTTACATATAGATCCTCATCTACGAACTTGAAAACTACAAAGAAAATGCGTATCATTAGCATGTATACAACCTCTGTAAACCACTTACTTATTGTACAACTACCACGTTTACTGTTTCATTTATTCGAAGCGGAGGTGGAAAATAATTTTCGACAGAATTATGGGGTTACGTAAGATAAGGAATCGATCCTGCAGACGGAGGAACTTTTGCGTAACAGTTTTTTTTTTCCTAGTCATAGTTATCGGACAAATGTATTTCAGTTTCGCTCGACGTGGTCATGATTAATTAAATGTCGATGTAGTTTAGAAAAAAGCCCTTTAGGCCCTGGATTTAGTACTTACATTTCGCTGCGAAGAGTTTTGTCGCTGTCAGATTATCATAAAATGAAGCTTCGGCTTTTATCTAATTGTTTTGTGAGTTTTTTTTTAAGTGCGCGTTTTAAACATAAACATTAATCGTCTAAACGTAGTATACAAGCTAACTAAAATATAAAATATATAGGCAATACCTTGGACGTGTTTCTATACAGATAAACCTCGCGTAACGCGGAGATTAGGTCCTAGAAATATCGGGCGTTATGCGAGTCTCTAGGGCCTATCCCTCCATACTATTCAGCAACTCTTCGCTCTGCATTCTTCAAAAGAAATTCTGTTCCACTAACAAGGAAGGTTAGACCGATGGAAATCTCAGAAAAATTTGAAATTTTACAGGATTGTAATACTAGTCCACCCTAATCCAGAGTCGTACTCCGTTCGTGCTCTTACGCGGTTTAAGAGGGTAAAATCCATCCTTGAAAATTTGAACTTTTTTCGATTTTGCTTATTATCTGTGAACTATATATTTTTGTAAATGGCTGTTCAAGACCTACATTATGATACAAAAATTAAGGGTGAAAATTTTAAGGGATGGTACTGCACGTCCAATGTGGATTAGTGGACGCTTAGCTTAACACTGCTGCCGCCGTGATTGTAACAGACTATAAGAAACAAATTAGAAACTTCTAAATTTTTCTATGTATTTCCTACCTTTTTCTCGTCATCGTTTTCCCTCTATCGTCAATTTCCACCGTAGATTCTTCCGTTGACTGCGAACTTGTATTATAACATACCTATACCTACGTAAGGTAAAATCTCGTTGGCGAAATTGGACCGTTGAATGTTTGAGGGGAGCCCTAACCAAGACCCTATCCAAGAGCCTATCCAAGAGCCTAACCAAGCGCGATTTTCAGAGAATTTGTGTTAGAGCTTAAAGGTCCATGTATTTACACTTTATAAATACATGGAAAGATAGTCGACAAAGAAAGATCCTACTTTTCCTCGTCGTATTAATCCTTTTTGTTTGTAATCCTTTTAGAGTACACAAAACACTCACGCATTCATACACAAAAAGCACTCCTCGCACACACGAACAATACGACGCCGTAATTTAAAATTCGAACTACTGAAACAAACACTACCCCTCTGTACCACTAATGCGAAAAATCTGAATCGGTTTTGTTAGAATTCTATTTATAAATGCATTCGAGTTTATGCGTGGGATACTAAGAAAACCCGCTTTTATTTTAAAAACATTCAGTTTTTTGTTCGCACTCTGATAAACTCATGTTTTATTACTTGCTTATTATTTTATTGGCCACATAAAAATGCGATTAAACTTTTATCTGGTTTATGGTTTGTAATAGGGAAATTTTCAATGCTTAAGGTCAGACGAATAGTTTTTAAATTAAAAATAGAGTGAATTTATAATTCTGCGGTATAAAGGCAGTAGATAGTGATTATTCAAATAATTTTACTGCATAAAAAATACATAATTTTAGAATAAATTTCCTAAATGGTACATATTTTAAAAATTTTCGGTCATTATCTGCTTATTTTTTTTTATCAAACTCCACTACGACCCTTGTAATAGCCCAAGCTCCAATCGCTCAAAACCTACGTCGCAACACTACCAAAATTTTCTTAGTGCGTTTAAGAGATAATATGGTGGGAAATATCCAACCGGTGGCAGACAATTGAATTTTTGTTTTAATCATTTTTAATAAACTTGATAAAATTTATTATAGGCTTTAGAGAAATATCAATTATTTAGAATTATTGTGGTCTACCTCGCAAACCTGGCAGTCCTCCCTCCAAATGAATAAATTTTCAATATGTCACCTTTAAAACTACATCGCGTTGTTTTTTTTCAAATTTTAGTTTTAATTGTCCTTTACATGAATACATCTGTCTGCCGATGTAAAAATGTACCCAAGTATGGCAAAAATTTATTTTGATGACGCTTAAATTTTTTTCATTGTGCAAATTTCACGCGTCCTCGGATGTAGGTAAAAATCAACGGGGGTCGAGTCCGGAGACCCTAATGGACCACAATATCGCGCCATTTTGACAGATCCAATTGTTGTGCGTATGTAGGTAAACGATTTAAAAAAGTGGGGTTCGTGGTTCAATTTTGCTTTACTTGTACAGCAGCTTAAGTTAACGGAACTTGCGGTTATAAAACATACACTTAATTGCTCGAACTAATAACTAATGTACTTCGTAATCAGATAATTGCTTTACGAACGAATTTACCTTGTGTTGTTATACATTAGCTGTAATCGCTACGCCTAATCTATACAGAAATTACGAGTCTGCCGATATTATGTAAAATACGAAACTATATATATATATACCTGATGTATTTCAGTTAAATCGTAATAGTGATAATTAAACGAACTAACAAAATGTTTTACAATTAGGTAATATTCCTGATGGCGTCCTTATTTCATACAGAGGAAAACGGAAAGATTGATTTTTATATGCAAATAATATGTACTTGGCCTTTCTTGAAGGGCAGGGTATACTCTATTCCCGGCGACCATTAGAAGTGAATTATATTCTTTATTTTTAAATTCTACAAAATTCTCTCATTTGGAGATCTCTCACCATCAAATTATCTATCATTTGAGTTTTTAAAATTTAATATAAAATTATTAATAATGAAATTAGAACTTTTGTACACAATTCAAAATCCAATTTAAATTGCGGCTTCAATTTTACAATGTATAATGTTCAATACAATATCTAGGAGATAACAAGTTTTGATGAAGATAGCTGAAGTAGAAATAGATTTTTTATTGAAAAAATGTTGCATATAAGTTTACTTTTATGAATAAAATTCAAAATTTCATATATGCGTCAACATATCAAGCTCATGTTTTGTCATTGCCTAGAGAAAGTTTTTTTTTATATCATTTAAGATGTCGATCAAGTTTTCATCTTTAATAGAACATGATAATCGTACAAATGTTTTTATAAAATTTCACAATTAAACAATGAGGGCTCACAGAAAGAGAAAGAATGTACAGACCTCTACAGTTCGGCACGTGATCTTGTTAGAAATATTTATTACCCAAATAATCCTGACAGATATATAAAGGTACCTATATACATTCGAAACTGCAGGCAAGTTTTAAATAGTTAAGAAATTTCTTTTTAAAAATAAAAACGTTATAGGTACCTACCTCTGCTACTACATAATTTTTTATAATAATAATAATATGTGTAATAAAAAATAATGTAGTTTGTAATAAACAATATAAATTATAAATCAGCGATTCAAAATTTAAGTGTTATTATTATAAACAGAATGAAATGGTCGCAAATGTTATTAGATTTAAACATAATGTTAAAAATTTCGTTTTGTTTTGTTTTGTTTTAAATAGCATAGATATACCACAAAGCCTGGCCCCGCGCCATTTTTTGGAAATTGTTGGGTACTTATATGGAAAAATCGGCGAACACGCACTTACCTACGTATTCCATTATTTTTAGGGCACAATTTTTAATGGAAAATGTTTAGGTGTGTAACCTCCGGGAGTGGGAGGTGGAGGTCAACTAAAAAATTTCAAATGGAAACGCATTTCAAGTCGTATGTCATTTAAAAGCTTTTAATAAACAACAATTTTTAACGTTGGTCCAAGATCGATACACCAAACAAGTCATGAATGGCGAATATGAGTACCAAATAAAATTTACAAATAAGTTGAACAATAAAGAAGAAAGGAACGAGGGAAACGTTTATACTTTGCGCGTACCTGCGCCACCCCTAAAGGACCAGTTTCGATAATCCGCTTACTTGGGTGCGATAATAACTAGTAATTAGATATGAATCGTTCTCAAAGTTTTTCTCAAGTTTTTCGTTTCCCGTTTATTTAGAATATTTTGCGAAAACTTACTCTCGATCTTAGAGCCGATTTTTCCATCTCTTGGTAAATTTATCGGTAACCGTATAGGTATTTACCGTGGAAACAGTTGGTCGTGTAAAGTACGGTTAAAGTAAAATTAGATTCTATGGAAAATACCTATCAGATAAATTCACCAAGAGGTGAAAAAAACGGCAATAAATTTATAAATTTTCGCAAAATATTTTAAATAAATGGGAAATGAAAAACCGCATCATTCTTATTCTGTAATAACAAGGTCATCGGCGAATTCGAGAAAGCGAATTATCGAAACTGACAGTTTCGGGGTGGCGCAGGTACCCGCAAAGTAAAATGCTCGTTATATTATTTTCAATACGGATAGAAGTAATGTGTTTAATTATACGTTATTCAAGATAGGTTCCAATATACGTCATCAATAAAACCTCGTAGTACCTATTTTTACATTAGGTACTAATAAATTGCAGTCTTTCTTTATCATGTTATATATGTGCAGGTAAATCATTTATAGAATATGCCACGTTCGTAACTTTAAACTGAATATTACAAATATACAATTTATTCACTTCTTATTGATGACGTGCATCGAAACCTATCTTGAATGTATAGATCGAGAATTCGAACTATACTAGGCAAATCCGTTCTCAGAAAGAACTTCTACCTGCCAAACCAAACGTTTGAGAAGTCGTAAATCAGTAGGTCATAAATAAATGGGGACCGATAATAAGCTTTTAAATTGTCTCTTCAAGGAACTAGTGTTAATACGGTTGTCTATGTATAAAAAATTTGCTATAGTACCATCTATTCGGACGTTTCGCTAAGTCCTAGACACCCTCCTGCCCTTAAAGGTTCTCGTGAGAGTTGAAGGATTAACTTTACATAAATAATGTAACTGAAAATTGTAATAATAGTATACGTCCATTTTGTTTCATTTCTTTAGACTCGATATTAAAATTGGTAGGGTTGTGCGGATGCGTTCGATTTTGTTTTTATTAAAATGGACACTTCGGTAAATGATGTTGGATTTTACGTGCGATTTTAACGTCGAGATATCGATTTCCTGCATACATTTTTTGTAAAAGGGAGGCAAACTAATTGTACTCCATTATTATTATTTAATTAACACAGTGGCGCATCCATTATTCTAAGTATGCCCATCTCATTATCCGGAGTGCTTATTATTAATACGCCACGCGGCTCGAACATTATCGAGAAACGTGATGAAAACCACCCTGTATATATTTTGACGCAGTAAATCGTCCAGTATTATTTTTGTTTGAATGTGTTACAAAACAACTTATTCAGTTTTATTGATTTTAGGAAACATAAGTGCCGTATTTACATATAAATGGAAGGGGGAAGAGATAGCAAAACTGTTAGAAAACGATTCCAGAGTTCTGGTCCATATAACCATCGCTAGTCGCACGACATCTCGTACTGCCACTATCAATAGGTGAGCGATTTTTGATATTAAAACGTTCTATGTATAGGTATATTACGGTTCTGACGCGAAACGACTTTTTAATTTAAAAAAAAAAAAATAATTACAGCCCTTGTTCAAATAAATCAGAGTGTCAAAGAAACTTGGTTCCGATTAATAATAGCTCCGCACTTTAATTTAGTCAGCTTAATGAAAATTTATGGACAAACTAAACGTAAGACTGACATTGCCTCCCTTTAATTTAGAACGAGGGCCTTTTTTATTACCTGTTAGTACAGACACAAGTCGCTTTATTGGCACATTGCTTAGCAATTTGAAGACCCTTAACGTGATTATGCGTCTACGTGCTATACTTGTCGTCGCCGAAGGTCTATCGGTTCTACATTGCGTGGCGTTTGTTTGATGTCTGATGGGAGGAGCATACGATACCCGATAAAAAGATGAAAATTTTTGTCTGACGATCCTTTTGGGGCGATTTCGAAGTTATTTTGTGTATTAAATGACAGGATGGATGCAATCGGAAATGATGAAGTCAGACAACAAATGTGAATAAAAGACAGTCAAAATTACATTAAAAAGAAATACTTCGAAAGACGTTCAAAGAAATTAGCGTTCGCTTGAACGACGGAAGAGATGAAGATCAAAGATGAACTGATGCGCATATAGAAAACAATGAGCACGAGAAATCTATTGTGTTTAGTGTCGATGCTCGATGCTTTTAAGCTTTAAAAAACGCCTAGAAGTGTTCGAGATATGTGGAGTATATGTGGAGAAAGAGCAAATAAACGACGAAGAACGTAAACGAGAGAAACATAGAGGCGTATTCGTAAACGTTCCTTCGCTTCAAGGAAGTTTTAACGAAGCCTCGAGGAAGCGCGTATCATGAAGCTACCTTTCAAGTATTCCTCCGTTTTGTTCGAACCTCGAGACTTCCTTGAAAATGTTTGACAGGTGATAACGTAGAATTATATGTGCCTGATTAATGTTTGTTTCACTTGTGCTTATCTGCCAAAAACGTAGAACTATTTTGATAAGTATCGATGACATATCCCGAAGGAGGGAAGGAACGCGTCATTCGAGAAAGCCTCCATCGAGTGCTCCTCGAGGACGAAGCGCGCAGTACGTACTATGAATGCGGACACGAACATTTTCGAACAATTTTTAAAGAGGACTTGGACGGTGAAGAATCCCGATGATCACCAGCGTAACGTTCAAACATAATTACGAGGTCTGACCAATAAGCAATGAGACTAAGTCCATAAAATACGTATATTTAAAAATTAAGGTACATTTATGTGATCCCCTTCAAAGTACTCCCCTCCCACAACTACACACTGGTTCCAACGTTTCTTCCAGCTTTCGTAACATTTCTGGAAGGCTTCGACTGGAATGTCCTGGAGTACCCTCGTCACGGCGGCCTGGATGTCAGTTATGGACTCAAAATGCGTTCCTTTCACGGCCAATTTTGTTTGGGGGAACAAGAAGAAGTCACAGGGTGACATATCCGGCGAATAGGGCGCTTGCGGCAACACTGCGATGTTTTTAGAGGTCAAAAACTGCGACACACTGAAGGTACGATGGCATGGAGCATTGTCATGATGAAGGATCCACGTTTTGGCAATCTCTGGACGGACTCTAATGACTCGTTTTCGCAGCCTATCGAGTACTTTCAGGTAGAAATGTTGGTTGAAGGTCTGCCCAGGTGGTACAAACTCTTTGTGCACGATTCCTTTGCTGTCAAAGAAGCAAATCATCATCGTTTTCACTTTTGATTTGCTCATTCTCGCCTTCTTCGGTCTGGCTGCACCAGGAGACAGCCACTGTTGACTTTGCCGTTTTGTTTTGGAATCGTACTGAAAATACCAACTTTCATCACCAGTAATTACACGATCGAGAAGAGTTGGATCAGCTTCAACCTGTTGCAGACACTCCTGTGAAATGAACATTCGCTCGTGTTTTTGCTCCGTCGAAAGGTTCTTCGGTACCATCTTTGCACGCAGCTTTTTCGTGGACAAATCATCAGTTAAAATTTTTCTGACGGTTTCTCGTTTCAAATTAAGTTCATCAGCCAACATTCGAATGGTTAGCCGCCGATCTTGATGTACGAGAGTGCGCACACGCTGAACATTGTTGTCAGTTCGAGCTTCAACCGGCCTCCCACTTCGCGGTTCATTCCCGACGTTCTCACGACCATTTTTAAAATCTTTATGCCATCGAAACACCTGAGCACGACTCAGGGCTTCCTCACCGAACACTTTGATCAATTTACCGTACGTTTCCGTAACAGAATCGCCGAGTTTAACGCAAAATTTAATCGCGTACCGCTGTTCAATATTACGTCGTTCCATATTCGTGACACGCCTTACAAACACGTTGTCGAAAACACAACACAGCTGGAGAACTAACGAATGTACGAAAGTCGCGAGCACATGTATCGATAGAGAAGGGATGGGAGATTAACCGACCGAAGTTTCAGATTCGCAGTATAACCACAAGCGCGGCTAAAAAATCAGTCTTATTACTTATTGGTCAGACCTCGTAGGGTTGATTTAACTGACACGTACTTACTATGGAAATGATTGTGCGAACGAACGTTTCTATGGTAAATATCTGTTGGATAAATTTACGAAGAGATCGAAAGATCGTCCCCAAGACACACGAAGAAGAAACCAGGTTCTTCCCGAACCCGAATCGATGATCGGGTTTTTAATCCCCATTATCCATTTTTCCATCATTGCAATTTTCGCACGTGCTTGAATTTTATTCAGAGAAGAAATTCACATGACGTCACGCGATAAAATGTTAGACGCCGATCTCGAGAAATCAAAATTTTCTGCGCAATATCGTGAAATTTGTCGTAGACAACTTACAAGAAATTGAAAAAAGTGTGGGTGGTTAATGAACAGAAATTAAGTTTGCGGTCGAGGCACATTAACCCAGATAAAAGTCAGTTGCATAATGATGATTAGCGTGAATGAAAACATCTCCTTCGAGTGGATAACGAGCAACGCTCAATCACTTATTGAAGTCGGACGAAAGGAACTTTCGACAAATAAAAAAATTGTTCTTCGATAATCATAGTACCATTTCAATTTTGATTGCGTTTCAATTTGGCAGGGCCTTGGCCAACTTGCACAAAAATCGAATGGCGATAACTTGCAATTAGACAGATCGCAAACAAAATCGAATAGGTCAGCGTGGTATCGTGAAAATTCAACTTCGTCTTAACTGTTATTGAAGTATATGGAATTCGCGCCTGTCGTGCCAATTTTTGGAACGAACTGGCTAAATGGAAAGGAAATTTTACTTGGAGAAAATGTCGACAAATCGGCCTTACGTCGAATGCCTATATAAATAAATTCACCAAAAGATGATAAAGTTGTCGAACCATCAACTTTTTGTATTCATTGTAGGTAGTACTGGATATTCAAATGAAATTTATCGAAGCCTTGAATCTGTTTTAAGGTGTAAATTTGTTGACGGAAATGATTAACGTCCTTGATGTCTATAATTAGGGAGATTTGTATGTACTTCATTTTAAAGTGAAAGGCAAACGCGAAATGGAGTATTCGTTTGTTTACTAATTGTTCGTTGCATTCTATATTGAAAGGTTTTTGTGATGTGGTCGTCATTATTCTATTATCAGATGGAATATCGCACGAAAGGGTTCGACCGTTTTAGTAATCGAACGGTTTGTTTTGATTATTACGTCGACCTAAAATTGGTGTTACTGTAAGTTATTTATTATTATTGCGCCTATATTCGATTCGATAATTAGACTTTGATTTTTTGAATAAATTAGCTATTTTAGCGAATTTCCATAGGATATTAAGCCGCTTTGTATCAGGAAAATATACATAAGTTGTTCATTTTGGACGGGCCGTTATGTAGGTATCTACAGTAGAACCTCGATATTCCCGGATAATCGATTAAATTAATAAAACGACAATAAAACATACTTTTATACATCAAAATGGCGGCCGATTAAAAATTTCAAACGCGTCCACCTCCGTTATTATTTATCCGATCGTTAATTCGTAATAAGTTTTAGAATGGTTATAAAATTAACTATCAAACACGTCTCTTTGCGATTTTCGATAAAATGCGCCGTTTTCGAGCGAATCCGAAAAAAGACGATTTATGCGCGCGTCCCGCGTGAAAATTCAATATCGCCACTTGTGCGCGTACGAGGGTTTTTTGTTTTATAAGGGCCTTACAATGCAAGTAAAAATTTTCGTTATGTAATCGTTTGCATGTAAATGCAAAGAAACAATCTAAGCATCTCAATAATTCGTCGATATTCATTTATTTCGTACTTTTTTTTAACGACACGAAAACGGAAATCGAATTTGAACTTTAGAAATCTTAATGAAAACGTGTTTCTTGAATTGATCTTATTGATTTATTGTAATATCTAACTCGTTTTTGCCGATTATTTAACGTTTTCATTTCGAGGGAGTAGGATTTTTACGTTTGTTCCGATATACTTTGATTCGCTTTTATTTTCTTTCTGTTTCGATATTGAGTGAGAATCGGAATGTTTTCCGATGTGGGGAATTAGGCCAATCTGTTGTTTTTTTGTTTTTTTTTTAATTTTTAATACTGTCTCTTATATTTATGATTGAAATTTTATAATGTATATAGATACTTAAACTTTTTTGTCGTCCGGGTAGTTTATTATTTTGTTTACGTCTAAAATAACGTTATTTCGTAGAGTGTACTCACAACTCACAATGTATTTGAAACAATTTTTCTAAATAAGAATCATCACAACCACTAAAAATAAAATTACCGATCTGTATTAATTGTGTGTGGATTTATAAGAAATATATATTTAAAAGAAATACTTAAAGTTTTATGTTCTCTTAAATATACGTAAGTACATAATTTACCGCAGATTCAATTAATCAAGTGAATAATGTTCGTGCATTTTTTTGAAAACCCTCGGTGTTCTTAAGTCGTGGCGTATCTAAAAAAAGCTTTTACGAAAAGCATTTATGTTGTTGTAAAATTTATACGTAAACTACGTCATTGCAGTAAGTGATCTATAGTTCATTATTAAGTTTCGACAAGGCTACCATTAATAAATTCAATGGCGTTATACAGAAAGCGTCCATTCAAAAATGTTATCCGTATATTTACAACAAAGTAAAGTATTCAACTTCATGTTAATCGCATAAACACGTAACTGTTTATTTATAATTTTGTATAGTGTTTTATCTAATGTAACTGTATAACCAAAATATTATCAATATTAATGTTAAAATTGTAGCCAATTATTAGAATGCCATTATGTATAGTAAACGCCATAAAACCTGAGAAAACAGTTGAATATCGCGCAACACTTTTTGTAGGAATCAGATTCCTAATCAAAATAACTGGCGATAGCTGGGATAGCGAACACAGTTTAGTCTTCGCGGTTGCAATTGGTGAACTGTTACATGCAATGAAAAATGATAAATCGTTAACAGTGAGCTAATGCATTGTCAACAAAGAAATCGGCAGAAGAAATTAAATTGTGAAAATGAAGGTTTCGGTAAAATTTGAAAGTAAAAAATTTAGAGTTTGCAAGTGTTTTATGAAGTGATTGTACGTACAAGTGTATATGAACGTAATCCCCCGCGAACAGCGAGGGACGACTGTACTGTCTATATTTTTTTAACGAGCGCAGTAGACGATCGATCGTGCGTGATTTTCTCAGGTTTCGTGACATTTACTATGTTCGAGTGCAGCAGTAGCTTTGGGTTTTTGAGAACAAGTTTTAAAATTTGAATAAACAGCAAATAATAACAGACGTCTGTGCGCCTTTTTGAAGACCCTACGACATTATTTTTACGTACAGTTTCTTACTGTATTTTTATACAGGCTACGACATGTAAATTTTCTTAATAAAAATATTAGGCAAAACGTTCAAATTGGTTAGGCGTATTAATTTACCCACGATTGTTGTAGGTGTTTCAATAATAAATAATTATTGCGTTGTTTTAATCGAGGGTTATGCGACACTTTTTTCGTTCGTGACACTTCAAAAATTGATTTTATCTACATTGTCAAAGGCTTCCTGATAATCGATAAAAGCTATATGTGAATTGTTCGGTCGAATTCTCCCATGATTTTTAATAATCCGAGTTAATTCTAAAAGAAAACAGTGCGAGCACGAGCTACCGATTTTGTATCCATGTTATTGAACTTCAGAGAACGGTTTATGTTATAACGGTAAGACGATTTTTCGAGATTAACGTATTTACGCATATAACAGGTTTGCCATGTTTGTTATTGAATTTTCAGAAACACGTGACATTTGTTCGATAATTTGTTGAACACAACCAGCAGAACTGATAATTAGTTGTGTAGTACAGAAATTTAAATCCAGTGGTGATCAACTTACGTGCTCCGATAAGTCAACGTACTTTGTGTTGCTGATTGCGAGAATCCAAAATCGATTGCACGACCTTCTCAAGAATTAAGACTTGTGGCGAATTATGCGGCTTCATCCTTAGAAAATCTAGTTAACCACGAAATTCATATCCCATTGACCATCGTAAACGTCGTGAGCGATCCAGATTTTGCCAAAAAATCGTCTTCAACGATTTAGGATGGAATTCTTCTCAATTCGGAGAATGACAACAACGATCGACAGAACTCACAATTCGTCTTGTAGTGCAGAAACTCGAAACCAGTCGCTCAGTTGATCAACTTATGTGCTCCATTAAGTACCTTGTGTTACTGATTGCGAGAATCCAAAATCGATTCCATAAGGTTTTATGGTGAATTATGCGCAAAGGCTTAAGTCTTCATCTTTACAAAATCCAGTTAACCACGAATTAACGAATTGCATCCTATTGATCATCGTATGCGTCGTGAGTTTGCTGATTGCGCTGTAGCTCAAGCTCGATCTTGAGCGGTTGTGTTTTTTTTTTGTTGCTGAAGTCATCGATCCTTGTTTTGTTTTGTTTAATGAAGGCGTGGCTTTAGCTATTATTGGCGAGTGACCTACCATTCGATGATTTTGTCTTTAACGTGAATTGCATGGTTTTTCCGCCGAAATTATCACTTTATTGAGTTCGAATTTCAATAATAAGATTGTTTCGTGTTAACGCCCAGTTCCACCACTGCATCTTGAGCTAGAACTTATCTAAATCGAACTCAAATATAAGCACGACTCAAGACGAAAATGCGTTCCACCACGTTTTTCAAAGCACGCCTTGGCTAAGTTGTACGTAAATATGACATCACTGCAGAATTTGCGCGTGATTGGTCATTTGCGTCAGTTTTTAAATATCCCGCACTGCGACAGTAATACAGAACGTCAAAAAAAAATGAAATTCCCTAACCTAACCAAACAAATTGCCCGTTACTGTTGCGACTGTTTGCGCCGTTTTGTTCTCGTTTTCATGTTATCCATATTATTATGGACAAAATGAAGCGGTGCAATTACACCAGAGAGGAGAAGCACCTTCTCACCTCGCTGGTTGCAAATTATAAAAATGTAATAGAATGTAAAACCACAAACGGTACAACAAATAAAGAAAAAGATGCGGCGTGGAGTAAAATAACGCCATTATTCAACGCTCAGAGGAAAATGAGACTAGGAGTAATGATTCATTGAGGAAACAATGGAGTAATATGAAACAAGGGGCGAAGAAAGGCAAAACCAAACATCGCGCAGAGTTGTACAGAACTGGCGGAGGACCATCAACAGTCAAATCAACCGATGATTCGCAATATTTGATTATCTCAGTAATAAATGATACGACAGTAACGGGAATTATATTAATAATATCCACTTCCATAATAACTTTAGTAATTAAAGTAACAAATTCTAGTCACTGTGATAGACTTGAACAATGTGAGGTTATAAACATGATCTCAAGCTCACATTATTCACGTCTCAGATGTAAGCTTGACTTAGCGAAGTTAAGGTCTGATTTTACGTGGTGGAACCGAATTTTTCTGTCAAGTTCAGCTTAAGCTCTAAGCAGAGCTCAAGGCGAGGTGGTGGAACCGGGCGTAAGTCTCTCGTTTAAGCTGTATTTCCGCTTCTCGTTAGTCTGCGTGTCGTGATCGTGTCACAACGTCTACGAATATGTGGCCGACTCACGTGCCGACTCAAATTATACAATATGACGGTACCCGACCGGTTAAGTAGAAATACGCAAACAAAACACAAACTGTTGAAGATTTCAAGGCAAACGTTCGTGTTATTAGCGAGATACGACTTGATTTATGTGCCAAAGTAATCGAAAATTGAGTTTGTCGAGCGTATTCACTCCACCAATCGCGATCGACTTAACCGACACTGCATTTCACGTGTAATGCAATTTTACGTAAAATAAACTTACGTACCTACTTCAAAATAAAACAATGAGCATCAGATCACTTTTGTATTTTTTTTGTTTTATTCCAATTCGAAGTTTTATCGCTCTTATTTGAAAAATTCTTTAGTTTCTGTATTGTTGCTAAATATAAGCTAACGTCCCTGTAATTATTATAGTAATATATATCACGTAGATACATCTATTTAACGTAGAAAGAAATTGTTTATTGTTCGAATATAGGTAATTCGTTTGAATATACAGCGTGTCCCGTTCAAAATGCAGTATATGGAAACAGTTGGAGATACTAGATCGGTTAAATGGAAAAAAAATTACGTATTTACGTGCACAAGTATAATCCGAATTTAAACCCAAAAACCGCACTTTTTCATAGATACAGAGTAAAAACCAAAAGTGTGCATTTTCTAAAAACCCACATATTTCTTTTATTTTAAGACACGCGTTCACGAAATGTTCAAGATAGGGATAACAACCGGCGTAGATTTCGAAAATGATTTTGAAAAAAATCTAGTCCTACTAAGTTCTGTGCAGCCGCAATCGATTTTTGTTTTTCTTACGGGCGCCATATTGGATTTTTATATTTTTGATATTTGCACAAAAATGGCCATTGACCATGTATAACATGCCTATGTTTGTGAGAACTTCCAATAGGGTCTTTGAGTGTTTAAGATAACTCGAAAATCCGTTTTAATGCCGATATCGAGGTCCATATTTTTGATATTATTACTTGGTTAAACATAGACGCTCTTCGATAGCCGAAGAGCATTTTGCATGCAGATATCAAAAATACAAACATCCAATATGGCGCCCGTAAGAAAAACAAAAATTGATTGCGACTGCGCAGGACATGGCAGGTCCAGATTTTTTAAATCATTTTCGAAATTCTCGCCGGTTGTTACCCCTACCTGAAAATTTGGCGAACGTACGTACGTGTAGTATACGATTCGTTTCGTAAACTTTGAATCAAAATTTCGAGATTAGCATTGTCGTTCGTTTCTAAAAATTAATTCCACTGACCCCCTTTTTTCGCTAAAAGATCTGCGATATTAGAAATAACACTCATTTACATGGAAATTTAACATATAATTTATGCATATCCTTGTATAAAATTTTCATTGACTAATCCACTTTTCTACCGGAAGTTCGATCGTTTACGAAATACGTTGTATTATTTATTTTGCTTCCGTTTCCTCAATCCATCATCGACTATTACCACCTATAGTAGAATTTGCGCGAGAATCGGAGCTATCTCGATTTCTTCTTCTTTTTTTTTGTTTAAACTTCACGTCCTCGCCGAAAAACGATGTACAAACAAATTAGACGGTTTAGTAATCTTTTAAAAACGGCGGGACGTCGCGAAAGTGGCGCGGCGTAATTAGTTTAATTAGTGCAGCACATTGAACTGAGAAATTGCGGGTGTATAGCGTAGGGTGTTGCGATAAAATAGATGAGACCTAAACTCGATCACGAGCGGCTCATTCTTAGGTGCATCGCCGATGTTTAGGTACCCTTTTAATTAGTTTGTTTTGTTTATATTTCAGAACCTCGGTCCTGTTTGTCTCCGTAACG
Organism: Rhagophthalmus giganteus; assembly: GCA_036326145.1. Lineage (NCBI taxonomy): Eukaryota > Metazoa > Arthropoda > Insecta > Coleoptera > Rhagophthalmidae > Rhagophthalmus > Rhagophthalmus giganteus. The sequence goes on along the minus strand of JARFJA010000036.1, from coordinate 10,925,783 downwards.
TTTATAGTACTAATGATCATATCGTTAGCATGGCTGGTTTTCTATTACGTCCAACGGTTTAGATACATACACGCAAAAGACAGACTTTCGGTAAGTCGTTTTGTTTCTTTCGTTCGTACCTATATATATTAATTGAAAGGGCAAAATTTGAATCGAACAGGTACTTCTCTAATCTTACACAGTAACTCTTTCAATTAATATAATATGAAAGTTCAATTATTGGACTGATAAATAACAAAACTGGTATTTTTTTTGTATCTCAAGTGCGGCATAACTAGTTTGTCCTTGTCCTTTCAGTTTTTTGAACGTTCAATGTACAATATTGGGCCATTTCATGTGAAATCGATCAATAAAAACATAAATTTGGAACTTCGCGTTTTTAAATTTTCTGACTTTTTGTATTTTTATTGTGTCCATGAAAATTATGAAAAATGTAAAATTTCAGATTTTTTGGACATCTCGTTTACGAGTTATTAACTTTGAAAGATACGAAAATTGCACAAAATTGAACGACTCAATATCTTAAAAAACTATTTGACTTAGAGCACTGCATTTCGTGTCATTTTCTTCAGTTTTTTATAAGCTTTAATTTGACGTGCCGAAAAGGGGGATTACGTTACTAAAACTTTTATTGTTTTAAACAATTAACGGGTAACTTAACTAACTTAACGGGTTAATTATTTTGACTGAAAATTATAGTTTCGCCTTACAACATTTGACGTCTTGAAATTAAAAAAATATATAACAAAACACGATTTTCTAGTTAGATAGCCGTGACTGCAAATTTAAATGTAATTCATAATTCTAAACAACTTCTTTTAATAACAATTTTCGATAGCATCAAAAATAAGGGTACTTTACTCTTGACCCAAATTTATATTTATGGACATACCCCGTGTATATGTCTGATAAATTTTGACTTTTGATAGTTATATTTTGGGTTTTATACCATGCACTAATTATTATCAAGAGTAATTTTTTTTTTGAGAAATCAATAAACAAATTTTCCATATGGCGCAGATTTTTTGGCGGACACTGTATGTTACTAATATTACACTCTCGTTGATTTAAAAAACGTCAAATGTAAGGTAAAATATATATTATTCAGTCAATTTGATACAATTTGAACGCTATCGATTTTTTGATTTCCCAAAAACCCTTTTTTTTGTTGTTTAAAACAATAAAAGTTTTAGTAACATAATCTTGTAGCTCATCAAATTAAAGCTTATAAAAAAACTAAAGAAAATGACACGAAATGCAGCGCTCTAAGTCAAATAGTTTTTGCGTTCGAGTCGTTCCTGTTCTTCATTTTTCTCGAAAGAAATACATTTTATTTTTACTAAAATTACATTTACTAGAGAAATATTCTCAAGAATATTTTTATAAGAATTTAAATTTGTTTATCACTTTTTCCCGATTATCTCGAAAATGGTGCATTCTATAAAAATTATAAACATTTTTTGTTATTTTTATAGGTAGAATAACTGTGCAAAAAATTATCAATTTCGGAGTTATCAAGGTTTAATCCATTGGTTGATTTCGTATATGGAATGGCCCTATTGCGAATTCAAAAAACGTTCGATATACAGCGTGTCCCGTAAATAATAATGGATAACCTTGAAACTGGGGATAGACAAGGTTATGACTGTCCAGAATATCCCAATTTGACCTTATAATTAGTAAAAATCGCTTTGGTTTCGAGATTTTGACACTTTTTTGTGAATATCACGAAAATGGGCGCGTTTGGTCGATGTGTTGCGTGCTGTTTCTACAAAAATGAAGGTCTTTCACGTTCTGTTTGTTGCATAATGTTCTTGAAGAGTTGTATTACAAAACGTACCTACTACAGAATTTTTGAATTAAGGATATGTTTTTTTTACAATTACGTGTCATGTTTCAAAGTGTCATCACAACATTTTCACCGTTGGTGGCGCAAAACACTGTGCTGCACTAAACGTGCCAGTTATTTTCAAAATTGACGCTCTTAGTCTAGTTGTTAAAATGGCAAAAATCCGTTATTTGTACCGTAACACCGACTGAAGACACCAATTTACGTGATATTCACATAAATTACAAAATCTCGAGACCAAGCGATTTTTACTAAGGTCAAATTGTGATATTCTGGGTAGTTTATCACCACTATTTACGAGACACCCTGTATGTTAAAAGAATATTTGTCAACCCGACGATTATCTAAACCCATCCGTTATACTCATGTCAGGTTAATTTCTATCACAACTGAAACGCGACTTTTCGACGTTCGACCTGTAGGCAGGTACTTGGCGAAGTTGTCGAACAAAATTATTTTGTTTAAATAATTTCTTTAAATAACCAACTAATCGGCAAAGCTTTGAACAACGCTATTATTGTAAATTTCCGTGACCTTTTTTTTGTTTACTTTGGTGCAAGGCCAAATCATTCGTGTCACGTTTCACTGCCGGAAACTGGTCGAATCCAGAATTTTTGTTTTTCGCGAAAAAATGCCAGAATAGTTAAATTAATTATAATATGTTTCCACGATTTAGAGAAGACTGTGCAATGCTGCGAAGAAGGCCTTATCGAAAATACCGACAAAAAATATTAAATCGGACGATAAGGTAAGGTTTCGAATTTTCTCTTTTTTTTTTGAAATTGTAATTGAAGTGTTTCGACGGATTTTAGGAGGTTCAAGACGGAGAATGCTGTGCTATATGTATAGAGCCTTACAAAACTTCCGACGTGCTTCGAATGTTGCCGTGCCAGTAAGTAAAGATACTATACGTTAACGTTTTTGACCCGGACTTCAATTTTCATCGTTTAATAACAAGTTTGATTGGTTTGGACGATTGATTGGTCGCTTGTTTTTCAAATTTGTTGATAATCTTAAATAGCTACGTTTTAAATGCGTTATGGAGCAAATTAAAATTATACAAAATTGTTTCGGTAGACATACCGAATTTTGAACTTAAATAAGTACAGTGGACTCGCGCTAATCCGACACTTGTCGTGAACGCTCGTGAAGGGCGTTGTGCAAGTGAGATAGTCTGGCTTCACTAACCCGGCGAAATAGCCCTTAATTACGTTTATTTTCGTTTATAATCGAACACACCCATAAATGGTTGGATTAACTCGTGTCTACTGTATCTAAAAGAAATAAAAAAAAATTGAATACTGATTGCAGTCTTTTATACAGTGCGATTACAATTTTTTTCTATATTCACAACTACGATAGCACATTCAACGTCGTAACAAGGGTATCGAGCGCCTGTGGCAAGTGTCTTAACTTGCGGTCCCCTAACCAAAAACAATTAAACACAAATTTAAAAATAAAATATTATTTATTTATTTTTAGCTTTTACATTGTTTTCAACTGGAATTTACGTTTATATTTTTTTATGTTAAGCAAACATTGACACTCATTTGTTATTTGCAGTCACGAATTCCACAAGAGTTGCATAGACCCATGGTTACTAGAACACCGCACGTGTCCGATGTGTAAAATGGACATTCTTAGACATTATGGATTTATGGTCAGTGTTCCATTATATCCGCCCATCTATAGCTACTAGCTGTAACAGTAGACGTTTGTGATACGTATTATTTAGTGCCTTATCACATATACCTGCTCATTGCACTTGCGCATGGTGGAGGTAATTTTCAGTTAATTATTATTGTTTTGATCGTTGTAGATGTTTAAAGGGCCGTCCGCACGCTACGTTTTACGACAACGTTTTGTTTGCACGTTTGTTGTTTTTTTTTGTTTTTGATGCAAACCAATGCAGCTCACGGTGATGTCCATACAGTTCGCGAAAACGCGAGTTTTGAATTCGCATACCTCGCATTCGAAAGGCCCATATGTGCCAGTTAACTCGCACGTAGAACTATCGCCAGACGTCGAGACACTTGACCGTTATGGGGCGTTAAATAGACAACTGTTTAATACAATATGCATATATTCAACTTGATACAAATACAAATTGCAAATGGCAAGCAATCGGTCTACGGCGCGAGTGACAAGTGTCCATGGCCGATAAGCTCCATTTTGGCCAAGTGAGCTTTTTCACCGATTGCCTCTAAATTTTTTGAGTTCATTGCCCATTTACTCATAAGCAAATCGTTATTATTGGCATATTGTTATTATATCAAGTTGAATATGCATAATGTATTAAACAGTCGCCCATTTAACGCCGTATAACGGCCAAGTGTCTCGTCGTTTGGCGTTAATTCCATGTGCGAGTTAACCGGTACATTCGGAGTATGCGAATTCAAAACTCGTTCTTTCGGTTTGCGCAAACATCTGTCCACGTGCTAGGCGTCACCTGTGCAGCAAACTAGTTTTGCACAGAAGTTGTAGCGAAAGATGTAGCGCGTCGACGGCCCTCGAGACAAATCGGATGGATACCTATTAAATTTTCGCTACTGTTATTATCCGCTTTAGTAGGTATTTATTAATAGAGTGGCATTGGTACGGTTTCCGTTAGTACTGTAATTTAATTTAAAGCTTAAACCTGTTTGTCGCTTGAAACACGCATTATGTGGGATTTGCTGATTATTTTTGCACCACTTTCTGGGAAGGAAACAATCGTCTGCGTTTTAATACAATTAAGTGGGCGTTTTCGCGAACATATCCTTACGCCCGTGTACCGTGCTAAAAAAAAATTAGTAACGACACGTTTTTCAGAAAAAAAAGCGGACCCTTTAGTTAATTATTGTTATTTGCGTTTATGAACGCTAATAATTTTTTTGAAATTTAGTTAAACTCGAGCGAAACCTTGTTGCGTTTTATTTATTTTTTTTTTCAAATTTTTTGCTGAAAACGCGGCTGTTTTAAGCGATTCTTGTATACATTGTACTGACCCCATTTCTTTAGGCTAAAGCAAAAATGCTTTTATACTAACTTATTACAACAGTACCGTGTTTCATCGGACATTTAAAGCAGTTGATTTAATATACGATATGCGAATTAAGTTGGTTCACTTTTGCCTTTAGAAAATTACTTATGCTTAATTTGTTGATAATATAGACGTAAAATTGTAAGAAAATTAATTAATTAATTTTTTTTAATTTTAACAAACTTTCATTTTTCAGGGATACCTGTAGATATGCAAATGTTAACCTTAGTTATTCTCAGGATACTTTACTTCAATGAGAAAAATTTTATTAATTAAAAAATCATTTTATTTTTGGTTATTTAATTGGCTATTTAAAGAAAAAAAAGATTGCAAAAATCTAGTCGATGCCAATTAAAGTGACGTCACTTCTATTGTTTGTTTTAGTTTAAGAAGGCGTCTAAAATAAAAATTTGTCTTTGGTACTACTATATTCGAAGTCGTTCACTTCCGGTTTTAAGCCAACAACCTCGAATTTCTTATTCTGAATAAAACACCTTGTATATATTTGCATTTCCGGTATAAAATTATAATAAACTTTAGACATACTGATGTGAAAAATATATTTATTGCTATATTATTAATCCGAAATATGTTTACGTTGATCGTTTGCGAGGGCAGAAGGTTAGCAAACATAGTTTTTCATGAGGAACTCATACAGCATATCTTATTCCTTAATTTGTTTAACATTCTATTGACACATTTTATTTATTTTTTATTGACGCTTTAAATGCTATTATGAGGTAGGTATTTTAACAGATTGGGATAACGTGTTAAATAATTCGATGAGTAAATAATTTAGGAATTTAATAATCGAAGAAAACTTTTTATTATATCGTGTGGTTTATTTTGTTTTATTAAATTGCTCATTATCTCAATTGTTACAAATTCATTTGGTCACTTTTCGCGGTAGGCCCACGATATGAAGCAATTAAATGCTTAAGTTAGTAGATATTTCATATATTTGTTTTTGTTTATACTGAAAACGAATAGCGATTTCATTATAAGATGGCATTTTATAACATCCGTGAAGATAAATAAGCCTCTGCAGATATCTCGTCTCGATAAACATTAAAAAAATATATATCTTGGTTTATATTAGGGCTATTTATTAAATACGTTTCGTTGTTTACCTAAAACTTCGCAATCCGACTTAAAATTGTTTATACTTATTTTTATAAAACCCTTGGCCGTTTGAATTGATACTGAAAATATGTTTTATTACCCATGGCCTACTTAAAAATAAGAACAAAAGTTGTTTTCAAATCATTAAATCGAACATAAGCAATGTAAAAGTATTTTCTAAATCGTGAAAAGTGCGTTTTTGATCGCGCCACAACCGATTGTTTTCCAAATACAGGGTGTTTCAAAAATGAAAATACGACTATTATGTTTCGTTCCAAATAAGAAGGTAAACAGTGGCGTTACGTCAGAAATCAAATTTACAAAGGTTCATGAATAGACTATAAGTATTTACACACTGAAATAAGCAAAAAAATCCAAGATGACGCAGGTCCGAAAATGAGTCGTTTACGAGACAATGCAGATTTTCTGATCCTACCAATAACTTTACTGACTCGAGTAAAATCAACAATATTGCCCTTGATAACATCAAAATAATGATTGCAGTGCGTTCAAGACGCTCCAGAAACTTCATTTCGTTGCAATCTCATTCCGCCACAGTACTACGTAAAAACTAACCCCGCGCAAGAATCGCACCGACTTTTTTGCTTGTTTCAGTGTGTAGCACACCAACCCACCTATTCGTCTTTGACCACCACTTTTGAAACACACTGTATTTCATAGTCAAAAACAAATGAACGTTTTTAACATTTCTTAGATGTCTAAATATTACAAAAAATTAACAAAGAAAGATTTTGTCTTCTATTTTTCGAAATACTTAAACTACCTACCTACTTAAAAACATTTAAAATTTTCAAAAACAAAGCAAAGCTTGACCCTGATTGACCCCCCCTAGATCTAATGCGAAACGCCGTCGCGTTCAAAAAAAAACCGCGAAACTTCTAGAATTTTTATAAAACGTTTGTCAACATAAGATATTTATTTTACTTAAAAAAAATTTCTAAACGCGATAGACCGAAGCAATTTTATATGTACCTATAACTAAAACGCAAATTTTCCCCCAAAAGAAGCATCACGTCAGCGCCACACTTTATTTTTCTACAGGAATTAATGGACAAATTGAGTTAACAAATACTTTTATTGATAGATTTACGGGCATAAAGATAACAAAAGAGTAACTTCTTTCAATAAAAATAAAATATTGCAGTAAACCCCAATATTATTGGCCAATAATTGAGTGGTTGTATATTCCGCATGTTCGCGAGCCTAAAGAAAACAAATACAAAATTAAGAAAATAATAATAATAAACAACGTTATACGCATATTTTATCTCGGTGGTTTATATTATTTTTTCAACATTTTTTACATACCTACCTAGATAAATATTTTTTTCCCAGTTTAACGTAGTTTTAACGTGTAAGTTATGATTGTTTTTAAATTGCAGGTACCTAGCGCCGCATATTTATTGAATTGTAAAATTTTACTCTCCACATTCTTATTTTACGGTTTTTGAAAAATTGCACGGAACAAATAATGGGGAGAGTCCTTCAAAAAATTGGAAATTTTTGAAAAAAATTTTTTGAAGACTATTATCGTGAATTCTGTGGTACTTGTATGATATTGCAGAAGTACTAAAGGTTCATCACTGGCATTATTTTGGGATTCCGTGTACAGCAAATAGATTGAGAATATTAAATTGAAGTAATTTAAAAATATATCTTATACTCGGGACGGGGGCACCAATTTTTCGTTCCTACCCCTACTATATATCAAAGTATCTAAGTATCAAAGTTTTTCAAATGATATAACAAGAATTTGTGATAATAGTTTCAAAAAAAAATTGTTTCAATTTTGTATATCATTTTTTTTATTTCTATCGGAGTCATCACATATAGTTATTTATATCGCAATGAAAAATTTCATGAGTTAGTACTCGTATCAAATTCAAATCAAATCAAATCAAATCAAATTTAGAACATTCCCGAAATGAGTCACTTTTCGGAGAAAACTTATCTTGAATGGATAGTCTTAAAACAATGATATATAAATAAGCGCGCTCGGTAGTGTAAATAAATAAATACAAACCGGTTAATAATGTAATAATATAATTCCTAAATCGTGTTCAATAATTAAGTATTAATTAATTAATTAACGTTACAATACGTGGTACTTATAACAAGTTGTCCTATTAGAAAGTAGCCAAGTACAGCGAGGGATTTATTTTATGTCGCAGACAACGTGAGCGCGTATGCAACCAATTGCGCAACGAGAGAGAATTAACGACACGCGTTCTCGGCTAGTTATCTCGTCTTTTCGTCTACGAATCCCGATTTATTACCGTTAAATCGGTCAGCATTGTTGTTGAGATAGTGCGAAGGGTTATTTTATTAATGGAATACCGCTCCGAAACCATCGTAAAAGCGAAAACGTGCTCAGATTCGAATCCAGACTAGAAATGTTTTTTATTTTATAAATACGTGTACATGCACACAAAAGGTTGGAGACGGCCGCGGCGCTCTACAACCGGACATGCGATTAATGCCGAATAACCGCGACTCCCCATCTATATTTCGTTATATTTCTGGACCCCGCCAAAATAGACAAAATAATTTAAAACCATAATAACCGTCCAAGTTAACTTGTAACATTCACGCAATCAATTATTCACGATTAAAGTCGGAAGTATGCCTTCGAGCACCCAATTTATAAACTCGCCAATAAAGCAGATGAAATTGTATGTTATAGTCTGCTTTGTTGAAAGTGGCAGTTCTTAATTTAATTTCGCAATATTTACAACATTCGCTGGAACCTCTAATTCCAGCTGTTATATCTTTTCATCGGGCGTCTACACTTTAAATAAATTTGCCCGAAATAAAAAAAATAATTTTAAATATAATATACAGGCAATAGTACTTTGCGCAATTATTTTTAAAACAAAATTTGGTGCCGCATAAGTTTGTAATATTATGTATTTTCGTTGCATGTTTCGCATTAGTAATTCGATCGTGTTTTTATGTTTGACCGTTTAACCGACATTGCATATTTTAAAAAGTCCTTTATTAATTTATACGTAATAGGTTTTACTGTTAGCATCGAATCGGTTTACTTACGAACATTAAATCACCTACAAAGGCAAAAGTTTTTTACAAGACAAACAAGACAAGAATATTTTTTACCGTAACATAAAATTTAAGCGATGATCGAAATTATAATTCAAAATAAAGCATGCTCCGCACCCACCCGCCCGCCCATTACATACCTACCGTCCTCGTCTAATTCCCTTATTACAAATTTAAGCAGTTCACCGGTAGCCAAGAGAGCATTTTGCACATGGAAATAGAAGAAGTGGTGGGTCTAGGTTCGAACGATAGTCAAGATTCGGATAGTCCTCGAAGAGGAGGCGTCAGTCCCTTACCTCAAATACGCACAGCGGTGCTAACGGATCCCAGGGTCGGTATTTATTTTACTAATCGTTTGAAGTATTACCGAAATTTTATTTTACAGAGATCCTTTGGTAGTTCGTTAGAAGCAGAAGATCCCAGCAGTCGCGCTTCGACGCCGGACGAATTGACTCCTAGTTTGTCGATGAGACGACAGCAACCGACTGTCCGACAAGATCTGTGCGCTAACTGTATCGCGGCAGCTGCGGTCAATACGCTAGTTACCAACCAAGAGTATACCACGCAACCGTCGCTGAAAGCAAATTTCGATCTGGGAAATACGCCAAATGCGCACCTTCAGCAAGTGCTTCCCTCGGACAACATGCAAGTGACAAATAGTGCTCAAGTACAAGTTAGTGACAATATAGATGAAAATTCGAAAATGGTGCTTTGCTAAGAACTATTTTCGTCTCGATGCAAGTGCGTTGGACTTATGTGATTAAAGTGATACTAAAATAATTATAGTGAACTTAAATTAATTAATTCGTACTTATCGAGTACTTAATTAAAATTTTAATACTTTAGGGAAGTTGAACAATATTCTGGATCTCTCTTACATGGTTAAAAATTGTAGTCCCAGTTTTGAAATTATTATAATTGCAGTAATATACTTAATTTAAAATTTTACCAGTACTGCTTATGTAAAGATCATACATACGACCCTCGTGTAACAAGTATCAATGCACTTTATACTTATATTTAAAGCCCGTCATTATTATGAAAGAATGAGTTTCAATTTTAAATAATAAAATGTACCTATACGTTATTCACGATAAGTTCCAATACACGTCGTCGATAAAATTTTAGTCTTTGCCACATGTGTGCAGGTAAATCATCTGAATATTACAAATGTAGTTTAGTAACTTTTTATTGATGACGTGCATCGAAACCTATCTTGAATAACTAACATATTTTAGAATTGCAGTTTCTTCGAAAATTATGGGTAAAGCTCTCTAGTGTTGAAACAATCGATGATAATATCTATTTCAATTTTTTTTTTGGATACGTAACATGCTCGAGCTCATTCTTTTTACATAAGTCTAGTCCTAATGTAAATACTTAAATTTGTAAAAATCACAATTCCAGCCAAACGTGTACTTTCTTTAATTTTATGTGCTTTATGACTATTATTATATTATAACAAATTTATCACCATTTAAAACAACAAACGGTTCATTTAAACCGACTTGAGTTTAATCAACTCCTATTTATATTTTTCTACATCAAGATACGGAACTTTTTAACGTTCATCGCTACCAAAATTGTTTAATTTATTGTACTTAAATGAAACTACTTGTACAGTTGTGTTATGTCGACTTAAAAGTTTCCGTGGTACCCGCCCAGCTTTACAACATATAGTTCGATTCAATCTAATTTTGTGCGCGACCTTGAGGAGTGTTTTTGATGCACGTTACGAATATTAACCATTTTACATTTACAATATTGGCAACTACGTGTCATTCGAAACTTGTTTTGATCACTGGTTTCACGAGCACATGGATACTCATCCCCAAAACAAACAAAAATTAGATCGAATCCGACTTTAGCTTGTAAAATATCGCAGTCGAGGAGCGTATTTTCAAAAATGGTCATGCCCAAGATTTACGACAAGCAAATTAAGATCTTCATGGCTCGCTGGCCATAAAATCACTCCCTCAGTTATTTTATGTGGATTTTTATATAATTAAAAAGGGCGTGCACCACGATTTTGCAAAATATTATTCGAAAACTAATTGAAAAATAATAACCGTAAAGTATAAATAAGTTCAGCACAAATTAATTGGGACAACTGATCTATTAGTATCGTTTAAGGAATCACATTAAACGATAATTAAATGGTGATAACAAATTACCAACATATGTTTTAATTAAATCCGTTTATATACCAAACAATAATGTTTTAACTTTAAATAACAATATTAACAAAAATCGATTTAACACAAAATCCAATCATCCCACACACATTAGATTGTTAGAATGTAAATATTTAATTTATTCATAAAATTGGATTTTACAAAATATTTATATGGATCGTAACTGTATGATCTGAGCTTATTATGTACATACTAACAAATTATATTTTACGCTAATGTATTCTGACTGAAAATTTAAACGAAGTTAAGAAAAAATACAAAACTCGAAATCATTCGTTTATTTGATCACCTTTGCGTTTCCGCTTTATTCAGATTTATTATTCGTCGACTTTTTTGAATTGTATATCACCATCAATGGCATCCTGCAAATTGAACATTTTCCTAAAAGCGAAAATCCTTTTCAAAATTTTCCAGTTAGAATAAACAGGCACTTTTGTCGAGTGTTATAAAACAGGGGAAATTTTTACACTTCATCATTTGTGCACTAGTTTTTTTTATTAAATAGCCTTTTTTTCCTATTTCCATAAATTCGTTTACTTACAAGGGGAGGTTACAACCTCTGTTCCACCGATTTCGATCCGCTTTAACCTATGGGTTGGGGACTGCCCAAAAGTATCTTGCGTAAAAGGGTATAGATCCACTACACGTCTTTGTTTTTAAAAAAATTGAGGTCAAACATCACGACGCTTGATCAGTTCTGGGCCTAGGTGAAAAAAAAACAAGCAATTTTTATCGATATCAGGTCCACAAACTAGCAATTCCGCGATCAAGCGCTTTAACTGCTTTGGTTGAAATGGATACAATTTTTTGAATATATAAGCAGCTCACTTAAATGACTAATTCCTCAAAAACTATTAGTTTGCGGACCTTATAATAAAATTTCCTTATTTTTTAAATCTGTAGATTTCTTTGACCTGGATCTTTTCAAAAACGAAAGCATACAGAAGACCTAAACCCTTTTACGCAAGTTACTTTTGGGTGCCCCCTCCCCCCAATCTGCATGTTAAACCAGATCAAAATTGGTGAGACGGAGAGGTTGTCCCCTCCCCTTCTTAGATATTAACATGTTTATTTGCTTATTAATATTAAATATTAAAACATTATTTCATGTAGAAAAAACATGCAATCTTAAAATTTAAACGTTAAAGCAAAATGTGTAATTTATTAGAGTACAATCTAATTTTTTTCATCTATTAACTTCTCAGGTATGTACTCTAATTTATACACATTAACAATATTATACAAAAATGAACTTCACAAGAAATACAAGCGAGCATTTGCAGCAAAACAAACACTTACTTGCCCTCGGTTGTTCAGTAACTACACAGAAAATGAATGCCATATTGAAGAGGTTAATAATTACATATATACTTAAATGTGCATATTTTTACACTAACTTATCACAGTAATCTTAATTCTACCAGATATTACAATTACATTATCTCACTTTACACAACAGTCAGTACAGGTTTATGTAGAAAAATCTAATATTTACCATATTTTATTAAATCGATTCGAAAATTACATATCGACATAATGGAGCAATTTTAGATCCTTTAAACTAGAAAAACGTGAGTTTTTTTCGACTTAACTGGCAATTTTTTACATAAATTAAAAATGTTTAATTAGAAAATCTAAAACTTTCAAGATTGATATACATAGTATGTTTATGGAAACTTTAGATCCCAAATTTTTGTTGATGTGTTTGCTTTCCATAAAAAAATTAAACTATTGTCAAGGCTCGTTAAATTTTAGTAATCAATTCATTATATTGAATATTAAATTAATATAAAACACAAATATCGTGTACCTAGTAAAGAACATGCAAGTTGGAATATTTTTCTTGTAAAAACATTAAATAAATTAATCGACAAATTTTTAATGTTCTATTTAAAAATAAATAAATTTTATTAATTTATTATATTTATGTAGATATATATATTTTTTAATTTTATAAAAAATACAACTTTTAGGGAGTATTTATGAACTTGATTAGATACTAAGTAGATAGGTAGTTGTTATAAGCTGCTTTTGTTTCGTGTTCACTTTAGGTCTAACTGAACAACTGCGATAAATATGTCGAATTCGGTGTGATGCTTTGATTAGGTTAGCTAACGGTAGATATTTAACATTTCTACATAAATTTATGCTTACAATTATTAATTATAATACTTAAATTATTTTATTAAAACGATTTTGATTGAATAAACTATTATAACGGATAAAAACAAGTTTTTTTTTAAAATACTGTAATAATACAAATTCAGCCACATATTATATTAATGACAATTTTCAGCTTATTAAATAATACTTATGTTATTAAAAATTAATAATTTTTAATATGTTTTCTGTTACTACAAATTTATCTTGATTCCCCTTTTTCAGTAAAAGAAATTTGTGAGCTTTTGGTCACCATAATTATGTAAAATTTACAGTTATTTTTAAAACAAATTTAAATATTAAATATAATTTTGATAATAAATTCTATAATTCTTTAAGGAAAAATGAAATATATGTTATAAAAATGTTTCAAATGGTATGTGGTGACTTTTTTTATCTATATTTACAGTATGTACATTTAATACGCGAATATATTAACGAATTTAATATCTAATAACAGAATGCAGCTAAGCAGTCAGTCTGCTACTGTTTACTGAAAGGAACTGACTAGAATAAATATTATATTGTTTGTACTGGAAGTTAAATAAAACTGGATAAAGATTTTTGAGGAAAATTAAATTTCTATCATTGGCATTTGATACCGCACTAAAACATCTTCGTATTTCCATTTTATAATAAAATCACAGATGATACGATATTAAAAAGTAACTTTGAATGAGACAATTTAAAAAAAACAGTCACAATTATTTTGACAAAAGACATTTCTAAGAGACATTGTAAATGTCGGATATCAATTCTTGGCTCTTCAATACAACAAAACAGATAACAAACCGTAAAAGTGTGATCCCTAACAAGTTTTCGATTATTTTAAGCAATCAAAACTTTCGATTTAGTAAATTAATTTACTTTAACTATAAATCTAAAATTTTGATCAGTCAAAGTAGCTAAAAACTGATCAGGAATCGTTGCATAGCAACAATTAAAATATGCCGAAACTCACGTCGGCAGATGATCTTTATATTAGCATAATATAGGATCACCCTCGTCTATTATTATATCGTACATAGTGAGTTTTTATCAATAACAACCAAAAGTAAAATTGCCAAATGAACGGCTTTCCATAAACACAAAAGGAATTGCGATACGTTTCTATTAATTTAAAGTCGAAATTGTAAATTTATAGTTTGAAAATAAGCGATTTATAAAATCTATTCGAGCGTTAATTAACCGTCCGTTACATTAAAACTAACAACTTTATGAACATTAAAACTTGAAGCAATATAAAATTTTCTCTCTTGTTTGATTTCTTTAACATCGATCCCAATAATCGGGTGTCTACCTATTATGCACTTCTTCTGATAATTACGAATATCGAATTTCATCCAACAGGGGACATAATAAAAGTACACCTAAAAATTTCAGTAACTATATGCCTTGTTAAGTATGAAGATCGTAAAACGATAAGTGAGCCATTCCGTGCAAAATTAACAAACGAATTAAACCTTGATTACACGGAAATTGATACTTTTTTTGATTGTTTAAAACAAAAGTTTTAGTAAGATAACTTAGTAAGTAAAAAAAAAAAACTGAAGTAAATAACACAAAATGCAGCTTTCTACTTCAAATCGTTTTTGAGACAGAGCCGTTCTAAAGTTTAAAATGTTGTCGATAATTCAGTAAACTAAATGCCCAAAAAATTCGAAACTTTGCATTTTCATAGATACTGTAAAAATACAAGTTACGAAATTTAAAAACGCGAAGGTCCAAAATTATGTTTTTATTGGTCGATTTCACATGGAATGAGACCCTAGTGTTCTGAATAAACGTTTAAATTGTAAATATTGCGAATGTTATAATTGGACAGTATAAGTAAAACAAATATTAAACTATACTTACATTCCCTGTATCGACGCCCATTACAAAAATATTTCCGTACAAGAACATGCATGTTATAATTGCCTGTAGGGCATCCCAACTGTTAAACAACTTCTTACTATATTTATTTCCTTCCCCCAAAATAAACAGCTCCAACAATTCTTGTTGACAACTTTGGCCGGCTACAAATATTAACGTTTAAAACAGTAAAACAAAAAACAATTAAACCAACAACAACAAAAGACTTACAAGAACAAATAATAATATTATCCCTATATATGTGACAAGTCCAATTCCATCCGGGATAAGTTTTTAAACAGAACTCGATACTCATTTTATTTGCAACTTTATTAACGGCAGTATTGTTTTTATCGTACCTAAAAACTTTGACCTCGTTGCCCACTAAGAAAGTCACAAACCCATTCCACATATGAAGGCACAACAGCTCGTTGGGCGAGTATATTCTTAAAAATGTGATTTCGCAAAACGTCAAATCGCCGTCCACGTCTTTGCATAGTTTCGAAATTATTATCTGTGCCCCTCGTTTTTCATAGCACAAGTATTTCTTATAAACGCTGAAATTTATTTTGTTAAGCAATCGATCACGCTACCTATACGACAACGAGAATTTTACCTGTGCTGCGTCACGTCTTGGATTTCAATTAAATGGTTAAATTTGCCATCGAACTGAGTTAAAATGAGGCTTCCAGTCTTATATGCGAGAAGAATGTGTTTCTTCAGGACATTGGGATCATCCTTTTCCTCTTCTAAAAATTTTAACGTAAAACATACCGACGGGAAAAACTTGCGCCATTCTTTCTTA
The DNA here is from genome assembly GCA_036326145.1 of Rhagophthalmus giganteus. NCBI lineage: Eukaryota > Metazoa > Arthropoda > Insecta > Coleoptera > Rhagophthalmidae > Rhagophthalmus > Rhagophthalmus giganteus. Next base: position 10,909,698 of record JARFJA010000036.1, on the reverse strand, counting down.
CCGTTCATGAATGTTATTTCTTTTATTTTCACAGCCTGATACCGGGCAGTATGTAAAAGACCTCCGGATTCTTCGAATATTTTAATTCGACCATCTTCTGAGCCGACGGCAATGTAGGGGCCTACAGAAATTCCGATTTAGAGAGAAACTAATGACAAATAGCTTTACGTTCGTTACCGGACACGGCAACATAAGTAATGCGTGGAACCTCGAATGGGCAAAGTATCGTATCGAATCTGATGTTCTCTTCGATGTTTTGCCATGCATTCCAATTGTAATAGATATTAATCCATTTATTTTCATCGTCGTAGTCCTCGAACTTCTCGCTGTAGTTCACCAATTCGTTTTGCGGTATTTCTTCTACACAACACCACTTCCATATTTTTGTTGTCTAAGATACAAACAAACGAATTATGTATAGGTAATTATTTTAGTTCATCGTGTTCAAATTTACCTTCGTCAAAAATTCGACTGCATCGTTCCAATCCGGATGTACTAGCTTGGCGTTTTTTAACGTCTTTCCATCGCAATAATACAGAATCTTTTCGACTATTTCTTGAGGGAAATGGAACATTTTTTTACAACGCCGGAACCACTGATGCAGAGTTGGAAAGAAAACCGAATACGCACAACGAATCTATTTAAAACACGCAGAAGTTATTTCTATTACTGGCACGTTTGTGACAACAAAGGAAGTCCAATTTTTTCGCGCTTTTGTTACATAGCGAATTACTTTGTTTTCGCTTTTTCGGTCAAGTTTATATTAAACCACCGGGAAGAAAAAAAATGAAAATTTACGTCGAACAACGACTGCGCGGTTTCTGCCGGTTTTTAGATGTTTATGCGCAAGACCGTTATTACGCCAGGGCCGTATTGAATTAATTGTTTAAAGACACAACTAATATACGGGAACCAGCGGAAACCGAGACCCGTATTATATTAAACGTTTTTTGCAAATACATTAAAATGTTATTAAAGAAAGTAGTCTACGAACTACGCCATTGTTTTTTATCCTTAATCAATTTCGTAGTCTGCGTTGATTGTTTTCGTGCTTATAAGGTCTGTGCATAAGCATAAAACAGCTGACCGGACAACTTTAATGGAAATAACAGATGTCGCTCGCGTCGGGTACTAATGGTAACTGTAATGATTATTTGCAACTAGGATTTTCATTTAAAGTGTGGAATTCACAGAAAATAATATAAAGCTAATACATTGTTGTGTGCCTAATTGCACACAAATAAATAGAAATAAAATTAAAATGCACCAATTTCCTTCTGATATTACGTATAAAAAATTGTGGTGTAAAAAAATATTTAATGTAACAGGTAAATAACTGCGATTTCAATAATTCATTCTTACTTAAGAGGGGGGTTCGATAAGCGAGAATCAACAGATGTCGCTATGGTAGATTCACTTCAGGAAACGATACTAAAAAACTATTAAATTTTATCAAAAAAATTTAATTGATAATAAATACTAATTCAATTACCTAGTTGCTCCTTATATTTTTATCCTAAAAAAGTTAAACTTACATGCTTCCGAATACTTCAAATTATAAGATATTTAGCTACTATATGACTAAAATATTATAAGGAGCAACTAGAAGAAGGTTCAGTGAATACGTATACGAAAGTTCAGGGTGTAATTGTTGCTAGAATTCGTAAACCGTTTTCCGAAAAATCGTCATTTTCAAGTATAAAGCTATCTTACAGATACCTACTTGATTTCGAAGAATTTGTCTAACAAAATTGTCCAATTGTTATTGAATTGCTGTAAAAATACTATAGTGGTATTTTTTTTTATTTGCCGGCTGATCGTGGACATTAATCTCCCGTTTGATAAACAAATATCAAACTTCATAGGTGGCATATTTCGTTGTGAAAATATTTATATTCAACGTACCTATACCGAAAATGAACTCGTAATTCTTATACATATAAATTAAAATCAAAATTGAACTCCTCTATTTTCTTATACTTTAAATAGTGAAATCCCAACCATTTCTACAAATGTGTACGTGATTTATAATACTGTATAAAAAGGTCTAATTTCAAAATTACAGTTAAAATTAAGTATGATAGGTGCATTTGCTATTCCTACAGTTTTATTTATTTACAAGTTTACATTCTATAAAATATAGAATCTCATTCGGTTTGTGTTTCGATAGTAAGCATAATTATTTTGCATTTCGACGTGTTGTTGTTTATGATTTCTGTGAATTACCGAGAAATGCTGAGAATGCGGCGGACGTTTCCCATAAATAAATAGATATGTATACATACGTTATTCGCGATAAGTCCCAACATGTCGTCATCAATAAAACCTCGTATTTTTACAGTACTGATAGATTTTAGTCTATTTTGCCATGTCATATGTGTGCAGGTAAATCATCGGTAGACATCGGAGTGCCATGATCAAAACTTTAATCTGAATATTACAAATATACAATTTAGTAACTTTTGTGCATGGCTGCGTGCTTGGAACCTATCGTGAATAACGTATAGCTACATGTATTTGAGAACAAATCTGTAACTAAGATATTTATTTTTTAATGCAATTAATTGCTTGCTATAATAATTATTATTCTGAAATATATACATAAGTAATTACATATGTGCATATATCAGTAACATTGGATTTCCTATTGTTACAATTTTTATTTTGTATTAATAATGGCACCTCTCTCACATATTACACAAAAAATAAATTTTAAAAATCAATAATCATTATCATTGTGACTTTCTTGAAGAGATATTTTGAATTTTCCGCTCCCATAACTTGGTAACTTTTCTGGTTGCAAGTTAAATAATTTTTTTAAGCTTGTTCTTTATATTCTGTAACTTTATATCCTAGAATAAATAATTAAAACGCTAGCAAAGTTTACAACGTAAACATAATTAAATTAGATGCTAATGCATCAATGAAAAAGCGCACTCTGTAAAAACTATTTAGTACAAGAAAACAGGAATTAACATTTAAATAGCTGATGCCAAAATCGCGCCATCTTACGATTAAACCGTTTGATATTAATTAAAATAATTAGAAAAATATTACTGTGGCGTTACTAGCGGAAACATGGTAGAAGCTGATTTTTCCAGCCCCCTCTTAACTCGTTATTACTACTTAATTATACATTTACAAGACACAATATTGAACCCAATTTGTATGTTTGCGAAAAACATTTCGAAAAGAATTGTTACTATCCCAATAAATTAAATCAAAGGTATAAATTAAAAGCAAATTCCATTCCAACTTTATATTGTCGTACAACTACCTTAGACTCTACCACTCCTGTACGTCAGAAAAAGTCCAACAATATCAATCCTAAACAGTCATGCACTACTATGGATGTTAATTGTATATCCACCCAAGATCCTGCCACTCCTGTCAATCCTATGAATAAGAATACTGAATGCCCTTTGCCTTTTCGCTTTGAGCTAACTTCATCAAGTAGTGATACAAAAATGCCATTGTGCAATACCGAAAATTCATTACCACCCATGTGCTCAACGATTCTAGTCGATTCTAATTGCAATGAGAAAGTTTTATTATTAGATGAATTACAAAGTTTACGTTTACGATTGAAAAAGGCAAATCAAAAATATAATTTTTTTAAAAATTCTTTAAGTTCCTATTTTTCTTGTTACAATCATAAAAATTTAATCACAGACATCATTTTAACAAAGCTAATTAAACCATTATTTTCCAGTTACTGTAACACGCAAAATGATAAAGTAATTAATCAAAATGAATATTCAAAACCACAAACTAGAAAAATTTTAAAATTATAGTCTTTATAGATCAGTATCTATCATTATATTAAATATTTTCGGAATAATTTCTTGTTTACTTTAGGAAAAATACATTAATTGCAGTTTTAATAGATGTAAAACGAAAATACAATTTTATTTTTTAATTTTAAAAAGTTACACCAAATAGTCAAGTTCTAAACCATACATAATAGATTTCATTAGTACTTGACGCAAGCGCCTTTAATTGTAAATTAAAATCTATTACACAGACCTTATAAGCACGAAAACAATCAACGCAGGCGACGATCAATTTATATAGGATAATACCCAATGTCACAAATTTAAAATGAATTTGCAGTTTTATGTGTATTACGGTTAGCAATTATGTTCTAGTACGACATTTGATTAAAAATGACATGTAATTTGAAAAAAGCTGCTGCATTTAAAACAATCAATTTATCTTGGGTAACATTTTGTTTTTAATCGAAACTGACAGCTAATTCGTCACAAGAATTGATCACGAATTTTTGAAACACCCCGTTACAATATTGTTAGATGGCTCTACCTCTCGACAAAATTACGAAGTTGTTACGCGCGCGTTGCGCCCGCGCATCTAATATTCCACAGGTTGTCGTGTTTCTAAAGTTTTCAACTTATCAGTCGGTTTGTTGGTGTTGTTGGTGTGTTTAACGCGAGCCGTGCGTATTGTATTACGTTTAATTTAAAATTTTGTGCTCCGAGTGACTTTTAAACCATAAACATAATGGGGGTCGGACTTCCTCCGTTGGAATTCACGGAGTGCATGAGTGACAGCCCTTATTTTCGTGAAAATCTTCATCAGCACGAAAAAGAATTGGACAACACAAGTCAGCAAATAAAGAGACTCATAAAAGAAGTAAAGGATTTATTAAGTGCAGCAAAACGTAAGTGTTGTTATAATTATTTTTTTTTGCGTTTAACCTGTTCATGGCGTTCGATTCGTATTCGAAACTAGGTAGGCCGTGTATAACCTTTTAAAATAACGGTTTTGTTCGATGGGTTCGCTATGATACGTTAAAAATTGAAATTGTTAATATGTAGGTAATTTTATTTTTTTTTGAATAGTGATTGAGGTTACTGCGATGTCGAGTAAACTTCGTGTGATAGTGTTATCGAACAATCAAGGTTAAACCGCGATATCTAAACAATGAAAATTAAAAAAAAAAAGAACTAATGCCAGCCAACAATGTTATTTTGTTGCTGATTGGAAATAAGGAAAAAGTTTTATTGCCGAACAGATTAATTCTAGGAATTATTTTATTGTAATTCCATATGTGTTAAACCAAATGTCCCAATCGGCTGTTTTATCATTAAATTAATATTGAATTAAAGATTCTTATTTAATTCGATAATAAAATAAATAGTGTGTTATGTCAATAATGTTGCTGTTATATCATTAATTTGCATTGGGGATTTTCTATAATCTTCTCGACATTTAGTGAAAAAAGTTGTCTTTAACAGTTCGATCGCTGACAATCAAGTAAATGAAAATTGATTGGGTCGATTTTTACGATAAATTCAAATAAAATAACCACAGTCATATTTTACTGTCGAACCGTTTTGTTTGTAATTGGACCTATCGCGCCCGATTTCGTAAATGGCTAACCGGCTGTTAAATTAACCAATTGATAAATTCTCGGCCCTGATCAATTCGAACGTTACGATCAGTTTTAGTTTTAGCAAATGATTGCTTAGTTAAATTTTAAAGCGACGGTTAAAATAAACTTTCCTTATGAAATCGGTCGTCAGTATTGGATATTTAACTACCGGTTAATTTAACCACTGGTTAACTTGGTTTATAAGTTGGTTACCAATGAGAAGTATAGACAATTGCGATTTTTAAACAATAGGCATTTTCAAGTTTAAATTAGATACTAAAATGTGGGCCGTTTGATGAGTATTATTCGATTTAACTAAAATTAATTCGTTTTCAACAGATTGATTATCTGTTGTTGAATTTCCATACTAAATACAGGGTGTCCACCAATCTGGGACGTCGGGGAAATTTGCATATTTGTAAAGCTATCGAGGGCTTTTTTTGAAGCACAGACATCATTTATTTTTAACATTTGCATCTGTTGTAGGCATTTGTACTTTTATCGTTAAATCTGTTTGAATAGGATAAAAAAATTTTGATAAAGCTTTTGTTGGTTGGGGAAATATTTTGACGGACGCCCTGAAATAAAGCCATTACAATCGACAATATGTCTTTTTATATTTACATCGCGAAAATATAGACGTGGTTCATTTCGAATGGGTTTCATTTTTCCAATTTTGCTCTTACAAGTAGCAGTAGTAAATAAGACTCAAATTTCAGTTATGCCTTTTTGATAACGAGATTTACCGCGAGTTCATCGCAAAAATTATTAATTTGACAAAAAGTATCACCGTTTAGATATAGATAGATTTCGTTATTTTACCACGTCGATCATTACTTTGTTCAACATTTTGGGCGTTAGTTGATTAGTTAGCGCTCAAGGGAAAAAATCTGGAGCCATCAAATTAAGCGACCGCGATGATTCGTTTGACGAGCGTCGATCGTTTTTCTCATTGTATGTTGTTAAACATCTCTTAACCGCAGTTCGAGTCTGGCAGCTGTTCGTTGGGAAATATGGCAACACAATTCTGATAGTTAAATAAACAAAGCTAGATAACATTATCTATCGATATGGATGCGCACATCTGAGGGGGGGGGGGTTATAAAAATTAAGGGTCGGTATCGCGGTCTCTATTTCCGAATTCAAACTTTTATGATATCTAACGCCATCAACTTGTTACGCTGCCCGATTCCAATTTAAAATCGTTTCTTTACTTTAAGTGGAAGTATTGTGACGACTACGAAGGGGTTTGGTCTGCGGTCGTACGTTTATATCGTGCTTTAGAACGAAATTGCCACTTAAATTTGAATAACGTATTTTACTTTCAAACAAATATCCCTATGTATCTTCAGGCGTTTGACGTACGTACATATATTATTTAACGCATTTATTATTCGGATACAAATCGAGCGTTTCCATTTCTGAATGAGGTATAAATTCTCTTTAATTCCCATAAATGCGAAATGAAGATAAACACTTCTCCATTTTACTCGATTATCTCTGAGTAGTACTTAAAAATGGATACATATCTCCTACCCTTTTGAACAAGCATTTCTGCTCTTCCAAATGTACAGATTAGCAAATAAACTAAAATCCAAAGTGACTTTGATGTATAGCTAGAGTTTATCAAGCGCTTATTGTCCCACTCTGGGGAATTAAGGGCGAGTATTATATGAAGCTAATGGATGTAATCATTCAAATGATGTGGGTTCGTACCTACGTACCAAATTTTACTCAAATATTGTACATCTGTAAAATTACTTTAATAAATTGCTGGATGGTGATCATGGAAAGCATATATGTCTACATAATGATTTTAATTTCCGAAGCGATTTCATCATTATCGGTGTATTAAATAAATTATTAAACATTTTACTTAACACATAATATTTAAAAACGTTGAATATATTCGACCATTTAAAAAACAATCTTATTTTTTTATTATTTTTGTCGGTCGTTAAAATCGTGCGGATAACGTTTTAAAGCAGGTCGTCGTTTACGGTTAACACGAGATTTAATTGAAATTTCAACGAAATATTCGTGAATATTCATACGACAACTCGAGTGAAATAAAACTATCGCCATTACTTTATAACACAACAAATCTAGAGTTTTGATCGATTGCAATAATTGGAATCTGATCCGAAATGGACAAGAAAAGAAACGAAAGAAAACAAAACTCCTCCAAGAGGAAAATGGACTTAATCCAACCAATCGTTTCATCAGGTGCTTTTTCAATTTTGACTAACTAGTCGGCATGTAACTCGTCAAATGATTGTCGATGTCGGTTGAAAAAAGCGATGGTCTGGACAAGAGTTAGTTAACTGCTATAGGTGAGCTGGATGACAAAATCTGCAACCAAAGTGTGTCGATAGTATTTCTGGTCGCAAGAAGCTGAGTGGGCGCGAGTGTCATCTTCAAGAACCACAACCTCATTTCTGTAAGTCGCCCTATCCAAAAATGGACCAAAGGACAAATGGACGTTGAAGATTGAGCATTGTTCTCTGCAGACAATCGAGAGAGATGTTTTCCGGACACTGTACAGCTTAACGAAACAACCACCTCGAGAATTTTTTCGAAGGGTATCTCCGAACTATCGAAACCAATTTCGGGTTGTGCGTGTTCTTTCGCATCATCTGCGAAAGATTCTACGTCTTCCCATTATTTATTGAACCGCTTATATACTCAACTGATGGATATACCACGAGCTCGACGTCATTATTCCGAACTTACTCGATCAGTGCAACGTGTTTCTTTTGTTACTTCCAAAAACGGCAAATACGTTTTGGTCGTTAATTAATCTTGACCCCCCCCCATTTTATGTCTCCAGTTTTTCGATCTTTCAGCTCTTCTTTCTTTTTCTATCGTATATCTATTTTGGTGTACTTATGTAACCTATTCCTCTGCAAGTCTATAATCATCACTTTCAATTCTCATGCGAACATGTACTTGAGTGTACTTGCGAAACACCCGAAATGCGTAAATACGGAACTTGATACTGTTTGTAATGTATTTTACAAGACGATAAGTGAAATGATAACAGCACCAAGCGTTTGACGTCACACTTGTGAGATTGTTCGCATTATTCGATATGCTTACGGTTGATCGATTGTCGATTATATAATGAATTGGATATTCTATAAAATGCCTTATTTTTATTAAAAATCAAATGTAGACAATGAACATTTAGCCTTAATTTAAAAGTTATGGGAACGTGATTTATCTTCGATAGTAGGTATATTGTGATCGTGCGTCGTCTTGCACAAACTACCATATTTTACGGCGGATTCTCCTAATTAAGACGAGCATGCGGTTAGGTAACTCACGTTTTCCTAAAGGTCGTGGTAAACTCTAATACGAGTAATAGTTTATTTAAATAATGTTCAACCCTTTAACCATCTTTTGACCTAGTTCGTTATTGCTATTTTGTTCGACGTTTAATCCGATTGCGATGCATGCAGCAATTCAGTTTAGATTCCTATTTGGAATAACATTGATTGTCATTGACTAATTGTCTCGAATAGACGTGTCGGCATGTCATGGTTGTGATTTGAGTGACCTTTATTTAACACATTGTTCTCTAAATACAGAAAGACGTGACGCGATGACTTTTTATTCTTTGATAAATGCGTCCCATATTTGCCTCCGTGATGGCGATAATTGAATTTACCTCCGTGCATATTTATATAGCACCGCAAAAAAGAAATATATATATATATAAAGTAAGTAGGTATTGTTTATATCCCAGTGGAGATTTTTAAATTTTTATTTGATAACCTAAATTATCGAGATAACGAGACGTTTTTAAAATTTATGTATAGTACATAATATATATTTAAAATGCTAGTAGTCCCATTATAATTATGCAAACGAGCTATGTTGATCAGCTTCATTTGCATAATTTAAAAATTATGTGAGTACAAATGAACTGAACGACTGCAATCTTTAGATGTTGATTATGCAGCTGGATATTTACATTTTTTATGAAATTGTCGGAGAAAGGACGTTTAAAAAGTAACATCTTGGATACAGATGCAATGGCAACGTTTCGTGCTTGATGTAGAATGTCAACAAGTTTTTGGTCCTTGTTTTTTCTATCTAACGTAAATGATGCTCTCATAATTCCAAAAATCATCAGCAATGTTTTGGAATGGTATAGGTATATATAATAGGTATAATAGTCGAACAGTAAGTAACTGTTTCGTGGTGAACTTCGCACCCATCACCCCATCCATACACCCCTTTTTAATAGCGAGCGCATCATCATCTACGTGTTTTTAGCGCTTTTTATCGTTTCAGTTGATGTTGAATGGCTCCCACATCCACTCCAAATTCAAAATAACCTTATCGACACCGATCAAATTACATCATCAATTCAGCTGACCGCGTGGTTACTGATCGTTCATACCCGAATTTCTCCGTTGATTTTCTACGACCTTACGACTCATAGTGCTTGGTATCAATAGTTCGTTAGATCGTCGATTTAGGGCCATTTTTTCAGTCATCGTTAACGATTGGACAATTGCTATAGAAATAATTGTTGAAACGGTTGCTTCTATGGTGACCATCGTCCCTTCTAATTGTTAGTTTTGCCCTTGGGAAAATAGAATTCCAAAAATTAGAGGGAACGTTGACGGTCGCAGTCGACTGGCGATTGAAAAAATTGACCGCCCTTAATCAGCAAAACTGCGCAATTCCGATTTTGTCGAACAATTATGACAGCATTTCATTACCTATATTATTGTAGTGCTCAAGTGAACTGAGATTATGCAAGGGGGGATAGATAGATTTCTTTACATGAATAAGACTACGAGTCGGGTGTTACGAGTACGAAATCGGAACATAGTATCCTTAAAAAAAAGCTGTTAATTATTATCTACTTACGTACTTATAGATCGTGTTTGATTCATTGTGTTATAGAAGATATCTCGGTTATTCTAAAGCCTAGTACGCACTGAGAGACATATCTCGAGATTTTCTATATAGACTGTCTCGATGCAATACATAGCGTCCACATCTGTTAGTCCTTGTTAATACCTATGTCAAGTGACGTAGTTGTTGGTGTTTGTGTCTGTACTGTAATAATTTTGGCCATAAAAATTAATAAAAAAATAAATAAAAATAGATGATGGCAAAGACAATTTCAAAATTGCTTGCAGTAGCATCCCGCAAGCATGCTTTGCGAGTATAAATCTTCAATAAATTTCAGTTGTTTCTGTAGACCTTGTTCAACAAACATGTTTTTTATAAGTTCCATTATAAGGAAGGGTTGCCGCCTCATCGAAGGGCCAGTTTCTATTGTTTTCTCAACAAGTTGTTCTTGAAGTTTTAAAATTTCAATGTTCAATTTTGAAATGTTCATTTTATGATTATAATGAATAAACCAATTCAATGCACTTTCAATTAATAAAAAAATTCGCGAATAGTTAAATCCGCGGATGTTAAGTTTTGTCTCGATACGGTATTTGAATAAATTTTAGACGATCTATATATAAAGTCTCGAGACATATCTTTCGGTGCTTACTAGGTATTAGAATCTCAACAAAATGTTATATTATACGAAAGTAGTTTTACAAAATCGAGAAAACAATATCTAACATTTTAGATACAGCAAATATCTACATTGTGTTCATTATTATTCGATATTCTGAAACTGTACGAAATACTCCTTACAACGACATGTCACGTGCTATAGTTATCTGATAAATTAAAGACATAAATCCATAATTAATTCGCAACTGCACGCTTGCGTAAAATACAGTTACACTCGGAAAAGTAGGCGGTAAAATCAATGATACTTTTTTGACTATCATTACGACATAATCGACATACGATATGTGGTTTCAACAGGATGTAGCACCTCTTCACAATATAAGAAACTATTCGTTATAAGATATGTAAAATATTTGATGCTCGGTTGTTATTTTTCTGATATTCGTACGTAAAATTTTTTCGAAATTCTTACAACAATCTAGATATCTGGTGTGTCGCGATAAAACAAACTAGGAATTAGATATGTTTGTGCTGCACTTGAAATTTTTAATTGTTTATACAGGATATCACGAAAACGATTACGATACGAATAGGAAATTTGATGGTTTTGAGCGGCCGACGATAGTGGTGCCTTTTTTTTCTAATCGGTTAGACTTTTTGGCGACTTTCAATTTTTGTTCGCGCGACGACTGGCAACTTCAAAATTTCAAACGGACACCCTATATTTTATTACGTTTTTGGAAAGCTTGCGGCTGAAATGAATTCAACGATACGATACCTAAATCATTGGGATTTTGTTGTAAATTATATATATTTGAGGAAGTTTAGAAAAAAAATGTGTGGTAGCGTTTGTCGTGGAATGGCCGCCCCGTCACTAATTATTGACGAATTTGAACAATTAATCTGGGAGAATTGCGAGAAAAAATTAAAAACAACTTGTGTTCGTTATTTTTGTAATTTAGAAACTCGTTTCACTCGAGGAAGATTTTTCTTTTCGTTTGTTTTTCAATTTTTTCGAAATGGCACCCGGGCAGTTTTAAAAATTTGAAAAAAATATGTCATACTTGCCTAAAATTCCAGATTATTTGTTAGGTATGTGGGTACTGCAAATTTTTAAAATTAAAACATATTACCATTATATTCTCTAGTGGGCGTTGTGCTACAAAAGAAGATAAAATGAAAAGAATTAAAAATGCTTCTTAACACATTAACGGAATTACTACAATTATTTAGCAATCATGTGTTTGTGGCACCTTGACTTAGAAACGACAAAAAATTTTGAACAACTAAGCTGTTAATATAATATCTATTTACAAGGTCGAACTACAAATAGCCTAAAATAAAAAAAATGGCATTAAAAATTTGTTAAACGCGCCCAACTTCATTGTTATACACAGTCGTGTAATTGTTAACGTACTTAAAACTACATATTTCTATAGCGTTTTAATGGCAGCACAACTATGTATTATTAGCTTCGTTTAAATGAGCGTTTTTCGGTCTCCTCATTTATTTAATTTTGAGGTATTTCGCGAGACCTCGAATTACTTTTGCGAGAAAAAAAACCGTAATTGTGTTTGTTTAAAATATTTGAAATTTCGCGGTTGTTCTTTATTTCAGCTCGAAATTAAATAATTATCGAGAATTTTTATTTTGGAGATTAAAGATCGAGGCACATTGAACTATTTACGTATATGTACTTATAAAACATTATTTTTTTATACAATAATTTTATTTGATGGTTACCTATACGTTTCTGTTATACCTGTTATAATATAATGATCTTGTTACACTTTACACGTTATATCAGCATCTTCTTTCTTTTTTATTCGTGGAATGATGTCGGTTATGTAGGTATATTATTTTTGATTCAACACGAATCTCGTGTTTTTAATTCCGTTTATTACTGCATTTCTTCAATTCTTGCATTAGTTTCATAACACGTACAATTGTAACATTTTCGTTTCTTGTTACGTGTCTTAAATTACGCCGTCTTTTTTTTTTCTAGATTATGTACTCATGCAGAGTGTTACTAGAAATACGGGCTGATTTTATTATATACAGGGTGTTCCACAACGATTGCGTAATACTTCATTCTTGGATCGAAAACGAGCAACAAGACCTAATATTCGCAAATAAATTGTTGTGGTTGAAAAGAGTTTTGGTAAATCGGCATATTTTCAGCTCAGGAATCTGCGGTCAAGCGTTGTACGGACTATTTCGGAGACACCCTGTATAACGGGCATCCAAAAAGGCTTTCGGTCTTGGTTGGCTGCGGAAAGAAAAAGGCACGTCTTGGATTAAGACTTTTCGGCCACCCGTTATTTACTGCGGCTTTTCTGCTCGTTTTTGACGACCTGGTGAAGTATTATGCGATCGAGGTGCGGCACCCTGTTTAGTAGAGAGCAACGGTCGCTATAGGAGATTGTGAAAATTGTATGGCAACAAACCTCTGTTCTTTTAATCATAAAAAAAGGTTTTTACCTAAAAGGGTGCAACCTGCAGTAGCGTTATTTACAATATCTTGTGTGTCACATGACGTATCTTCTGTGTGATGCTGATTTAAATCAGTTTCTGCGCATCTTTTATTGTGTCTTTATTAGAAAGGTGCCCACAATGAGAGGTTTCATTGTATATTGATGGAATTTCATCGATGCCGGTGACGGATGTTTCCTGACTACTTTCGGCAGCGATGCCCAAAGGATTCTTCCGTTGTCTGGTTTTTTGCGCGTCTTCGAGAATTTTTTCTTTGGTCTTCTTCTGCGACTGGCTTGTTCTTCAAGGCAAAACGTTTCCGGAGGCAAGCGAGTTGGACATCGATAGGGTTGACGACCCCGTCGTTTTTTAAACCCATTGTTTGGTCTCGCTGAAACAGAAAAAAAACGATAAATACTCAATAATTGGTGCAGAACAAAGGTTTTTTTTTTCAAAGTGCGAGGAGTAACGGCACCGGAATCGGGAGGCCTTTTATCAACTTAAGGACGTGGACGTGAACCCTTCAAGTCTTATTCTCGAAACCCAAGGTTATTCGATGTAGTTAGTTTTTCTTTTAATCCAAACCCTTTGCAAAATGTCCTTTTTTGAGCGTATACATTATTGATAGGTAATACTTTGGATTTTTTGGAGAAAAATTAGGTAATTACTTGTACCAGATAAATCACGAATTTATGGACTCGCGCCGAGAATGCGCGAAGATGCGCGTTTCGGAATTTCGTTCGAAACGTGTTTATCATTAAAGTTTACCCCGAGTTGAGTCAATTATGTAAGTAATTGGTGGTCTGTGCCTTAATTTAAATAATTCATGAAGGCCGTTGCCCCAGTGATCTTTTAACTAGATTTCATGATCCATTTCGGTAGGCAGAAATACTACTTAAACGATTAGATGAATGTGGGATGTAACGTAATTAACAATTTGTTTCGGAGGAAGTTTATTTGATTTAGTTTGTTTTTAATCGTGTGCTGACCTATTTTCGTGTGGATACCGCCTATATTGTTGAAAATTGTGGACGATAGATATGAAAACTGGTCGTTTTTTTGCAAAACTTTTTGTTCGCGACTACGGTTTTACGATGGGCTTGTTGCTCGATAAAAATCGATCGACCCGTTTCAAAATGGCGACCTGTTAAAAATTTCAAACGCGACCGTCCTCGTTTATTATTTATCGGATCGTTAATAGTAAATATGCTTTTGGAATCCTCGTCAAATTCTGAATCAAATATTTCTTTGTGTAATTTTCGATGAAACGCGCCGTTTTTTTGGGAATATCCATTGAAAAGTTCAGTTAATTTTATTTTTTTACTTATATCGTTTAATTGTTTGTTTTTCATAGGCGGCCCCCTCCGTTTTGTGCTTATCTACATCGGATGACCACTCGCGCTTTCGCTCGTCGATCTATTCCAATTTACAAGGCAAATTGAAGTAAACGGTGAAGTTGTGTGTAAAATATTTAGGTAAAATACATACTGTTAACCGGTTTTAATAGTGAAATTATGCACAAGTGCAATTTTAACAGGGAGTAATTAAATTTTAACGAGTTTCGGGCACTCTGTGAAATTCGCGAACCATTAACGTTAAATTAAAACAAATAAAAAATTAAAATCTTTCCGAAACGACTTCTTTCGTTCGTCGAATGCTCCAGAAAATTATGTGGATTGTCGCGTTACGTTAAAACTGCGATTCTTCAAAGACTGATATTCGAATTTCAATTAAAATCCGAAATGAGCATGTCGTGTTGGTGTTCAAGTGGTAGGCAGTTAACCTTTTCTTCAATTATGTTATAGTAATGTGCAGCACACCCCCTCACGTGCAACTCTTGATGTACAAACGCAAGTGATTCATCATTTGTTCTTTACCTGATGTACCAAGGATACGTTCGTCTGCAAAAAGTTGTAACATTTTCGATAAAGGATGAGTCATTTATTGGTCCTTGAACTTCTTTCGTGGGCGTTGGCAACGTTAATATTGATGAGTTTTTCCAAATTTAGTTGGTACTGACACGGTTTCGGAATATTAACACCACCTATTTGGATTGTTTCTTCGTTCTCGTTTATTAAAGACGTTCCTTTGTTGGGAGTCTCGTTGGCGGTGAATTTATCTCGTTTCGTTTTAAACGTTTGGGTTATATATACAGTAAGACCCCGCTTAACGCTGGTCATCTTAGCGCTGTTTCGGTTTAACACGGTTTTATTGGAATAGTGGTATTCCCCGAAAATTGCACGCAGCGTTGGGCTTCCCCGAAATCTAAAGGGATCATCCCGAACCCTCCCTCTCTCCAGCAGAGTAGTATGCCGATAGCTGCCGATAAGATTGCATATAAACTATTTTTATTATTTCAAACATTTGTTGCCGTTATTGTAAGTATTAATTTATGTAATATAATGAATGATATAGTGATAAATATTATAATTTTTAGTTTTTATTATGGGTGATAATAAAAAAACTCGAAAATAAAGCGACAAGAAAAAGCATTTCGCTGGAAACTAAAATGCAAGTGCTTAGAAGATTAGATATTGGTGAACGTATTGCATTGAACTTGTCAACTTCAACAATAAGGACAATTCTTAAGAATAAAGAAAAAATAGTGTCATCAGCAACTACAACTACAACAACCTCTGCAACTATAATTACCCGTTCTAGAAATAATACGATAGAGGAAATGGAAAAACGACTTTCTATATGTAAGCCAAACTATTATAATGGAAAAGGCGATAAGAATTTTTAATCACATTCAGGTTGAAACAGGTGACACAACTGAAACCTTCGTTGCAAGTCGAGGATGGTTTAATAGATTTAAACACCGAAATAATCTTCATAACATACAGATTACAGGAGAAGCGGCAAGTGAAGATATAAAAGCGGCGATTCAATTCCCAGCGACATTAAAAACAATAATTGAACGAGAAACTATCCTCCAGAATTAGTTTTTAATGTCGACGAAACGGGCTTATTTTGGAAGAGAATGCCAAAACGAACATTTTTATCCCGTGAAGAAAAACGTGCACCAGGATTTAAAGTTGCAAAAGATCGGTCAACACTTCTACTGGGCGGTAACGCCAATGGAGACTTTAAATTAAAGCCACTACTTGTTTATCATTCCAAAAACCCAAGAGCGACGAAAGGAATATCTAAATCAACTTTACCTGTAATTTGAGAGTCTAATAAAAAATCATGGACAACTATGAAAATTTTCCAGAGTTGGTTCACTGAACATTTTTGCCCGTCTGTTAAACGCTATTGCGAAATCAAAAAACTTGAACCAAAAGCACTACTTTTAATGGATAATGCTCCAAGCCACCCAACGAATTTATCGAAGTGGTTTTCTTGTCACCTAACACAACTGCCTTAATCCAACCGATAGGATCAAGAGGTGTTCTATCAAATTTTAAAGCTTTATTACCTGCGGCGAACATTTAGACAGATGTTTGAAAAAACAGACGGATAAGAAAAACGATCGATAAGAGATCTTTGGAAGAACTACAATATCCTGGATGCTGTAGAAAACATAAATCTTTCTTGGAATGAGGTAACAGAAAAATGTTTGAAAGGGGCGTGGAAGAACATTTGGCCAGATCTAAGCAAGAACAATGACACTAGACGTTCTGTTGTTGATACGAACGAAATAGTTGAATTAGCGAGACAAACGGGTTTAGATGAGGTAAATGTGCAGGATCTCGAAGAAATATTGCAAGAAAGAGCAGAATGTTTTTGATGTTTCTAATGATGAGCTCAAGGAATTAGCGCACCAAGAAGAACACAAAAAATTGAAAGTAGCGATTCTGAAGAAGAGCAAAAAGAACTTTCAACGGCATTTCTAAAAACCAGTTTAACCACTATATCGAAATTATGAATCAATTTATTGAAAATGACAGATTTTGAGGCAAAACGGGGTGTCATGGATGCCTTGTCCACTTATCACCAATTTCTTGCAGAGCGCAAAAGAAAAACGTAAATGACAGTAGATATCTTCTTGATAAAAAGACAGAAAATTGGAAATGCAGAAGAATCTGAATGATCTCAAACATAAATGACGACTTAAAATTTTATTTAATTTTTATATTGTATATCCATTTGTTATGTTTCTATATTTGTAAGAAATAAGTTTTGTTGTTGTATTGTTATAAAAAACATATTTAATGAACTTAAGTGACAAAATACCTGAACATTTTTTTTTTAATTTTCTACCCGTTTTCCCCTAACCCCATTATTTACATGATGAGATAACCTCGCTTAACACTGTTTCGTATAACGCTCTACTTTGATGGAACGTATACCTCGCGTTAAATGGGGTATTACTGTATAACGAATGGGAAAATTGTTTATTGAACAACGCGTTTTCTGCAATAGATAAGCAGTTGGTGGAGTGATTCAGATGATAATATTATCCGGCTACGATATGAAAATGTGCAGGAAAATATTATATTGAAGTGCCGCGGAAACGAGCAGTCGACTTATTAAATTTTCTTCACGTTTCGCCATTTGGATTTTTAACGAGGATAGAGGAATTTTGCGTCGAATACGTGACCGGATTATCTTACAAACTATTGACGTTCTTGCCAGAAAAATGGAAAATGTGCGAATTAGTCGCGCAGGAATTCAAACTGCTGCGGCGGCAAACGAATAATTCAATTATTATTAATTTTCGTTGCCGTTTTATCTTTTATCTTTCCGAGGACAACCGGCGCGTTTTGCGTAAAATGTTCGTCGCTTGGGGAAACTGCATTTTTTGTTGTTGTTGTTGTCGTGTTGCGGACAACAACTTATTATAATAACTAGTTTACAATTAGCGCAAGTGAGAGTTTTAATTATGAAGTCGGTTAATTGCCCGTTAGAGAATTTTTTTTTCAATCGAGCACAATAATTTCTCTGCGATTGTTGCCCGGATTCGCACACTTAAATGTCGAATAGTTTCATTTTAAAACTTGTTGCTCGTGATATATTCGTAGCGTTTTAAGCTGGCGGTTAACAAAGACATACAAATAGAAAGTAGGCGGGTTATTGTTATCTATATTAAAATAAACACGCATTTTGTCGCGAACTACTTTTTCAAAACCGTGGCCGTATTAATTTATCTACTATATTTGAATGGCGGCAATTAGATTTGCGCTTTCACTATCGATCGATTTTGATCGTTTTTCTGAATTTCCTCTACGTTAATAAAACTTTCAAACACCTAATTTATAGGATAAACTACGTTTTTGGAAGTTACAGTTTCACCAGGAAAAAAAGTAAATTATCTACAGATACACATTAACGGATTTAAAGTCTTGCGTCGTCTGATGTAAATTGTCGAAAACATTATTAGTTGTTAAATTTACATATAAACAGGTTTGTTATTGTAAACAGTGATACAAAATTTACATCTACCTAGCTGCCCATGTTTACAATGATGTAGTTATTATTCGTCAATAATTTCCCAGCTTGTTTGGTAAATAATAAATTATTATTAGTGACGTGCTAAGGTTACGGGGGTCGTCTAATTTGCAAAAGAGAAAGTGATATAAAGACGCTCGAACTTGGTTAATATTTTAATTATATAAAAAAAAACAGATAGAATCGCTTCTCGGATGGGATGAATTCGACGAAAAATTGTTTTGTCATAAGAAAACAATCGTCGGCTTCGAAGGCGGCCCAAAAAAAGGTTTCACGGAAACAAATGAATCACTGAAATGTGTTTTTGTTCGACAACTTAATAATTATCGACGCTAGAACCCATTAGATAATACCACCGATGAATAAAATCGTCCTGGAGGTTCTATAAATTATTACCATTATTTACGGAACTTCCTGGACAATTTAGACGATTGTCAGTTGTTGCGGTTTACACATAAAATTTTGAATAACAAAATAGGGTTCGTTCAGAATTTCAAATTTTTCCTCGGCAGGCTGTAGGTTAGTACCTACCTTTCTTTCGCTGGAAAAAACGTCCACAATTTGTATAATAAAACAATCGTTCTATGGTCGTTATTCCCAAAATAACTTGAAAATAGATTGTGTGTAGCAATTTAAGTTTTTTGTAAGTAAAGTGTCGCGTTCAACTTCATACGTCGGCTTGATGGCATGTCTCGCTCGCCGTTTGCACGATAGTGGCATTTGTCGAGTATTTCAGTAATTCAAGCAGTTCTGGAACTTACTGATGTTATCTTCACTTCAATGTGTCCACTAGCGTCAAAAATAAAACTGAAGTTTGTCTGTCGTTCCTTGGAATGCCAAAAGTGTGGACCCATTTGGTCCTTCTTCCATATGTGTCGATACATCGAAAATTTAGAATAGTAGATGAAAAGTCAGAAACTAATAAAGAAACTGTTAGGCAGCGAAGTCCTATACGAACAGATCGATAAAAAATGAAGACATGGTTGCCTGAGTTGGTGAAGAGATCGGACGAGATCGCGCATATACAGTCGATAGATGTCGATGACTGTCGACTCAATAATGATTTGATGACACAACAAGTACGTGTGTGAGCTTATTGTTCCGCCGATGTTAACTTGGATGCTTGGTGTAACGGAGTCTTTAACGCAAAAATTGATTCGTTGGTCTTCGAACGTCACTTTTCCAATTGTGTTGGCCACAACATATTAGCCGATCTCATTGCAGCCGCAAGACGGTCATTGTAAACACAACCAATATTCGGTTTATTTTTAATTCGAGTAGGTTTTTACGGGACAAAAGTTATCATTTCCACAAAATTAACGTTCTTATCGACACGCTCGATTTGACATTTTGGGTTCATCCGGTTTATTTCTAATGAAGATACGACCTGTCAATATCGTCGAGTTAAAATGCAAATCACGAAGTGGTAGTAAACCCGGGAAGTTTAGGAGGAAATTCCTACAAACTTGCTCGTCTTGACTAAAAAAAAAAAACAGAAGTATGTATTGAGCGAATTTGGATTTTTGTCGAGCAGCTAATCTGAGGGTGCTATTTCTGTGCTTTTTCGATTTTAAATCTTTCGTTTGTTTCATTACTGTTGACCATTTCAAATGGAAAAACGAAAAACAAAACCAAAACGAACTGTTTAAGGTTAACTTTTTTTCATAGTACCTAAGTTTTTAGTAAAAAGTCTCATCGATTTATTTTTCAAAAATTTATATTTTAATGTTGAAGCCAAATTTTTACTGTTATTAGTTTTCTTGTTTTCTTTTCTTTATTAGTAACTCATTTTGTTATTTGGATTTTGATCAATTTCATTGACTGTTATGAATACGATTAAGAGTGCCGACTTCCTATCAAGGTGAGGGATGACAGCAGCTATTTTTTTAATTGAAATAAATTTTAACATTTTGTTATTTAAAAGACCATTATTTGAAAAAAAGAATACCGGGAGTGGCCTTTTTTTAATACTTTAGCCAAGTTCAGCACATATAAAATATATATAAAAGGACATATGAAAAGCTTTGGCGTAGCCTCCACTTCTTTAAGTGCATCTGAACGTTTTCGAGAAAAAAAAAAGAAAAATATATGTTAACATCTACAATTTTTTAAGCCGGTATAAATACGTATAGTATCCTTTACTTTAAATTTTCGTCTTTCAGATTAAAATTTGTTACCACCTCCTTAGGAAATGCATTTCGTTAATAACCGCCTATTTTTGTTTACGCCAACGCGGCTTATTCTAACTCTATTTAAATTTGACATGCAATTATATCGTTTTCTGATTGGCGTAAACAAAAATAGGCGGATATTAACGCAACACATTTAGGTGATAACAGATTTTAATTCGAGACGAAAATTTGAAGTAACTGCGATAAGGTCACCCTCGCGGACTCGAGCGGGGTTCCATTACCCCAAGCACAACCTATCGAAATAAATTAAAATAAAACTTGGTGGTTACCAACCAGTAAAAAAATTACAATAAAAAGTTTCGCCATATAAAAACTGTCGTTCGTTGCTAATGAGGTCTCGACGAAAACGGAAGTTTTGTTTTTGGTAACAGCGCTGGTGTCGAATTTAATTTTATAATAATTTAATTCGTCACATAGGTACTTATCTGTTTTGGGAATTTCCACTTTAATTCCCCGTTATCGTCTGTGACGGTTAAACACAAAAAAACCACATTATAAGTAAGTAACGTGTATTTATAAATAAATATAACACACCCACCCGTTTCGTATGGGCACGTTCTGTTAGTCAATATAAAATATCTTATAGGAAAAAGTAGTAACAGTTATCCCCGTACATCCTATTAGAAACATCATCCTCCGTCTCTTTTGGTGCCCACACTCAGCTAAGTAGGTTTGCAATGTTTATACTTTTGAAATTATTTTGTAGGCACCGCTTATTCGTAAGCGAATTACGGGAGTTTTCGTTTTTCGATATAATTTAGTTCCGCCGTTTATTGCTTTCGTGCGTGAAAATGCAGAAGGAAAAACTTTCGTACAAGTATTTTGTTATGACCCAATCCAATTCGATCGTGAGCTTGCTTGGAAATTTGAGCTTCGTGGGCGTGGGCGTATTATTATTTTTTTTTAGACATTATTGACGTGTTTCCAACAGATACTACCAACGAACATTTATCTGTTGCAAAGCCATATGGTGAAACTTCTATAATAAATCATTCTTAATGAACTTTTTCGATTAATTCAAATCTAGCGAATTCGGAGATTGCTTTATTCAACGTAGATATAAATTGTAATTTTTCGATCAAATACAGTACCGTAAGCCTTAGCGGTTTCTCAGTATTTTATCTAAAGACGTAGGTACTTGATGTGCTCATAAAAGTTTTTAATAATGTTTGAATTGATGAATTCATTCACGAATGAATGTCCGTTCAATTTAAAGGATGAGGCAAAACAAAACGCAATCGGTTCTTTCATTTGTTAAAGGGCGTCGAAACGATACGATTTTCCTTTATAATAACTTGTTGTAACGTGAACGAGTGTTTGGGCCTTAATCGCGTTTATCGTCTTTTCTAATCTTCAACTTTATTATACGAATTAAACGGATGCGTTGTTCACTTCCGAAGAAGCATGTTTTGTATTCATGTTTTTAAGCGTCCTTCATTTATTTTATCAATAAGCTTATTCTTTATCTGAAGACTATTTAATTTTTTAATGTAGTCTTTTGAGTCTTCTTCGAAAATCGAGCGTTCTCCAGACTTGGTTGGTGATGCGTCGTTCCAACTCAGTAAAGTGTAGACCATCTAAATTTTATTTTACACAGTGGTGGCACCTCGTATTTTCACAGTACGAATAAATCGTAGTATATCTTTGCCATATACTGTGTGCAGGTAAATCATCGATAACATGTTTTTTTTTGTTGATGATGCACATCGAAATAAAATTCGAACGGCCTATAACTCGTTGTATTTTTTAACGCCGAAATCCGACGAAATCGGAACATGTGTAGAACGCTTTAGACGTAACTATGTTGAAGTAGCTGTCTTAAGGTAGTAGACAAGACTCTAAACCAAGGAGTTATCAATGGATGTCAACGCCGAATTTTTGAATGACTGATTTTGACCGCGTCGATAATTATTGAGACGTAATTTTTTTCCCGAACACTAATCTTGAAGAAGTCAAATATCCAACTATTTATCAGCTCCGACCGGCAAAAACGAGACTACCGTTCCGAAGACAGGTCAATCGCGGAGTGATTCGATTCGTTAGAACTTCGAGTAAGTACCTCCAAGTAAGCCATATTCGCAAGTTAAGAGGAGGTTAAAAGAAGATGCGGTCCAAAAAACAAAGGGGAAGTAACGCAAAACAGCCCATACATTGTAAAATTAACGACAAACTTAGGAAAACAAAAGAGGAAACAAGTGAATTTGGCCGTGCAATGTTATTAAAGAGGAAACCATAGCGTGCAAAATTCGATGGTAAAAAGGGAAATCGAAATTATCGGGCGTTTTCATAAAAAGGCAAAGAAGCGAAACGTACGTCAATTACGTCAATTTCTTGCTTGACTTCAATGAAAACTATTCACCCTAATTAACGCAAAAGGTCACCAACTCGTTTTTAGGTTCTCTTTCGATGAGCTACAGAATTTTGAACGATACGGTTTATTGGGCCGAAAACGATCCACATGTAATGCGGGGATTTCGTGCTCAAACTCCCCGAACATTGAACGTATGGTGTGGGGTGATCGCATTGTTGGACCCTTCTTCATTAATGGGACTTTAACTGGTGCGTCTTATCTAGAATTATTTATAGGAGCGGTCGATCCAGAAATCAGCGAGATGGGAGCACCGTTCCCATGATTGTGCAACAATTTCTAGATAAAGCATTTCGTGTTCCTCGTGGTAGAGGAGGCCCGACGATGCAACGGGCACCTAGATAAGACATCTTTTCGTGGGGGTAGCTGAAATCAAAGGTCTATGCAACTCGGCCAATATCGACAGACGAGTTAAGGCAATGAATTGTTCAAGAATGTCAACAAATAACTCCGGAGGAAGTGTTGCATAATGCTGGTGAAACATTTGAAAATAGACGTTATCATTTATGCCAGTTTGAACATTTAATAAATTAAATTTTATAACTAAAGTGCATTTTTATGGCGACCTATTGTGCAACTGCAAGTTCAAAAGTCTGTAGCTCGCAAACCTGTTTACCTTAAACCTTAAATATACTTTTGAAATCCGTTGATCGACAATCCGAAATTGTAAAAAAAAAATTAGTCGGTGAGCACGGGGGCACAGGAGTGAAAGTTTCATCACGTGCGAACATGTAAAAATGTGTCCCCTTCCCCTTTGGATCTTTTTTGACATGTTTTTTGCGTTTTTTTTTTCTGAAGATCGGCGTGTCGGGAGTTATTCGGGGTTTTCATCGAAACGCTCTGTATATGACATGCATGGGTGCTTAAAATTTTGCAACCTCTTTGTTGGGGTAGTTAATTTTTCCCTTAAATCTGAAGCTGGGGGGGCCACGCCAATTTCGGTGTGAAAAATGTTATCGTTGGTTCCGATTAAACAATTTCGTTGGTGTAGAAGGACCGGAAAAAACAACGGTAAACAAAGCACAACCTTCCATAATAATTCATGATGAAATTGCACGCGAACTAATTAGCGGGTATGGAAAAATGTTTGAGCAACCGTAGTACGGCTTTTGTTTTTTTTTTGTTTTGATTCCCGCGATGTTCGGTTTTTGATCAACAATGGCAACAACACGACAGCTTTAATAATAATCAATTGGTTTAAATAAATTATTACGTTGTTTTAGAAGCGATTGCAAATGCAACGTTGTATTTTAACGGAACGTCCATTGAATTAATGCTAATTGCTATTATTGACGTGTCCCGCACCAACGCACCGCCAAAATTTACGAAATCCGATGGATTCCTGTTCGAATTTAACGTGACTTTCGTGAATTTTTAATAAAATCTTTAATCGTTAACGAGTTTATAATTGATATACGGTGTAATTCGCTTTATTTATCCAGGAACGTACTTAAATGACTTCCTGCTGCAGTATTAAAATTTTCATTACTCCATGTTTTCCATAAGTATAAAGGTGGCGCTCCCACACGATTCGTAAGTTTTAAAACCGAACAGGAAGGACGTAATAACTATAATGATATTAAGAGTCCGACCTTGCCATGTCCTGTCAGGAGTTGTTATAATACCATGTAGTTTACGTACGCTTCGTACAGGTCAATTCTTCGTTGCGTAATTGGAATTATGCACGAGTTGTTCTCGGAACTGTAACAGTTGATTAAGTGCACGATTTGTTTTTATAATAATGTTAATAATTTCAGTTTTGAAGTTCCAGTTAGGAATATTACCTGACTAATTTTCTTTTTTTTTCTTAGTCGTAAACTACCGGTTATGGACGACGAAACCGGTATGGACGAAGAAAAATCAAAATCGGAAAAAAAGTATACGTGACATTTAAAACGTTGTTAATTCAAAGGTATTTCGTCAGATTAGAACTGATAATATAAGAGTTTAATAAATTTTAAATCGCCCGATTTTGTTAGACGGAGGTCATGTTTGCTTTCGATAATTGGGCAATAGATCGTTCAAACTAGAATTATGGAGAGTTGACCAGAACAAGATTTTATAACGTTTTAGTTGGCATTTGATGAAGTTTTTTGGAATTAAGATCTCGAGAAGCTTCGATCGTATCGAAGGACGTTTCTGTTTTTTTTTTGATAATTTACATTTTTATTTTTGTAATGGAAGGATAAGTTCATGATTAAATCTGTTTGTAAACCTTTACGTTTGGAAACAGTTACGCATACTATTAGTTACCTATATATGTAGTTACATCACTTGCATTCAAGGTTGTCACACTACTAGAACGAGATCAAGTGTTTTATATCAGTGACTCACTCGCGTACTAGTAATAGGTATTATTGTCGTAAATACAAGGGTGCAGGTACACCGACGATTATTTATTAGAAATTGCATTACATGTATGTACATTAAGACCAACAATGAGGTATTCTTTAAATTTATGGTGAAAAACCAATATATAAAACTTTTATCACTTCTCCTCCAATCAGAGTTGAAATATAAGGCGATTTTTAATTGTTCGAAGTTTTATTTATTGACTTTTTACGATAAATTCAAAGAAGAGTATTAATATCGGTCAAAAAACGTTTATCTTCATTATTAATAATTATGAATATTTTAAATTTAAGTAGTGCAAAATTTAATTTAAATTTAAATCATTACCTAATTTTAATCTTCATATTAATCACCTATAGATAATGATGAAATCTAATTAATTGTAAGCAATGGTTTAAAAAGTTATTATACTTAGGTGTTTAAACTGAAATGATAAAATGTATCAAAAATGTAGTTTTCGGAATTGTAGATATAATGCAAAAATCTTGTTGACCTTTGCGCGGAGTAGACTATTTAATTTTTTCCATGGGAAAATTAGATTATTGTATGGGAAGTGTTTCGTTTCTCTATTGTGAGTTTCCTGTGTGCTTAGATTAATTGAGTTTGATTAAGAAATTTCGTTCAACCTTCCTGCGACGGCGCTTCCTCTTCAGTTTAAACAACAAAAAATGTATTCTATTTTTAAATCTGGTTTAGGTAATTTTGAATATTATTACGTAAGAAATTTGAAGAGGATCGATGTTACTTAAAGCAATCGAGAGGCAGTTACATTTAATACAAGTATTGAAATCGAGCCGACGCTCAAAGATGTTCTTGTCATAACTACACCATTGTCTTGGAAAACGTGCAACACATCTGGAAGTATTATAAATATATCGTGCGAGTACGTTCGTTGAATTATTCGCCCGTTGTCCTATCCAGATAAAGTAGCCAAAATCGTACCGTTGAAATTTTAATGTGCGGTAGTTTGTGAATACCGTCGTTCGCGAAAAAAAATCGTTTTCGATCATTATGAAAATGCATTGGAAAGCATCGATCAGTAGATATGTTGGAAAACTTTCCTGGATTTAGGAATGGTTCCAACAAGACGGGACGGTATCACACACAGCCAACGGTGTCCTATAATAAGCGGGCACGAATGGAGCCAAGACGGCAAGATTACTGTCGGAAAGGTATTGTAACAATATTTTTATTAATTTCAATTCTATACAACTACATTTACATGAATGTCAATTGTTATCTCCAACATGCACATTATATTGAAATAATACCACAGTTCGGCTGTCCTGATATCATTGACTTTATCACCCCTACTAATTAAAATATTAGATTTTTCTGTTTGTTGAATATCACCTTTATTTTTACTTGAACATCCCCGTGGAAAATGACCCGTCATTCCACATCTAAAACGTTTCACAGATTTCATTCTTCTATCTGTAGCTCCTTCACTATTTTTGGAATTTTCGATTTTTCCACCTTGAAAATAACGTTGTCTATTTACATTCGGAAGGCTAACGTTTACAGGGTAAATACTGTCACGCGTAAAAACACTTATAACTTTTCTCAGAATTAACAAAACAATCCGTTTTATATACCATTAAGATACAATTAAGAACACTCAAAATGGCTTCCTTCGGCGGCAATACAGGCGTCCAATCGCTTCCGGAAATTCTTCAAAATTGCCGCGATCATTTCTGGCGTTATTTCATCCCATGCCTTCTTCAGCGCGCGCTTCAGGGATTCGATGGACTTGCGCTTGATTGCGCAGGCCTTCTCCTCCACGATGCCCCAAATTGCGAAGTCGAGCGGGTTCAAATCCGGCGAATTTGAGGGCCAAACATTCTTCGTCCAGAATCCCGGGAGATTGGCTTCGCAACACTCCATGGTCTTCTCCGCACCGTGGGCCGGGGCCCAGTCCTGCTGGAGCCTCCAATCGACGTTTTCCGCGTTCTCTTCGGCCCAGGGGAGAACGGCGGCTTCCAGAATCAGCTCCCGATACGTTTCCGCGTTGATCTTGACGCCTTTTGGGACAAAAACAAACTTCGTTTTCCCCAATCCGGAAATGCCGCCCCACACCATGACGGACTTCGGGAAATGGGCGTTTTCGACCTTCACGACGCGTGGAGAGCCTTGTGGAAGCAATTCGCGTTGGTTCTGAGAGTTTCGGTAGGGTTCCACCGTGGAAATCTTTTTGTCCGTGAAGAGAATTCGCTACAGGACTTCGTCGCGGCTCAAGGTCTTCATTCGTTGGCATTTTTCGTGTCGAGAGGCCTTGTGTTCTTCCGTCAGGGTTTGTCCTTTGGCGAGCTTGTACGATTTGAGTTCCAGATCGTCCGTGACAAGCGTGAGCATAGCTGACGTCGTGTTCCTTGGCGAGTTTTGCGATGCTTCTCTTGGGATTGCGCTGGATCTTCTTCTTCACCTTGTTTTTCAGCTCCGGGGTTCTTGCGCTTCGTGGTCTTCCGCTTCGCTGACGGTCCTTTGTCCCTTCTGTCTCTTGGAAATCGCTGGACGACGTAGTGGACCTGTTTCCGATGGAGTTTGAGCGTCTTTGAGATTTCCGAAATCGGCATTACCCGCTTGTGCAGGGAGACGATGGTGGCACGATCTTCTTCTGATACCATTTTTCCTGGAATATAGCAGAGAAATAGCAGAGAATACAGTGATTCTAGTTCAAAATAATACGCAGAACACGAATAAATTAATCGCAAAAGTCGAAAAGTGCTGAAAACCGAGAAAATTCGCCCGTTCGGTCGCGTGACAGTATTTACTGATACAGTATACATACTGTATAGGTATTAGGTACACCTAATACCTTCTTTTAAATCTTTTAAAAGTTCGGTAGTTTTGCTATATTTACTTAACGGTCCTAAATAATTTCTGAACCTTATATTATTTAATCCGTCACCTATCCATTTTATAGTTTCCGCGTTGGACATCTGACACTTATTACATTTTGACACTTTTTCGAAGAAACACTCGACGATATCTTGGTTAGGCTTTCATTTATAATTTTGTGCGTCTAACCGTAGGTCAACTGTACTTTCAACAATATGAAATGTTTCTTTAACGATGTTTCTTTTCTTGTCTGCGTTGATTGTTTCGTGCTTATATGGTCTGTGCAATCGATTTTAACTTATGACTAGAGGCGCTTGAGTCAGGGACTAATGAAATCTATTATATATGGTTTAGAATTTGACTATTTTCTGTAACTTTTTTAAAATTGAAAAATAAAATTGTTTTCGTTTTACATGTATTAAAATTGCAATTAATGTATTTTTCGTAAAGAAAACAAGAAATTATTCCGAAAATATTTAATAAAACGGTCTGCTATGTATGGTTTAGAATTTCACTATTTGCTGGAACTTTTTTAAAATTGAAAAATAAAGTTGTGTTTTCGTTTTACATCTGTTAAAACTGCAATTAATGTATTTTTCGTAAGGTAAACAAGAAATTATTTTGAAAATATTTAATAAAATGGTAGCAAATATACATTACAGTTACCATTAGTTCCTGAAGCGAGCGACATCTGTTATTTCTTGAAAGTTGTCAGGTCAGCTGTTTTATGTGATCGCACAGACCTTATAAGCACGAAACAATCAACGCAGACTACAATTTTAACATGTCGCACCATTGTTGCCAACTTCGAATTTTAGGCGGCAAACTGTCACGCCATTTTCTCGCAACACCTGTAAGTTTTCATAAGGCAAAATGTTTGATAGCTACCTCATCCCGGTCACATAACTCTCCATATTCCTCGATTTTATCAATCCATGCTCCGATTGTTACCTCATTCTTTACTGGATCGAACTCCGACAGGACTTGATGTACGTTTTGGAAATATCGTGGTTCCTTATCCATCATGCTCTTTTGTTCTTCGATTTTATCTAACGACATCTTCGAATCTCGTTCTCCTTAAAGACAAACTCACTAACACTACTATTCAGTTTCCACCCACACTTGATTCTCATTTTATGATTCCTCACGAACCTTATGGCCCACAAATGCTTGGAAAAAAAAAACAGAAAAAGCACGTTCTTTAATGTCTTTTAACTAAGAAAGAAAAACTCGACAAATTTTTATCTCACGTGTTAAATTTGATTAATATCCCATTTTTGATTACGGTAGCAATCTTTTTATTAATTTCAATTATATAAAACTACATTTGCATGAATGTCAATTGTTTTCTCCAACATGCGCATTGACATAATACCACAGTATAGTTTCACCTTTTCCCAGTTTTTCGTAAATTCCAATTGAGCCGGATGATCTTTTCCAGGCACAAATTCTGCTAATTTCCGCCATATAAAACTACCTTTCTGGCAGTACATAATCTGGATCCTTCGTTCACGCACCGACCGCCGTTGCACACACCTTACTCTCCAGGATGGCTTAGCAGCAGACAAGGCAACATGATCTTTCAGATTTTGTCGAACGTAAGGGTGACTTATTGGGAGGGCAGCGCGAATTTATGCAGGGGGCGAATGCTGCTTAGTTTTCCTAGTCGGCAGGGTCAGTACCAAGAGGGTTGAAGACTTCACAGACCGGCAGTTCTTTTGGACTTGCGTAACGCGTTCAATTCCGCTTGGCACCCAACGATTTACTTAAAACCGAGAACATTGGGCATGTCGACGACTCCTTATTGGTTTATTGTTGATTTTTGAAAACCCCTTACGAGGGTTGCCCACAGGAACCGTGTCTCGAAAATATTGTATAGTTTGATCAGAGTTATACCAGGTTTAGTGTTCGGACGGGTGACCATTCTTGCCCATGCGATAAGAAGCCTAATGACGCGATCGTTAAAGATTTTAACGGGGCCGAAAATAGTTACTTAGTCAGCGTGTACAGGTAAAACACGCATGGAATTCATCGAAATTCTTCTATCTACTTTTTGTCTTATCTCTTTCCATCAATCATGATTATTAATTATTTTACGCTTTGGAAATGTGGATTAACTACCCCTTTTGGCTCGCCTGCACTTTGATCTAACTAGATCTTTCCAACCACCAGAGTCCAATATGTGACCCGCTCTCGCTCCCTCCACATATCTTGGACAGCCAAAAGCGGAGACTCGCGTGGTTATCCTACTTAAAAAAAAACAATATTTATTAGTGCGTAGTTCATTCACATTTCCAAAAAATAAAATAATTGCATCTGCTTGTTTTGGAACACTGTTTTCGAACTATTTAGCCCATATCCAACAGCAATGCGGGTAAAGTTAGATATGGGCAAAACAATGCAGAAGAGAACGGAATGCGCGCGTAACGCAAACGGATCTTAACAAACTTCTCAAAATAGCCAGAGACAACTAGTCGAACGCCAAAACGTTGTCCAGACGAGACAGATTTCCTCTTCGCAGAAGGCAACAGGCCAATGGCCTAATAAAAGACGAAGAAATTTTGTATAACTCTTAATTTCGTAACTGGCATGAGTCGATAAAACTGCTGCACGATAGATGATCGTACAATTTCTACAATAGAAATTTTATTCATTAGATTTAATGGCAATAACAGTAATTAGGTTTCAATTGAACAACTAACTGTATATAACAGATTTCAATGGCGCCTCCATTAAATTCATTCTAACTTCGATGCAATACATTTTCGTTATGCGTAAATAATGATTGAGTTTGATTGCCCATTATCGCTTCTCGAGTTTAGTCCCGTTCGAAATTATTTTAAGTAGGTATATAAATACGAATTATTTAATATCGTTGATGTTGTTGTGGTCGTCGTAACCTCGGTTTCCGTCATTTTTGCACGATTCCCATGCCGATTTCAGGATGTGACTTCCACAACTTACTAAATATTTTAAACAAACATTCGTCGGGGTGTCGCGCATTCTATTTTAACACTTGCAATTAGAAATGACCTGCCCCTCGGTATGTACGTATAATATATAAATAATTTTCCAGACGCGTTTTTCTTATTGCAAATGCGCTTAGAAGCATCGTAAACGTTTATGTGCACTCTGAGCCTGTTTAAAAAATCCGATTACAACGCGGAAAGCTTAAAAATCGAATGGAAAAATCTTGTAGAGGAAGCTATAAAATACAACGAAATCTCAAAAGGGAAAGTAATAAAAATATGAAACATCCTCGGAATTAAAATTTATACTCTTTATTTAGGAACTTTTCAGGTTTATATTTGATTGTAAAAGTTTCCTAGAAATTATTATTTTTTTTTCGATTCTAATACGAACGGGGAACTAGGGTCGACCTTCTGCAGACATTTAAAGGAAGATAATGAGCGCTTTATCTTGGCCGTCGTGGATGAGTCTCGAATACAAATCTAATCCAATTCAGAAAGCATTTTCGAAACACCAGTGCACTGGATATCGACCAAGTCCCCGGGCAGGGTTATCGACCTTTGCCCTTTACTGCAATCTGCATTATACATACTTTACAGGCTTGAAAAACCTTATCTATTTGTCGACTTAGTCGTTCTATCTTATTTGTTTATGTTGGTTTAGCTTTGTTTTCGATAATTATAGTATACTTTAGACGCACCTTTTATTATTTTTCTTTCTGCCGACGATCGCACTTTTCAAATTTCAGAGACAAGCGGGTTCGATATGATTTATTTTACGAAGGGCGTGTTCCTTTATATAAATAGATCTCGTGTCCTCCATTTTATGGACTAACGATAATTGGGGAGGACGGTTAGAATGGAAAAAGATGAGAATTCGATGGCGTTTCGGCAGAACGTCGTAAGCGACGAAAAGCAAATTTTCTCAGTAGCGCACATTTTTGTAGCAACTTGAAAAATTAAATCGATAAAATCCCTTATTCTCGTAGGTAATACACCTACTACTCACCCGCCAAGTATGTAGAACAAGTTGTTGGAGGAGTTTGACCACTAACGCAACTCTAATTCGGCCCATAGACCTGCAGATCTTTACACCAAAGCGCCGTGTTTTGAAGTAACTTCTGGCACATATAACACAATTGATATGTCAAGTTAAAAAACTAAAAGAAAAACTAGGTATAGTTAGTAACTTCGATATTTATGAACACCGGAAAATTAGTAGGTAGAGCTTATGTCATAATAATTGGCGAAAAAACGGCCAAGAAAGGTGGTCGCTATCGGTGGTTTTCATGCACAAACAATACAATTTGAATTGCTACTGTAGAATGATTATCGCAAAAACGTGGGCAGGTGCAACGTGATTTAATGCCGATTATGGCTCCCATAAACATCTTAAGACCTCCCACTTGTTCTACTGCCCAACTAGGGTTTTCGCCAATTATAATGACATAAGCTCTATCTACTTAATTGGAAGAAAACGATTGTCCCAAATAAAAAATGAAGACATTAGAAAGGATTAAAAAAAAGTCTAAAAGCTTACTATCGTCATCCCCGTCTTTTTTCCCCTACTACTGGAAAATTAGGAATTTAATAATTTTAAAATAATTAACACCCTGTATAAGATTTAGATTTAAGTAATCATCTGGCGTTCGGAAACGTATTCATTAATTCTTATGGGAAAATGGTTTCACTTTTCGAACACACCGGTTTCCGAACAGTCTATAGAAACGAATTACGTTCGATAAATAATCGATGTTTCACTGTAAGTACATCGTTAGTCATTTGTATTTCCACATTTTTGCACATCAAAAGATCTATACACATACACCGACGACTGAATTACAAATTTCCATTTAATATCGTGTTCGATTTTTTTTTAGTTCGTGTTACAAGCACGTGCTCGTGCGGCTTGGCATAAATTCCACAAACGCGTTGGAAATGCATCTATCATCGCGTCCCTTTTCCAGACAATATTTTAACAAACAGTTTTTCCCTAATTTCCTTTTTGGTTGATATTTTTTCCATCTTTTGTGGTAGTTGTACTTTTTCGTTTTCTGCAGGTCTGCCTTGCGCAATTTTTGCGTTTATTTTATCTAGAGATTAAGTTATTGAAGGGTTAGATATTTTTTTCTACCATAGATAGCAATTGTTAAGGGAGGTTAAAATTTGTAGGGCTGCCTTACAAAACAGCTCTTGTGAAAATTCCGATTAAAAGTTTAACACGTTGACTGCCGCGTGACCCGTCGGCGGATTACAACATCATACGTTATTTTTAAAATGAAGATAAAATGAAAATTTGGCACCGGCGCAACGACCAACGTTTAGTATTACGACAGTCGACGTGTTAACTTTGTTAAGAAAAAATGTGGGAGCGTCCTTTTAGTTTTTTTTAAACGACATTATTCTGAGCGACGTTTTTGTTGACGAACTGTCTCTTTTTTGATCCAAACGTACAATAAAATCTATAAAATAGATGTTAATATGAATAAGTGTTATAATTGCTGAAATTGTTATAAATAGTCCAGTAATTTATTGTTGTGTAACCATTACCAAGGTACTGCTTACGTTGAAAATTTAATTGAAAACGTAAATAATGCAAAAGGAAACGTTTTTACGTAGGTATACGGTGTTCTACTATTGAAATAACCTGCATTGTTGTAACGTACTTTTGCTCGCTTGAAATTTTAAGGGTTTTACGGGTTGATTTTTGGAACGTCTCTTAACGGGAAGTTCGAGCATGGCAGCCGCCCGTCGAGAAATATAGCAACCCACGAGGCTTCGAAGTTGATTAAACAAAGTAGGATGACTCGTGTTGGTAATATATATTACAGATGATGTTTGTTTATTTAACTTCGAATTGGAATTATTGGGCTTGGGGGCTTGGAATTATTATATTTCCCGACTTACGGTTGCCAGACTCGAATTTCCCTTTAAGAGATGCCCAAAAAGCCCGACCTTTAAAATTTTACGCTTGCGAAAATAACATAAACGAACACGTTTGTAGTAGTTTGATCTAAACGTAAACGTCGATCGCCATCTCGAAAATCATCAATCAACCCAATCAAATAGAACAAATTTTCTGCGCCTAATCGATTGACTTGTTAAAATTTCATTTTACATTTCAGAATTGAGTCAAGCTCAGCGTTCCTTTTCGAAAAATCTTCAAGGGTTTACGTTCGAATGCATCGGCGGTATACAAACGGACGACGAGCGCATCATTTCCAGATCTCTCAGCGAATTCGGGCGGCTCATCAGTTCCATCGAAGATGAAAGGGACAGAATGGTGAGTTATCCTTTTGCGCGAATTAATGCCGACTTTTCTACTTTTCTACTTTTTCCTTTCGCGTTTTCTACGCACCGCTACCTACAAAACCACAACGAATGTACCGGATTGATCGATTTTATGTCCTATAACCTGTTTTATAATAATTTGTTTCAATGAGGTCGTGAAAATCGTGTAGAATTACAATTTCAATACATAAATAACTCGATGGAAGTAGAATTCCAATGTCGTCGTAATTAAATCGAACGAAACTGTACATAATAAATTAATAAAAGTCGGATTTAAATAAAACGAATGCAAGGCTTCGTCTGTGCCGTATATGGTTACTTTGAAGAAAGGTTCTATTTTTATCCACGCCATTTTATTAACGAACGTGTCGCACAGAATAAATGTGGACGTTTAAATTTGAGTAATTAATGCACACTGAAAAAAGCGAAAGGAAGTTCCATTATAAATACGTTTTGTTGAATCGAACCCTGACGTTCCTGTCAATTACTCACTTTGTCTGATTAGTAGGTAGGTGTTTAATGGAATTCGGTAGGGCGACGCTATTGAATTTAATTGGATCTGATATTATTCGAGGGTCCGTTCGTATTTACGCTTTTGTAACGAAACAGATTAATTTGTTCGGGTCGTGCGCGAAACAATTGTGGGGACGTTTTTGGTGTTTACGAATTCGCGAGGTTCGGACAACTCGCCAAATTAAAACAGGAAGGAAGTCGTGGCTTCGAGAAACCACGCAAACAGTAAATTATACTTTAGAATGATATTTTTCTGCTTTATTAAAGATTTCCACCAAAATCGACAATCGCATCCGGAACTCTGCTATCTCGTCGATTTTAAAATTTTGGCGTAACGTCGTTAAATTAAAAAAAAAATGTTTTGGCACGAATTTATTCCGTATAATACCGATGTCATACTATTAAACAACGGTAAGTTGTCGTTTAAGTCGTTTAACGCTGTGTTACTCGCAATAAAAAGAAACCATTGTTTATACTAAAAACCGTTATTTAAAAAAAGCGAATGAATGCCGGGTGTAATATAATTGGAAAATTGATTAAACTCGCTTTTTAAACATGCGGCGAAAGAGAACTACGGCCACGCTCCAAAATCCGCGTATCCTATCTTCGACGCCAAAGTCCCTCTAAATTTATAAAAGCGCGCGAGAGGAATTCCTTTTAAAAAAAAATAAAAAAAAAAAATGTATATATTTAAAACTTTCGATTATAAAATGTAAAAATAAAAATGTAACCGACAAACTTTTACTAACGCACCGGTTAGTTAACTTTCGCTTGCGAGTTCGTCAATCTTGTGGAACAAAGTTAATAACTTGTTTTATCTTTTTTTTTTGCAATATGATTATTATGAAATAATCGGCGTTTGATTGAAAGTCCATTTAATCGTTGGAAAGTTGCCGTTTAAAATTATTGAAACGCTCCTGCCTTTTTTAAACAAATAAATTACCGTTATAATTGACCGTTTTTTTTTTTCGTTCGGGGATATGGAAATTAAATGTTTAAATAATTATGTGCAACTGAACCTAACAGCGAATCGTTGAAGATTTCAAAAATGGGGTCAATTCAAAGGTCAATTTGAAAGGTCTGTTAAAAAAAACTAACGTCCAATCGCAATCGAGATTTTCGTACGTTTCCACGTGTTAACAGGGTTTTAGTAAAATTTAAGCAGATTTTACGGAATAGTCCTCTTTGTTTCCTGTCTTAAAAAGTGCTTTATTTCGGAAGCGTGCTAAACCCTCGAGTTCAATGTACACGTTAGCTTGACGAGTTTACTAAACAATAGATTATTATCAGCGTAGGTACACAACGTCTAACGCATCGGTCGATGTTTAACCCTTAACTAATTATTTCGAATATGGATTTTCTACCTTCACTTCATATCGTACTTGTCTACAATTTGTGTTAAGTACTTAAGTATTTTTCTTCATAATAAATATTTTATAAGTACGATGGAATATCGATGATTACTCGAAGTTTTCTTCTTTTCAGATACGAGTTATCGAGGTTCGATTGTATTAGTAGTACATTTTGTATTGAACTGAGTAGTAAGCCTTATTTTTTACGATCAAAAACAAAGCTATTTTGATAAAAAGCCTCTGATTCGGCAAACGCGACATTTTTTAAAGAAACTTTACTACAGTCGACCCTTGACATTCGCGGGATTTTTCGCGTTTCCGCGAATAACTAGAACCATAAAATTTAGTTTTATCGGTGTTTTAATTCCTAGCTCGAGTCGTGAGTCGAGGCTTCAGTATGTAGGAGTGTATTTGAAATAATGTGTTTGTTTGGAGGTCATAATAGGCGAGGCACGAGTCGATGCTCCGCCATGTTTGTACGCACCAGCGCCAGTGACTTTAGCAAGAAATTCAACGTGACTTGTATTTGCGCCCTTCCGATTGAAGCCTGGCTAGCCAGGCTCGAGTCGAGGCTCCACTACGTTTCTATCCTCGGGCAGTCTTTCCCTATTTATTTAATCCGGTCCAGTTTCGTTGTATTTATAAAACCACGAGCACTCTTCTTGCATTTTTATTTTATATTTTCTCTTCCATGAGATCCTACTTGCAGGAGGTTGTGTTTGTCCGGGGTATGCTCTTTTCTTTTTCTTTTTTATTCGTAATACTATTGCTTTATTTCCATCTATCCTTCTCGGTGCATCTTCATCGGTAATTTGCTCGACCCACGAACCTATTACGAACTTAATATATCGAAAGCGACAAAAGGCAAATTTTACATTTTGCGTTATGGCTT
Source organism: Rhagophthalmus giganteus (assembly GCA_036326145.1). Classification (NCBI taxonomy): domain Eukaryota; kingdom Metazoa; phylum Arthropoda; class Insecta; order Coleoptera; family Rhagophthalmidae; genus Rhagophthalmus; species Rhagophthalmus giganteus. The sequence continues at coordinate 10,872,180 of JARFJA010000036.1, read as the reverse complement.
AATTATAAGCAAGTGCCTCCTGGAAACCGCGCGTGCTGAATACCAGTTGTTGCCGCATGCACGGCACGGTTTCCACGTACTTACGGAAATACAAATCGATTTTTGTGATGGAAATAATCGAAATCGTTATCAGATTTTACCAAATTATGTCTTTCCCAGCTAACAATTTTTAAATTTCGCGGCGGATTTCTGTTGGTACTACTCGTATATAAATGTCAATGTCAGGTTAAATAACAAAGGCAGTGACGTACCGCAGTAAATGATTAAATTAAACTAATAATATTTTATTGTGAACATGTTCAGAAATAACATAAGTGGTAAAATACGTGAAACTGGACGTAATTATTTATATATGTAACGGCAGGTGTAATATTTCGTTACTCAAACAATTCGAAATTCCTTTCGCCCTAATTTATCACCGCTACTGACTGCAAATGTTTTTTCATGTGATACCAATAGAAATCCGCCGCGAAATTTAAAAATTGTTAGTTGTGTTTGCCTTAGATAGTCGAAACAACTCGTTTTCGAAAAAAAGTGACGCTTACGACGTTTCGTCGAAACGCCATCGGTTCGGGTTGTGAATTTTTCAATTTATCCTCTAAAATAGCTAAAACTACATGCGCACAAAAACGAGATAACAAAATTCCACCTACGTTTTCAGCTCAATGCCGCCTACGACCAAGTCGTTCAACCCCTAGAGCTCTTTAGGAAAAAACAGATCGGCGAGGTGAAGAGCGGAAAAAAGAAGTTCGATAAGCAGACAGCGAAATTCTGTCAGAGTCAAGAGAGATACCTCAATCTCGCCGCCAAGAAACAAGAAACCGTACTTCAAGAGGTAATCCGGTTTGTTTCGAATGTACAAAATTTAGTTAGGTACAGTAGTAAACCCTCGTAAATAACGAACTAATTGTGATTGTTTGTTATTTAATTTTTTTGGTCCACTGTCCGTTATAAGCGATGTCCGGTTTAATAGGGTCCGTTACGATGAGGGTTTACTTGTGCTTAGTTTAAATTACGTCATGTGACGTTGTAACACAACGCGAGGGGGTGTATTTTATTGATTCGCGACGACGTCACGAGTAACCGCGATTGCGTCTTTGGCGAAAAGTACTTTGCACCCTAATTGACATTTTGATATGGGACAAATCATTTAAAGGGCATGCTCGCGAAATGTGATAGAAAATTCTGAATTTTTCATAATGACGTCCGATTTTAACGTTGCCGCGTTGTATATTGTATTTTGAGTGTGATAAGTTTGTTTTCCTTTGAAATGTGTGTCATAACACTTTGGTATTTTATCAATGGATTGCTTGGCAACTAGAATGCGTATGTAGATTATTTGTTCGTTAGTTTTTCCTTTGTCCTTAAAATGATTACCTATACATACCATTCTGATTTAGAATTTTGCATTTTTGAACAAATTGACCTATTTATGCGTAAATTGTTTACAACGAAAAGGTCAACCGTGCTTGAGGGTTGGGGGGTGGGGGTGGGAAGGGACGTTATTTAAGTTGTCAATTAAATCGCATTAAATTTGTTTAATTTTTGCAGGCAGATGCTTCGTTAGGTATGGCAGAACGCCATTTCTATTTGGCCAGTATGGAATATGTGTGCCTAATACAAGAAGTTCATGAACGTAAAAATTCGAGTTTGTCGAAACTCTGCTTAGCTTTATGTTTGGGTGGCTTACGTTTTATCATCAGGTCGGTTGATGATGCCGTTTTTGTCCGAGATCGGTTTATATTTCAAATTATTTCTAGGGTCACGAAGTGGCTAAAGATTTTAGGCCTTACATGGAAGACTTACAGTATAAAATACAGAAAACAAGGAGCAATTTCGAAGAGAACAGTAAAAAACTGAGAAATAGGATGCACGAAATGCAAAAACAAACGCTCGACGAACCTATAAGAAATCTTAAGGGCCATAAAGAAGGATATTTGTTTTTGTTAGAAAAAAGTATGTATAGTTTTTGGTTTTAGCGGTTTTGCGATTTTAATTTAAATTTTTGCATTTCAATGTAGAAGCCTTTGGTACGGCATGGACTAAACACTATTGTACGTATAATAAAGAAACAAAAGAATTCACAATGTTGCCATACAATCAGTTGACTACAAAAAACGTAAGTGACATTTAAAGATGCGTTTTTGCATTTTTTTAACGTTAACCTTTAACGTTTTAGTTGCAACAACCAGAAATAATGGTATTATCGTCGTGTGTCAGACGAATGTCCGATTCCATAGAGAAACGATTTTGTTTCGATTTACAAGTGGACTCGCGGCCCGGAGTCACTTATACTTTTCAAGCACTTTCCGAAGTCGATAGAAAGTCTTGGTTGGATATAATGGATGGCAAAGAACCAACCTACACGTTGCCTGGTAACGTCAAACCTCAAAACAGCGAAGAAAGGATACTGGACGAAGTGGGGATACAATTCGTCAAACGTTGCATCGAGGTACTGGAAAACAGAGGCTTAGAGGATCAGGGAATTTATAGGGTCGTCGGGGTCGCTTCCAAAGTTACTAAATTACTATCGATGGGACTGGACAGGCGAAAAACGGAGAAGGTGCTCAACATGGAGGATCCTTTAGAATGGGAAACTAAAACTGTTACGAGCGCTTTAAAGAGCTACTTGCGAAATTTACCCGAACCGCTTATGACGCACAGATACCACAACGGATTTATCGCAGCCGTTAGTAAGTATATTTGTTGAATTAACTGACATAGTTAGACAAATTGTTTTGTTGAATGAATTCGCTCGGTCGAACATATACGTTTACATTAATAACATGTATCTGTAGTAATGTAATTAATTAATTAGTCCGACAGTTGATCGAGAATTTGTAAATATAAGTTGAAATTATGTGCCGATGAACAATACAACGCTCGACTATTTATACTGCTTGTAAAATAGCCTCCTCTTAAGTTTTAATAACTATAACCAGGCGTCAGGTCCGTGAAGTTAGCAGCACATGAACGGCACAAATTTCGGGACCTGGTCCATTCATTTTTAGATGTACTGCAAACTTCGCACCTGATTGATCGCACAAATCTTGGGACCTGATCTAACCGTTAATGTTCGTTTTTGCTAGTTTATGTCATAAGTACCTAATTAGTTTTTCAGCAATATTAACCGTTTTTGAGTTGTAATTGCTTGTTTTATTTAAATATTTCATTTCTTTTGTCCATTTACCGCCACACATGTTGTTTACCGTAAATAGGCAAACATGAACTTGTATTAGGGTTATTTATTTGTAAATGGCGATAAAGCATATTATTAAAATTAAAGTTGCGAGGTAACTATAAAGAGGTTATCGCATTAACCAATAAATTTTTATTATGTAATGTCAAATCAAAAAAAACTACCTCATTTAAAATACTAAGAAACTTTACATAGACGTTACCGATGATAAAAGATCGACGTTGTTGATGATGATTTATAAGTATTAATAGTCGAAGCGGCTACCTTCCCCATTAACACCGAAGGTATGAAGTATAAAGTAGGATAAGGACCTACCTATTATTAGAATTTTATTAAGTGTTACAAAAACATTTAAGTAAAATTGCTTATCCAACGTTCGCACCTCCCTACACTTCTAATTTGTTGTTGAACTGAAACTTGAATAAATTCAGGAATTATTAAAATTTTTAAATTCTTTTAAAAAGTAAAATTTATTTATCACTTTGGAGTCGCAGTTATGTTAACGAAACTAGACTACTAACATGTACCCCTTGTTATTAAATTGACGTGTTTGAGCGTTTAAAAAATAATAATAATTCACGTGCCCGAAACATGTTTCGTTTTCGATGGATCACCTCTATCTATATTGTTCCATTCATTAAAAAAATTATATTACCATAGGTACTTACTCCTGAATCTATGTTTTACAGTATGTGTTCTATTTATTTATTAATACCAATGGCAATTGATGAAAACATCAGAAATATTCCCAGAAATGCAGATTTTGCAAACTTTATGGGCTCCTTTATGGCATACCTTTATGGGTATGAGAAAATCTGTTTTAAACTGATTGTATTTTTTGCTGAAGTAGTTATGGGAATTTTAAAGGGATTAAATGTGTAGATACTTGTTACGGTACAAATGTGACCGTGGGCAGGAAAAAGATGTTAAGTATTTGAAAATAAATTCTTTTAAAAACTTATTTAGCATTGATATTTTTATTGCTCATTTTGGAACGTGATGTATTTGCAAGAAGGAATTAAGTTCGTATAGGTGCCATCAGTTACCCATTGCAAAAAATTCGTTCCCATCGGGTAGGCAGGTGCATTAAAACTACTTTTATTGTTGGTTTTACTTCAATACTTCTTTATGTTTAAGGTGATTTTTATCGCATGCTAATATCTATTTATTGCAATAGTAAAGCAATTGGACATGAAGTCCAATTGGACATTGGCATGAAGTATTACTAAATAGTATACTGCATTTGAAAAACAGTTTTATTACTTAATTGGTGGTTGCCTGCATTTATCTCTTATTTTAGAGAATACAATTTTTGCAGATGTTAAGAATTTATTATTTCAACATGTTGAGAAAATCTGAGCTTTAACTCTTATACCTGCCGATTTGGTCTATTTTAGTGCCCTTTTATGGTCAAAAACTTAAATATGCTGGACTAATCATCATCAACAACGTCGATCTTTTATCATCGGTAACGTCTATGTAAAGTTTCTTAGTATTTTAAATGAGGTAGTTTTTTTGATTTGACATTACATAATAAAAATTTATTGATTAATGCGATAACCTCTTTATAGTTACCTCGCAACTTTAATTTTAATATACGCTTTATCGCAATTTACGAATAAATAACCCTAATACAAGTTCATGTTTGCCCATTTACGGTAAACAACATGTGTGGCGTAAATGGACAAAAGAAATGAAATATTTAAATAAAACAAGCGATTACAACTCAAAAACGGTTAATATTGCTGAAAAACTAATTAGGTACTTATGACATAAACTAGCAAAAACGAACATTAACGGTTAGATCAGGTCCCAAGATTTGTGCGATCAATCAGGTGCGAAGTTTGCAGTACATCTAAAAATCGCGATAACTCGGGAACGTTTCGTGTTGCCGAAAAACTGATTACGGCACAAACGAATGGACCAGGTCCCGAGATTTGTGCCGTTCATGTGCTGCTAACTTCACGGACCTCCAGGCGTCCGCTACAAATTGTTGTATTATTATTGTTGATGAAAAAATAAAAGTCGCTGTATTGTTTTGTTGTTGGAAATTTAATGTGAACTTTATTTGAAATTGGTCGAGATCACTTTTAGATGTTACGGCCCGTTTGATTTCCTGACTTAACGCCGCTTGACTTTTTTCTTTAACGAGTATTATTAAGCTATAAGGCAATATTGAAACATTGCTACGCACGTGAGTTTATGTAATTTCAATCGTTATTTAATATCCAATTGTATTTGCGAGCTTTGTAGTCGATTTCCGGAAACTCTTTTACTACTTTAGTTTTTTTAGAGCCCATCCAAATTTGTGTTTTATCTATTATGGTGATTAATTGATGGAAATAATTTTTCAGAAAACGATTCGAGGCCAATGCGAGTCAAAGATGTACACACCTTGCTCCATAGGTTACCAAAGTTAAATTTCGAAGTTCTAAAGATACTGATCAAACACCTCACAAAGTGAGTTTTCCTTATAATCGAAATATAAAAAGTTACGAAATTACATTATTCGTTACAGTGTGGTAGGAAAATGCGATATAAATCTAATGACCGTCAGTAACCTTGGAGTTTGTTTCGGTCCGACGTTATTGAGGCCGGAAGAGGAAACGGTGGCTTCGATCATGGATTTAAAATTCTACAACATTGTAGTCGAAATACTGATAGAAAACTTCGATAAGATATTTAATACTGAACCTGAAAGGGAAGCCGAATCCTCGTCGCCACAAACGAGCGGTTATAACAGTGTATTGAGTTCGACTAACAATGTCAGCAGTTCGCCGCATACTAATTCAAATTGTTCCGGACATTTGTCGCCTGCCGGACACGCTAGTCCTGTGAACTATATTAGTTCGGAAGGCCACGCAGCCCAATATGTCAATAATGTAAGAAATTATAATTCCAATCATTCTAATTATATATCGTCCAATACAAGGCACAATGTCAATTACAATAACCAGCCTCTTACATGTGTAAGTACAATCTGTTTTGTGGCTTGCATGGTTATTTAATGGGTCGTTTATGTTTTTTAATGCCGAGGACAAATAAAAATCGCTTTAATTTTTTTCAGACGATAAGAACTTATTACGAAACAACGCCCGGGACCAATTTATCGTCGAGCCTGTATAACGTGCACGAGCCGTCGAACGGAGGCCCGGCTTATTCGATGACTCGTAGCGATCACGTTTCGCCTAGCGGCGGTCAACTATTACCTCAGCATCGTTTGATTCAACGTTACACGAATTCGAGCGTCACTTCTCAATCGGAAAGTAATATTCCTAGTATGCGCAGCTATAGTCCTACAAATTTCAAGTCTTACAATAGGCTAGGTAAAAACGGTTGTGTGTTGAAAACGAAAATGTTAACAATGTAAAAAAAAAAACCTTATTCCAGAACCGAATAGTACGAGCAGTTCGAACGAATCGGTTTCCTCCGTAACGAGGGAAGGAAGTTACGTCGGTAATCACATATCGCCCGAGAAAAATAAACGATCCAACATTGGCATGCCGTATCCAAAAAGTTATAGATCTCAAGGAAATATGTAAGTAGTAAAAGTTGACGTTTGCGCTTGTTGTGGTGAATGAACGTTTGTGTTGACTAACAAATGCTTGCTTCTATTTGTTTTTCGGAATTATTTAATGCCTACCGAAAATTTCGTCTAGTAATGTAATAAGTGAAAACCTTTGAAAGTTGATTGTGATTAAATTATTGGGTCAATCCATTTCAAATCTGAACACTAATACCCAGCTGACAATTTTTAAATTTCGCGGCGGATTTCTGTTATTGTTATTGTTTAGTTTTTCCCAAAAATTGGTTTATTTTTCATTTGAGTGGCGATTAATTTATAATTAGGTTATAATAATGATCTACTTATTTGTTTCTAAAACTTAATTTTGTGTAGTTTGCATGCTTTTGTCAATGTAATTTATCCACTGAATCTAATCGATCTATTAATTTATTTCTTGGTACTTTTACTATGCTTCTTAATTGGGTAAAGGCCTCATGAGCATTTACGAAGAAATCTTTATTCTCCTACAACTGTCTCTAGTGGTAGATGCAGTCCTACGAGTTCTGGTGTCCGGTAAGAGTATTGTATTACTGTAGTTAATATTCTGTTTGTGGTGTAATTAACTATTTAGCGCGTGCTTAAATTAAATGGACATACGAACAGAACCTAAAGTGCAATTGACAAAATCCATTTGTTAAGTGAATCTTTATTTTATTAATGCGTATTGTGTTTATTTCAGAAGGGTCAGAACGTTATATGCTTGTTTAGGAGAGAATGACGGAGAATTATCGTTTGAACCCAATCAAATTATTACTAACGGTAAGCGGTCTACTTAAATATTTAAAAAATAAATAAATAGAAATTTAGGTGCACTATTAAAATATGAAACTTTTGCAGTGAAACCATCTCAAGAACCTGGTTGGTTAGAGGGAACGTTGAACGGCAAAACAGGCCTGATTCCTGAGAACTACGTAGAAGTATTGCCTTGACAAAGTGGATCTTTGACAAACAAGTTATCGAGTTCCATCCGTTACGGCCTTAGTAAAGCGTTGCACCTGCATAGATCAGCTATGGAACTTAAGCCTATCGAATCATTGCAAACATTAGACAATGGATGTCGTGTGCTTCTAAGGCAACAAAGTACTGAGCGCAATAGTTCCGCTTAGGTTAGTTATTATTCCTAACGCTGATGTGATCATATTTGTAAACTTGGATTTTTGTCTTGTATCGCGATCGATTCAATAATAATTGTACGTTGAAATGAAACAAATGAACACCAGTAAGTATAAAGAATTTAATATATTTTATTTATTTAAGAGAAATTTATCTATATATTGTAAGAATCGGAAGGTATTGAATGTATAAAATGTGCACGTGTATTGTAGAAAAATTCAATAGCTTTTTGTTTTATTTTTTTTTTCTGGTTATCGATCGATGACAGACTAGTGTGGGTAGCATTAGGATGTGTTTTGCTTAACTTTCACTTTAAAAGTCACGCATAATGAACAACAAAAACTGGTAAGTGATAACTAGTCTGTCACACGTTTAGTAGTATTCATTAAAATAATACACATTCTGTGATAGTTTATCAGACTGGGCACCATTGTAAAGATGTACTTGTTTATTGACAGCCATAAAAAAAAATTGTAAATAGTATTAACGTGCATATTCTAAGAAAAGTACAGATAATTTTTGTATGTGTTTGTGTGAAGAAGAAAAAAAACAACAGTTGTAACTTTAGCGTATAGATGCTATAAAGTTATTGCCGTACTTTTTGAATTACTTTTACCAAATACGAATTAGCAGTTCGTTAAGGATTACTTTTGTTATTGGTATTCATGTTGTGGTACCATATTTCGGAAACACCAATTGTTATCATATCATATTTCAGAACTGCCTGAATTTTAAAGTTAACTTTACAGAAGCTTTTCAATAGAATTAATGTTATAATAAAAATTACGCACATTCCCATTATTTATACATATATATTGTTCAGTTGCGTTATTTGAGTTTCTAAATTATGCTCATTAAACTAGATGGCACCGTTGTTTCAGCAAGTATCACTCGTTTACGATTACACCTAGTTTTAATTTTATTTAATTGTGATATTATGGAAAGTTAACCAGATTGTACTAAACCCTACGTAAACCACTTTTATTTGTTATTCAAATATTTTATTTCTTTTTACTGTTTTAATTGAAATTTTATGTATTTTTAAATATTTGTATATATATGTTGCATTATTGCATTGTTAAAATATTATATGATTAGTTAACGTTGTATTTTGCAATAATAAAAATTAAAATTGAATTGTTTTATCTATAAACGCTTTGTATGTTGTATGATTTTGTTGACATAAAAAGGTTGAAACTTTAAAATTAATTTGCACAAATTACACAATTCTTTTATTGCGATAGTAATGTTAAATGGTGCATACATTGCTGTATATAAATCTTAATGTTAGCATAAAACGTACAGAATTACATTTTTTAATTAAATTAAAAAAATCCAACATAAAGTAATTGTTCATTAACGATTAACTTTGTGCTGTATCGGTAGTCGGTTTAATCGAATACGTGTGATTGATCATAAATTGGTTCTAAAGTGCGTTTTATGTCCTAATTTATGACCTTTGGGAAACCGAGTACGACAGTCTGTCTTGTGATATCTACTGTGTCGAACACAATGAGATTACAAAATAAATTTCAATAGGTCCAGATTATTTAAATATTTAAAAAGCCCTATATGTTATTGCTAGGATCAGAAATCAGATGCATAAAAATTTCGGCCATCGCTGTATCCGAAATATTATTCCCGTGCAGGCTAAGCTTCAGATTGCGTAATTCGGAGAACGTGCCCTTTTCGATGAAATCCAACTGATTAAACTGTAAATATAACTCCCTCAATTTGAGAAGTCCCGCAAAAGTGTTCTCCTCGATGAGTTTTATTTTGTTCCTGCTCAACGATAACATTTTCATGTTGGGCACGTTCTGAAAAACGCCATATGTCAATCTTTCGATTTTATTCGAATCCAAATACAACTCTTGCAACTGTCGCAGTCCCGAAAACGTTCTGGGTTCCAAGATTTTCACGTTGTTGTCGTTCAAAAACAATCTTTCTAATTTGATTGAATCCTTGAAAGTTCCGGGTTTTAAATGTTCTATTTGATTACCGGATAGGTACAAGTCGAGCAAATTAAAAAGACCTTTGAAGGTATTATTGTCCAATTCTCTCAAGTAATTGTTTTCTAGATTCAGATACTCTAAGGAAATTAGGGTTTCGAAACTATTTCCCTGAATACTTTTTATAATAGAATTTCCGAGATTGATTCTATATAGTTTATTTAGGTTCAAAAATGTGGTGGTTTCTATGTACTCGACATTGTTATATTCCAAATTGATATTTTTTAAAGACTTGAGTTCGCTGAAAGTTTGAGATGGAATTTTCGAAAATGCGTTATTTCCCAAATTCAAGTTTTCCAGTTGGAATAACCCTTTAAACAGAGCACCATCTAAAGGGGAAATTCTGTTAAAACTTAAATCCAGAGATTGCAGCGATATCAAATTTTTAAAAACTTCAGATCTTATTATCGTCAAGTTGTTATTTCTTAAATATAAATATGACAGTTGAGAGAGCCCCGCAAAACAACTGCTGTCGATAAATTCCACCTTATTGTAATTCAGAGCAAGCTCCACAAGATAACTTTTGCCGGCGAAAACGTTACTCGGTAAATGCGAAATGTGATTCCGCGATAGGTACAATCTCTTTAAATATCGCAAACCCCTAAAAGAGCCTTCGTAGATAACTTTCAAACTGTTACTTTGGAGGTCCAGCTTTTCCAACATCCTTAAATCTTCAAAAACGCCATCGACCAATATCGTGACGTTATTGCCGGACAAATCTAGTTCCTTTAACTTGTGGAGTCCGACGAAGCTCCCCTTTTCCATGTGTTCCAGATTGTTGTAGAACAAACTAACTCTTTGCAAGGACCTCGCTCCTTCAAAAATACCGGACTGCAATCCCGGCATCGAGTTCGAGAAGAACGTCAACTCTTCCAATTGGTTTAAACTTAGCGCGCCACGTTCTATACCAACGATCCCGCAATTTTCTATGGTTATTTTCATCGAATTTTTGGGAAACAGTTCCGTTCCAATTATATCCAGATGACACTGGATTAGTTGTATTACGTTTCTGGTTTCACTTGATTTTAAGGTTTCTTTTAGAATCTCTTGGTCGTGAACTTGTCTGCAAATTGTCATGTCGAAGTAATTGATGCATCCATGGTTTTCGGCGTCGATCCAACGTAACAACAGTAGAAAAAGTAAGGATAACTGCTTCTGGGAGCTTCCCATGATCAGATACCTGCAATGACTTTATTGTTTATGATTATCATTTTCTATAATTTGAAATAAATAAGTTATGGGGTGTTATGAAAACGTCTACAACAGGGCACTATTTCCAAAAATTAAAAAAAAAATGGTTTTCCCCGAATCCTAAATTTTTAGTTTTCTATGGCGTGCGTTATAAATCATCTCCGTTTTGAATCGGTTTTTAAAATTAGCGACTAAGTTTTGAAATGTACGTGTCTGAAGGGCCGATTAATACATTTTGATGATACGAAATTTTCAAAAAAAAAGGTAATTGAATTTAATCTGTAATTAAAAATCCTAATAAACCGTTAAGGTAACAAATATAAATAATATATCTACCTCTTTAGGATGCGAATTATTTGAAAAAAATACCCCAATAAGTTACACGTAAGAGTAATTTTTACTGGGTCACCATTAAAATAAAACACTGATAACCCAACATTCTATAAGTTATTTATATCGTTAAAATGATTTTGTCAGTAATTACGTAGTCACTAGATACAATAAAATCATCGGACCGTAAATATCACGCCATATCGTTGCCCATTGTCCGAAAATAAGTTGGAATAAATGGAATATTCTATACTAGTAAACGACCTAAACTACACGTACTAAGTCGGATCAAAATTTTGTGAAAAAACATACTTTTCTCGAGATTTTTCGAAAATTTGAATTCGACAAAAGCGCGTGTTTTCTAGTAGTTTCGGACCTGTACTAATCATTTCGGGATGGGTCAAAATTTTGCCAAAACCATGGACTATAAGTCTTTTTTTCGAGAATTCGCAAAAAATTTAAATCGCCGGAAACACGCTTAGTTCATCATTTATTGGTTTGTTATTCTAGAAAAACTACTTTGTAAGTAATTCCGGACCTGTTCTATGCGCATCGGGTAGTGTCATTTTATCGAGATCATGCAAAATTATAATCTATTTAAACGCCCGCAGTTCGTTATTTATTGCTTTGTTATACTATAAAAACGACTTTTCGAGTAATTTCGGACCTGTTCCGAACGTTTTAGGTTCGGCCAAAATTTTACCAAAACTATGGACTATAAACACGTCTATGTTTCGAGATTTCGCGATAATTTTAAATCGACATAAACGCGTTTAGTTTTTACTTTGTTCTAGTTGATAAACGTCTTTTTTCTTAGTTTCGGACCTGTACTAATCACTTCAGGTTGGGTCAAAATTTTGCCAAAACCATGGACGTCTCAAAAACACGTCTTTTTTTCGAGATTTCGTCGAGAAATCGGCGTTTGTTTTTTGCGACTGTTTTAGGTGAAAAATGATATTTCTTGCGGAGTAGGTATGTACATAGTCGAAACAAGTTTTAGATCTCGTCAAAATTTTGCCTATCTTGGTATATTCATATCTCAAATTCCCGTGTATAAAAGTTGACAGTTTGATAATTTTTTTTGCAAATAAACACCTAAACGTTTATATAATACAAATGCGATATGCGGCACATAAGTAGTATATAGTTTATGCACTGTATGGATTATGTTTCTGTAGTATATTTGGTAACCTATTAGTTTTGAAATAATATCTAGATAAAAACGTTATAGTATAGAATTAACTTTATATACAAATGGCATTCGTATTAGTATTTTTAAAAGGTATTCGAAACCATTGGAAAAAATCGACGCTTGCGACCGTTGCTATCTCTTACGGTTGTAATTATACGAAAGAATATTATTCGTAAGTTTTAAAGTTCTAACCTATAACATCCTGAAAGTTATTATAAATTTTAGCATAAAGCAACTTATGCGAAGTTATTGCGAAAAGGCCGTGGTATATGGACACGAACCTTTACCGGTAGATGAAAATCCCAAACACATTACTATAATTTTAAATCCGAATGCAAATAGGCGCAAAGCCGTAGCAGATTTTGAAAAATATTGTGCACCTATTTTACATTTAGCAGGAATGTATGTAGATGTTATTAAAACGGAATCCGAAGGACACGCCCGAACGTTAGTGGAAAATTTAATGCCCACAAATGCAGTGGTTGTTGCAGGAGGAGACGGCACATTATCTGAAGTGGTTACTGGTTTAATGCGAAATTCAAATTCAAATACAATTAATACACCTATAGGTTTGTCGTCATTAAAATAATGTTTAAAGATTATGAATCGACAATTATTTTAGGAGTTTTACCTCTTGGAAGAAGTAATAAAATGGGAAACGGTCTATTTTCGGGCGGTGATCATTTAAAAAAGGTTCGTTTACTTGCAGACGCTTCTTTAGCAGTTATCGAAGCACACACCAAACTTATGGATGTAATGAAAATTGAAATTACCAATGATGAAGATGATAATCAAGGTAAAATTGGTAACGGTTAGAATTCTTGTAAAATAAATGCCGTAGGCAAAGCCGTTTACGCATTATCGTCGATTGAGTGGGGTGCATATAGAGACGCTCAATCCAGAAAAGATAAGTATTGGCTTTTTGGTCCGTTACGAAATTATGTTACGTATTTATTTAATGGGTAAGTTGCGTTATAATAAATTCGGTCGATTTTGAAGAAATTATTTGTAGTTTTAAAAGTAATCTCACTTGGAAATGTCAAGCAAATATAAATTATACTATACCTTGTCAAGGATGCACAAATTGTTTAGTAAGCACACCCGATATATCAAACAATTCGACAGTGCGATGGTATAATTCATTTTTGCCACATCGAAAACCTAGACTGGCCGTCCGTTCGCCGATAATAACGAACAATTTCTGTCCGGTGATTCATACAAAAAATATATCGACTTCGGATTTCGCTATATCTACGACTAATAATCTTTCGCACGGTGACGACATGCCAAAGTTGAAATTGAATCTTGGTCCAGATCAAGTCGGCTATTTTACATTTGTTTCGCAAGGATGGCATTCGGAAAATGGGGGTAACAGAGACGTTGTGGAAATAGTCGACGCTAAACAAATTGAAATTAAACCGGACGTTAATTACGGTACAGAAAAAAACAGATGGTATTCTATAGATAAGGAGGACTTTGAAGTTAAGCCTGTTCGGATTACGTTGTTGCCGAAAGCGGTAAAAATATTTTGTAAGCAAACTACTACGAATAGATAACCGATATATTTTTTTAATTGATGCCGTTAACTCTTGAGATATTGTTCGATCTATTGTACTATTATTATAAATTTTTATTCAATAAAATGGTTTTTGTAATTTGATATTTTTCTCTAAATTGCTTCTAATATTTTAATATTTAGGCAAAGATTAGCGATTGTAGTAGTGTTTTATAAAATGGGGGCACTCGATAAGGAACCATGAAATGTAAGGGATAAATGAACTCTGATTTAAAGGGTCAGTGCATACAATTAGTGCACAAATGCGGAAAGGGACGTACACCCGAACAGTCACCGAAGGTCATACATACAGCGGCACTTATGCCCCGCTAGATTACGCCCGAAACTTTGCTTCTGCAGGCCTGAAAATCATGGTGGGAGGTCACGAACTTAACTTATACGTCCCCTACCCAATTGCAAACGAGAAAAATAATGAAATCCACGGTACCGGTACTTTACGACCAATCACTCGGCAACTGTAATCTAAAACATTAAATGCTAAAAATCCCCTATTATTATTATTCGTGGCTCTTTCGAAAAATTTGACCAGACACGAAATTTTTATTTTAGGCCTTTTACCACACATTAGAAACGCCGATTTTCGGCTAAAACAAAGTACGAAATAAAATGCACGTTTTTTTTGTCGAGTTCGAAATTGCGGGCAATTTCGGAAAAAGGCCGTGTTATAAGTGCCATGGTTTTGGCAAAATTTCGACCTCATCTGAAACTCTTGGTTTAGATCCAGAACTACTGGAAAATTCGTTTTCCACCTAAATCAGGAAATGCAGAAATTAAAGAAATGTGTCGAATGTTTGTGGATCCATTTTTCTTCAAGTTGTTTTTAAACTGCTTCTTTTAGTAAGCAAGGCAAAGAAAAAAACTGTAAAGTTATTGCAATGTAATAATTCCGAGGCAATAGAAAAATCCATTAACACTGTAAAATATTTGCAGTTAGAAAAAAATCAATAAACGGATAGGTACCTAGTTAAATTCGGTTAACATATTTTTAAATGTCACGTGTGAAACCAAAATCGGCCGGGCAGTTCCCATGCCCCAAAATGTTAATTTTAACGTCGATTTAAAAAAAAGTCGTCATCCCATTTTACTAGAAAAACGTTGGTAAAACATTGAAATTATTCGCAAATAAAACCTCCAACAATGGTATGTATAATTATTTTAATACTGATACTCTCTCTCTTTTCTGCATCTTTTTTTACATAAATATATTTCTTAGGAAAAACTATTATAGGTAGGTAACCTAAATTATTTCTAACATTTCAATTATACTTTAAAAACTTAACATGTTGCATAACATCACAAAATATTATAATGGATGTTTTTAAATACACTCTTTTTAAGGCATTATACACAATCTTTATATTACAATCAATTGACTAAGTTATAGGCAAAATTTTAAGTCTTGTTGATACAGATGCTTCGAGTTAAAATGTTTTACATTTTTTTTTATCAGTCATAATTAAAATCGTACAACCTATGTAAGCTAAGTAAGTAATTCATATTTTCTAATTACGCAGCATCCTACATACCGATTATTAGTTTAATAAATAAATATTTGGCAAGTAAAAGATCAAAAAGTAACTCTGCTGAATAGATTTTCTTTTTATAAAGGAACAGATTTCTTTTATTAATGGTAACTATACTTTGTATGTTTGTCATCTGTATATAAGTACATTCTGATTAAATTATTCTACTTAAAAATAGGTACACTCGTCGTCGATGTACACTTTCATAAATATTAATGGCACAAAAACAAATTACAAAACGTAACAATTATTTAAGAAAAAAAAAACTCTACTTAAGTGGTCCCTTATTAATACTCATCACAGCCTAGAAAATGCAAGATCCGGTCCATTCCGTGTCGCTGCAATATATTTAAGGCCACTATCCACTTTCATCCCACTGCAGTCAGAGTGTGATTTTGATGCCTGTGATCGGTGGTTCTGCATTATTCAAAAAACTATTATATTATTTCGATTTAGTGACGTCGCTGCAGTTTAAAGCAAAAGAAGTTTAAAGCAAAACTATGAATTTTTCTTACTATTCAATTTCTACTTAAAACGGCTATATTTAGCTGTAGCGATACGATTTTAAAATTAGAATGTTTAGAAATCGCACACACACAGACAAATTGTAGGTAATTGATAAATTAATAAAAATGATTCTGCAGATATCGAATAGAAAGAAAACGCTCCATATTTGCAAGTGCAAATACTTACGTCAAACACGAACGAACCGATAATTATATTTCTCGTATTTAAGAAATTACGACAAAAACATGCACACTTACCTTTTCACCGTAGTTGCGCACAAGTTAATTTTTAATCTTTACGTAACAGTTATTGCATAGGTCTGAATGTGGAATGTAGAGAAGCAATTTAAAAAAAAGTGCTAACACAAAAAAAGAAGAAGAATGTTAAATTGACGAGCGTGTGGCAGCAAACAAACCACGAAAACAAATACCTGTATATGGAAGAAGCCGACGTAGACCGAGACCAAGATACAAGAAATCCCTCACCTCTTCGAATATTTCGGCGATACGATAGAAGCGCTCTCGTGACATCGTCGGGATTAATTGTATTTCTTCCTACAATGAACACCAACCTAAAACACGAAACGCTAATCATAGAATCTTTCAAGTGCAGGTCTTAAATAGGTTACCTCGGAAGAAGAGCTACCACAACGGACAGCATGGATGCTAACCAATACGTCGGCGTAATCATTGCATGCTGTATAACCCAATATGTACTTGGTAATCCAAACAAGTCACGCACAATGCATTGTATAAAATAGAATAAATGTAGAATATGCCGATCGATACCAATATAGATGCCATATGAATTATCGTCTGAAAGTTGAAAACTTGCAAAGTAAAATTTAATTAAATCTAACAGTTATGAAAAACTTACCCAGGACTTTATTTCGATTGCAACGTGAAACGACATGACAAACATGCAGGCCGTAGTTACCGTCGTTCCAAACTCCCAAATATCGACCTCTGTATCATTATAAGCGACGACGCATATAAAAAATATGGCTATACTTTGATACAAAGCGTCGGCTAATGTAAGCCAGAACGAATACGACCGGTAGACCTTTCCTAATCGGCCTTTTCTATATAGGTATGGTTTTTGCCTTAGCAAATCCTCGGGGCTATCCTGATCGTACACGCCTTTAAACAAAGAAGCACAATTAGATCGGTGTTTCGAGCTATATAATCTTTAACACTTACCAATTGCTAGAGGTGGAAGTGAGGTGAACAATAAATTGTAGAGCATCAGGTACATTTGATCTATCATGACTGCGCCCGAGAAGCCGCAATAGAGTTGATACCAGAAGATTAGGAAAACAAATGCCTGTTGATCGAAGAAATTTAAATAACATATTCGTTGATTTTAAGTGGAATCTTATATTACTTTGCAAACTAACGACGAGAGGTCACAACCTCTGTCTTGCCGATTTCGATCGACTATTCAAAAGTAAGTTGCGTAAAAGGGTTCAAGATCGCTTAGCTTTTGTTTTTGAAAAAATCGAGGGTAAAGGCCATGGCGCCGGATCGGTTACGGACCTAGAGGATCAATAGACTGCTAAAGAACAACTGTTGGGCAACCGCTCCGGTTCAAATGAATGTCATTTTTTGGGTATATAAGCAGTGCGCTTAAAATGATTAATTCTTCAATTTCTGGAAAGCTATTAGTTTGCGGACCTTTACTTATTAATAAAATAAGGTTGTTTTTTAGCAGTCTATAGATTCCCTAGGTCCATAACCGATCTGGCGTCATGACCTTGACCTTTCTCAAGTGTTGCTGTTGTTAGACAATGGCTTGTAAATCCAGTTTAATTCACTTTTTGATGGTAATGACATTTGAAAAACATGTTTTGACACTTTGTGTATATATGTATATATATCGTAGTCTGCGTTGATTGTTTTCGTGCTTATAAGGTCTGTGCAATAGATTTTAATTTACAATTAAAGGCGCTTGCGTCAGATATTAATGAAATCTATTATGTATGGTTTAGAACTTGACTATTTGGTGTAACTTTTTAAAATTGAAAAATAAAATTGTGTTTTCGTTTTACATCTATTAAAACTGCAATTAATGTATTTTTCGTAAAGTAAACAAGAAATTATTGCGAAAATATTTAATAAAATGGTAGATACTGATCTATAAAGACTATAATTTTAAAATTTTTCTAGTTTGTGGTTTTGAATATACATTTTGATTAATTACTTTATCATTTTGCGTGTTACAGTAACTGGAAAATAATGGTTTAATTAGCTTTGTTAAAATGATGTCTGTGATTAAATTTTTATGATTGTAACAAGAAAAATGGGAACTTAAAGAATTTTTTGGAATAGTAACAACTCTTTTCGAAATGTTTTTCGCAAACATACAAATTGGGTTCAATATTGTGTCCTGTAAATGTATAATTAAGTAGTAATAAAGAGTTAAGTAAGAATGAATTATTGAAATCGCAATTATTTACCTGTTACATTAAATATTTTTTTACACCACAATTTTTATACATAATATCAGAAGGAAATCGGTGCATTTTAATTTTATTTCTATTTATTTGTGTGCAATTAGGCACACAACAATGTTTTAGCTGCATATTATTTACTGTGAATTCCACACTTTAAATGAAAATCCTAGTTGCAAATAATCATTACAGTTACCATTAATATCCGACGCGAGCGACATCTGTTATTTCCATTCCAGTTGTCAGGTCAGCTGTTTTAGCTATGCACAGACCTTATAAGCAACTCTGACAACAATCAACGCAGACGACGATATATATATATATATATATATATATATATATATATATATATATATATATATATATATATATCAACGCCACCGCTGACATACAAGGCGCCCTCTTTTGCAAAACCTTTCAACGAGACAGTTGTTACAGGAAGAAATTAATACGAGAATTTTCTTCCAATATACAATGTAAGTAAATGCCTCATATTACCAACAATATTAGATACTGACTACAGACTTCGTCTCGATACAGTATTTAGACAGTCTGCATACAAAGTCTCGAAACATGTCTCTTAGTGCGTACTAGACATAACACAATATAGACAGAATTTTTTTCCACAAAGCCAAAAAACTAATAAACATGTTAAGCAACACGATACCACTATAGTCTACTGTAAGTTACTATGGGCCATTGTGGTGCTGAACACGTTACAATCGCTCACTTATACACAATTATACTCACGGCATTTTTGTAGAAGAAATAAAGCACCATTCGCGCAAGCCTGTCATAACTCCAATGGCCATGTACCAACAAGAACCTTTCCAGATACTTAAATCTGGAGAGAGCGAAATCCGCAGCCATGACGGCCTGCATTCCTTCCTGTCCCGAGATTCCGATGCCCACGTCGGCAGTTTGAATCATGGAAACGTCATTAGCACCATCTCCGATGGCTAGCGTTCGCATCTTCAATTCCTCTTTCACCACCTTCACAATGTAAGCCTTCTGGAGGGGAGTCACGCGACAACAAAGAACCGAACTGCAATAAGTTGTGAGCTTCAGAAATGGCATCGTTAAATTTGAACGTTTATCTAAAATATATGTCATGGTTTTGCCATCTACGACCAGAGCTCTCGTCGTTCCTTTTTGGACATTTCTTGGTCCCATGTGTGCCGATACCTTTCTACTGGTGGTCGCATGATTTCTAACGGTGACATTTCCGAAATCACCATCGATATTTCGTTCGATGTCAGCTAGGTAAAACATGATTGTATTTTCCGCAGCAGCTTTGGATCTGGCTGTAATTTTTAATACCTCCATGTGCGAAGAAAAAAGCTTGGCCGAATAAGCAATATTAATTGCAGTCTCAGGTTTGTCACCGGTAAGCACCCACACCACGATACCCGAAGCTATTAACGATGCTAACGTTTCAGGTACGCCGTCCTGTAATCTGTCTTCTATCCCAGTGGCGCCCAACAGTGTCAATTTTTCTTCGATGATAGCGTAACTTTCTTGAAGCTTTTTATCTCTATTATCGTGTAACAGTTCGCATTCTTGATGTTTCGAAAACCATTCCGAATATTCCGTAGGAGTAAGCACTTTCTTGGCCATCACTAATACTCTCAATCCTTTACTTGCGTAATTGTTTAACTGTTGTTGCGTTTTGTTTATTATTTGTTTTTGGTCGGAATCATCTTCTACGGGAGCTAAATTCGATAATATAGTACTATCTGCGCCTTTACAGTATAATATAATTTCTTGTGTGCGTGGATGTCTGAGAATCACCGACATTCGTTTTCGAAACGAATCGAAAGGAAGAACGTGTAAAATTTCGTAATCCATAATACCTTCCCTCGGCACATCGACGACAACGGATACAGGTGTACGTTTCAACAAGCAACAGTTGTAACTGTACGCCGCATCTACAAGTGCAAGTTCGTCCGGACTTTCCGCTTCAAAAATAGGTTTGGTATCGTACGACGATTGCAGCGATTGATTTAATTTCGCCTTTTGCTCGTCAGTTAAATTATTATTACGTTTACTTCCTAAAAAGGGCAACGAGGTAATGTTCAATAACTTTGGTTTAAAATTGTTTTTTACTGCGGACTGTTGGACCGTGTCTTCGGAAGTAGGAGACGCTTCCGCAGATATGATGGGAGTTAAAGATGGCATGTGAGGTGATCGGCGTGGATTGTTATACAAATTGGAATTCAAAGGTGGCGACGGAGTGACCGATCTGGACTCTTCTAAACGTTCGTATCTATCGTTCGACGAATGAGTTTGTACGTCCGAATTATCGACCGGCATGCAATCTAAATCATTGAGTCTAGTGCAACTGGATCTTTCGAATATGCCTGCGGTAGGTTCGATTATTCCACTAGCGTTCATAAGATCACAATGGGGATGATGCGCGCACACTACGGTATTGCAAACGGCTAACAACAGAAGAAATTCCTGTATTCTAGCGGCGTGTTTTTGATGTGCCAAATAATCTTGGCCCATAAAATGTTCTCCTAAATTTAAATCTTCTTCGAGCTTAGGGTTCACGACTATCGTCATAGCCGCCCCCGGCTTATTACATCTTAGGTCGTTTTCTATACTGGAGTGGTTATAATCTACTCCCGCTATTGTGCATCGCCGAAAAATCATTCTATTTTCAGTCAATGTGCCAGTCTTGTCTGAGAAAAGGTACTGTATTTGTCCCAATTCTTCGGTAATGTTTAAAGCGCGACATTCTACCCTTTTGTCGGTTTCTGGATCGTACAAATCTACATTGTTATGGATATGGTAGACTTGAATTATTTTGCACATTTCCAGCGTGACATACAAAGATAACGGTATCATGATCTGGAAAAAAAAGAAATTGCAAAATAAACTCAAATTATTGTTTACTTGTGGCGTTTGACGCAGTACTTTCACATATTGAAGAAAAACATGTGGTTTTAGTGGGCATTAGACACAATACGTGACAATGGAATTTGCAACACTTGGAAGAGTTCAGTATTTTTTCTAATTTTGCCATAATAGGTATTAGTCCAAGAGCTGGTGAACATTTTCACATCCAAGTTCGTACCTCTTGAAATTTTGTAGGAAGGTAGTTTTTTTAAGTCTGGCTACGGAATTGACAGTCTGGCTAAGCAACCCCGGTTTCGAACTACCCCACAATCGTTTAAAATTGCAAAAAAGGAATGTGAAATTGTAAGGAGAATTGTAGTGGGATTTATATCTCATGAAATTTTATAGAAAAGTAGTCTTTTTTTAAGTCTGCTTGAGGAATGAACCACCTGATTAAGTAAATACGTCCGCGAACTACCCCTAATCGTTTAAAATTAAAATATATACGAAATTTTCATTAGTACCTCTTGAAATTTTGTGGGAAGGTAGCTTTTGCAAGTCTGGCTAAGGAATGCACAGTCTGGTTAAGCAACTCCGGTCGCGAACTACCCCTTAGTCGTTTAAAGTTACAAAAAATGGGTGTGAAATTCTAATTTCTATCCCTTGAAATTTTGTAGAAAGGTAGGTTTTTTTTTAAGTTTGGAAGAGAAATAAACCACCTGATTAGGTAACTCCGTTTGCGAACTACCCCTAATCATTTAAAATTAAAATATATTCGAAATTGTCATTCGTACTTCTTGCAATTTATATCATCTCATACCTATTGAAGTATGAAAAAATAATTGCCAAACGCCAGGCCGGTTTTAACCTAGTTACAGACAGTGTTAAAGTTGCATTTTGAAATAATGCATTAATTACATTCTACCTTTTGTCGTTTTTACAACAGCTTGTTAATAATATTTAAAAGAAAAAAGTGTGGTAAGCCAGACAAATCTGGCGGTTTAGCGTCAAAAAAAAATCGGAAAATAGTATTTTTACATTAGCGCGGCAGAGAGAGCATTACGTAGACGCGCGAGTGCGAGAGAGGCCTTATATCGGAAGGTATATCGGCCCGTCATAGACATCGCCATGCTACCTGTAAAAATTTTTATAATAGGTGTGAAATAGAGATGATTTAAATTTCAAGAGGTATATATGACTATTTCAAATATATTTCAATTTTAAATGATTAGGGGTAGTTCGCGGACGTAGTTACCTAATCAGGTGGTTTATTTCTCTTCGAGACTTAAAACAAAACTTACCTTTCTACAAAATTTCAAAACATAGAAATTAGAATTTCACACCCATTTTTTACAAATTTAAACGACTAAGGGGTAGTTCGCGACCGGAGTTGCTTAACCAGACTGTGCATTCCTTAGCCAGACTTGCAAAAGCTACCTTCCCACAAAATTTCAAGAGGTACAAATGAAAACTTCGAATATATTTCAATTTTAAACGATTAGGGGTAGTTCGCGAACGGAGTTACCTAATCAGGTAGTTTATTTCTCTTCGGGACTTAAAACAAAACTTACCTTTCTACAAAATTTCAAAACATAGAAATTAGAATTTCACACCCATTTTTTACAAATTTAAACGACTAAGGGGTAGTTCGCGACCGGAGTTGCTTAACCAGACTGTGCATTCCTTAGCCAGACTTGCAAAAGCTACCTTCCCACAAAATTTCAAGAGGTACAAATGAAAACTTCGAATATATTTCAATTTTAAACGATTAGGGGTAGTTCGCGAACGGAGTTACCTAATCAGGTAGTTTATTTCTCTTCCAGACTTAAAAAAAAACTACCTTTCTACAAAATTTCAAGAGATAGAAATTAGAATTTCACACCCATTTTTTGCAACTTTAAACGACTAAGGGGTAGTTCGCGACCGGAGTTGCTTAACCAGACTGTGCATTCCTTAGCCAGACGTACAAGAGCTACCTTCCCACAAAATTTCAAGAGGTACAAATGAAAACTTCGAATATATTTCAATTTTAAACGATTAGGGGTAGTTCGTGGACGTATTTACTTAATCAGGTGGTTTATTTCTCTTCGAGACTTAAAACAAAACTTACCTTTCTATAAAATTTCAAAACATAGAAATTAGAATTTCACACCCATTTTTTACAAATTTAAACGACTAAGGGGTAGTTCGCGACCGGAGTTGCTTAACCAGACTGTGCATTCCTTAGCCAGACTTGCAAAAGCTACCTTCCCACAAAATTTCAAGAGGTACTAATGAAAATTTCGTATATATTTTAATTTTAAACGATTAGGGGTAGTTCGCGGACGTATTTACCTAATCAGGTGGTTCATTCCTCAAGCAGACTTAAAAAAAGACTACTTTTCTATAAAATTTCATGAGATAGAAATCCCACTACAATTCTCCTTACAATTTCACATTCCTTTTTTGCAATTTTAAACGATTGTGGGGTAGTTCGAAACCGGGGTTGCTTAGCCAGACTGTTAATTTCTTAACCAGACTTAAAAAAACTATCTTCCTTCAAAATTTCAAGAGGTACAAACGACAATGTTTCACCCCTTTTTTTTGCAATTTTAAACGATTGTGGGGTAGTTCGAGACCGGAGTTGCTTAAAATGGTGGTCCATTCCCTAGCCAGACTTAAAAAAACTACCTTCCTACAAAATTTCAAGAGGTACAAACTCGGATGTGAAAATGTTCACCAGCTCTTGGACTATAATATGTTTAGTTATAATGTATTGGTCCATCTTTGTTATTATTATTTAATACATTTTCCAATTGAAAAATGATGGGGGATCTGGGCGACTAAAAACCAATCGATTTTATAAAACCGACCGTAAACAATTGACGAACGTTTTACACTTGATTTTCTTAGACTGTCTCCAGAGTAAACGAACACGTTCGTAAACATTTAGCCAACCAATAGCCTGTCACATAGCTATCGCAACATCGGTTTATAAAGAGCTCGTTGGTCGACTAGATCAACGGTTCTCAAACTATTTTGGTTATAGGACCCTTCAAAAGACATTTTAAATGATATATTATTCAATTTTAGTGGTGACTATCTATTTAATCGTTATTGAAGACATTCAAAATTTTGGTAAGGTGAAGATGTTAAGATGTTAGATGTGACTCTAACCCTGACCAAAACATCAATAAGAAAACTGAGTATTGCACAACGAAAGATGGAAAGATCGATGTTGGGAATAACACTGAAAGATAAAATAAAAAATGAAAAGATACGTAGAAGAAAGGGAGTAGAGGACGTAATAGAAAGGATAGCCAAATCGAAATGGCGATGGGCTGGCCATGTGGCGAGACAGACAGATGGAAGATGGACAAAAAAGATTATTGAGTGGAGGCCGAGGGCTGACAAGCGAAGTCAAGGGAGACCACCCACTCGGTGGACGGACGATTTGAAAAGAATTTCAACAAACTGGGTTGCAACTGCACAGGATAGGGGATTTTGGAAGGATCTGGAGGAGGCCTATGTCCGACAGCGGACAATACTGGTTGGGTGATGATGATGATGATGAAGATGTTACCTTTGTAGTCGAATAGTAAAACTTAAAGTGTTGCAAAATATGATTAAAATAAAACCGACCTGCAAAATAATGATGTACGTCCAAAAAGCGAGAAAGGCATCTGAAGAATCCGTAGAGCCCTCGGTTTTATAAGGCTCCTTAAGTCCATGATACGCTTGCAACCACAGCTTGCACCCGATGGCGCCGATCACGCAAAGGAAAATAAGGACGAGCACGCACCAGATCACGTCTTGATTCATCTGTCGCTCCAACGTCGATCGCTTGTACCTCGGACCACCGTTGTTCAACATCGCTTTCGTTTCATGACCTAAACCAGGAGTCATTTAGTTAACGATGATTCGATAGCAGCTATCGAACCGAAAACAACTGTTTTACCTGCGTAGACGACGATCCCTTCAACGTAATCGGTGTTTTTCAGTAGACATTCGCGAAGAAGTAGATTTTCGGTACCTATGGGCTCTCGCGCACCGGTCGAGTGTAACAGGGCACCGTGGAATCTGTAGATCTTCGTCGTGGGCGCATCCACTTCGATATGGCTGCGAAATTTGCTCGGATCAAATACTTCTTGCTAGAATGTTGAATAAGTATAGAATAGTAGAATCGACAACATTCAAATGTATTGAGCTGCACGTTCGGGAAAAACCATGCACGGGAAAATACGAAGGGAGTGTTTCTAAAACATCTGGTCAAATTATACTGGGCGATAGAGGGGCCCAAAATTAGCTTTTTTTTTTGGTCAAAGAATGTGGATCCAAAAACACCGCATTTAGATACTAGAGGGCGTTGTGAAGCGATCGCATTTTCGTCCCGTTCGGATTTTCATCGCAGATATGCATCTGATGTAGCCTATAAAGAGAAAATGGTCGAGAAACGCATGGAATCTTTGCAAATGTATGAGAATGTGGAGCTCCTTTGGTGATTGCTGTTTTGAGGATGCACTTGAATTGTACCATGATGTTTTTCGGTGCCAGCGCTTAAACGCGGCATTTCCAGACCCACGTTCTTTGACAAAAATGCTTATTTTGTTCCCCTCTAGCGCCCTGTACAATTTGGCCAGATATTTTAGAAACGCCCTATATAATTTTCGCTTGTGTTCCTTATTGTTAATCAAAATAAATATTTCCATTTTATCGAGAATGAACACGTTACTTGTCCCAATAATCAAAAACAAATTGGGGACTAACCTTTTTGAGAAATCCTCGCGGAACTTGCCTTTGTTTCAGATTTGTTTCGCCATCCAAATGGCCGGTATCGATGTAACATATTCCATTAGGATCGCTGGATCGTAACAGAAGTATATCGGCCGGCACTATTTCGTTATTGGAGAGATGTATAAGATCGCCTACTCTGACTTCCTTCCACAGTACCTTCTTGTATCGGGCAGCTTCACTAGAACATAAACAAATGTTGTGTTACGTATTCGCTGAATTGTCCGTTTGTTAGAAAAGCATTGTGCGGGCGCTTTCCGGGACGTTGAGTGTCTTTTTCCTAAATGTTGAAGGACTCCCCCCCCCAAATCGTTAGTAGTTCGTTTTAAATCAGACAAAATGACGATAGTTTGTTTTCCTGTATTGAAAAATCAATGTTCACCCAATATAGCCTTTACGCCAATCATGGTTTTTATTGTATCTGCAAATAAATTATGGCCATAATAATAAGCCAGGCAAGTCTTTGAATCTTGCCTAAGCTTTAGTTTAGTGGTTTCCTGCTTAGCCTTGATCCACCACACCAAGGTCGCATAGGTAATCGCTGGTCTAACCACTCTGGTGTACAACCCGAGACCCCAAGATTTGACATAGGTGCGTCGAACTACCATAAGGGTAACTACCGCCTTTCTGATTATTTTCCCATTGTGATGTGGTTCTCCCCGACGTATTGATTTCTCTACCCCCATTGGAAGAGAGGGCTTAAACCCTCTAAATTCCTCTTACGTGTGGACGGTATTAATATGGTTTTTTGGAGCATTCCCCTTCCGCCCATCTAGTTCCCTGATCGTATTTCTAAGTTTCCCTTCGACGAAAACGACCAAATCGTCCACGTACCCTAAGGGCGAGAATCCCTCGCTACCGAAAACCACGAGAAGGTGGTCCGCGACGAGGTTCCACAACAGAAGGTTCCTCTCTAACCCCAAGTTCCTCAGAGCTGAGGTGGTCGAGTTAAATCAGGTACCTATTGTCAAGGGCCCCTTCTATGTCCAGAAAAGCCCCCTATAGGGGTCCCATTGTTCCTCACCGCTTTCTCCACCCTCCTGGTAAGGCGGTGGAGCGCCGTTTCAGTTGATACGCCCGTTGCTTAGGCAAATTGGTTGCGGTGCGGTGGGCTAGTTACCAGTACACCGTTCCTGATATGTCTATCGAGCAGCTTCTCCATCGTCTTAAGTACAAATGACGTAAGATTTCACTATGCTTTTGCCCTTAGTTACAATTTAATTGATTACTATTGTCATAAACTGTTGGTTAGCTGAATAAGCTGCAACAACTCTAAGGTGCCAATATGGTGCAAAACATGGTTCGAAAAATGAAACGTGCCAATAATGCTAATATTTCAAAATATCCACGTTTCGTCTGAATCTACCATTACCAATGTTTGACCAAACACATTTACATTATTGGACTAATATTGCTGTTCTACTCGGGAATACGAGTTCATTTCAATTTAAAAGCGCTCGGACCTGCATTTTTGCAAACGACAATAATTACACCACCGACGGTTTCATTAAAAAATTATGTCGCGCATTTACGGTGGGAAAGTTAATTTCGGCGGAAGCGAAAGCGACCCCAAGGATAAAGGCGCATTTCTAACACTTCGCGGCGATTGATTTTAACGTAATACGATTATTAATGAAGGCACCGGTCGCGGCGCGGCGGTTTTCGATTGTTTTCGCACGTGTGGCCATTTTAAATTCGACCGGACTTTGTCCAACCTTCCCATTCATGCTTCAGATTTCAATTTAATTAACGTTAAAATTAAATTCGTTGAACAAATTAGATCGGGCGTATTTAGTAAAATGCGCAACAAGGTTAATTTTAATTTTCTATTCGCGGATACGGAGAAATTTTGGAAATGAGCCGATGTTATCTTACGTTATCGAGCTAATGAAGTTTCAAACTTGGGAAGAATACTATGCGTATACCACACCTTAAGATTTTTTTCTCGATATCGATATTAATTACTTAAAAGCGCGCTACTGTTTCGAATTTTAAATGACGTCATTAGCGTGTTAATAGATTCATAATTAGGTCACTGTGTATCTAATATAATCAAAAATTGGGGTCAATTCAGAATAATTAACCCATTTAAATTTAGAATACATACAATCACCTCGACGAACATAAACGAACATAAAGGTGACAATTTCTAAATGAGAAGGATAAAAAATGCCGATTTAATTAATAAATAAAAAAGAATTAGAAAATAAAATTGGAAAAAAACCTTTCATAATACGATAAGGCAAATAAAATGAAATTATATCGTGAATTTTTTACTTCCTCCTAAGCTTATTGTTAGATAAGCACGCCTGGTTAACAACGAACACGTCATAGACAAACCAAAATTTTTGTGCCATCAAACGTAACATTTAAATGGCCTCACGTATTAATTGACTTGTTAAGGTAGAATATTATAAAATTAATCCGTAACGGACGATCTCTGCTTAAAATGTCACCGATCCATATTTCGAATTCAAAATTTTACAAATCGCACGGCCTAAAGCGTTTGTTTTTTTTACGTTAAAAATAACATAAATAATGATCGAGGTTAGCATCCTATAAATAAACATAATACGGTTTAAAAAACGTTTTCAAGGCAAAGGCCGATTATTATTTATTTGGCCAATATCCAATTGTTCGTTAGTGTTTTTCAAGTATCACCGTTAAATAATTTTTGTACTCGCAACAAAATGTCCGTTATAAATATTACAAACCGATTTATTTATTACTGTTGTCACTATTCAATATTTTATTATCCTTGAAAGCAATGTCACGCGCGTGTACACAAAATATTTCTTGCATATTTTATGGCGTAATCGTTACGGATTTACCGAATTGTGTCGGACGACCATTTTGTTTAGTTACACATTTTTGTTTCATTCATCGCACAAAGTTGAAAAAAAACGTAGGCGTACTGAAAATATTCCTCTGGCGCCCGATATGTCATGGGAGCTTAACGTTTCTATTATTATTTTTTTAGAAATTTCAGTTGTTTTCACCTCATAAAATTAAAAAAAAAAACAAAAACAAAATAGAACTACGATCACCGCCCATATTTTGTATAAATGGTTTCCGAGAGACAATTTCATTAAAAATAATAAGCATCGAGATAAATGTGCGATTTTGCTAACTGCCGCAACACTAAATAAGGTTGGCCAGTTAATTGCCAATTTCTAATGATCGAGTCAAAACCTACAAAAAACGATTTAAAGGCTTTCGTAACAATTACGCGCTCCCTTTTGCCCCGAAGTTAATAAATGGCCATTTTAAATACCACGTAGACGATTAAAATCAAAAATAAACGTTTGCGCAATACTTATATTTCTCGTTTTCTTTTATTTGTATTTTTTTCAATCGATGTTTTCAAGACTTAAAGATAATTAATAGTGTATTTGTAACTAAACTAAATTGATTTCGTTTTTAAATAGTCGATTGCAAAATTAATGTCGCGGATCACGAACAGTGGGCGAGCAGTGCACGACACAACGAGCAAATCTACGACGAATTACAAATACAGCGTTGCGACTACTTGAATCCTACTTAAAAACAAATATTCACAATCACTTACGCTTGTCCAGCGTGTAGCACAACATCAGAACTTAGCAAAAACAGCAAAAAAGTTCCTCCGCATCGCTGCTAACGCTCCCCGATATGTCAAAAACCAACAAATAATTTACGACGAGCCCAGGACCCAATTCTCAAACCATTCGCTATTATAACGTATGCGAAAATGACGTCACAACAAACAAATTTCAATAATAACAAACCCATTGTTATGTCGTCATTTTCGCTTACGTTATGTAAGCGTCAAATTGTCGAGTATCCAGACAATTCGATCATTCAGCCAATTGGCCATAGAGGGATCGACAACCGTTTCCCAAGACATCCTGAATAATGCCGAACTGGATAAAACACGATTAAAAATAGTGTGTTTGTCGTGTCGCGCATTAATATTGCACCCGATTGTACCTACAGACGTAACACATTAGCATTGATAACATTATCTACCTTGCTTTTTACGGTTTTGAATTTGCCTCTTGAAGATTTTTAATTAAATTTCACAAACACTAACTACGGATTTACACATTATAAAATAGGCAATTTGGTGTTGTTTTTTTTTTAATTTCTTTTTTCACAAGAAAAACACGTATTTTCTGTACACGGGAAAATGCGACTTCGTTTTATTGTAGTTTCAAAAATATAAGACGAGAAAAGATATTGATCATGTTTGTCTCGAATAACGCCATTATGTTATTTTGTCTTTGTCACAGACAATGATGCCACCGCATAAGTGGTGCGTTTGATACCACGAGCCAGAACTGAGAGGCGCAGTTACTGCGCCGCCAATAGGACGTCAGCGAAAAAATTTAACCAAATTACGACTAACGAATATTTCAATTCATTTTTTGCGCGTCTCTCAAAAGTCACCCCCCACCCACCGCACCCGATAAGTGGAGTCAAAATTACTTCGCCCCAAGTGTTAAAAATAGAACTGTTGCGACGTTGATACGTTTTTGTTCCTCGTTATTGGGATGGCGATAAGCGAGTTTTCTTGTGAACGGACTATAGTTCATTACATCCGAAATTCGAAACTAATATGTATACAGGGTATCCCAAACTTAGAAGTTCTGTTCTATACGAAACTTTGAATAAGAAGTAAATCTACTCGTAAACACGGTCCTAGGCAGCTAAAACTACTGAAAGATAAAATTGAAGATTTTTAAAGATAGAAGAATTATGCAATTGTGCTGCCAAAGCAGCATTTTCACAGAAGTAAAATAATATAAGTGGTAGGTATTGTGAGTTTAAGTTAAAGTAGACCAACAACGAATTTTGCATCCCACAGCCCCTGCGCCGTAGTAGGTTTGCGCGAAAATAGCAGGCGGCGCACTGTCTTCGCGTCGTAGTGTTCCTGCGTCCGAACGGTCGCGCCGAATCTCCTAGGCCCTAGGCTCCATCTCCTAACAACAAAGTAGTCGTGGTCCTACCCCAGTTCAAATATCCATAGCACAAAGCTAATTTTGGAACATCCTATATATATAGATGCCCCAAATAGATACAAAAAATAATGCAGTTTAAAACATTGTAGCATTATACGTTGCACGAAATTCGACAGTTTCGTCAGTGCCGTCGACGAAATTACGTTCGTCCCATTGCAAAATTCAGGAACACTCCGTCCAATAGTATACGTATTTGAAAGTTGTGAAAAATTTAAATCTACGCCTAATTAATTCTTATATTTGCACGCGAACCTAAATTTATACGGCCTCAGGTCTTAGACCTACCTAGCCCCGTAATTTCGTATCTTTGTAGTAGGTATACATAAATATAGACCCCCCGAAAAGGAAACAGTTACATAATGCGTGGTTAAATTTGAATTTCAAATATCTCGCGCGCATGCAAACTGCATGCAAACAAAACAAAACAAACTCGCGAGAATGCAATGTTCCTATGTATTGTATGTACAGCCGAGTTCGTTTGTTTTGTCCCGCGAGATGCGATCGCAGACCAACGAGCGACGAGAAGATCAAAACGGACACGTCAGATGATAAATAAAAATGGTTGGTAATCTTTTTTTTTAAATCTTTTATACGATAAAAACTCACGCAGGCGACGGGACAAAACATATGAACTTGACTGTACCTTACGAATCTGGTTTATTTTAAAAGTTTTATTTTTATAAAGTCCTCTTGGAAGCTCTTCAATTAATTTATTGCCGCAATATGAGAACCTTTATCTTAACTAGATCTTAAAAGGCATTTAAACGTAAATAAATGTTAAAATGATGGATCGCGACCCGTAACCTAATGTCGTATCAAAAATTGAAACTAATAATGAGTACGTTTGAGTATTACAAGTAATACGGAATAAATTATAGTAGGTACGCGTTTTAAATTTTATACATTGCATATGAACAGTCGGGTGCAAAATTGATGTCGCGGATCGCACGATGAACAAATCTACGCGAAAAGTACTTGCGACAAGCAAGACGATTTACAAATAAATACAACGTTGCCGCTTTAAATGTTTTTGTTATGCATCGAGCCTAGCGACGCGGTTGTTTACAAGACGATAGATAAAAAAATGACGGTCTAAAATACACGAACGGCATAACTTCCGTAAAGATTCGTCACCGCGCATCGTGATTTCGCCGGCGTCTGTCTCGCTCGATAAGTATTGCTGCGTGCTTTTACATTCGTCATGAACAACTTGACAGATGCTTTTATCATAAATTTAGAAAAGAAAACCGACACCGGCCACGCCGATGTCACGAGCAAGAACTTCGACTAGCATACAATATAATTGTGATTCGGGTGATTCGGCAACGATTTGTTCGTTGTATCTTGTATCCGCGCAATGGTCGCGATCCGCGACGTTAATTTTGCACTCGACTGTACCAACATGTCTTATTTCTTACGGTGTGGTGGCACCCCCTTAATTTTGTTATTTATTAAGATAAAATTTTCAAACTTGTTACATATCTAATGTACTTATCACACGTCCGTATATGATTAAAGTAGGCACGTGGGTAGATTTCTCAATGAATGTACTTCCTATTGGTGCCATAGAACCACCATGGTACTATTTAAAAAAAAATTAAGTATTGATACAAAGACTTACAAGGAAGGTTAGGTAGGTGGAAAATTCAGAAAAATTTGAAACTTTGCAGGATTGTAGTACTAGTCAACCCTAATCAAGAGCCGTATTCCGTTCGTTAAGAGGGTGAAATCCACCCTTGAAAATTGGAACTTTTTTCGATTTTGCTTATTATCTCTGGAACGGCAAAAGCTATCGCCAATAAACTATATATTTTTGTAAATGGCTATTCAAGACCTATATTATGATACAAAAATTAGGGATGAAAATTCTAAGGGGTGCCATCCCTGCCCCCAACCCTCAACTATTTTCAGTATTTTTTAGTTCGCTGAAATTAATTGATACATTATTAAAAGAGTTATTCATTAAAGTATATCACCTTACATTGATTTATTTGTATTTATGCAATTGCACCCTTTGGTAATAATATCCGAAGCCGCGTATCTCTTAAACAATAAGAAATACCACCAACAAATTATATATTTTTATAAATAACTCTCCCAGATCTACATCATGATACAAAAATTAGGGATAAAACGTCTAAGGGATTTCATTCCTACCCCCAACCCCCAACTATTTTTAATATTTTTGTGTTCGCTGCAATGCATTTTTATAACTTATCGGCATAATTATTCATTAAAATGTATCACCTTAAATTAGTTGATTTGTATTTGATCAAAATCACCCTTTGTTAATATCTAATATTCAAAGTAACATTTCACCGAAACTTATCTTTTGAACAATAAGAAATATCGCACGCTCACGGTGTCGTAGTGTATATATTAACCGCTGTTACAACAATATGGATAACTAAAATACAATTAAATATAAATACATAAATACAGCAAATAATATTTATTAACTAACTGTTACATTCACCATCTCACTTCTCTTTGTCAGTCTAGGAAACATTCATTATTCCTACTAATTATTCGAACACTTTAGGGCTTATTATAATAAGGATATTTTGTTGCATATGTTGTTTATTTACATATCTACATATTTCATACGTCAATAGGTAGGTAATTATTGTCTAGTATTTTTATTTATATGTACATATTATGTATAAAGTATTTATGTATTTATTTATTATGTAGTTCTAAACTAAATTACAGAAATATAAAATAGTATATCTACACTATATAAATTTCAGTACTATAATAATAATTAGTACCCCTTTCCACTTCTTTGGTGGTGAAATTACCCGAATTTTTGCTTGACCTTTCTATATTGATACTATGTAGTTCATGACAAACTAGTTACACAAATACACAAACTTGAAAAACACAAATTTCTTATTGATCAAGAGATAAGTTTCGGTGAAATGTTACTTTGAATATTAGATATTAACAAAGGGTAGTTTTGATCAAATACAAACCAACTAATTTAAGATGATACATTTTAATGAACAATTATGCCGATAAGTTATAAAAATGCATTGCAGCGTACACAAAAATATTAAAAATAATTGGGGGTGGGGAAGGGATGAAATCCCTTGGGCGTTTTATCCCTAATTTTTGTATCATGATGTAGGTCTGGGAGAGTTATTTATAAAAATATATAATTTGTTGGTGGTATTTCTTATTGTTTAAGAGATACGCGGCTTCGTATATTATTACCAAAGGGTGCAATTGCATAAATACAAATAAATCAATGTAAGGTGATACACTTCAATGAATAACTCTTTTAATAATCTATCAATTAATTTCAGCGAACTAAAAAAATACTGAAAATAGTTGAGGGTTGGGGGCAGGGATGGCACCCCTTAGAATTTTCATCCCTAATTTTTGTATCATAATGTAGGTCTTGAATAGCCATTTACAAAAATATATAGTTTACTGTCGATAGCTCTTGCTGTCCCAGAGATTTCTGAATTTTCTGAATTTTCCACCTACCTAATCTTCCTTGTTAGTAACTTTACCAGATGATAGGTCAAACAATAACATGTTTTTGGCGTGATTTTATTTTTCGTTGTGTTGATGAGTTCGATTAACATTAATCCGGGGGGGGGGGTTATGGTGCTCTAGTTTGAAAAATAATTTGGGCGCCAACATTTTTTTTAGCCGCTCGTGTGATGCCATTATATTTAGAAAATTATGCAAATTGCAAAAATGCAATAATATACAGGCTGTGTCGTTAAAAAATCGAAAATTGACGTTAGTTCTGGCGAAACTGGAAGTGGGAAAACGCAATTTTTATGTCAAAAATGACGTTTGATAAGTACATTAAATATGTACAAATTATGGGGGGGGTAAATTAAGGGGGATGTACCATGATTCTATTATACACGCTATATTTGTTATTTTAGTTTTTAAAAATATACACTCTGTGTACGTAATGCGTATGTATCAATAACTAATTGTAAATACAATTATTTATTTATAAATATTATCCTAAAAACTATAAAGTCATCGGACTTATGCAAAATTATTAATTCACTTTTGCTTTAGTATCAAGCTGTTTGGAAATATTCAAAAATTGAAAACAAAAACGTTATTTAGACAAGAAAATTGTTTTCGATTCTCTAAACAAATAAAATATCATAACATTTCATTTGATCTTTGTGGGAGCCAACAAGGTGGGTATATGGAGAATGTCAGATGTTATTATATAACTTCAATAGACGAGCGCGCGTGCACTTACATATCTAGAACAAACACTAGTCCTCGATTTTCCTTCCACCTTTATTTATTTAAAAACAATGCCGACCGTGTTCTTGAAAATAAATAGAGCTTATGCATAAATTGCTAGGTAAACCGATTAGTCACGACAAGTGCTGGGATTGTCCTGTGAACTTTCATTGCGGTCCAACAACACGCGATCGTTAATAATGTACAAATCCACAAAAAAAATATGCAAGTTTGCATAAGTCGAAGTTAAATACGTTTAAAGGGGGCATTAAATCCCCCGGAGAGATTTAAAAATTCCCTATACCTATGTTTGTTTTATTAAAAATGTTCGTGGATGTTCATTATTAACTCAGTCCATAATTAGGTACACTCGTAGGGTACTTTTCGTAGATTTGTTCGTTGTGCCGCATATTGTTCGCGCGACGCTCCCGATTCGCGACATTAATTCTGCATTCGACTGTACAATCGCAAAATGATAATTGTGCGCCCATTTCTTCGTAAATCATAATTTAAAATACGCCACAGTTATCCTAACGAGGGCGAATAAATAAAAAAAATTGTGCTTACTTTCGGTGGCGGTTGATTGTTCGCTTGCGGCACCGATCCATCTACGGCGCGCATTGTAAAAACGATCGGTATTGGTGGTAAAAATCATTTTATTTTTAATAAGATTCGGATGTCGGTTTAAAAATTCTGATGGCGTAACGTCACATTAAACGCGAAGCGCCAACGATTACATTTTATTTTTTATTTTTATAGTCCGTCCCGAAAATATTTACCTACCGACAAAAGCTCAAAATGACGCGATAAATAATAAAACTGCGTTAAAACAATATGAAAGCCTTTTTTGTTAAAATTTAACATTTTTACGCCCACCATTGCAATTTTATAGATATACCTACACCGCCTCGTCCGCATTCAGAAAAATATTATTGGAAGCTGTTTGCAAACAATTTCCAATCGGTTTTCGAATTGTTTGAAAACGATGGATGTTTAGCGGCCCACCCTGCGAATTGAATGTTTTGTAAAGAGGACGAGGGGATATTTAATTTATGTTTCGTATGCGATGATAAATTATCGGTTACGTAAATAATTGTGGGAAAATATTGTGAAATCCAAAACTTCTACGCGAGGGACTATACGTTATGGTATCCATTGTATTACCGAACCTCAACTTTGAAGATAATATCGAGTTCCAAAACGTCACTCGGAAAAGCTCCAAGCGAGGGGTCGGTAACTTATGTATTAGTGTGTATTGAATTAGTTTGTATTACATGTATTACTTTGAATTACCTTGAATTACTTTTGAATTACCTTCGAATTACTTGAATTACTTTGAATT
The DNA here is from genome assembly GCA_036326145.1 of Rhagophthalmus giganteus. Lineage (NCBI taxonomy): Eukaryota > Metazoa > Arthropoda > Insecta > Coleoptera > Rhagophthalmidae > Rhagophthalmus > Rhagophthalmus giganteus. The sequence continues at coordinate 10,835,346 of JARFJA010000036.1, read as the reverse complement.
ACAATATTAATTTAAATTTAATTTTTTTTTATAAAAAAATATAAATTTAAATATTATATTATAAGTATCGGCACTTAATTAATTATCGAAAAATGTGCCGGAACACAAGGGTTAATATAAAGTAGTCAAAACCTTCAAGCGATGTGAGGTCAGATTAGAAATTGTAAAATATGATGAAAATTCGGAGACTGATCGAGAAATATTGTAGTACTTATGTATCTATTAAAAAATAAGCGAAATCAAAAACGAGTAAATTTTCCGATAAAGAAATCCGTTACGATTCGTTACTGAAATCCGAGAAATGGCGACCATTAACGATCCCCATCTTTAATGTGCATTTACGTCTTTCTTTGCCATGCCATGCTAAAACTTTAAACTAAATATTAGAAATATACAATTTAATAACTTTTTATGCACGACGTACATTAGAATCTTTCGTGAATAATGTATATAGTCTAGACCTGGGGTCGGCAACCTGCGGCTCGCGAGCCACATGCGGCTCTTTGGATGTGAAGCTGCGGCTCTAGTTATTTATGCAAGTACTATTTATCGTTGTCAAGAAAAAATTTTGTGGCTCTTTAAAAACTTTGAAATTTTGTAAATTGTAATTTTTGGCTCTTCCGACTCAAAAGGTTGCCGACCCCTGATCTAGACTAAATATTTGATAAAATATATTAGCGTTCTCCAGAACGTCCGATTTGGTTGGTAATGCGTCTGTGCAACTCAGTGTAATCTAGGCCATTCAAATGTTATTCCGATGCATATTATCACTACAAAGTTAGTAAATGATGCTGTTTCACACAGTAGTGCCGTACCACCTTGTAGTTTTACAGTATGAATAAATGGTAGTCTATCTTTGCCATGTGTGCAAGTAAATCATCGATAAAATGTTATTTTTATGTAATTTTTATTGACGTCGTACATCGGAATAAAATTTGAATGGCCTATAGCTCTTTGTACATTATTTTTTTTTAATCTGAATCTGCCGAAAAATGTAACAACGTAGGCGAACTCCTACGAAATCGGAACATGTATAGATAACGCTAAAAATACGTTTCATTTGTTTATGTTTAGTCAGCGTCTCGATAACCGTTTATAAATACGATCTCGTTGCATGTTTCTATAAATTTTTGATCTATGAACAAAAAAATGTGCCCTTTATTTTATTCAACGGAATCGTCACTCTAATTTATATAATACTGTTAATTTCAAAACAATCGAGTATATCTTAAAAATTAAGAGTTCAATCTTTTATTTTTTATATTTTAAAATATCTTTTTAAAATCAACTGTACCTTAACCTGTTAACCGGGGAATTCCCTTTTTAATTACGCAGCATATAACGGGCGCGAACTCTTTTACTAGGACGTGTAAATACGTCACGCCCGGAGGACGTAATTTCATATTATTATGATTTTTTTATTTATGCTTAAAATAAATGAAAAGACTATGAAATATATATTTTTCGTTTATTTATATATAAAGCACAAAGGAAAATACAAAATTACAAACAAATAGAAAAGAATACCAACAAAAAAATGGAAACATCGAATTAAAAAATTAGAAGTTTGCCCGTTCCAGGGCGCAACATATATTTCAAGGACGTATTCATATGTCCTATCCGTACCCGATATTGTTTACGTTTGACGTATTTATACGTCCCGCTCGGTTAACAGGTTAATGCAAAGAACACATAAGTATTTATATGTATATACCCACGTTTGCATTTACATATACATATCTATATACATATCTATTTCTATGTATTACTTATTTTATATGAAACATTCATAATAGGTATTAGTTTGAATTGGACTGAATTGCTTCGAATTAGGTCTGAATTACTTTGAATTAGTATTACTGCGTATAAAATTTACTATAGTTACCGACCCTTCGGCTCCAAGGACTCTGACATTTTTTATCAATGATTAAGGCCGAAAATATATCGAGATTATTGAAAACTCGGCAAACCAACTCATTTTCTTGCCATTGCTGTTATTTTAACACTATATAATAATTTTACAAGCGAAAAGAAATCTAAAGAAAATCATGTGGAACGTGATAAGACCGCGAGGTTATTGCACGTTGCAACTGTGATAACGGTTGCAGGAAAAATATGCTACAATATCATTTATACGGTACATCCGCGGCTCTGGTCTTAAAGGGGAAAAAACTTTTTTATTTTTATTTTAGAGAAAAATGTTATTCTTTATTAAAAAAAAACTTTGCTTCCTGCAAAATTACCAAAACTCTATCTAAATTTCAATTATACAATACAGGGTGGACATAAATCAATATTAAAAATAAGGAATTACAAATTACACTAAAGTGACTCATAATTCACAACTCATATGGATTTCTTTTTGTGGGGAGTTTTGAAAGAGAAAATTTACGCTAATGATCTACCACACAATTTGGAAGAACTAAAATAGGCAATAAACCAATGCAGTGTACGTGAAATTAATCAGTCGCACACACTACATAAAGTTTATAATGAATTCATTAAAAGAGAAGAGAAATGCATACAAAACAGTGGTAGTTATGTAGAATAAGATTGTAGTTGAGACTGCTGATAAGGTTTTTGTGAATAAAATAGTTTTTGTAATTCCTTATTTTTAATTTTGATTTAGGAGCCGTGTGGTCTAACGGTTCAGCCTAAGGACTGACCTTCTCTAGCGCCACACGGTTGCGTGTTCGAATCCCGCTGCAACCATGGACATTTGTGAATGTCGAGGGGTCGGTAACTATAGTAAATTTTATACACAGTAATACTAATTCAAAAGAAATTCAAAGTAATTTCATATAAAATAAGTAATATATAGAAATAGACATGTACATAAAGCTTATCCAAACCTATATGACGTTCACGTCATCAACAAAAAGTTGCTAGATTGTTTATTTGTAATTCGGTTTAAAGTTTGGAAAGTGACATATTCCATAGATGATTTACCTGCGCACATGTTAGATGGTATAAAGAAAAACTACAATTTATTAGAATTGTCAAAATACGAGCGACGAGGTGACAGCACTGTGTAAAACGTCATCATCTAGTAACCTTATATTGATGACGTGAACATCATATAGGTTTGGATAAGCTATAGATATGTATATGTAAATGCAAACGTAGGTATATAACATACATATAAATACTTATGTGTTCTTTGCATTAAGGTACAGTTGATTTTAAAAAGATATTTTAAAATATAAAAAATAAAAGATTGAACTCTTAATTTTTAAGATATACTCGATTGTTTTGAAATTAACAGTATTATAATATAATACCCGGAATTGTCATCCTAATTTATATTATAAATTAGGGTGACGATTCCGTTGAATAAAATAAAGGGCACATTTTTTTGTTCATAGATCAAAAATTTAAATTTATAGAAACATGCAACGAGATCGTATTTATAAACCGGTTATCGAGACGCTGACTAAACATAAACAAATGAAACATATTTTTAGCGTTATCTATACATGTTCCGATTTCGTAGGAGTTCGCCTACGTTTGTTACATTTTTCGGCAAATTCAGATTTAAAAAAATGTACAAAGAGCTATAGGCCATTCAAATTTTATTCCGATGTACGACGTCAATAAAAATTTACACAAAAATAACATTTTATCGATGATTTACTTGCACACATGGCAAAGATAGACTACCATTTATTCATACTGTAAAACTACAAGGTGGTACGGCACCACTGTGTGAAACAGAATCATTTACTAACTTTGTAGTGATAATATGCATCGGAATAAAATTTGAATGGCCTAGATTACACCGAGTTGCACAGACGCATTACCAACCAAATCGGACGTTCTGGAGAACGCTAATATATTTTATCAAATATTTAGTCTAGACTATATACGTTATTCACGAAAGATTCCAATATACATCGTGCATAGAAAGTTATTAAATTGTATACTGGTAATATTTAGTTTAAAGTTTTAGCATGGCATGGCAAAGAAAGACGTAAATGCACATTAAAGATGGCGATCGTTAATGGTCGACATTTCTCGGATTTCAGTAACGAATAGTAACGGATTTCTTTAACGGAAAATTTACTCGTTTCTGATTTCGCTTATTTTTTAATAGATAACATAGGTACTACAATTTTTCTCGATCGGTCTCCGAATTTTCATCGTATTTTACAATTTCTAATCTGACCTCACATCGCTTGAAGGTTTTGACTACTTTATATTAACCTTTGTGTTCCGGCAAATTTTTCGATAATTAATTAAGTGTCGATACTTATAATATAATATTTAAATTTATATTTATTTCATATTTATATTTTTTTATTAAAAAATTGTTTAAATTTAAATTAATATTGTAATTCAAAGTAATTCAAGGTAATACAAAGTAATTCAACGTAATTCTGTTTTACATTCTAGAAACAAATACACACTAATACATAAGTTACCGACCCCTCGCCTTCTAGCGCCACACGGTTGCGGGTTCGAATCCTGACGAATCCATCTTGTATTGTATAATTGAAATTTAGATAGTTTTGGTAATTTTGCTGGAACAGAGTTTTTTTATAAAAAATAACATTTTTCTCTAAAATAAAAAATAAAAGTGTTTCCCCTTCAGGACCCGAGCCGTGGACACACTATATATTTATACATGTCATTGATCATGATCAGCGTAATACAAATCGTACTTTTCTCCACATAATTATTACCTACGATCATAAATAATATCAACCATTTAATTATTGACAATCTGCTGAAATGATCTCAAAAATTACTAAAAATACGTACTTGAATATATGAAATTTGACCGACCTTTATACCTTTTGTTAATTCAAGAAAAACGATTTTGACATCAGCCAATTGCAAAAAATCTTCCAATCTTTTGACCCGTTCACAAAAGTTTCAATAGACATTATTATTATTTTCAATCTCGGCTTATCAGACATCGTATTTATTTTAGTCGATTTTAACTAAAAATGCATAAAATAAGAAAATTCGGGTAAGTGTTGCGCTACAATATTTTTATTCCTAGTCATGTTCCATTGATCATTTTCATCAGCTATGACGGTGCGCGACAAACCCGTCAACTTTTGATTTGTTGCTTATATTATCCTAACAAGCAATTGTACGAACAACTTGATAAATTGCTTCCCCTAAAACGTCCAGTTTGAGCAGATTAAATGATTTATATAACTTCACACTTCACATTGATTACGTTACTCCCCCATTAATCCCCGCGCACAGGAACTACGAAAAATGTTTTAAACTACTTGTGGAAAGACGACGAATTTATTTAGATTACCAAATATTTATTTTAATAAAATTATACTTGAAGGTGTTTATCAATAAATGCAAATGGTTTTTAATCGCTCGACGCGATATTTTTAAACTTAATTTATCGACGATTGCCAAATGCATATCGTTATACTCATGTATAAATAGGTTCCTAAATCCGATCTTAAACGAAACGTTATTTTTCGAAATTTTCAGTTGGTTTGTAAACCTTCCTGAAAATGTTTTGGGTTTGATGTTTCGCAAAAAATTCACGTACTTGCTAAACGAAACGTGAGGTCGGCACGCCATATTAAAATGTAAAGTGGAACAACGGCAAAATGTTATTATTCTTTAAGCATTTGAAATTAACTGTAAGTGCATGGGTCAAGAAACTGCCGATTTAACTGCTTCACATTTACATCATCTGCACTCGAGATCGCCGAAGTGGGTTTCGAAAATAAAGTCACGAGTACCTACATCGGAAAGGCACCCACTGCAAACTCGCTCAAAAATAAAAACAAAAGCATCGGCGACCCACATTTTACGTAAACTTTAAGTTTAATTAACGTTTTATTAAATTGCGTTAAAACTGTATTTTTAAATTAACAAAAGATTTAGGAAGAAAGATTAAAAACTTGCAAAATGCCTGCGTTTCCTGTTTATAGTCGGTTATGTCGACCACATTGTCGGCGGACGGGAAAAAAATAACCAAAATAATACGTCGACAAAGTCACGCGTTTTTTTCACATTTAATTTTTTCGAGTTACTTCATACCGATATTAAAATGTATAAAATATAAAGGAACACCGATGAATGTGCAGAATTTCCGAATACATGAAACAGTCGCACGTTTATATACATGGTGGTCCATAAGTAATGCGACGCAGAGCAACAGTGAATTCCCTAAGTACTTACATCAAAATATTACGATTTAACGTCCTTGGTCCAAATAATTATTGATATTAATAGAGATTCTGGGTGGAATAAAAACAGTAAGTACTACTGAAGATTGCTTTAAGAAAATATATTGTCGAAGTTAACATTGCATCGTCGAAATTTTACTAATTTAAACTAGCCATAATTTATCAATAATCACTTAAGCTTAAAGAAAAATTTGATTAATTTATTGCAACGAACAGTTTCACGGTGGTTATCTCAAAAACGGCAAACCTTGTCGAGATTTGACAAGTAGTTATATCTTTTTTATGTAAAAATGATTGAACAAGAACTTCTGATCGTTTAATTTCCTAAAAAAATTAGAATAAAAAAGTTAAGACTATTTTAATACACTATGGGGCTCCATGAAAATTGCTCGAATTGAGAATTTCTCGAATTAGGTATGTAGATATAGTAGCGAACATTTTATTCACACTTCGGGAGCGTAAATTACGCTCTATTTGAGAAGTATTTTAACATGTTTAACTAATAACCAGGAACAACATTTTTTTGGGCCATTTCATTTACACTAACTTACACCTCATCTACGCTAGTCTAAACTCGCCTCATCTACGCCAACCTAAACTCCACATTTTTTGTTTTTTTCACGTTGCGCATCAAGCCAAATAAAACATTTATTATTTTATCGATCTTATTGATAGCCGTTTCTATATGAGGTCCCATATGTTGGTTTCTCGTCAAATTTATACCTAGATACCTTACCCTATCTAGACTTCTGACCACGACGTCTTTATTCAACCGAGCCTCTATATCCTTGATGGTGTTCCTGCCTTCTAGAATAACTAGCTCAATTCTTCTGGAGAGCAAGCTGAAGACCTTTGGTAGCCTTTGATCTCGCGCTTACTCAACGTAAACCCACCTAAGCTTACCGATTTACTTGACCGCATTACACAATAGCGAAACACTGAAACTCTTTCCCCCTTTTGCCCATTTTTAAAAACGGACGTGTCCGGTGAAACGAATGTGTACCCTCAAGTAGAGCGTAATTTGCGCTCCCGAAGTATGAATAAAACGTTCACTACTCGAGAAATTCTTCATCCGAGCAATCGTCTTCACATCACTTAGTATTTTAGAGTACGCGGTGTCGTCTGGAGGTTAGATAAAAGTTGAGAATAAATTGTTATGTCTCATCTCAAGAAATCCATTTTAAAAATTAAGAATTAAACGTCGATTTTAATATGTTAATGTCAATTATTGTGAGTTGCGCTAAATCGTAACATTTCGATGTAAAGTTGCTTTGTGTCCCATTACTTATTGACCACCCTGTATGACAACGTCTGTAAATATTGAACAAAATCGCTACAGGGAAGTTTTGTTATACAGAAACGACATCTTTTCGTAAATATTGTTTTAAGGCCTTTTAATATCAATTTAGTGTGGATTTAATCCTCCCCTTAGAACACCAATTTAGACGAATTTCAGAAATCCTCTCGAAAGGTTTGCACTTAATTTAAAAATGTGCCAATCTTTGCACTACAGCATATTCATTCAATATAATGATTTTATTTTTAATTGGGACCTTTTTATTGCTGTTGAAATGGCACCCTTAGATGGCGTAATACATTTAAGTACACTGAACGAATCTAGTTGGGCGGTGTAAATATGGCTTTCGTAAGTCGATTACGAGTGCAGTTTCTAGAAATCCCAATTGGCATAAAGTGTAAATTAGTGAACAGATAGATATTAATGTATGTATGTATATAAACGCATATTTTAATAAAAGAATAATCATTCTCAACGCCGCGACGTCGCCATCTTCAGGTATGTATCTATATGTGCTGTGATTCCTAACAACGGCAACATAACCAATATTTGTTCGGATTTTAGAGGCGCGAATAAACTCAAATCGCTATTCGAATTATAGAGGTTTTACTGTAGATATATCGGAAAATATGTATTTTAGAACGTGCTTACTATGGCTTTGTGACTCAAGAACATAGATAATAAAGAAATATCGTGGAATCGAGATGCGACACCTTTCGGTGAATTTAAATCCCCATCTTCACGTCGCTTCGGCGTCGTTACGAAAGTGCAAAAATCCCGATGTCACATTAACTAATTCATTTGTTATTCATTAATCACGATAACTGTTTTAAATCAGAAACAGTTCCACTCACCGACAATTTAATAGAAATTACGACAAAACCTTCCTTCGTTTTATCTTCTTTAATCGTATTAAGTGCAGTACTTTCACTTGACGATAAAAGTAAAATCTAGGAGGCGTCAATGCGCTCCAGCTAATCGCTGAAATAATTATAATGATAAGTTAAATTTGCGTGACAAACGATTTTATAACATTTAGAAAACTGCGAACAGTCTCACTCGAACTTAAGGAGCGTAACCTTCGTTGAACTTTCTGATATCGCTTATCCGAACTTGAAGGCATGTGCGTATGTATGAATGTCAAACGTTATACATATACCTAGTTAATACATTAAGAATACATCCAGAATACGGTATGAATCATATTATCTTATTAATCTTATTTTATCTTATAAACACATCCACCTAAGTTGTAATTTCAGGCTAACAAATCAAATATATCAAGAGATATCTTATCAAAGATATTGTACGAAACTCTCGCCCGATTGTTGCGCAGAAAACTATTGCGACGAAATCGTGAACAGAAACTAACCGTAAACAATTAGTTAAGTGGGGGACTCGTCATTCGTTTGCCCTCTTATAACTTTTGCTTTCATTTTTTTTTCAAAATGTCGTGGACGAATTTGTGGTATTTTGAGAAAATCCCCTTCATCTGCAGCTATTTAAACAAAAGAGAATTTGAACCCGCGATTACGGCAAGAGAAGAACCGACAAAACCGGAATTTCATCCACAAATGGAGGTAAACAGATAAATTTTGTTATATTTTAAATGAAACAAATTTTACTTAACACACTGCGGACGGAAGACGCAAATCCGTGTCTTTCGTAGATCAACTGTTGGTGACGAGATGCTAATTCGCCGAGTCAGTATCGTATATAGTCCTCTTTACTTTAAATTTTCGTCCTTCCGATTAAAATTTGTTACCGCTACTTTGGGAAATGAGTTTCGTCAATGTTCGCCTATCTTTGTTTACGCCAAACAGAAAACGATGGAAAGGCCAACATGACAAGCGTGTCAAGTTTTTGTGATTCAAGTGATTGGCATAAACAAAAATGCATTTCCTAAAGAGGCGGTGTAACAAATTTTAATCCGAATGACGAAAATTTAAAGTATAGGATTCAATTCGGTCGCCGATGTGTTAGACCGCCGCATAATTAATTACACAAGAACGATAATAAAGATTAAATACAGTAGATGCGGCTTAATATGAGACACCAGCTGTTTTGATTCCAATATCCGACGGTAAAACAATTAGTTTACCTTCAGACAATAGTGAGCATATTAAGCGGCCGATTCTAATAACCAGTGAACACAATAAGCGGCGGCCATGTACAGTAGACTCTCGCTAATCCGGTCTTGCACTAATTCGGCATTTTCATCAAACGGGTTCCTTGCGAGCATGGAGGAGAGAAAATGCAGTACATGGCATAACAGTTTATGACCTATAAATGCGGTTTTTTTTTGGACAATTTTCCAGTAATCCGGAGATTTTGCTAATCCGTCACTACCTGTTCTGATATGTGCCGGATTAGCGGGAGTCTATTGTATTTACATAAGTATTATAATATAAAACGTATTCACAATACGAAAATATAAAAGATGTGATATTTTCCGAAGTACTTGTTTACATTATATACCTCGTTATTGGCGTTTTTGCTCATTTTTGAGAAATTGACAGAGATTATGGGCCGTTACAACTTCGCCGCTTCTTTTACATGAAATGCCGATGACTGGTCGTCAGAGTTAATTGGTGATTGAAAAACTGGTCTTTAGTTTGTGACATCGCTATGATGCAGTTCATCGTTTACTTTTAGCCTTCTGATTGTAGTTGCGATCTTTACAATTTGTGCGATTAATGTAATATTTGAGGAACTTTTTTTTGTTTTAAATGGTTACGTCCGAAAATTACGAAAAGAGAATTCGGACCAGTTTTCGCATCTTGATTAACTTTTAAACGCATATCCATCTTGTTGATGGATAGATCGGCAAGATCTTGTTCTAGATGATGATGGATATGTGTTTAAAAGTTGACCAAGATATGAAAAACTTTTGGACGTGACAATTTTTGAAAAAAAACGCTCTTCATTTGTTTTTTCCTTGTTCTTGTCGAAAAACGCATTTTTTTATTGTAAGGGACACGTTAAAACGTCAAAAGGGATGTCGATATACCACTTACAATTATTAGTTCAGTTCAACACCAAAAATATGGTTTCTACAAGTCCCGAAAAAGTAATGAAATTGGAAAATGGGCCGCGAAAATTCCGAGAGTCACCGAATTAAAATTCGATCACTCGTTGTTTTTTTGACGTTAAATTTAATATAATCAAGTTAGGTCGGTAGCAGTAATTAAATTGACTTTCAAAAACTCTGTGGGCACCCCGAAAAGTTTGACTCGCAAGCTGTTCTATTTTGTTTTTGACAACCAATAAGAGTTCAGTTAGAGTACGAGATGAGAATAAGTTTCGTTTATGAATTTAGACTTAATGGTGCCTACCTCGAAATTGATCCGTTTTCTGTTTCAGATTGCAGACATGATCTCCTGGACTCAGGACGTTATCCCACAGATAGAAAACATTTTTACGGAAAACGTAAACGAAGAGATGCCAAAGGAAAAAGAGGGAATTAGCTCGTCGGGTTCTACTCAGACGAGATACTTCGAAAGCCTTCTCGATGAACACACATCGTCGAGTTCAAATGATCAAAAAAAGTCTACAAATTACAAATTACTAACGATTATAAATGAAGATTACAAATGTCTACTCGAACATCAGGGTTCTTTCCTTAAAAGTGCCTGCGACGCTCTGAAGAACTTGACCGCCTACGTACAATCGACGAAAGACGACGAAGAAGAACTATACAGCAGATTGATTGCGACAAGATTAAAAGCGCTATCGAAGATGGAAAAACTGATGTGCATGATGAAAATAGACGACGTATTTTATGAATTAGAAATGTCTAAATTGAAGTAAGTGTTGCAAAAACTATAAGGTGGTAAATATGTTGATATTGTTAGTAGGTACCTTGCCCCGATGTTAAAAATGATGAACGACAAAAATGCTCTGTACATAAATATATAAACTAATAAACTGCCGCATGTTTTGTTTTTTAAAATTCACTGAATGATGTTTTCACCGAACAATTTAGTTCAAACTGAACAATTGTTCAAGGAACGGCACCGTAAATATAACATCGAACGATTTGCGCTTAGATTAACTTTTATTTTTAATAAATGCACGCCACAAAATTAATTTAGATGTCATATTTCTCTCGATCGATTTAGATGAAATTTTAAGCATCGACGTTCGACATTCGATTAGGTTTTACAAAATTTATACGAGAACGAAGTTAAACAAAAAATTCTATTTCGTAAATAATTAAAATGCAAATGGTCGCGTATTAAGTTCATTGCTATGAAAATCAATTAGAATAATCGATCGAAACGTCAAATGTGCATCAAGTGATTATCTATCGTTCAATTGTCGTAAAAAATGACAAGTTGGGTTAATTTGATTGTTTGATTGATGTCGTGTTTTAAAATGCCCAAGAACACAGAATTCTCCGTGAATTGTCGATCAAAATATTTCTTCTAGGCTTCATTGATGGTCTTCTGCAACGTACTGTAGAGAGTTAGTTGGTGCGCAATATTGGAATCGCCTCGCGTATAGCAAAATTATGTTTTTTTTTCATGTAAAATATTATTAAAAAATAAATAAATTATATAAAAAATTATTCATGAAATGAATAAATTATTGATCGTTCTATCGCAAAAGATTAGATAAACGAGATTGACTAGGGTTAATTTTGGGGGGAGGGGCGTGTCGCCAATATCAGTTCTGGCGATTATCGCTGCGTTTATGGACTCGGCACCCATATTAATTAGGTAAGTAATAATGGATTTGTTGACGAGCGGTTTATTTAAAAAAAAATGAATTGCTATACACCCGATGATTTTCCGTTTCTTGTGCCGTGTCTGTTATTTTTGTTACCTTTTTCGCTTTCGAAATTCTCAAAGATTAAGTAATATCCAAATATAGAAATTACAGTGAAACTTCTCTTAACGGACGCTTAAAAATTCTGATTTTGTTTTACAATTAATACTGTTTTCCGTCCCGTGAGTGTCCGGTATTAAGAAGTTTCGTTATAAATTCTATTGATAATTATCCGTACAAATAACGGAAACGTTTACATCCAAAAGGAATCATAATGCGAGGCTGTTCGAACCAGTAATTGGTTTGTCAAGTATAATCGCGTGCAATGAAAATGTCCCCGTCTTCTGTTTCATTTCATAAAAACAGTAGTAGAAAAAAGCACGCGTGAAACACGTAGAAAGTCGTTTTTTTTTCATACATCGCGCGTTTTTGATCGAGGAGTGGCAAACAGATCGACTTAAGTTAAGGGTGCTATCGACTTGGACGAGGGACATTTTTATTGTGCGTGACTGTACAAAAACACAACATTAGGGTCATTTCATGTCAAATCAACATACTGTACATATTGTGTTGCATATCATAAGAAATGTCAGAAACAGTTCTACAAAATGGCACTTATTCCACCTCGATATAGTTTAATTAAGAGGAGGCTGGAAAAATCAGTTTCTACCATGTTTCTGCTAGTAACGCCACAGTAGTATTTTTCTAATTATTTTAATTAATATCAAACGGTTTAATCGTAAGATGGCGCGATTTTGGTATCAGCTATTTAAATGTTAATTCCTGTTTTCTTGTACTAAATAGATTATATAGAGTGCGTTTTTTCGTTGATGCATTGGCATCTAATTTAATTATGTTTACGTTGTAAACTTTGCTAGCGTTTATAATTATTTATTCTAGGATATAAAGTTACAGAATATAAAGAATGGGCGTTTTGATGAGAGATACAAAAATAATGAAATGCAAATTAAGAAGCTTAAAAAAATTATTTAACTTGCAACCAGAAAAGTTATCAAGTTCAGGGGGCGAAAAATTCAAAATATTTCTCTTCAAGAAAGTCACAATGATAATGATTATTGATTTTTAAAATTTATTTTTTGTGTAATGTGTAGAGAAGTGCCATTATTAATACAAAATAAAAATTGTAACAATAGAAAATCCAATATTACTGATATATGCACATATGTAATTATTTATGTATGCATTTCAGAATAATAATTATTATAGCATGTCATTAATTGCATTAAAAGTTAAATAGTTACAGTTTCGTTCTCAAATACATGTAGCTATAAGTTATTCACGATAGGTTCCAATGCACGTCATGCATAAAAAGTCACTAAATTGTATATATTTGTAATATTCAGATTAAAGTTTTGAACATGACATTCTGATGTCTACCGATGATTTTCCTGCACACATATGACATGGCAAAATAGACTAAAATCTATTAGTACTGTAAAAATACGAGGTTTTATTGGTGACGTGTTGGGACCTATCGCGAATGTACAGTACACATATATGTACAGATATGTACACATATCTACTTATTTATGGGAAACGTCCACCGCATTTATCAGTAATTCACAGAAATCATAAACAGCAACACGTCGAAATGCAAAATAATTATGCTTACAATCGAAAAACAAACCGAATGAGATTCTATCTTTTATAGAATGAAAACTTGTAAAGAAATAAAACTGTAGGTATGGCAAATGTACCTACATACATACATACTTAATTTTAACTGTAATTTTGAAATTAGACTTTTTTATACAATATTATAAATCACGTACACATTTGTAGAAATGGTTGGAATTTCACTATTTAAAGTGTAAGAAAATACAGGAGTTCAATTTTGATTTTAGTTTAAGATTTCGTAATAAGAATTACGAGTTTATTTTCGGTATAGGTACGGTTGAATATAAATATTTTACAACGAAATATGCCGCCTATGCAGTTTGATGTTTGTTTATCATACTGGAGATTAATGTCCACGAATCAGCCGGCAAATAAAAAAAATACCAATCTAGTATTTTTACAGCACCATCTGTTCAATAATAGTTGGATAAATTTGTTAGACAAATTCCTAGAAATCAAGTAGCTATCTGTAATATAGCTTTATACTTGAAAATGACGATTTTTCGGGAAACGGTTTACGAATTCTAGCAACAATTATACCCTGCACTTTCGTATACGTATTCACTGAACCTTCTTCTAGTTGCTCCTTATAATATGCATGTGTACAACTTAGCAAAACTCTTCCTTTAACTTTTTTAGGATAAAAATATAGGGAGCAACTAGGCAATTGAATTAGTATTTATTATCAATTACATTTTTTTAATAAAATTTAATAGTTTTTTAGTATCGTTTTTGACGTGAATCTACGATAGCGACATCTGTTGATTCTCGCTTATGGAACACCTCTCTTAACGTAAAAGAGCTGCTACGCGGCAATTTAAGAATATGTCGGCGATGAAATGTTTAGGTTGTTTTTTTTTAAATTTACGTAGTCGTATTTTTGGTTGATATATTTTAATAAAATTTTGTATTTTTTGTGTATTGTGCCGTAAACCGAGATGGTTCGGTAAATTTTGTTTTAAGTGTGTTGATTTGACGTGGAACAACCCATTAATGGTTTAATAATCAATATACGTATAATTAGACTGTTACCTAAGGCAACATGACATTAATGCCCAAACACGTACTCATTCAATCTGTTTAAAACGATGCCCTAACCAACTCAATCGCCTGTTTTCGTCGTTTTTACCATTTTTTTTTCAATGTCCAATAATGGAGTAACGAACTAATCTCGCTCACTCGCGAGGTAAATCAATTTACTACCAATTTTATTATCTTAAACAAAATCTGATGGGCCACTAACGAGAATAAACAATTCATCAATTTGTTACGAAACAGACGGGAAAATTCAGGAAATTGAAGTAATAAGTGATTTAACGTTAAATTTATGCAACCCAATTACGTTCGGTTGATGTCCCCATTATTATTTCACGAAATAACGTCCCTCGTTCTCGCCACCAGTGTAAATCCCTAATTATCAATCTCGGTAAAAGCTTTGTGCATGTATATGTGCTCATTAACATCATGTGCGACAGACACACGCGATCCAGTTAAAAAAACCTTCATACATATTTTCTAGTACTATATTGATATAAAATTTCGAGTTCAAGGACAACCAATTTTCTCCTAGTTTGCGGCGTTGCGAATTAATCTTTAAATTTAAGTATTTTCGGAGTTCAAAGAACTCGCAATTTACGTTATGTATGTTACAGTTACGCAGACCCAAATAGCGAGTCTGACCTAAATTCGACATAATACAATCTCACTAATTGACGGTTATAAGAACCTAAGTTGACTTTTCGGAACTTACGTTTGGAAAAAAATGCATTGAGTGTATCGATACATTAATGTAATGTTGATGATATTCGATATATCAAATGAGGCCACGCATTCACTTAAGATAGGTATAATGTATTCGATTAAGGAAATGGAAATATAATAAATATTAAAAGGGCAATTCAAATGTAATAAATAGCGTTGCTACGATTGAATCTTTATTATTTATTGGAAATTTAAAAATGCAAGTTTGCCCCGCGTTTCCTTCGAATAGTTTGTATCAACAAAATCGACGTAAATTTTGTAGGGAACCGCGATATCGAACAAAACAATTCCCCTTTCTATCCCGGAACGTCGATAAGTCGCTTTAGATGTGAATAGTGGAAACTACATAAACCAGGAACATGCAAGTCGAACGTGATACCTATACGTGACTGGCTCATAACAAACGTGCGACTTATCGAGGACACGACTTCAATAATTATTATACCGATGCACTATTTCCAACGGAAGTGCGCGAATGTAAAATTCAAAATCGAAATCGACGTCATCGGTTAGGGCTTTTTGTTTTTGAGCTAACCAAGCACATTGCCTTTTTTGCCTTATCGCCTACCGACCGTCAAAGTCAACTTACATTATTGTTCTATTATAAATAATTTTTTTTTTATAAAAACGCTAGGGTGGCTTGTTAGTAACCTATCTTCGTTTTCGTTGATGTTGCTACGAAATTTTAAATAATTATTTTAAACAGATGCCATCGGAGAGTACAGTCGGTCGATCTAGAAATGGCATCCCTATAAAACGGAACTTCGTTTCGTACTATCCCTGAGGGGCATTTTAGTGTACAAAATTTGGCCCAGTGTGATACCCCTCGTCAATCCCCTTTAAAAGAATTCACTTGCGTATCGGTGTTTTAACGAAACATCAAAGAGATGGCGCCAACTTCGTATTGACCGACCACGCATCGGACGCTAACTCGTTTCCGGTTGTGCAGGACACGAAACTAACCGAGCTTGGTCCCGACGTGCAAACGCTTTCGCGAACATCCAACACGATCACTGCCAACCAACATTGCTCCCAAAGTCCGAAGCCGGTGCGGCGTAACAACAAAAAAAAAACGACAACGACCAATTTGACTGCCCCCCCAGGTCTTTTAGCCTCAACCGTTCCAAAATTAAACCTTTTAAAGAGGATAATACGCAACGAGGTCTGTTTTCGAAATGACGGTGTCATTTTTAAATCGACCGAGTGTACTTTCGAATCCATTACTATTTGGATTTTTCCCTCTCCTTAGTTTTGCGTTAAAAGGCACAACGTCGCGTGTCCGCCGATTATAATAATCCAGGTTCCGTTGTTCTATCGACGCAAATAATCTCACTATCGACAACAAAAGCAAAAAAACCAACAAACGCATTTCCTGATTTCGTTCCGTATCAACATAAGTTAAATTCGTTTTGGGAAACGCCAGTTCGTTCGATTGTAACAAGCGCAAACTAAACTAATAACAATTTAACTTTCCAGTCGAATATAAAACGCGAATTGCTAAACTATGTCTATGTAGTACAGCACATAAAACGGTTAAGGAAACTAGTAAGACAATGCAGCAACATTTTAGCGTTGCGCAAAACTGGAGTGAAATTACAATTTGATTTATTCATTATTAGCACGTCCGAAAGTTCGGCGTTGTTGCTCAAGCCGCAATCGAAAGTTTTTTATTTCAAATTTTTAGTCGTACGTCAAGCACTTTTAGTTTGTAAATTAATTTATGAGAAACTCCCGGGCGCAAGTTTTCGAAACTTCGGCCATTCGACGAAACGATTATCCGAAGGAAGCCGTATAGGCCGCAAATTCGTTTTCTTCGGCGCAGCGGTTTTAAACATTCGTTTGGTAGAAACGCGTCCAACGTATATCCGCACGCGGATACAACGTAAAAGAGAAGAATTCGACAAATCGCACGCATGTCAAAAATAAAAATTAAACAAATATTATTACAATTGGTAACGTTTTTCCATTTATTAAAAAAAATTTTTTAATAATCAAAATTTAGGAATTTAATAAATTCAAGAGAACGCACAGTGGGGCGGGATACCGTAAAACGTGGCAGACTATTACAGGGCTTAAAAAAGTTAAAATAAAAATACCCCGCAATAATTGTATCTTATAGAAAATATGATCTCGTGACATTGATTGGTTGTCACATATGTTGTAATTTAGGACCTGTTTAACAAAAAATGTAATACGTAAAAAGTTATATAATGGTCAGTTTTTGAACTACAGTCAAACATGAGCTGTGATGGGCGAGTAGATATTGTTTGAGAACAATGTTTTTCGAACATTTCATAGTAAACCGTTATTTTTATTTATCACAAGAGAAATTTCATAAATATTTTTTATACGTACAAATTCATATATAGGGTGTCTCTGAAATTGGGTTTACAATAGGGGTAGGTACCTACCTATACTGAACTAAAAATTTCATCGCAGTAGGAAAAAATGTATTGCTTGTAGAATATTCGACTTATTTTGAAAACAAAGTTTATCAAGCAAAAAAATTACATTTATTATATAACGTACGTACTCAAAAAACTATCTTACAAAAAAAATAAAAAATATTACTGCTATTAAACTGTTCAAAAACTTTCACAAAACAAACTCTTACAAAATCTTCGTAAATAATTTTAAAAATAAATTAATAACTGAATAAAAGATGGCCTAATAAAAGGAAACAGATATAACAGAAAATGTTTCTTCTTCTTCATCAGGTAAACTATTCAGGTATTTTTTTCTATTGTAATTAAACTATTCTAATCGTAAAATTAAAATAAAATTACAGTTACAATAGAAAAAAGCGTTGTTTAGTCGTCTGATGAAGAAGAAACACTTTCCGATTCCTCTTCTTCGGGAGACAATTCTTCTGTATATCGAAAAATATTTGTCTCCAAGAGCATATATAAAACATCTGTATACAATTGCTTCAACTTTTTTTGTGGGAAACTAAACAGTTTACTAATTCAGCGATTTTAGAACACTGGCAAAAAACTTGTAAAATTTTTGAAGTTTTTCGGCTTTTTGCTACTTCTGCAATTGAAGAAGAATAGGGAAGAATGGAAAGTTACTTTAAAATATTAAAATCGGTCGAAGTTTACTTAAATTATTTTGCAATAAACACAGAGTCGGCTGTAAGCTTTATCTTATCAAATGTCTTATTATCTTCAAATGTCGCAGTAATTTTTTTTATTATACAGTAGCTGTATGTATTAGCTATACTTCTATGCAAAAAAAAGTAACCTGTACAGCTTGATAGTAAACTAAAAGTCAACGACAAGTTGATTTAGTGACATGAAGGAAATGAAATTTAATTACAAAAATAGATTAATTATAATAAACAAAATTAGGCTTATTAATTAGGCCAATTAACTTATTAAATAAGTTTATGTACCTGTAGACTTTGCATCCATCTCGATTTCGACTCACTTTTGTATTAATTATCTATATAAAACTAAACGAAGAACAGAATAACTATTTTGACGTGTAATAAACAATTCACACGAGTTTATCGGAATTGCCAGTTCTGCCTGTATTACACGGAAATATGTGATGATCACAGTAATTGCTTAATCGTATAACATCCATAGATGATTAAGCTATTATAAAATGAGTTTAAACGAGTAAATATGATATTTTAATTTTTGACTTTCTGCCACGTTTTACGGCATTCTGCCCCACTGTGGAACGTGGCATTTTTAAATGTAGATATAGGTAACTACATAAAGTCAAAAGTGGCATTTTTGACTGTTTTCGTTTTTGTTTTTGTTTTTGGTAGAATGGCACATTATAGACTCAAGTTTTCCTACCGCATGTGGGTTAACTCACTATCACGTTTTGGCCATTTACCATTTACAAGTGCAGTACTATTAATGTATCGTCTACTGTTTGTTTTTTTTAAATGCAATATGTAAATCGTTTTTTTTCGTATCCTGTAAAGTTGAGTCAAATGTTACTGAAGTTGTTTTAACTGTAAGTGATTCAATTGCAAACATACAATCCAGTCATAATCTAATAACTTTTTATGGATGACGTGCATCGGAATAAAACTTGAATGACCTATAAAGGACCTTACGGGATCTTTAAGGAGCTGGGCCCAACTGAATATAGCAACGAACCGTATACCGTTTGAAAGCTCTCAACGAGTACTACAACGTAGCTCCAAGCATAAGTCAGGAAAACGGAGAACAACATTTTTACGAGCATTCAAATGTTTTATGTCGGTTTTGTAACTAAAGACATTTATCGATAGAATTCATGAACAAGTACTAATGTGTTATATACTACAGGAAAACGCGCTTCGAGATCTACACGATGGTGACAAATTCAACAACCTAACTGGTGGTACAAGGGCACGTTCAATGCTTTAAATGAATTTTTATGCGGGCCCAGCAACTTGTATCCCGTTTAGGGAGATAATTCTGTAATATGAATAATCCATTTAAAGCATTAAAAGTGTACTTGTACCACCAGTTAGGTCACTGAATTTTTCACCTTCGTAAAGATCTCGATGCGCGCTTTCCAGTGGTACATGACTCATGAGGGTCCGTCGACGCGTACCTGCCCTAGACGGGATACAAGTTGCCGGGCCTGGACAAAAATTAATTTAAAGCGTTAAAAGTGTCCTTGTACCAACAGTTAGTACGTTGAATTTGTCACCATCGTGTAGATCTCGAAGCGCGCTTTCCTGTGGCATATAACACATTAGTACTTGTTCATGAATTCTATCGATAAATGTCTTTAGTTACATTTGAATGCTCGTAAAAATGTTGTACTCCGTTGAGAACTTTCAAATGGTATATGGTTCGTTGCTATCTTCAGTTGGGTCCAGCTCCTATAAAAACCCGTAAGGTCCTTTTAAGACAATCACAAAAAATAAAATGGTTGCATGAATATGAAGAACATAAGAAGTTCTACGGCCGATTCACTGAACGTCAACCAATCATCATCTACACAATTGTTGAGGTAATCGTTTCTGACGATCTGTGGTGATGGGCAATTGAAAAAATCGCGCTAGGCAATTTTTTAATCAATAAGCATCGCCAATCATCACAGAAACAATTGTTTCGACAATCATTTCTATAGAAATTGACCAAGATTAACGACATGCAATAATTGAAAAATTGGTTTTTAGCTTTTTCGGGTTTAGGAGTCACAGGAACTATTGTACAACTACAACAAAAAAGTTCGTATTTGCGCATATTTCATAATTATTCTATGATAGATTTACGTTGTGGAGTTGTAAAATTCAACACGCGCGGTTTCTAACGATAGATAACGATTTTTTTAGGATTCTTGTCTACGGAAGCTAACAGTAAGCAACATCGGCGTCGTGCCGCTTTCCCAAAGATCCAACGCATTAGGAATAATATAGCGTTTCTAAACGGTTGCAGTTAACGTGTTAAATGATATTCGGCGACCTGAATTTCGGACATTATATTTCACAGTTAAAACGGCCATAACGGACGTTCTTTTATGCGGCACGGTCTTTGAAAACTAAACTCGTTAACGTGAAGCTTTTCGCTGTCTTCAAAAAAGACGCGAACCTATGCGTTTCTTTTGTTTTTTGTCAATTCGTTTGACTCGCGATAAACGAAATCCAAAACGATTGTTTTAAACGCAAATTTTATCGTTGTTCCATCGAACCCGTCTTTTATCGCCGGCATGCCCGTTATATGAATGCAGTTGCAAAAAAATCCACCATGCGTCCAAACGCAGAAAAATGTTTACAAAGATTCGTGACATTTTTCTTGTTCTTCTACTTCGACAGAGAAAGAAATAGCTACTTGCTTGTCGTAATGAGCAACGACTAAATGTTGAAGATTCACTTATTAAACACATCACGTCACTTATAATAATAATAATAATACCATTTGACTTGTATGTAGTACCAAACAAATAATGGTGGTTTGTTAACGCATTAAATAATTATCTACACGTTCTTCATTGGCTCATTTTTTTTTCAAAAACTGCGACTAACTCAGTTTTTGATATGAAATCGTTGTTCTAATGGCAGAAATGTCTTCTAAAACAGAATTTCGAGCTGCCGCGAAAAAGAAAATTCGCTTTTCTTGTTAATTTAAATCAAGGTTATAATGTAACCGATCGAGTCCGGCACCAAACGGATCAATTTAAATCATTTCAAAACATAGAATTTGATGGTTACATTACTTGGCTAGACTAAAATAGGAACCTTGACATAAAGGCCAGGGTCGACGAATTTCCTCGTGGGTACCTACCGATCGTGACGTGGGCAGTACTTACAACAGTTAACGTTTAAAATCAAACTTCAAAAGGTTTTGTTAATGAGAAAATCAAATAGACTAAAGATAAGTGCCGGGCAAAATGTATTTGGCGTTCGATGACGCAAATTTATGAACGTCTACCTATTTTATGCACCTACCTAAAATTATCAAGATAACAAATCGATTAAGTAATAACGGTCCAAGCATTTTTGTCGAGCTGCCAATTACATCCGCGACATCGATAAAATTTCAAATTTTGCAAATACCTAAGCGAACTACCCATAATTTTTGTAAACGTTCGTCGAAACCAGAATTTGGAACTGTTAATTTAAAATTTTACATAAAAGCCATAACAGGATTCGTGTTTTAAAATTTTCGCGAGTTGTCCATTGTTTTATTAAACAATGTGTAAATAAACGAGAAAAATGCAGGGGAGCTTGTACAAAATTCCAATGCCGTGCGAAACGCTTATAAATTCTTAATAGACTCGGAGAGCTAGAATCCACGCAATTATAATTTAAAATAAGTCATTACCAACTGGGAAATTCCAATAAATATTCAATCGCGCCTACACAATCGTCAAACATTTTGGCACTGACCTTATCATTTTATCAGGTGTTTAGAGAAAAATTAATGAAAAATTCGTTAGACGTGACATTGACCCAATTTATTACCTAATAACCACGCATACGTGTATATATAAAACACAAAAACTTACTTAATAGATTAGATACAACTCGTCACGTTAAAATACACAGTTATTTTAACTGGAGGTGGTTATATTATAATTGGTCGCTTAATTATTGTAAATGTTTGTGTAACTTACGTTAAATAAAAAAAAATGTATTAGTTCATTTACTGTGTTTACACACAGTAAATAATAATTATTTACTTATGTTAGAACGGCAAGAGGATGGCGTTCAGTTTCGCTTTCGTGTAAATTTGGGAAAACATTTTTAGAAAGTCGAAATGTCCTTGATTTGGCGCCATTGCAATAATTGCATATTATCCTTGTTTTGCGCTCACCATTTTTTTTACATAAAATTTATAGCGTGCGTGACAAGCTTTGCATTTTCAACACAGAAAAATAGAATATTTGCTTAAAACCACTGTCTAATCATCATTAGTGTCATACATTATAACAAACGCGTTTATCAAATATTCATAACGGGTTTATAAATACTACAATAAATACAAAAGTTTGTTTTCGTACGAAAATCGATCTCGATTTATCTACTTATAATTTCATTTAAAAATCTATGACATAAACACTATAAATAATCATCAATGTGCGTACCCTGTAATAGGAAGGTGTGGCAAACAAACAGTCGAGAATTACCAAAACTTGAAACGCAACCTAATTTTCTTGATAGATCGTTGCAGTTAATCTCGAAACGATAAATGTCCGGAAAATTTAACCAGTTTTAAAATAAACGTCGTGCCTATTAACAAATCTGTGTCAAAGTAAAAGACGGGACTGATTTGTAGACAAAATAACTATTTTTACATGCTGTATATTATTCAGTTCTTAATTCCCCATCGTTTTACTAAAGAGACGCGCGAATCCAACTCGATAATTCTATAAATAATTGCGGAAGTTTGTTCCATTTTAAACGAGATATATCGGATTAAAACGCGCACGACGAGCAAAAGACAAAATTCTTGTCTTGTCTTAAGTACCTATTTATTAAACTAAAATAGACAAATGTAAAGTTGGAAATGCACGAACACCTCAAGAACAAAATAACGTTATCCGCAAAAACCGCAAAAACAATGACAATAAGCAAGAACAGATAAAAACAAAAGATATCTAAATAGAACAACAAAAACGAGGCATTCCAAAATATTTGGATAGTCCAACGCCAACTGAAATCACGGAATACTCACTCGCTCTGGAGGGCAACGAGAAAGCTCAAACGACCAACAACAACACAATTCTCCAATTCTCGGAAACGATAAAGAAAAAGCAATTGAAGTTTTCTCGAAACACGTCAAAAGTGCATTCGAACCTCTTTCCTTCGCAACCAATCAGCCGAAGAAGAAAATTCCAAAAATGGATCTGCCCATAACAAGCTTACGGGCGAAAGGAAGTTAAATGGATCACAACGAAAGAAATCGACATTGAAAAGACGCCCGAATTAGACCTAATCTCTGGAAAAATCCAACAGGAACTGGCATTAAACACTAACAAGTTTTATCTTCAATGCCATACACGAATCGCCCGTGATCGTCAAACCCGGAAAAACCAGACAACGTCTCCTTCTACAGGTCCATAAGCTTTCCACCTACGCTTTTCCAAGTTTTTTGAGAAACTGTATGTCAGGAGGCGCAAAATAATGCCTAATAAACCGAGACAATAGCGATGGCGTTTTGGCAGAAGTTGTTTTGACTATCTTATGCATCTAAGGCAAAGCATAAGACAAAATTTCGATTTCTTCAACCATGTAACCAAGTGCCGAGGTGTAGTAACCATGAAATGTGGTTACGGTACGCTTAATTCTGTTCGGAAGTTGCTTCGTCGACGCTCGTTTAACATCAACCAACCGAAGATTATGCTAAACGAGCGTCGACATAGCAACGTTCGTGTGGCCCCAGCCTAAGTCGTATTAACGTTAGCCACCTTTATGTTTGTTAAAAATTGGTTTCAACAAATCATTTAATTATTAATAATAAATGATATTGAATTTCTTCGTCATTCGACTTATCGTAAAATAGTTTTTTCGACTATTCGTAAAGTCTATGCGTTTTTAAAGCGGCGAGGTGTGCGCCTGTCTTTTGTATTTTCGCCTTCGATGGGGTCATGTTAACCCAGATATGCCTAATGTACTATATTTAGGACGGAATAAACATGGTAATACCTGCAAAGTTTAAGATATTCTTGAAAGTTTATATCCCACAAAATCGTTCATTATACCCAAAGCTTTGCGGGAAGCAAGATTATTCGCGATTTCAGAGTTTAAATTTGATTGTGTATTAACTTCAAAAGTGTGAAAATTGAAAAATGAATATTTACCGAGTGCAATTTGAAAAGTAAGTAAATTTTAGATACTAAAAATTAGAATAAATTTTTAAATTAGTGAATAGCGTAACAATAAATATTTATATTACTGGCTATTAAGTAGTAATTTATGAAGGGGAAAGAGAGGTGTACTATATGTAGTACATTAGGACAATATATAACTACCAACATCATTCACCATTCTCTTTCAGAGGACTATCTCTTCACAATGTTCTAACATGTAGAAGAAATTACACTACTTCCTCCCCTCAATGCAGCCACTGAGCTCACAGATGAAGATTCTGGCGCTGAAAATGACTTGACCATAAATAATCTACCTGCATCTCAATTACAAGCTCTTGCAGAAATCCAAACAAAATATGACAGTGACTTATCCTCGGATGATGAAATACCGTTATCATTATTAGCGGCAAGAATACCAAACAAAAAGCAAAAGAAAACAACACCTAAAAAAAAATTCACAATTGGATCAAAGAAGATTTACCTTCCTCGGCATCAGGATTTTTTAATGCTCATAATGCAAAATATTTCGAAAATCCATTAGAACTGTTTTCGATGTTTTTCGACGAGGAAGTAACAGATCTCATTGCGAGCCAAAGTAATAATTAAGCCCAACAAAAAAATCGCAAGCCTAACATAGACAAGCAAGAGGTCAAATCTTTTATAGGCGTTTTGATCCTTAGTGGATACATGCGTGTACCACGAAGAAGAATGTTTTGGGAACGTGAAAAGGATTGCCACAATGCCATGGTTACTAAAGTAATTTCCAGGGACAGATTTGAGTATTTGTTTTCAAATTTTCATGTTTGCAATAATCATCAGTTAGATCAAAATGATAAATTCACCAAAGTCAGACCTATTTTTGATTTGCTAAATAAAATATTTTTGAATAATTCACCGGTTGAAGAGATGCATTCAGTTGATGAAGCTATGGTTCCATATTACGGACATTATGGATGTAAACAATATATTCATGGTAAACACGTGCGCTATGGATATAAACTTTGGGTTGGAAGTACCAGATTAGGATATTTGAATTGGTTTGAGCCTTATCAAGGCGCTGCAACCAATATAAGTAAGAATTTTGCCTATCTTGGAGTTGGTGCAGGAGTGGTATTGGAATATGACCAAGCATTACGTGAAAAATGGCTAGACAGGAAATTTCACCTATTTTTTGACAATTTTTTCACTTCGATTCCCCTAATTGAAAAACTTACCGAATGGAATTTTTACGCCACCGGTACCGTTAGAGAAAATCGGTTAACAAATATTTCTCTGATCGATTCAAAGTGCATGAAGAAAAATCGTCGAGGAAGTTACGATTTTGCAAAAATTTTTGGTCAAAATATCATTGCAGTAAAATGGCACGACAACAGTCTGGTTTGTGTTTGTTCTCATTTTGCAGAAGTTAGACCGATTCATATGGTAAAGCGTTATTTTCAGGCAGATAAGAAAAATGCTCAGAGAAGAGCAGCCACATCTCATCAACATGTACAATTCCAATATGGGAGGCGTTGATCGTTCTGATCAAAATATAAGCTTATACCGAATTTCAATTAGAGGGAAAAAATGGTACATGTCTTTGGTAACACACTGTATTGACATGGCAATTGCACCGAATAAACGGTGGACAATTGGAACCAACTTAGCTTTGGAAGACGAATTGCTACAGGGTTATTAATCCAAAATAAAAAAGAGTCGCCTTACCAAAAAGGTCATCTAAGTAAAGTCAATCAGATCGATTTACGTTTTGATTGTATTAATCACTTCGTAATTCCCCAAGAGAAGCTAACCCGATGTGGCCACTGTCGCCAAAAAACCACTACAAGATGTAAAAAATGTGACATTGGTGTTCATGTCAAAGTGTTTTCTATCATTTCATACAAATAAATAATTTCGCTTAAATAGAGGTGTATTTTCCTAATGTCCTTATATATAGTACGGTCTAAATTACTTACTTTTTGAAAAAAAAATTATGTTTATAAATTTTTATGTTTTTCTTATATGCTAATGAATAATATTTTCAAAAAATTATTTTTGTTTTAATGTCAAAACATCGCTTAGGTATATCTGGGTTAAACAAAATTAGCTAACATTGAACAATGAGCAGATGATTTAATATTTTTTTTTCGACATGAGTATAAGCCTCGTTAAAAATGTAAAGGTCTAGACGTCTGCCCAACTGCATTTTTGGCATCTACGTTATCTTTTTAACACGATAAACAGCACATAACTTACTTACGTTAGAAGAGCTTTTTTCGAAAATTCTTTTCTGCACATTTTTCGATTAACGTGCGCTCAAACTACATTACATATCATCGTGGGTAACGAGCGGATCGTTTATTGTTTTGGACATCGGCTCCCTAAGACTTGGAGTTGGACGTGACGTGGAGTTTCGTGACATAACAATTTTATTAGTCGATTTAATTTTAATAACTGCATAAAAAGCAAATAAAGCGTTAAGGAAGTAAATATACTGATAAGAAAGTAGAACAACATGCACTTTTAAAAATCGAACGGCTCAAAAACAAGAACGATTAACTTCAAAGTGTAACAAAGTAACGAAGTCAAAAGTCAAATTCGTTGACCTACGCCAACAAAATTGATTTCGTCATATAATTATTATTAGTTAACAGAAGGTTGGAACGCATTTCATTATGGAAAAGTATTCAACGTATTCGATAAATCGATGCGAATGGAAACGGAAACTTACAATTTTCTAAGTCGAAGTTAACACAAATTAAACGCGACAAATACTATGCCTAAAATGTTCGAAATAACCTTTACACTTTGTCATACGTCCCGGCAATATCTTTTGTTTTCGCGTCGACATTTTAGATTATCCGGAAGATTTCTTCGAAAACAAACGCCTAATCAGCTAATTGATAAGTAAAGTTATGTTGTAAATTGTTCTTTTTTTATTAGTTCGGAGACGTCGATGTGTTCGGTCTTTATGCTCGTAAGACTTTTTTTTTTGGAAAAACACGTAACAAAATACGCACTTCTTCTAATCGCAAGCTCAAGGCCTCTTAGGAGAGGAGCTCGATTTAAGGTTCAAATTCGCAAGTTTTACGGAAGCCTCCCTAAAATTTACGGCCGAAATAATAATCTTGGAAATTTGATCGTGGCATTATTATATTATTTTATATTTTGTACAAAAAATGTTTATTTTGTACAAAAAAATAAACATTTTTTTTGTAAATTTTTTGACTGTAAACTTTAATTAAAGTTCCGTAAAACTTGCGGATTTGAACCTTAAATCAAGCTCTCATAAGAGGCCTCAAGTTCAATTATTATTTTTCCCATTGTCGTTCAGGAGATAGCGAGCACATACAAACAAATAAAATAAATAAACAAACAAGAGCGACTATTCTGTTCAAATAATACTTTCTAGTGCGTGAACACACATTTATCGACCGATAATGGTGCTTAAAAGGTCGTTAGAGATTTTTTTCACAATTACGTTTTTAACAAAGATTAAAAACTGTAATCCGGCAAATGTACGTTCTTTCGTACCTGTCAAAGGGAAAGTAATTAAAAGTTACGATCAGGATAAAATAATTTCATAAATGGAATAATAACTAAGGTTAATTCGTGAAATCGCTTTGTTAATTACGAGTCACAAACAACGTGAAAATTATTGAAATAAAACGGGCGCCCGACGAATTCGTATTGTTTTTTTTTCGTTAAACGTTAATCGTTCATAAAAATCATCCAATTAAACAAAGCGTCAGTCGTCTTAGCACTTTTTATTCGTGAATTTAAACGAATTATGAAACGAATCGGAAGCTATTTTACTGCATACCTGCGCGCCTCGACGAAAAATAAATCGGACGGAATAATCGGATGGACGTAACGTACGTACGTACGTCTACTCCGTATTTCGCTCAAAATAAACATTGGTATCGAGACCGTTCAATTTCAATTGTGAAATAAAGTGGAAAATAGTTTTTAGTTTCGTCTTGCCCTTTAAATGGATAGAACTGTCGCACGCATATTTTCATTTCGTGCTACACCGAGACGTTCCCGTAAATGCTTCAACATTTTCAGAAACCACTCCGAAAGCCCATCTTTGCGCTTTTCCATCTTCCCACGCGTTTGCTTTAAAATTTCCTTTATATTAAAACTGTCCCCACTCGACTTTTTTATTCGTTCCGGATCTTAAAAAAAGTTTCAGTTTTATACGTTACTCAATTTCGCACCCTTCTTAAGGCCCGTAAAACATCTCGTCGAACACGATCTAGACTTTGAAATGCCACAATTTATTGGCGTCGATGGCGTGGATTTTGAAGAACGACGTGTAATTATCGATTTTTAAACTTCCGCGTGTGCCCGTTAATTAAAAATTAGATTTGTTGCGTGACGACGACCGATTTTGATGCTCGCAAAAAAAAATAATAAATGACCACCGATGTGTCTAACAAAAAATAAAGATAAAATTAAAAAAATGTGCAGGCCGGCTTTCAAACGAAAAATTGTTGCAGCTTATAATTTTATAAATTTAACTTCGAGAACCTTGAACGTTTTTAACCTATTTTTATGACAAATATTTTGGCTTTAGACCAACTCGGCTCCCTATAGATTCTCGCTCGGTATGCACACAGTTTTATGTGCTTTACACGACATACTGCAGAATCAAATTGTTTCTAATAATAGACATCTTCGTAACAATTTCTAATTCAATCTGATAAAAAAATGTGGGGCGCTGATGCAAGACAATTTAAGTTGATGATAAAAATCATCCAGATTGATCGAAATGTGTGGATCGGCTGTCTGAAATAATGAGCGAGGAAAAAATTGAGATCGTTAAAGAGGAAAAAAGAAAGGCCTCGGGGCATGTTCGTTTAATATTCAAGGTAAAGAAAAGGTAACTTGTGTAATCATTTCTTATGAAACTGCAGATCTCGTCACTCTTTTTTCTTTTTGTTAATAAATCGACATTGTGTAAAAATATTTGGATATCTCATTATAAGCGCACCTAATCAGTTTTGTGACGTTAAAATTTTAATTAGAGGTTACTCTACGTTGAACAAAAATTAAATTAATATTGTAAAATAATAAAAACTATCGAAAATAGAGAGAGAAATGTTTTTAGTTGAACCTGACGTCATCGGTGCATCCGATTGTGATCACTAAAAGCGACAGTGGCGCAACTGATTTTTTTATTAATTAATACACGCCACAAAACGCACAATAATTTTACCTTTTTCCGCAAAAAGAATTGTTAGAGCCCACAATAACAAAGATCGGCCCCACAATCAGTTCAAAATTTTTGATCGACCGCCATTTTAAAATGGCCGTTTTAAATTGCACTTAAAACACGCTCATTGTTTCTGTCGCACCCTGTACGTCCAGTATTTTGTCGGCGGTTCTGCAAACTATGGACAACCAGGACAAACAATTTCTCCTTCTTTTTGCGTATTGGTTCTTTTTTTATTGGTTACTTCTCTTTCCTTTGACGTCCATTCCCGTTTCTTCCATTGTGGGATTAAATGCGAGAAGTTATAACTCGACATCTTGCTCCCATCAACTTGCCCCCCCCTAAATCTGCTTCTTACCAAAGATATTTCAGCAAAATTACATTAAGTTGACAATTAGAAATCAACAAGTGCCTACGTAAATATCTACGGATTATCGTGCGCTTTACGGACTCGGCCTAGTGACCAATGAGCGTTAAGTATCTACGGTTTGAAACCACTCTGAAGTCGAGCGGCACAGCACCGTGCCGTGTTTTTTTCCTGTTCGGCGAGTAATTTTACGGCGAACATTGTCGCTACCTTGCAATTGCTGTAAAACCCTAATTTGGTGCCACCGATGCTTATAACAGAACCGGCGATTAACAATTATTTTTAGCTCAAATATATCTACTTAGCTTTTGTGTCGATAACTAATAAAACGTAACTTTAAAATGTTATTGCATTACTTAATAACCTCGATTTTCTACCTACATCAAGCCTACTACCAGTTTGAAGATTATTTTCATAAATATTCAATTAAAAAAAGTCGTTTTTCAAATAATGGACACAAAAGGAAATTCGGGCGATTCTATAAAATACGCGTATATTTCCGAAAAGATCGGCGCAACAAAAGCATTCGTGACTAAATGTTTAAAAATGCATTGACCTTTTAATTCGTTTTATCAACATGGCAAACAAGCATTTTTCCAGTGTTTTATTCTGTGCATTCCTCGAATTTCAGTTGAATTATTGGAAACTTATTAATGGTTCGTTGAAATGTCAATAACTTATACGGGGAGTTGGTTCATATTGTAAGAATAATTTTACCATATTTCGCAATCTTGCCAAAAAATGCCAACACCTTCTCGATAACTTGTATTAAGAACAACCTTTCATTAGTTACTCGTCGTACGACAATGTGTGGATTTAAAAATATGTATTGGCAAATCGACAAATTAGTTCAAGTAAACAAAATATCAACTAGATTTAAAAAAATTAAACAGGAGTAGTAAACTGTAGTTTAAACCGTAGATTATCCTCGGTTATCATTGTTGTCACTATACAGAAATGAACAGATTTCAAGCTTCGGTCAGAATTTAGACTGGAATTTATTGAAAAATAAACGACCGACATTAAACGACTAGGGTAAACAAGTGTAATTTAAAACGTGATACTTCCCAGAAACTCAAAATTTACATTTTATCTTGTACCAACCCTTCTCGAAATCAACGTCTGCGACAAGTGTCTAACTTTCCCCCCTTCACCCCTCCTTACAGAAAAATAGCCGCGAACCTAGACGCGCCCGCGGCGAACGCCTCTTTTGTCACGTCCTCGTTACGGTGTTGCTCGAAATTATCGAATAGCGAAAACCTACCCCGTGTTGCAAGAAAATAAAGCGATATTTCTGATTGACGAGCTACCTCGCGATGAGTAGATATATAATTTTTCTATAATAGGTGCGGTCGAGTGCAAAATTAATGTCGCACGGGGCACGACGAACAAAAACTACAAAAAGTAATTACGACGAATAAGAAGATTTACAAAATACAAAGTTGCCGCTCTAAATACACCTGCTGTTCATAATTTGTTCGTTGTGTCGTGCGCGTCCGCGACATTAATTTTGCACACGACTGTACCCATAATGCCTAACATTTGAAATTAAAATTTAGCAGCAAGCGTCATCGTAGATATCGTACGAGATAACATTCACGTATGTACATACAAAGATAACCTCCAGTATCAGGAGGATTACCGTTTTGTATTTAGCTTTATTAATTTCGGTACTCGATAATGACGCTTTGTACATTTATAATTACCAGTAATTATATTACAAAAATTTTTAATTAAGGCGAACAAATAAAAAAATACACACTTTAAAAACATTTGAATTGTTCGAATTAATTAATCTAATTATGTTTATCTTTTGCATATTCTGGTTACGGGTTTTGACTATTTCTTGCAACATATATAAATGCTGAAAATCACAATATCTTCTATTATTGCAATTCGTTTTAGTTTTCATTAAAAACATCGGCAAAACTGCAATTCAATTTAACCATCGTTTTTCATTTTATTATCTAAAAACGTTCGTGCTTAAAAATCCGATAGCAAAACATAAAATTATAGAAATCTATGAAACAATTTTTGTTAGTAACAGTTGATAAACCGGCAAAACGAAATTGCTTTTTACGAGATAGATTATCACCACGTATGATAAAATTATGTAATATTTCCGGCCATCGCCGCAGGCAGCGACTAATACCTACTTTTCATTTAATTTTTTTAATTAAAAATATTAAACAAGAGGAATTTTCGAAGGGAAAAAAAACCAAAATTAATCTAAACGACCTGCATTTTCGCAACGCCCCGTATAAGCAAGCAGGTGATAAATTTTGTTCGTTAGAAAAATTCGTCAAGGATATTTGTCACGTAATAATAATAATATGTACCTAACTATACTATTAAATAACAATCCTTACCAATTATTTTCTATTGTAACGTAGCAGTAAAATTATTAAATAAAGTGCAAAATAATTTTAAAACATTATTTTTATAAAGTTTTATATTTACGTGAATTGCATTTCTGTTTGATTAGAGTGGACAAGCAAAACAGTTAATTATTTATCGTTCGACAAGGAAAATTTTCGTCTTCGACCTCACGCCCCCGCCAGCCCCTCCTCAAGTTCAACACAATTTTGAACGCGACATGCCCAAGTAACATTTATACTTGAGATAAGTTGACTTATACAAGCTATGCTTGAAATGACCTTGTTAAAGACTTGACTAATATAATTATTCAAACTCAACTTAAAAGAACCTTGTAAAACACTTCGATATGTTTGAAAAACTCTTGTAGGTAAAATACTTACGTATAAACTTGTATACAAGGAAGAAAAATTAAGAACTATTCAAGAAATTCATTATTCAAGTACAAATACCTAATTAAACCTCTATTCAAGGAAAACACTTAAGTCTTATTCAAAAGTTCTTTTTATAAACTAAAACTTAAATAATTTCTTGCTTAAAGTTTTTTCAAGATCATATTTGGAAGCGTTATACAAATTTTATTAATTTTGCGTTGCCGAATCTCGTATAAAGAAAAATTGTAAGTGTTATACAAAATTCCCAGAATAATAAATAACTTAAATAATATTTTATGCAAGTTGCACTTACACACTATATACGCGTGCGCGAATTATAGTTATCAAATATAGGTATGTATAGCGCTTTTTCTTGCCTTCGAATTTACATTGTATAAAAAGTATTTACAGATAAAAATGGACGCATTTAAATTATGGAAAAAAAAATTAAAAGGTCAGGCCACTATTACCGAAAGGTAAATAAACAGTTTTCAAGTTTGATTATAGAATCATCGTCTTTTGCTACTTCAAATTTGTCATCTAAGAGATTATTGCCAGCAATACCTCAATCGTCCAATAATAAATGCCTAATTAATAATGAAACTTCAGTATCCAATGATAAAACTAGTAATTTAGGTTCTATACCGACTGCTAAGTAGATATATTCGATATATATATATATATATATATATATATATATATATATATATATATATATATATATATATATATATAGACACACACACACACACACACACACACTTTAATTCGCACCTGTGATTTATTGACGTATTATAGGGGTTGTCAGCGATGAGTCACCTGAAGATTACAGACAAAGTGCCTATGAATTTTACGCAGATGACGAGAGTAGTGATAATAGTATTAATCGCATCATATACGATGATGATAGCAGTTCAGCGGCTGTAGATGAAAGGAGCCAAAATCTTTACATGAATATAAGACATTGGGCGCTAACATTCAACATTAACCACTCAGCAGTAAAAGAGTTGCTCAAAATCATTAATAATTGTTTTGATAAAGACGCGTTGCCACAAGATCCACGCACGTTAATGGAAACTCCTCAAACGGTCGAAATTATACCATTGGGTGATGACGAATATTGGCAAAATGCTTTGCGGTTTTGTTTGGAAAACTTATTCTCAAAAATATCTAAGCCTATAAATAAATCCTATAATATAAGCCTATAATATAATAGTCTATCATTAAATATAAACATAGATGGACTGCCAATATTTAAAAGTGCCAAAAGCGAGTTTTAGCCCATTCTGGCCAATATTGCCGAAACAAAAACCATTGGTGATCGGAATATATTATGGAAAATCTAAGCCATCGGATCTGCGCTTGTATTTGATTCCATTTGACGGAATATATGTAAATAATCAAAAAAAAAAAAAATTAAATAAAAATTGTAATAGGGTAAGTAAGGGAAATGTGAATTCAAACAAAAAACCTGGACAAATTGATTTGTAAAAATTATTTTTTTCTGTTTGTAATATGTCTTCTTATATAGAGCTTGAACTAATGAACTTGATTACAATGTTATTCATGTAAAATATTTTAGGATTACGCAAAACTTCTGAAATAAGTCTTATATCAAGTGTTACTCAAGTTCATTACCTAAGAACTTTGTACTTGACTAAGCCTTGCATACCTTCCTCATGTAAAACTTTATTCATATATTCTTGTATAAATCTTTATAACATATT
This sequence comes from Rhagophthalmus giganteus, assembly GCA_036326145.1. Taxonomy (NCBI): domain Eukaryota; kingdom Metazoa; phylum Arthropoda; class Insecta; order Coleoptera; family Rhagophthalmidae; genus Rhagophthalmus; species Rhagophthalmus giganteus. The sequence goes on along the minus strand of JARFJA010000036.1, from coordinate 10,800,402 downwards.
CTTGAATAAAGACCAGTTCAAGCCGCATTCCAATCGCCCTTTTTACTGGCATTAGCCCTGAATAATACTTTATACTAAGAAAATTCAAGTCGCATTTCTTGAATAATTTCTTATAAAAAGCTTTAGACAACATTTATTTAAGCAAAATTGTTACTTGGGTGGTGTGGTGCGTTCGGTCAAAACGTCCCACGTATTTTATCGGCAGTCTCCCAAAACAGATGCAACCACTTTTCTTGGTGCAACGTTCGAACGTTCCACGTCTAAAAACTGAAGTGGGAGAGCGGGCGTTATGAAATTCTTTTAAACGCAAAGTTGCCATTAAATCGGGACACACATAAACGTTTTCAACACGTGCAATTTAAACGGACGTGGGGCGCTATTACTAATTTCTACAACGAACCCATCCGGATCTTCGTCTGTTTAAAAAAAAAACGCTCAACACCTATGATAAGTACTACATGACATTTTTATTATTACATTTCCTTGTGTATAATAAAATCTATTTCGCTGATTAAATAATTTTAAATAAAAACCTATGAACTTTTCTAAGTAAATCCAGTTTCAGTTGACTAAGCGTCGAAGCGAAAGTTCTTGGTGTCGACTCGTTAACACGCTGGCCCTGCTTACGTGACGTAATATGTTCGTTAACCACGTTTTAATGATTATTTAAATCCTAAACTGTTATCTAGGGGTTGCTGATAATTACAAATACAGGATTAGGTTGATTTTACGGCACACGAAGGCCTCGTTCTACATACTGCATCGTAGATGACGTTGTTTTAAAATTAATTACCTACACGGGAAATTCAACGATTATCGTAAATCAAATGATAAATATGAGTAATAACTTCATAAATAGGTAATTGAAAAAATTCTGACAATGCAACGCTCGACCCTCATGCGATAAACCAAACAAATTGTATTTTGTGATGCGAGTTACGCAGCGTCGCACATTTTGAACAAAGCAAAATGTCTTTAAAACATTGCGTTTCGTGTTGTTCGAAAATAATTCGCTCAATAAGAAGCGGGTAACGCATCTTCATCGCAAAATACAATACATTTTCCTAATTTCATTATTTTTCCAATAATCTTCCTTCAACCGGTAAAAGATCAACCTGTAGCGCATCGATGCCCGAAAATGTTTGTAACCAAAACGATGACTTTCACACTCATCAAATCAGAGATAACTTTAAACTAAACTAAAATATTGAATTTAGATTGTAGTGTACGTATAATTAGAACTATGACCTCGACTAAAGCTTCTTCAAATAATCTACGAGAAATGCGATTCGATTTTTATAAAATTTTAAATATTTTTTTAAATTTATAAAAATCGTCAGCGATTCTATCGCTGGACGAAAATTGAAAAACGGCGGAGAAAATATTTTGTTAGAAGATTAGAAATTGGCCTGACGTGCGAAGAGCCAAGAGAAGATGGGGAACGCGCCTTTTAAGAACCTAACGCCCGATTGATTATGATGACAATCAAGAAAAATGTAGAGGAAACGTTTCCAAAAAAAATAATTTTACACGAGGGGTAAATCTCCAAAAAAATTATGTACACAAGACTCCCAACGATTAAAGACTTCCAGAGATTTTCGAGGATCTCCAGAGACTTTCAAAGACTTCCAGGGATTTTTAAGAATTTACAGGGACTTTTAAAAACTTCCAAAGACATCCAGGGATTTTCAAGGATTTCCAGAGACTTTCAAAGACTTCCAGGGATTTTTAAGGATTTCCAGGGACTTTTAAAAACTTCCAAAGACATCCAGGGATTTTCGAGGATTTCCAGACTTTCAAAGACTTCCAGTGTTATGTTTACAAGACTTCCAACGAGAATTACCCTCGATTTTACATTTCAACATTAAATCAATTAATTATTACCTCTAACGTCATTTTCAAACGTATTACATACGTATTACTTTTGAAAGTTCGCCAATATCTCTATCGATAAGAAAATTCTAGCCCTTCAAAATAATGGTTGGTTTCATTTTAAAAATTCGAATAGGAGCAGTCGATAACAGAAATTTTTTGGGGCGCCCACAGCGATGGCCGATCGATGCGGCACGAGCGTTGTTAATAAAACTTTTTTCATAAACAGCTGAAAGTTGTTCGTGAAAGGGAAAAGGTCTTCCGATAACAATGGCATTGCCTTGGGCATTGCAGATCCCGTGCTGTGTTTACCGTCCATCAAGTCGGACTGTATAACTATCGATGATAAATTATTATCGAAGGTATGCGTGGAGCTCCGATAAATTGAAAATTCTGCACGTTTGTCTATACCTTTTATCCTATCATTTTGTTTACACATCTCTCGCCCTTTAAGAATTATCATGGGCTAAAGCCTCATCGGTGGTATTTTTTGGGACTCTCCGTGTACAGCAAATGAGGAAAATAAAGAATATTAAACTGAAATAATTTAAAAATACGTCTTATATTCGGGGGGAAATTCTTCGTCGAATATTTCTTCTACCCACCCCTACAATATACCTATGTAAGTATCGGAAATTTTCGAAATCAGGTAAATATTTGAAAAAGTTCTGTCACTTGAATTTTACATATACTACCGATAGTTACGGGATGTCAAAATACCACGTCAAAATAATGCCACAAGTTCCTATAATTTTTTTTCCTACGGCTCTCCCCTGTTGAGATATTCGCCCTCAAAGTTGAATAAAATAAAATTCGATTTTTTAAATACCTACCCAACATTTTTATTTTTCGTTGAAAATTAATAATTTCTGGCGCGCACACGTAATAAATATTGGTCTTTGAAAAGGCGCGGTAGGGTTTTTGATATCGGCTTAAGAGAGCCAGAGACGCACCACCCCTAATCTTTCTAAATACAAAATATTTCAGAGGTTCGAGTTTTTAAATTTTTAACATTTTCAGATGAAAAAGCTACTCTTGTTTACGCATACGCAGAGTATCTTAGATATTATTTTTAATTCGAAATTATTTAATAGTTCAATGAGGAAGCGTCGACCGTAGGGAAAAAAATTATAGGAACCTATGGCATTATTTTGACGTGGTTTATGCGCTCCCGAGAGATCTCCATTTTCTGGACATCCTGTATTGCTATAGAATTCGAGTGACGAACTTTTTCAAGTATTTACACCTGTTATACCCTTAAGAAAATTTCGACACTTACATACATTGTAGGGGTTGGCACGAAGAATATTTGACGAAAAATCGACGATTGCTCGCTCCTCCCCTCCTCGGGTATACGAAATATTTTTAAACGATTTCAATGTAATATTCTTTATTTTCCCCATTTGCTGTACACGGAAGTCCCAAAAAAATACCACCGATGATCATTTAGTACCGCTACAACATCATACAGGTACCGCAGAATTCCTTATAATAATTTGAACAAAAATTTGCTTTTTAAATTTTGAAAATAAGTTTTTTTCTACGGAATTTTTGGAATAGACCAAATTAGCCAAATTCGAGCAAAGGCACATTTCCGATGGTTACCCGGCTGTGGCGTTTGCGATGAAATTTTTAGTTAAAAAGTGAGGACAAACATTTCTATTACGATTAGGTAACCCTTGGTAATAAAAATCCTGTCAGAAACGAAGAATTCGTCATAAAATTAATTCGAATTTTTAACTATCCAAAACCAACGCATAAATACGTAAATAGGTATTTTCCAAACATACATAGGATTCGATATTTTATTGAAATAAATCTTTTATAAGACCTTTTAATGACTTTAATCGGACATTCTAGAATGAATGGTATAAAAATCTTAAAGAAGCAGTACAAGGCAATCTGGGTGTATCAAGGAAGTTTTCTGAATGGAAAGTTAAATGGTAATTAACCCTTGCGAATCCATATGCATGTGAAATTCAGTTGCAACGAACGCGTAAAGTTGAATAATCATCAAGGAAAATTTTAGAAATTTCACAAATATTTATTTGATTATTTAAATAGAATGCATAGATTAACCTTCGTGAAAACGTGCATAAAATTTCCGATTTGGACCATTAAAATTCTGAATTTTCATTTTCGAAAAGTGGGCACTTCCGGAATTGCCGCAAAAACGCCAAAGTTTTAACAAATAGTTATCGTAAGCACTTAAAAAAAAATTCTCGGTCGTTAGTCAACAACTGCGTTCAAAATTAATACCTTTTATCTTGCGAGAAACACCTGTAAAGTATTCTAATCTAAATTGCTCCCGATTAATTACTATCTTTGAAGATAATCGATCATTTTATCTTCGTATTTACTGCATCGTAGGATTTGTACGATAACATATTGATTATTGCGTATAAAAAATTACCTGTGATAAATCCTGCAGGTGGAATTGTTCACTCGTTTGTCGCTGGCGTGCCTTCGACGGTCCTCGAAGAGGTCCTTCACGGCCGTGACGCCCAACACAAACATAACGGGAATCATTGCAATTTCTTTGCCGAAAGCGTTAATCGCGGGAAACCAATTAAGCAGCACAATAAAAATAAAATATAAGTTAGCCACTCTATGAAATTGTTCTAATAAATTTCTCGGTAAAAACGACAATAGGGTGTATTTTGTAGTCCGCACTCTATTGTCGGTCCTATTGCCGTTCGGGTGTTCCTTTCGCGGAGTTTTCGGAGGAACCGTGTGATTAGGAACTACGATACGATAACGTTCTTCTTGATCTCCGCGGGGAGATCTCCTCAATATTAAACATAGCAGCCGTTGCCACAGCGACGGAGGAGACGAACGTCTCAACGTGTAAATGGATTCGGAACGGGACGCCTGTCTGGAGTGTCCTTTCGCGGAAGCCCTCGAACTGCTGCAGGTCACTTTTTCGCTCTCTTTGTGTCCGGGCGGAAGAATGAAGTCCGTTTTCGAACCCACTCTACTATGTCCCGGACGTAATCCTCCAGCATCTGTTATTTGACCTTGCGAAAACGCTCTCTGATGGCCTCGTGCCGTTTTAAGTGCCGACGGTCGACCGACCGCGGCCGCGGAACCGCTGCCTCCGAGGGTCGTGTTCCCTCCGTGGCTCGCACTACGTCCGTGTCCGCGAACTTCTGGAAATCTAGCCTCTGGAAAAGTGTACGTGGCACACTGTGCGACGCGTTGTGCCGCCGAAAGGTCTTTTTGAACGTCGGTCGCTATTAAATTTTCTCCGTTTCCAGTATTCGACATCTTATTAACATCTGGCAGTGCAAACCTGTTCCCGTTAAATATTTGCCATTCGACGAAAATTTACTAAAAGAACGCGTTTGCCTCTCTTTCTCATAACTGCTTATTTCATAAATTAAACTGCACTCCCAACAATCGCGAAATTAAAACGCTCATTCTATCGAATAAAAATAAACACTTCGATACACACGTAATAAGAATTTAAAATGTTAAATACACGCAACACATAACCATAATCTCACACGTCTCGACTATGACAACTAAAAGTTCCGTATCCCCCACATCGCAGTGTGACTAATTCAAGTCTACCGTGGCACCATCTCTGACTATAACGACACACCACCGTTACCAACATTAAAACTAACATTAAAATTCGAGATAAATTTGCACTCGATTTCGTTTACAATTAAATAAACACAAAAGAAAACGACGTATTACAGTTAATATTATACAAATTGAAATAAAATCGAATTATTTTTTTTTTAAATTAAATTTAGAAAGTTCTGGTGACATTTAGCGCTTTAGCGTTACAATCCTTTTCATCGACGTCGGCGTTTTCTGCGCAAAGAAAGATTACCGTTCGTAGGATCGGCAATTAAAACGCGTTTACCGTCCTTTTATCCAGTTTTCTCGTCAATATCGTACGATGGATGAAGAATACGACGCTATCGTTTTGGGGACCGGCCTGAAAGAGTGCATTTTGAGTGGAATGTTATCGGTATCCGGCAAAAAAGTTTTACATGTCGATCGTAACAAGTACTACGGCGGGGAGTCGGCCTCTATCAGCCCCCTCGAAGAACTTTTTGCAAAATTCGGTACGTCTCCTGCTCCGAAAGACGACTCGTACGGACGGGGCCGCGACTGGAACGTCGATCTAATTCCAAAATTTCTTATGGCCAACGGTCAACTAGTAAAATTACTTATTCATACCGGGGTCACGCGTTATTTGGAATTCAAATCGGTAGAGGGTAGTTACGTCTACAACGGCAATAAAATATCAAAGGTAAGTCGCCACCTCGAATGCTGAGATGCTTCGATAAAATTCGAGCATATGTTTGTAACCGAAATTTCTTTCTGTCGCAGGTTCCGGTGGATCAAAAAGAAGCGTTGGCATCAGACTTGATGGGCATGTTCGAGAAGAGGCGGTTTCGCAACTTCTTGATGTACGTCCAGGATTATTCGGAACAGGACCCGCGCACGTGGAAAGACTTCGACGCCAACACCCACAATATGCAGGCCCTTTACGAAAAGTTTGGACTAGATAAGAATACTCAGGACTTTACAGGTCACGCCCTAGCTTTACATAGGAACGACGATTATCTACACATACCCGCAATTACTACCGTCAAACGTATCAAATTGTATTCGGAATCTTTGGCCCGGTACGGAAAGTCTCCGTATTTGTATCCAATGTACGGACTTGGAGAACTGCCACAAGGTAACATTTTTATATTTTACACTTCATTAATTGTTATTTTAGTTGATACATTTTGATTTTGATACGGTAGTCGCATAACAGTTACATGATCGGCTGTTAAACCGTAATCCTTGTTTATTATAATTAGGTAACTTTACAATTTTTTTATATAAAAGAAATACCACAAATCAAACCATGCTTAAAAAGGGAAATTAGTTGTTAAAAAGTCCTTTAATTATTTTTAAACAACTATTTAAAAGTCGTTTCTTTTTAACTCTTAACCGCCCACAGTATGTGCAGTTATCTTAATGTACCAAAAAAAATTTCGTATGGAAATTACGACCCATTTTATATTACGAAATAAAAACAAAATTCAATTTAAATTTTTCCACATACAATTCGTACAAAACTACGTTAATTTAAAATCTCGAAACTTAAAATAATACAGTTGAAAGATTACAAAACAAAGGTAGCGAAATTGCATTTACGCTTCATTTCACAAGAGGAATTCGAATTAGCATTTCCAAAGATGATGTTGCACTTTGTTCATTCTTTGTTCTCTATTATACTACAGGTTTTGCTCGACTTTCGGCAATTTACGGTGGCACTTACATGTTAGATAAACCAATTGATGAAATTGTCGTGGGCGAAGGTGGGCGTGTAATAGGAGTACGTTCGGGCACCGAAATTGCCAAATGCAAGCAAGTTTATTGTGATCCCAGCTACGTTCCCGATAGGGTGCGCAAGAAGGGCCGCGTGGTCCGCTGCATCTGCCTCCTAGATCATCCCATTCCCAATACGAAGAATGCGCTGTCGACGCAAATTATCATTCCTCAGAAACAAGTAGGTCGTAATTCTGATATTTACGTATCGGTAGTCAGCTACACCCATCTGGTGGCTCCCAAGGACTGGTTCATAGCTATGGTGTCGACGACCGTGGAGCACGAAGACCCTGAACTTGATATCAGGCCAGGTTTAGACCTCTTAGGTCCCCTTAAGCATAAGTTTGTCTCTATTTCTGATTACTTCGAACCGACCGATAATGGGTTGGAATCGCAAATCTTTATTTCAGAAAGTTTCGACGCCACCACGCACTTTGAAACCACTTGCTTAGACGTACTGGATATATTTAAAAGAGGTACCGGCGAAGAATTCGATTTTTCGAAAATTAAACACGAACTCGGCGACGAGGATTTTCAATAAAATAGCATAAAACATGCGAGGAAACTAGAAATCTTTGTGCGGAGTTTTTATAGATTTTTTTTATGTATACTGCTATCTACTTACTGTATTCTTTGGTGCACAGACTGCGGTGTTTCAGTATATCATTCTCTATTAGTTCAAAGTTAAAATATTTCTATATATATATATTTGTTTAAGTTTTTTTTTTATATATAACTTAAAGCTAAATATAATTAAAAAATAAATTAGTAGGCAAAAATATAGTAGTTTTGGAGATATTAGGGAAATTCGGGATGTATGTTGTCAGCTTATAAACATGAGATTATATTTTGGAAGTTGCATTTATTAATTACGCTAAGTGAAACTTGTAACATTTTAGTTTTACGTTCAAATTAGATGCATGTTTAACATATAAAACAATATGACTTTGATATGTACTATGTGATGTAAAATTAAATATACCAAAAATGAAGTGTTTACACGGTATATTGTCTCACTGAGCTTTTTCGCATTCAATTATTAGCGTAGCATTGTGCTCACGAATGTTTCTAGCTCGTGCTTTGTGGAATTGTTTTATGTTATGTAAGCCCGATAACGTATCTGTGCGAAATTGTAACATGGATAAGTTATTAGGCGTACCGTTTCAAAAACCCTTGTAAAGAAAATTACAATAAAAGCTTCATAAAAATGTTTTATTTACTTTGCGATCTTTAAACAATACAAATTATTATCGCGACATCCTACATACACATTAGTTTGATCCACAGCAGGAGAGGAAAATATCTGCCCCGGTAGTTGTAAAAATTCGATTATCGTTCCCGAATCGCAATCGATCACATAAATCTTTCCTTTGTTACTTGCGGCAATTATGTACGCATCTTCCATTATGCACGGAGTCGCATTGATACCGGAATCTAACATTATTTTATATCTTAATTTGGGAACATTTTCGAGAACCTGCACGCAATAAATGTGGCGATCCTCGCAACCGAATATCATTTTATCGTCGTGTTTGATCACCGAAGAAAACACATTTCCTCCGACTTCGAACGTCCATTTCTAAATTAATTGTTATTTCGTAAGTGTGAAACGAACAGGCTCGGTTTACTTACCTCGTCGCCTGTACAGCAGCATAATGCACGAACAGTTCCTTCGACATCGGCCCAAACGATGTTGTCGGTAGGGCCGCAACATATGCACGGGATGAAAATATCGGCGATCCAGTACACGTTTTCCAGCGCACGCAACCGTCCGATTCGGATATGCATAGGCAAGTGCCGAAAGTTGTGGCTATGTAAATTTGTTTTTTATGAACAAGAGGACTGGAGGTGATACTTTCGTTTAGTGCGGTTTTCCACATTAAATTTCCAAACTAAAATGTAAATGATGAAGCGATTACACTATCGGCAAAGTTAAATAATATGGCATATTGAAATGCTGGCAAGTCGGTTATGAAATGAACACCCTGTACACAGTATGTCTAATAAGTTTTTATTTTTTTTACACAATTAACGGTGCCTTTCATATTTGAACTGTTTGGAGGCACTAATCTCTTATTGCAGATTTTTTGAAAAAAAGTTGTTCTTTATAAAATTGGCGCTTCTCCCGAAACTAAAAATGCACTGATAAAAAATTAAAAATATCACAAAAGTCACAGCCAACCAAGTCTAGTCAATGTTGATTATTATAGTAATTCATGAATGTCATTCTTTTACCTTATTGTTAGGTAAGCACATTCAACAATGTGAAAATATCTTAAATTATTTAACGTTAAGGGCAGGGTACCCATGATTTCAGCGTATTTTACGCTCATCCTTAAACTAATTTTTGAGACATTTTGGATCATTAAAACCAAAATGTTTTTATGATTAGTTGTTTATCACTATTTTGTTTATGTATACTCGTAATTTGAGTACATGATTTTTATTTGTTAATTTGTTATTATAAATTATAATTTTGTTAGTTATGGTGGAATTTTATAAAAACTAAATAAGTTAAAGTGAAGTGGATTTTTTTGTTTTACAGAGAATAATGTACTCGAGGACATATAAAAGATTCATAACGAATGAATTATTTTAAACTAATAAAAAAATTAAATTAATATTTTAAAATCAATTTTTTTTATGTAAACAATAATAAAATTTTGTGAGAACTTGTTAAGTCCTCGAGTACATTATTCTCTGTAAAACAAAAAAATCCACTTCACTTTAACTTATTTAGTTTTTATAAAATTCCACCATAACTAACAAAATTATAATTTATAATAACAAATTAACGAATAAAAATCATGTACTCAAATTACGAGTATACATAAACAAAATAGTGATAAACAACTAATCATAAAAACATTTTGGTTTTAATGATCCAAAATGTCTCAAAAATTAGTTTAAGGATGAGCGTAAAATACGCTGAAATCATGGGTACCCTGCCCTTAATATCAATTTCTTTGCTAATATCAATATAAACGCGTTCGGACAAAACTGATTTAACTATTAAACATTTTTTTAAATAAATAATGCATGTTTCTTTGATGTTCTCTATTAAAAACAAAAGATTACACTTAATTGGCTGCGACTTCATATTTCTATATAACTTTTAATTCTATTCAACTTCTTTAAGTAACATTTTTCGATATTTTCAAAAATAAAGGTACTCTTTACCCTTGAGCAAAAATTATATTTCTTGATCTCCTTGTATATTACAAGTTATTTTTAATTTTTTTGGGTGCATTTTTAGTTTTTGGAGAATTATCAACTTTTATAAAGGATAACACTTTTTTTAAAATCCATAATAGAAAGATTTCCCATACGATGCATACTTTATGGATCACACGTGTATGTACAGTCATCGACAAGGTTTTCTATAATATTGTTGCAATTTTATGATGAATGCGTTCAATTTGTTATGTAACAAAATGCGTTCAATTTATAATTGACCCCTCTACAAAAATGCAAATCTCGTACACGTCACTACTGCCTACCTTAACGCCTACACAATGCAGATATTTATCGTACGATCCAAACACGATTGCATCATTTTCCATGCAACGACAAGGTGTACATTTAATTCGATCATTAGTCCCGTACTCCCATACTACGCGGCCAGTTAACACTTCCAGACAATACATCTTCCCATCGTAGCATCCTACATAAACATGATCGTTATTCGACGATACGCAAGCACCACTTTCAATAGCGTCAGGTAAAACAGTTTTTGCTATAAGATTTCCAGTTTTGGAATCCAATATGGCAAATATGTGCGAATAACTGCCGATCGCGATCATACTGGACCCCCTACAAGAAATAACGACCAAGTTAACTCCTTAATAATTCCAATTTTTTTTTATCTATACCCAATTTCTAATAGCTGTGGAAAAGTGTCGATACACGCTTCCATATTGTACGTCCACGTAATTTCGATCTTGAAACCGCTAGTATTACCAAGCTTGACTGGACGACTGCCGTCGCAGTTCTCATCGTGTGGCCTTTTTCTAGCACACGTAAATGTTGTATTATCGATAAACCTACAGCACTCCCTCAACGTACTTTCAAAGAATAAATTCGCTAAGCCGTTCGAACGCTCGGCTCCGACCGCATCTCGAAACTCGGATAAAAATTGAACGGCCAGTATAGACGATCCACCGCTTTCGAAAAAATTACGTTCATAATAATCATCGATGCCTTCAGAACTTAATCCCAAGTATTTGCACCATAAATATTTAAATGCATTAGTGGGGCTTTTATCGAAACCTCGAAGACTTCTATAAATGTTTTCTAAAGTCTTTTTATCGATTTTGCCGTGCTTGTTCAATGGGAAATTGGGAATTATTTCCAAATGATCGGGAAAAGATTGTCGAGGCAAAACGTGCAACAGCCTGATCCTCAATTTGTCCAAAATTCTACGCTTAACATCTGCATTTGTTTCTTTGATTACCATAAACACGACGATTTTTTTTAGATCTTCCAACCATATACAAGCATTGTAAATACCGGTGTGCCTATGAACGTTTTCTTCGATTTCAGTAAGGCTGATTTTGTGTCCTAATCGTTTTATTACGGAGTTATTACGGCAAACATAAAATAAGCCTTCATTGTTAATTCTAACTATATCGCCGGTCGGTCGGAATGCCGGTTTCATAATATCTTCGTCCTTTTCCCAATTTATATAACATATTCTAGAATGACTACCTAAGACATAATATAATCATATATAATCGCATTTAAATAAAAATTACAAATTATACCAACATATAATTCCCCGAGGCCGTTTGTGATCTTTGAATCCTTAAAACGAACTTCCAATAATGTGTCGTCCAATGCAGCACCTAAAGGGACATTTTTACAACCGTCCGGAACTTCAAACGCCGTGGCCCAACACGAAACCTCGGTTATTCCATACAAATTAAAAATTCTCAAGCGCTCGAACGTTCGACTTCTAAAATGCTTTCGGGAATTTCTCTCCGCCAAAACCCAATATCCGCAGGCTCGTATTTTGCAATATATACTTAATATCGTCTTGGTCCCATCGGAGAAACAACGACGGCACCATTTGTAAGACGGTTACGCTTCTAGTCAATTGAAATAAATATTCTAATAAACGAGAATGGTTGGTTTTAATTTCGATCGGCGTCATCAATAAAGCTGAACCGCTCGTCAAAGCAAGAAACAGTTCGACCATGGCAGGATCGAACGTCAAAGGCGTTCCAAAGTAAATTACATCGTTTTCCGTTACGTCAAAAATTCTCCTGTAAAACTACTGTTATTATATTACACATTGTTTTAACATAGACATTTTATTATTACGGAATCACCTAAGACAGTTGATGTTAGACCAAATACATTGATGTGTGACTTTAATTAATTTAGGTTCGCCGGTCGTTCCTGATGTACTTATTACGAAACAAACGGGCTCCAGTTCTCGATCGATAACGTAGTCGGCCGAAGTATTTTTCAGTAAATCTAAGGGTCCTTCTATTTTTAAATGATGAGAAAATCCCTCGTACTCCTCTCGATTGTAAGTTATAATCCAACGAAATTGTAAATTTTTGTTGTTAGAACTGTTCGGGTCAATAAACATAAACGGAACGCAATTTCTCTGCAAACTAACTAACGTTTTATTTCGAACCGATAAACATACTTCGATCTCTTATAAGGATACTTACCTTATAATTAAAGAAGGAATGTAGGCATTACGATCCATGCATAATCCGATACATGTGTGTTTTTCTAAAATAACCGTTTCGAGTACTTTGGTTATGTTTAAACTAATTTTTCGAACGTCGTCGTAGGATAATGTCCTACAAATTCCATCCTCCCAATACACAACGGCACATTTTTCTTCGTGATTTTTAAATGCATTTTCGTACTGGTCGTTTAAACAGCACATAACCTATTTGCGAAAATTTAATTTTTGTTTGGATGTCGACGAGTGTGGTCACCATGTTTTCACTTTCATTTGTTATTCTTTTCGTTCAAGTTTGACACAAGTCAGCTGACGTTTTGCTACTTTACAATATTGCTGAGTTAAGCACGATTAAAAAGAAATCGTTCAGGTACGTTTGGTAAATGTTTCAATTGATAATAACGCGTGATTTTGTGTTGAGCGAAAAACCGTGACAATTATTAATTTCTGTTGTTTTCAGTACCATGGGGAGAGTTTTCCTCGAGCATATGGGTGGAAGCCGTTTGTTTTCGTGCGCCAGATGCGACACGAACTTGACTAATCGTTCGGAATTGATCAGCACCAGATTTACCGGTGCCACGGGTCGAGCTTTTTTGTTTAACAAGGTCGTCAATTTAACGTACAGCGACGTGCAGGATAGAGTTATGCTGACCGGGAGACATATGGTACGGCCAGTTACGTTGTTATTTGTTTTAACGTTTTCTGTCGTAGGTGAGGGATGTGTCGTGCAAATCGTGCGATTCGAAACTCGGATGGATGTACGAATTCGCGACCGAGGACAATCAGCGCTATAAGGAGGGGCGGGTTATTTTGGAAAGGGCGCTGGTCACGGAAAGCGACGGCATGGAGGAGAGATCGTTTAACGATAGACGTTGACTTTATAATCGAATTATATAGGATCGTTATTTAGTTTTTAGGACGTAGTTTACAGAAAATTGAATCTAAATTGAAAATTGACTTCACTGCCATTCACTATACGTCTTGTATGTAAATATAAATTAAGCACTTTTATTTATTTTAGTTTTGGAACTTGAGGGTTAAGTTAATTTTAAATGATTGTCCATTTTTCAGTAATTACACGAATACGTAGTAAAATCTGTATAGTTGCATTAATGTTTTGTAACTTTGCTAAAGATAATTTGACAATAAATTTGATTAATAACGATTTTTTTTAAGTATTTATGGACGTTGTTTTAAAATTGCAAGTTGCTGTACGTTAACGTTTTCTTATCGGTGTAAAATTGATAAAAATAAGATCGTCAAATAAAAACAAACAATAACACAACAAGCTTAAAGTTCATTAAACGTTTTTAAAGTTTGAACAAAAGCTTAATTAACAAAATATATGTATTTTTTTTGAAAATCTTCCAAAATCATCCGTAGATTTATTGCCAGCAAATAGAACCTTCGAAACGAGCGATTTTGATCCAACAAAATAAAAAAAACCTACCAATGAAATTCAATGTCAACATTAGAGAGGGGGGAGCGGGGAACAGCTGACAATCTAACTAAACAGAGCGCGGACATCTTGCATTTTGCAGTGCTTCATCGTAAATAGTTAGAAATAAGTAGCATGACAGAAATGTGATAAGTGGGTGTTTTATTCAAAAATCAGTTAATCGAAGAGTTTATTTTATGTCATCATAATTACAATAGACGATCAATTTCTGTGAGTTTTTAATCGCGGTGACGTCATGTGATGCGTTTTGATGGAGCACTAGATCGCAGGTAAAAAGGAGTTTTTCTCATTTTTTTTTGTAATGTTAGAATATAAAAGTAATGCACGCGATTAGAATTAACCCGTAGCTATCTATTGAGCCATAAAATTTACAAATTGTTGCTCAATTTCATTTAAAAATCGAGCTTCGAAGTTGTTGTGATGATAGGAGGCCCATCGTCCTTGAAGAATAATTTGAAATGTATTATAGTTTATGTTGAAAATTATGTAGAATTTGCGTTGTGAAACGTCGAAGAGTGCATTATAATTCACGACCCTCGTGATTATCGATAATTTCTGTTAAAATTCAATTAAACATCTGCCAGGAAAGGAAAGTGTACAAGTGGGACGATTTCGCAATCATTTACAACTTGAATCAACACTTTTCGTGCTCTTCGGTTTCGTATTCGTAATATTCAGATGACATTGAAATTTATTAGCTATGTATATAAGGCATTTATGTTGTTTTTCTTTTTAAATTCGCACTAATGCGTCGTCCACCTTCCACGGTTCGAAAATTGGTTAGGTACCTGTACCACCTTTGTGTCGCCGTTCGGGTCGACTTTCCCACAAACCCACAAAATCAAATACACATCTATTACCTAATGACATAATTTTGTTGCTAATCGTTTCGATAAGTTCGAAGCGCCGATTTCGTCCGAGCCCAGCAGGATGCTTAAATTACGTTTAATCGAGGTGTTAATTTATCGTTCGAGCTTCATTAATTTTATATAAAATAATGGCGAACTCCATTTGTTATTTTATTAATAACTAATTGTGTATTATCAAATCGGGCCTGCGCATAAAAAGTTGAAAAAATTTGCATAAATAGTTGCAGCTTTTTACTTTTTTTTTTAATAGGAGTCCGTCAATATATGAACCTTTGCATACGCTAATTAAATGTAAAAATTTAGAGATAAACCTTGACCCCCAATAATAAAACTCCTATAAATTAGTCAGTTGTCTTTTAATCATATTTAGTCGCCTCGTATATGTAGGTATCGATAATAGAGTTCTCAATCGAAGTTAAATATCTTACAAACTAGTTTTTTTTTTAATTTTACGGTTATGTTTTATTAAATTGTACTGGCGATTTAGATTATTGCATCATAACGCAAACTATAATATGCATAAAATAACTATAACCTATCAATGTAATAAGAGACGACTCGCTTATATTATTAAATTAGTTACACGTTCCAGAATTTACCATAAAAATATTGTTAGTAAATAATATTTAACGAAATCGTCGTAAGCCGTAGCTCCCCCATTTGTTCGATAAATTACGGCGTTATTTGTTTATTTGTATCCAACGACGAGGAACGAAAACGCGCAATTTCCTCGATTTGATGGAGGCGAACCACCCCCAAACACGTCAAATACGCGTCTAAATCGCTTTCTTCCCGCATTTTCCGAAAACGGCGTGTTTCAGCGAAAAATACAAAGGGAGATGTTTGATGGCGTATGTCATCACGATTATAAAACGTGTTTCACGTTAGCGATCCGACGATTAATAACGGAGATGGTTCCGATTTAAAATTTATGATCGACCGCCATCTTGGTAACGTTGACGAACTTATCGTTCGTAGTCTTAAGGACAACGCGCTGTCGAACTTTCAGTGTCCTACGTTTAAAATTGCGACCGCTATCGTAATGCGTAAATATTTGCATACCGGGTGCGTCAAGTTTCATGGCCAAGACAAAATCGCCCGATTTCCGATTAATTCGAGTTTAATCGAAATTTGTAATAACGGTTTATTATTGATTCACGCAACGGCTGCATATTGATTAATTTGTTTCATTTTGGATAAGATGCATGGAAATTATTAATACTTGAATTGTTTAAATAAGAAAATTAGAAAATTTCTTAGTGCAATTGGAAAACGTTGATTCGGAAACATCTCATCAATAAAACCATTATAATGTTAACAGGTCATTCTGAAACTTTGTAACTTACGACCTTTTTTTTTGTAAAACTTTTGTACGCCAGATGTTTCGTTGAAGTGACGTACCTGTTACCCACTTTCCGTAATGTAATCATTGTATTGTTAAGAAGATTTACGATCTTTAAGTGAAAAGATAATAATAAATAATCGACAATTTTAAATTAATAAATAAAACGGCAATTTAATGAAAAATTAATTAATATTTTTAGTTGTAACATTTACAGATAGATAAATAATTAAAACTACGATTAAATTTCTAAGCGGTGGTATAAAAATTGGCAATTATAATTTTTGATCAAAACCGCCATTTTTAAATGTACGGCCTTATTGACGAAGTTAATGAAAAACTGATATCGTACATCGAAATAATGATATCAAATAATCATATTTATTTATAAGCCTTAAAATTCGATGGCCGTAAAACTTGACGCACCCGGCATGTGACCCACAAAAATGAACGACCTGTATGTTTATGATCGGGCGGTCGAGATAGGAAAAAAACACAAAACGGCTCCGCTGGGCTCCGTCGCTAGACAGATTTATCATTTTCTATGGAAATTCGCTAAGAGTTTTTTTCTTAAAAGATAATTACCCTCTTTAATATTATTTTTCTGGTAAATGCGTCGACGTTATTTTGAACTTAAGCTCCGTTCCCGATTTTTTGCTCCAGCCTTTTCGAAAATTAAAAATAACAAAGAGCGCATTCAGCAGGGCTCATCGTCGAAACGGCGGAAAGTAAGTGTTACAGTTACATACATAGTAGTTGACTACGGCCGAAGGAGTGGTACCTTGGTACCAGTTTTGTTTGGCCGCGAAAATTTTTGTTTTGAATAAGACGATGAATCACAATGAACTCTGCTTGGAGGAATTTCTGGCACTGAAATGAGGACGTTGTCGCTTTGGGTAAGTTCATGGGTCTTGATGTGAGTGATAATGATGTGGAGGAGTTAGCAAAGGGACACAAAAAAGAGCTGACCACTGAGGATCTGCAGGAACTTGAGAAGGAGGAGCACAATACTAAGATGGCTACACTCTCTTCAGGCTCAGACTAGGAGGAGAAGGTCGACGAAGCCTCTACTTTATCAATCAAGGAAATCTTTGCCAAATGGATTGATGTCAAAAACTTTGCAGAGAAGTACCATCCCAACAAAGCTCAAACAAGCCGTAATAGCATTGTCTGGAATGACCAAACATTGTCGCATTTCCAAAACATCCCGAGGAGAAGGCAAAAGCAAGTTTTTTGGACAGATTTTTTAGTAAAGGTTATTCTCGACCAGGTCCAAGAAAAGAGAAATAAATTTGGTAACATTTCTTTATGTACAGCATATATTTCACCAACTGCATTTGTTATAATAATAACAATAGGATTATTTTTTTAAAACGGATGAATTATTTTTCTTTATTTCTTATTGGAAACGTTTGTGTGGTACAAGTCCAAAATATGCAAAAACTTTGCTTGGCATTTTTTCTTATTTCACTTTCGTCACTTTACGAATTTGTTGTTTCGCCCTTAATACGAAAAAGCTAATCCCCCCATAACTCCCACGCCAGCACGAGACCTAAAATATACCAAAACGTGCAAGTTTTTGATATACACATATTGCACCTTTTTAATTTTGTTGCTTCACGGTTTGTTCCGATTTTGTTCTTCCACCCTTGGCGCGAAAAATCCACATTCTTAATCGCCGTACCCGCACATCGGCGCTCAAAAGATACAAGCAATTTATGATTTTAAAGCTTCATGTTTTTTCTTATCTAAATTTTGTCGTTTCTCCCTTTTAGTACGATACAACTGGGCGGTTCCCCGTAATTGCCGCGCCAGCACAACACCTAAAACGATTGCTTACAATTAATACGGAAAAAGTAATTTTCATAACGCCCACACCAGCATAATATCCAATTTTTTTATGAAATATTGCTTCGTGATTAAGTATTGCGTTGGCGTGGCAGTTTTTTCGCACTAACAGTGTAGCAACGAAATCGAGTTCCAAGAAATCGCGAAGAAACAAAATCATAAAGGAGCGATTTAGCAAAAAATTCCAAGATTTACTCCCCTAAAGGGAGGATTAACTTTAATTTAATTTTTAATAAATTTAATTACTTTAATTTAAATTTATTTACCTACTACTTACAACATTTTTATAAAATATTGTTCAGAGGTCGTCTGCTTTATATTATTTTTTAATTAATTTATTTTTTTACAATTTTCGACTAACTAACTACTAATTAAAATAATTCCCGAAGACTACATATTTTGTTTTTTTGAAATACTTTATTATCGAGATTTTTCCTCCGGTGTTAAAAATTTTCTTTTGTTCTCTGGGCCATCCTTCTCAAAAAATGCATTTCCACGAGAAAGAGGAGCTAAAACTGTTTTAAGCAAGTTCCTAGAAAATGTGTTTCATGTTCAAATTACTATTTTAGTAAATAGAGCAATAATAATCGATACACGGGTAATTCTAAAGTTTTTTTGTATATATACGTAGGCTGTATTTACATGCATATTTGCATGTTCTTCATAAACAAAATGGCAACTCAGCTGTATAGCGAATGACGGATCATAAATGCTTACTAGTATAATTATTATCAATATAAAATAAACAAGCTCGCTTACTTAGGTAAGTGAATCATTCAAAGCTAATTTTCCACTAGAATAAAAATAAGGAATTTTTAGGGATTTGTTTATACAGATTTAATTATTAAGCAAATGTAAAATAAATTTATTAATTTTAATGTCTGCGTTCGTTCTACAGTTTTCATTGTCGAGAGGTTTATATTATGTATCTACATATCGATACCGTTTTGGTAGAACAGCGTAAACGACAAAAAGCACAACGCAACTCGTTGTCACTGTAACTTGTTTGCAACTCGCGAACTTATTCTATTTTACGTACAGCCAAGTTCATATGATCTGTCCCACGAGACGCGATAGCAGTTGTTTTTGAATTGTAAAAACGGACAGTATACTTTTTTTTGAGTCTTTTACAATAATAACTAACACAGGCGACGGGACAAAACATATGAACTTGACTGTACATAATAGGCCTGTTTCTTCATCCAACTATTGCACGGCATGAATCTACTGAAATCTTCTAGCGCTTCGCCAACGTCTTCGTTTCTTCCTGAATGTCTCATTTACATCAACTTGCACCGCAACATCGCAGTCGTTGACGTGCCTTTTTTGAAGATCAATTTCCAAAAGAAATCTATCTTATATCTGACTTAACTTGAATTAAGCCTAGCTTAACAATAAATCGTAAATCTAAAGATCAACTTAAACCCATATAAAAACTAATATCGAAAGCGCTTACTACAGTTTTGACGATAAGTTTCGAATTTTTCATAATTTTCAAGTATTAGGTATGTAATCGAAAAACCAACCGCACCTTATCTTTACTCCCACACGGTTGCCTTATTTTCACTTTGTTAGTAAAATATCTACAAGTGCATGAAAGTATTAAATTTAGTTAAAAACCCTTTTACCTAAATTCTCCCCAGAATTTAGGTACAAGGAGTAATAAAAGAATGCCACGAAGAAACTGAAATTGACAGAATATTTTTTTTAAGTAGAGGCAGTAAAATAAAAAGTTAATCGAGAAACTTTTCACAAATTCATACACATACGATGGCCCCAAATAAATTAAATTTGTTTTCAATTCAACATTATTAAGGTATTAAATAAAGTATATAGTTTAAAAAAATATATATTATTGTATCTATTATTTAAAATAAAATAAATCGCTCCTGTTAAAAACTAGAAGTAAACTAACCACAATTAATTTTAATACCGACTCGATTATTCTTAAAAAAAAAACACGCTAAGAATTAATTTTTGCAAATTTTACTATTCCAATTTTATCTCCCTGTCAGTCTAAATTGTTGCGACGCTCAAAAATTTTAATTCCGTTTTTTATCCGTAAACGAATGCATTGAAAAGGTAAAATCTCTCAAAATAAGAAATATTAAAATCGTGAAAAAAAGTACATTTTTATAATACTCACGTTAAAATGCAGACTAACACTGCTGCCGCTGCGACTGCCACTTGTTTGTAACAGACTATAAGAAAAAATTAGAAACTTCTAAATGTTTTCTTTGCATTCCCTACCCTTTTCTCGTCATCGTTTGTTTTTCCTGTATCGTCAATTTCCAGCATAGATTTTTCCGTTGACTACCAACTTGCATGATTACCTATGCTTCATATTTCACTGTATTTGACCAATCACTGTAATTGCGAAAACGCGCGTAAGATAACATTTCGTTCGCGAAATTGGACCGTCGAATGTTTGAGGGGAGCCCTAACCAAGTCCCTATCCAAGAACCTGACCAAGCTTGATTTTCAGAGAATTTGTGTTGCGAGCTTAAAGGTCCATGTATTTACACTTTATAAATGCATGGAGAGTTAGTCGACAAAGAAAGATCCTACCTTTCCTCGTCGTATTAATCCGTTTTGTTTGTAATCCTTTTAGAGAACACAACACAACACACAACTCGCGCGCATTCACATGCAAAAAGGCATTATAAACCGAACGAGCACTTCTTGCACACACGAACAATACGACGCCGTAATTTAAAATTCGAACTACTGAAACAAGCACCTCTGTACCATTAACGCGAATTATGTTTTTTCGTCGTAATTTAAAATAAAAAAATTGATTTTGAATTTATTTATTTTAAGATTACACGGAGATTTACACAATACACAATGTTAAAATGTAATTGCATAGACTAACTTTATATTTCCTGATTCTACCTTTTTATACAAAATGGAATGTTGACGACTGCATTTCCCACGAGAATATGCGTTTGTCGGTTTATCATCTTAGGTAGCCGGATATAGATAACTCCTCCCTTCTCAGATGGAACTTAGGGTAAACGTTCTTTTAACCGAAGTTCCTCGAGTGACATTTCTTGATTAGTTATATCTCTAATTTTCTTATGACATAATTTTTTATAAATTTGAAATTTATAAACAATATATAGTATACTAATGAATGTTAAAATTACTAATAAAATTACTAGTATTAAAGAACTAATATTATAATTAAATTGTGATTTATCATAGGGTGTGTTGATGTTTTTTAACTGGGACTTAATAACATCAAGTTCATCTAAATTAATGTGTTCCAAGTCTAATTTTGGAAGTTGTTTCATGTTGTTTAGTAATTTTGTTTGAAAGGTATTTGAAATATTGATTGAAGGTAACTTGATATTATCCATTATTTCCGTCTTAAAACTATTGGTTATTAAAATATGGTTATTAACATTAATGTTACAATTATAAGGCACTTGTACAAGATATGTACCTTTCAAAGGATTCTTATAGTTATTGTTATTACCTACACATTTAACAGAACTAATTATTTCGTTTGGACTTACAATTAGCCATACATTGTCTCTAATTTGTTGGATTTTTAGCGAGTTCAACTTAAATAAACGTGGTTCGCAACTATTGTTTTTAGCGAATGTTAATAATTGCACTTCACAAAGTTTTAGGGGCGAAAACTCGTAGTTTTGCACTTTGCAGAAATAATTGTTTAATTGCACTTCACTACACTTATTTTTAATAGGGACTTGGGATTGTTCGGAAAATAGTAAAAAGGGTTGTTTTGGTATAATCATCTGAAAGTTAGAATTTCGCATTACTGGCAATGGATAAAGGTGATAGTAATCGAAAACTATGTTGGTTATTAATGGTATTTCTAGTATAAACGTTAATTGATAATATTCTTGATATGCTTTGATGTCTATGATTTTTTCGTAAATCGGTATATATTCTTCTGATGGTGAGTATGGTAAGTCGAAGACTTTGATGTGAGATCGAATAGTTTTTAATTCGTTTGTTAGATCTTTGGGTTCAATTATAGATGGATGTAGAGTAGATAATCGGGCGAATATGATTGATTCTTCGAGAGTTGATAATAGATGTAAAAAGATATTTAATAGTCCGGATAATTGCAATTGGATCGTGTGCATGTTGATAAAAGAATACAGTTCGATTTGATGTAATGAAGTCTGATTTATACTTGCTTCCATTTGTAGCAATCTAGATTTAATTAGCATTTGATTTGTAGATATACGACTGATTGTTTGATTGAATTTGTCGATGACCCTGGTCATTAACGATGTTTGTCGAATTACTGCTTCTTTTTGCATTTTTTGATTTTCCTGCAGAATTTTTATTGTTTCGTCATATCGTTTTTTGTCGTTAGCGTCTAAGTTTCCGGTAATAAACTTTACAACACTTCCTAAACCATCGATTAATCCTCGTTTCGTCCTTTGATGTGGGAATAAGTGATCGATTATCTTTTCGTTTTCTGATAATAACGTTTGCAGCATGATGAAATAATTTTTAAACTCGGTATTATACAATTTTCCATTTTGTTGATTATCGATAGACATTTTAAGCTGATCAATATTGTTTTTTTAGTAATTGGAATTCTTCTATTAGTGGTTGGCAATTTATGTGTTTGATTAGAGTCCAGTGAGAAGTTTCTAATTTTGCCGATCCTAATTTGTCGAAATAAAGACCTGGGTTTTTGTGTAGATTGGTGAATTTCGGGGTATCGAAAGCGACTGTTATGGTGATCCATCATCTGGAACAGATGATCGGAGATTATTCATATGAAGTTTTCTTATTTTTCCTTTTGTATCTTCGAGGGTACATACATGAAGGGGCGATATTTCTTTGATTAGATAGGGACCTTCATTTTTATTTTTACTTTTTATGCGTTTTTCAGTGTGCACATATACTCGGTCACCTACTTTGTACGGGGGAATTTTCGCGTTCCGATTTCTTTTATCCGCGGTTTTTTCTTTATTGTCTTGTAACTTATTTTTGATGGTTTCGTACGTTTTCTTTAGTTTTTCTCTATGGTTATTGATATAATCTGTATAGTATGATTTTTGATAAAATAGATCGAAGGGGTCTCTTTTCTTCGTATGTCCTAAAATTATTTCTAACGGTGTGTATCCTGTTGTAGAATGTATTGTGTTGTTATACGCTAAAATTGCATATTTCATTATTCTAGAAGGCGGGTCCTTGTTTCCTTCGGTTCGAAGTAGTCGATAATGTTCGATTAATGTAGAGTGTAATCTTTCTATCATTCCGTTCGAATTGTGATTAAATGGTGTCGTAAAATGGATTTTAATTTTGTGAAGTTGTAATAGTTCATCTATAGTTTTGTTTGAAAATTCGGATCCGTTATCGGATGTAATTATTTCGGTACTCCGTAGTGTGAAAAATAATCGATTAGTTTGTCCGCAATTACTGTTCCTGTTCTTGAAGGTAGTTCGTAGGCTTGTGCGAATTTTGAGAATGAGTCTACTATCGTTAAAAATTGAATTTTGTCGATTTGAAATGCATCGATGAATATTTTCTCGAAAGGGCTTTCGGTCGTTTCGGTGATGTTCAAAGGTACTTTAGGGGGGTGTCTCTCGTATTTGGCTTTCTTACATGTATCACATTTATTGATGAAGTCTTGGATTGATTGATCTAAATTCTTCCAGTAGTATTTTCGTTTGATAGCTGCGTGTGTTGCTTCGATTCCTCTGTGGTTCGTTTTACCTTCGTGATGGTTCCTTATGATTAGTTCTTGTTCTTCTTTGTCGGTTTCGTGCTGCACATGTTGGTCACATTTGTAGAATTTAATTGATTTTGTATCGAAAGTATCTTTAATTATTTTTTGAATTTTTCTATATATCTCTTCGTTAGGAAAATGGCAATAATATTTTTTGTTTGCTTTGCAATATTCTATTAGTACGTCCTTAACATATTTATTTAAATTTTCAATAGGGATTTGGATGTCGATAATCGTATTATCTTCTTTCTTTGTAAATTTTGGTGAATTTGGTTCCTCATAAACTTGCTGGAATATTATTTGATTTCGTTTTGTCTCTAATGGATCTTGACAAATTTCTATAACATTATCGGTTTCTCTTTCTACGTTCGTTGAGGGTATTATATTTTTATCTAAGTTTAGTATCGAAGGTGTTTCGGTGATTTCTTGAAAATCATTGGTGGTCGATTCCATTTCTATAATCGAAATTGGTATTACGTCGTCTAAATCTAAAGGTGTCGGTGCTCTCATGTTTTCTTCGTATGCGATTTGAGGATCTGGTGTCGATAATAAATTGTCTCTATCTAATTCCTGAAGTAATTGTTCGATTTCGTCGTCTGCTTCTGCCATTATTGATTGGGTATCGATGGGGTTTATCTCGATTCGCGACAGGGCGTCTGCGTTGGAATTTTGTTTTCCTTTTTTATAGATTATATCGTAGTTGTACTCTTCTAATCTCAATCTCCATCTAGCTAATTTTGAATTTGGTTCCTTGAGTGAGTGTAACCATTGTAGTGGTCGGTGATCGGTGTAAATTGCGAATTTATTTCCGTAAAGGTATGGTCTAAAGTATTTGGTTGCCCATACGATGGCTAGTAGTTCTTTTTCGATGGTCGAATATTTTCTTTCTGTGTCGTTTAACGTTCTCGATGCGTATGCAATCGGTAGATCTTTTCCTACTATTCCTTGCGATAACACTGCTCCTATTGCCACATTTGAGGCATCCGTTGTTAATAGGAATGGTTTCGTAAAATCGGGGAATTTTAAAATTGGATCATTTATTAATATATTTTTTGACGTTTCAAATGAATTTATAAATTCGGGCGAATGCACTATTTTTTCATCCTTTTTTAGACATTTAGTCAAAGGCTTGGTTAAATTTGCGAAATTTTTTATGAATTTTCTATAGTAACCTAAAAGTCCTAAGAAGCTTTTTATTTCTTTCCTTGTTTTCGGTATCGGAAATCGTTGCACCGCTTTGATTTTATTCGGATCGGGTTTTACTCCATCAGGTGTAATTATGTGTCCAAGGTAAGATACTTCTTTCCTTAAGAATTCGCTTTTGTCCAATTGTATTTTTAATTTTTTGCTTCTTAATCTTTCAAATATTTGTTTGATGTTTACTAAGTGTTCCTGAAGGGATGTAGAATAAATAATTATGTCATCTAAATAAACAGAGCATATTTCTCCTTGTAGTCCTCTCAATACATTATTCATTAGTCTTTGGAAGGTGGAAGGGGCGTTTTTTAATCCAAAAGGCATTCTTGAATATTCGAAATGTCCTTTATCTGTAGAAAATGCGGTTTTTTCTATGTCCGCAGGGTCAACTTCAATTTGATGGAAGCCTGAAGCAAGGTCTAAAGTTGTAAAATATTGGCTCTTTCCGAGTTTGTCCAGTATGTCCGTGATGTTGGGTATAGGGAATTTGTCGTCAATAGTTTTTTCGTTCAATTTTCTATAGTCAATAACTAATCTCCACTTGACTTTTCCGGAAGCATCCATTTTCTTCGGTACGATCCATATCGGGGATGACCACGGTGAACTGCTTGGTTTAATGATTCCATCTTCTAACATTGCATTTATTTGTTTATCGATCTCTTCTTTGTGGATATTCGGTAATCGGTAGCTTTTGGTAAAAATCGGTGTTTCATCGGTAGTCCTGATTTTATGTTTGATTTCGTTGGTAAAGGTTAATGGCGTTTTTTCGTTATAAAAAATGTCTTTATATTCCTCGCATAAATTTTTGATTAGAGTTTTTTCTTCGTCGTTTAGATGTTGTAAACGTAAATTTTTTAGGGTTTCTTGTTGAAGTTTTCGAAGTTGTTTACTGTCGATATCTTGAATGTTATTGATTCGTAGATTTTCGGTTGATATAACGTCGAATATTTGAATCGGTCTCGATAATTTCAAAGTTCGCATTTCTTCGCTTTTATTTATAACTGTTGTTAAAATTTGATGGTTATTAACTTTTACATAAGAGGCTGGTATTTCGATGTTTGGGACTAAAACTTGATGTTCTACGAAGCCTTGTGTTAGTTGAGTGTTTACTGGTAATTTTACGATTGTTTCGGTTCGTGGATTTAGTTGAATCGTATAAATACAATTATTTTCGATTTTATTATGATGGATAGGTAATTTTGTGTTAGGAGTTTTAATAAAATTGTCCTTTAAATCTATACTTGCGTCTAGTTGTTTTAAAAGATCAATTCCTATAAGTCCGTCGTAATTTTCGTTAAAATCGAATAAATAAATTTTGTGATATTCGTCTTTTTTAAATGAGGGTGGTAACGGTATGTAAGCGATTTCGTCATGATGACTAACATTGTGGGCTGTACGAATTGAAAAAGGTTCAAGTTGAATATAATTTGCAAAATATTTATAAGCCAAGTTTGGGTTAATTAAGGTTCTACTTGATCCGGTATCGATCATTAATTTCGCGTCTAATTCGGGTACGTAAATATATGGTAAATGGGTAGTCTGTTCGATGTTAAGTGATATCATGTTGGTGGGTCTTTGTTGAGGTCCTTGTGAAAATCCTGTTGATAAAATTCTTGCGAGTTTGCTGTTTCGAAATGTTCGGGTGGTTCATAAGGTTCTTGATATGGGTTAAAGTTCTGTGTATTCTCTTCGTAAGTTTCGTACGACTTTTCGTATTGATCTCCATTTAATTCGTATTGATCTATTTCTTGTACGTTAGCTTGTTCTTCAAAGGGTAGTAAAATTTGATTCTTCCGTTGTTGGTTCGTCGTGATAAAATAATTCTTCTGAAACGAATGTTCTACGATTTTGATTTAGATTAGGGCGTATCGAGTTATTTGAACGGGTGTCCATTGGTGTTGGTTTTGATTGAGGTATTCCTCTCGGTCTAAATACGTTAAATCCTTGATTTTGGTGGTGACTTGTCGATTGCGATGGAAATGTTTTCGGGGGTATATTATTTGGAAATCGGTGTTGTTGGAAATTATTGTTTGTCGCAGGGATTTTATTAAAAATAGGTCGTTGCTGCGTTATTGGTACGTATTGGTTAATCGGTCTTTGTTGTTGAGGTGGTCCTCTGGCAAATTGGGGATAATATTTTGGTTGTTGAGGTATCTTAGTTCTGGTTTGCTGAACATTAGGTGTTCGGTTTTGATGTTGATTTTTTGCGTAGTAAATATTTTCTTCCGCTAATACGTACGTTAGCGCTCTTTCGATTGAATCCGGTCGTTGAGCTCTGATTAAGGATCCTAAAGGTTCCTTCAGTCCGGTTAGGAATGCTTTCAAGGTTAGATCGTCGTATAGAGTTCCTTTTATTTGTCGTGCATTTACTTCATCTTCATTAATCCTTAATTGTGAAAATAATAGTCCTCTAATGTCCTGACATCGGTTGTAAAATAGTAATGGTGTTTCGTTAGTTTGTCTTAAAAGCAAAAGGTCTCTGAGTAATGAATTTTCGTCTCGTTGGTCTGCGAAACTTCTTTGTAAAATGCTTTTTAAGTCCGTCCAACTGTTAACTTCTCGACCGTTGGTTACCGTTCCTGCTGTTCCTATTAATTTACTTCTTATTGCCGATAGCAAAAGTGATTGATAAAAGCGTCGGGGTATTTTGTTGGAAAAATTGGTTTAAAATTAATTCACTAGCTCTAATAAATTCAGATAGTCTGGCGGGGTTTCCGTTAAATTCTGGAATAGTTCTTAGGTATTCTACGTGAAAGGCCATGATTGTTTCGTTGTGATTTTTGTTTAAGGGTTGCGAATTTTCTGAAATTGAGTCGACAGGGTGGATAGTATTTTGGGATTCTGAGTGGTTTAGGGTTTTTGAATTTTCGCTCACGTCTAATTTAGAGAATACGTCTACTAAATCTTTTAATACCGACATTAAATTCCGCACTGTTCGTTATTATTTATTGTTAGTCTAAGTTTTCTTAAAAGTACTTACATTAAGTTTATTGTTCTTGTTGTTTTCTTCATTGGGGTTTCTTCTCTTTTCTTTGTTGTTTTCTTTTCTTCTTAGCCTAGGGTGTTCCAATAGGTCCAGCGATGTGTGTCCGGAGCCCTGGAGTTTCGGAAGCCAGCGATTTTTGTCTGGGGCCCGAAGGTTGAGACTCGGCGATGTTGTCCTCCTCTCGGTTGGTGTGAACGATTCTTGTTTCACGGTTGTTCTCGTTTTCACTACGAACGATTTTTGTTTCGACGGAAAACTGCTTTGTGGATTCCCAATTAAGTGTAAAAACACAAGATTCGGTACCTAATCTTTGGGAATCCTACCGACTGCGCCAATTATGTTTTTTCGTCGTAATTTAAAATAAAAAAATTGATTTTGAATTTATTTATTTTAAGATTACACGGAGATTTACACAATACACAATGTTAAAATGTAATTGCATAGACTAACTTTATATTTCCTGATTCTACCTTTTTATACAAAATGGAATGTTGACGACTGCATTTCCCACGAGAATATGCGTTTGTCGGTTTATCATCTTAGGTAGCCGGATATAGATAACTCGCGAAAGATTTGAAACGGTTTTGCCAGAATTCTATATATATAAATGCATTCGAGTTTATACGTGGATGCTAGGAAATCGCGCTTTTATTTTAAAAACCTTCAGTTCTTTGATCGCACTCCGATAAGATATGCAAGTAGGTGGCGCACATATTTTATCAGTAGCTTTGTATTTTATCGGTCGCATAAAAATGCGATTAGATCTGGTTTATGGTGTGTAATAGGGAAAATCTCAATGCTTAAGGGCACACGAATGGTTTTTAAATTAAAAATAGAGTAAATTTATAGTTCTGCGGTATAAAGGCAGTAGATAGTGATTATTCAAATAATTGTACTACTGCTAAAATATATAATTTTAGAATAAATTTCCTAAAAAGTACACATTTTAAAAAATTTCGTTCACTATTTCCATATTTTTTTAACAAATTCCACCACGACCCCTGTTAAGTAAGTGACACACGTCTCGCTTAGCACCTACTACAGCTTTCCATACTTCCCTCGCCCGCAGCGTTAAATTCCCGTCGCGGGCAGCGGTTATTGGACGCTCGTGTGTTCCTACACTTCAAGAGGCTATATCTCGAATATGGAGCAATTTGAGATGTGTAACCATGGGCAACTCGGGAATTTGCGATCAAGCGTTTTACAGACCTTTCAGAGGCACCCTGTAGAATATAGACATTAATTTATATTTCAATTTTCTAATAACTCAAAATATTTCCTGTTGTTAGTTGTATTTCGACTCGAACCTGGAAAGTCGAAGAATTTAATCATAAATAAGAAAAAATTGACTGATCAAGAGGAGAATATGTTTGTGTGAGAGAAGGATAAAGGGTGCTCTTTAAATCCCAATGTGCGAAGATTAATCTTTTTTTTAACTACGTAGATATTTTGAAAAATTCTTAACTTAAAAAGTGATATTCGATGATGAACTTATTTTTAACTGCTCGATCGACGATTTGTCTTTAAAATTTGTTTCAATTTTGTACTTGCAAATTATTTAGACTTCAAATAATAACGCTAATATTAAATTTTATTTTCAGCATCTTTAACTACACTTCACATGAAGCATACGATGTTCACACCGAAACAAGCATTCGTAACGTAACAGTTCAATATGAATTTTCTATCGGAGAACAACGCCCTTACCAATCAAAATTTAATTAAAATCGAGATGTCCGACACAAACGCATTATCAAGTAACACCGTAATTACAAAACACGAAAACAAATCATTATCGAGCGACAAAAATCAAAATATCAATAAGGTATGGACGAAAGAGAATTTCGATAGTCACAAAGAGTTGGGTCCAAAGAAGACTTACTTAAAGGCAAACTTAAGTTTAGATTTAAATTCGTTGAAAACGACTTGGGCGAGCAACAACAAGCAAGACGATTGTGATACCGACGAGGACGATATGGACGAGGACGAGTGTAAGCCAGAGACCAAAGAAGCTTTTTCTCCTACTCCTTCGACTCCCGAAAAGGAGGCCGCTTCGCCTTCGCACCATGCCCGAAGGCCAATGAACGCCTTCTTGATTTTCTGCAAAAAACATCGCCCCATCGTGCGCCAAAGATTTCCCAACTTGGAAAATCGCGGGGTCACCAGGATACTGGGGGAGTGGTGGGCCTTACTTGAAATTAACGAGAAGAGTTCTTACACCAGTTTAGCGAAAGAGGTAAGTTTTAATATTTTATCTTCGTCGGTGGATTGTAAATTTCGAAGTTGCGTTTTGTTTTGAATTAACGAAAATAAATCCACTGCCTATAAATTTTAACACTGATTAACACTGTTGGCAATAAAATATACAACACGTGCTAATGCCAAGTTATTGTAAATAATTATAATGCAGGTGCCTTCCCACAGCCCGTAGTGGCGCGGGCCGTGCCGCCAAACCAAACGCGTCGTGGGAAGCTGTCGGCCCGAGGTGGCGCGTATGCGAAGATACCGACTCGCCACGGATCGGATGGATGATCACGAGCGCGTGCGCGCCACCTCGGGCCGCCTGCTTCCCAACGGCGCGTTGGAGCGAGCCGCGCCACTACGAGCCGTGGGAAGGCACCCTAATAAAAAAAAACGATAAATAAACACTGTTTTTACCAAAACGTTAACCTATTTAGGTAAATATCTTGCTTATCTAGTTTTAATTAGTCATTATTTTAGTATTTGTATTGTTTCAGGTGTTTATGTTTTGTTCTTCATAACTAGTAATTTAAAACTTATATGTGTAGCCGTGCACATTCCAATGGAACAATATGTTCATTAGCGATAGTTTTATAGGAATTTGTAGATAATGCGTATAAACATATCGCGTTACTAACAATAAGTGGTTTCTGGAAATGTATTCTCTTTCACATCTTTTTACTAAGTACTTACTTGGTTTACTTATTAGCGAATCAAACTATTTTTTAATTCATCATTTCGACAATGAGAGTCGGCATTTTTTCATTTCGGGATAAAAACTAACAAATACAATTCATTTGTCGAAGTCGTCGTTTCCATGTCGAATCAACTAAAATTTTCTAAAATCTGCAAGTCGTCACTTTCAATTTTTTTTAAAATCGAACGCATTATCGGTCGTTTAAAGTTATTTTAAAATATTAAATTTTATAAAATATTAAAATTCGTATTTTAATTTCGTATAGGTATTTCGAAAAACATGGGAGTTGCATAAATTGATGTACGTTAATATTGAACCTGGAGAGTTATTTTTTTTTATATTTGATTCGAAAAAGTACAGAGAATGCGAATAATAACGACATTGCGAATATTTCAAAAAACAACGCTTAAATTGTTCTAATTTTTTTCGAGTAATTGGTTACATTTTAAATTCTACCTTGGGACGGTGACGGGATCAAGAATTATGAGTTTTTTCGCCGCGATGCGTCATAAATGTAAAAATTGATCGAAAAAAATTAGAAAAATTAAAGCATTGTTTTTTTTTTAAATATTCGCGTTTTGGTATTTAGTCGAAAAAAATATTTACAATAATTATATAGCGTAAAGTCATAAGTCGAAACTTGCATTTATTGTATTTTACTGAATAAAATATAAACAAAAATTAAGTCTCTAGGTCCAATATTATCAATTTATGCAACTTCATGTTTTTCGAAATATGCGAAATTAAATTACGAATTTTTTGGGAATGCGTGGGCCTAAAAATTTAAAATTTGGTATTTTAAAATAACTCTATATAGGTTCGTAATTTGTCCAATTTAAAAAAAAAATTGGAGATGGCGACTATAACTCCCCAAATGCATTAATTAATTCAGTTTCAAGTAAATTATTTTGAACGTTTAACAATGATTTATATGGAATAAAACTTCTTTTTAGTTAAAATTTATTTGATGAAATTTGGCGTGCACGTAAAATTCGACCTGACAAATAACTTTTCTCGTTGAGCCGACTTGATAGAGTTTCAAGAAGGTGTAATTTGAACCAAAGTGTTTTCCATGTTAGGTACAGCTTACGCATAAATATAAGAAAATTTATCAAATAGGATGAGTGCGTTTTGTTGGTTGCATTCATTTTATATTTTATGCTCGCTGCGAACTCCTTTGATAATTTATAACCTTGCGGATGCAATGCAACCAACAATATACACTCACACCCAGTAAATTCTTAGTCTTAGTCCTCTGGAGACTGAACTAACCAAAATAAATATGACGTTTTCCAAGAGGTATTTGTTTATAGTTAAGCTACAACACGAAATGTGCGCTCCTGCTTTTTGTCGCTTACGACTTTTTGCCAAAACGCCGTCGATTAAGTAGTTCAAACCTAAATTTCGATCAACATCTCTATAGTTAAGATGCTTGAAAATCAGACCCAAATTTCCATATCGATATGGCTCGATGAAAAAAATTGTTCCTTAGCTCAAACTCTCTGCACATGTATATTAATAATGAAGGCATGCCAAATTTCATCAAAATTGTACAAAGCGAAATTCGGCCAATGGCCACAGTTGGGCTTTTTTGAAAGTTGTAAATCAATCTCGAGGAAAGCATGAGATTTTTTAAAGTGACTTGTAAAAATTATTTTACTGTTATTTAAGCAACTATTCATATGTCAGATAATTAAATTATTGATTATATCCGGTTATAACGAGATCCTTGATACTATGAGCATTTTACACGCTTACATTTTGTATTTATTCTTCGCACGCAGTTTTTTAATTCCCGGTTACAACGAGCAAAAAGTGGCGGTCCCGACATCTCGTTATAACCGAGTTCGACTATACATAATTGTTATATAATACATTAAATTAAAATATTGATACACAATTCATTTATTTCAGTACAAAGATGCCTTTTTTTCCGCAAATCCCGATTTCAAATGGTACAAATTGCCAGCGCCGCCGCTCAGGACGTTGAGCACTCGCCCCATAGTTGTTAGCAAGATAATGTCGCCTTTAGCGAGCCCGACTCAAATTACGCCGAATTCGACCGAATTTACTCCGGGAAAATTAGCGGACGAAACGCAATTAGGAAATTTAACTTCGCTGATGAAAACAAACGATACAAACAATGTTGCCAAAAGTAACGACGATAGTGATATAAACGTGTACGATATTTTAACGAACCCTTTCACAAACAACAACAACAATAACAATGTAGAGAGTAAAGGCGAACTACATAAGCAATTATTAAAAACACCAGATTCTGCTATCGACGTTGCAGATTTTCCTCCAAAGCCAATTAAGAAAAGAAAATATGAACATTTTGACGATGGAAACGATAAGAAAGTTTCGAGAGATATTTTCGACGTGAAATCTTCCGACGAATTTTCTTCTTTAGACCAAAACGAGAATTCTTACTTGGACGAGCAACATTATATCGATAGCTGCGAGCCGGAAAATATGACGCAACAAGAACTTATGAATAAAGTAGTAGATAGCATGTTTCCAAACAGAAATTTACGTCTTCAGACTAAATTAAACAAAAACGGTTGGACTACGAGTAAAAATAAATCGAAAGAAACTCGAAAATCGGGAAGATCCTGTAAAGGGAAAAGATACGCTGAATTTATGATGGAGGGAAAATTGTTGGGGAACAAACACGTAAAACGATTCTCACAGTACAAAGTTGATATTAACAATAAATTCGATAGTGCTCTAAACAATAAGATTGAAAATATGATGCACAATAAAACTGAAACTCAAACACCAACATTAGACTTAGGAGATACCATAAAACGTTTGGCGGAGAGAACAAACACCAAACTGGAAGACATATGCGAAGAATCGGGAGGCACCAATAATACCGAAGGAGACGGCCAACGTAAACGCACAGAATCCGAAAATTCCGACGACAGCTTAATCAAACTACAATCGGATTTTAACTTGGACTCCCGCATATCGGAATTGCCGAGTTTAAGCTACGAAGTATTTACGCAACGCAAGAAAGACAGCAAGAAACGTAAATCCGTTCGTAGCAAATCGGAATCGAGCGTCACCAAAATTAAAGCCGCGAAACTATCAAAATCCGAAGGCGGCGATTCGTTGGTAGGTTCTAAGAAGAGAAAAAACAAGAGCAGCATCACCAGGTTGGAAAAACCTGTCGATTCCGACTATATGAATAATTTTAATAACGATTTGTATATGTTAGCAACCCTCGCAGAGGTGGCTGCCAATACAGAAAAAATCAATTAGTTACGTAAGTATTATTGTGCCCTAAAGTTTTTATAAATAATAATAATAATATGATGCACTGATTATTATGTAGCATTATGCAAAATTTAATTTTTCGTCGCATTTTATTTTATCGTTACCTATATATATATATACCTACATATATATTTTTATTTTATGTATTGCACGTGATTCGAAGGATTTATGTTGTTTTTCGCTTTCCTTTGGCGCGAATAAAATTATATTTTAAATAATCAATTGTACCAAAGGTTTGTTTTCGTGTTTCAAAATTTTACTGAAGTCGTTTAACTGGAAGTGATCACTTAAAATGTATCTGATATCTAAACAAGATGTAGGAATTGTTTTTTTGTTATCTACTGACTAATTGTCTCGTCATATTTATTTTAGAGGAATCTTAAAATGGGAGTCGATGAATTATTTAACGTCAGTTATTTTTATACGGTTTGATTATTTTGATTTAGCAATTTGTCGCAAGTGTTTGTATAATGCTACAATTTATTAAAAGGTTTATTTTATTTTTTGTAAATAATAGTTTACGATGTTCAGTTCATGAACTTGTTTGTTTTGTATAGTGTTATTTTGTTTTTGTATTTTATTAAGTTTTCGATCATGACCTATGTTACTTCACACCAAATGTTTATTCTAGTTTACTACACATCATATAGTCATTTGTATATATATTATATATTGTTAATTTTTTTAAATATCGATATATTTTATCTAAATAATGCAATAACAAGAGATTTTATAATTTGTTGATCTGTCAGTTAGATCTAAAATTACTTATATAATGTTAAATTTTTTAAAGGTCTAATTAGAAAATTGCACTTTTATGCGAATTACCTACTTACGCTATTTTAATCATTTTATGTATGAACTAGGATTTGTCTAATTCCACGTTCGTATCAATTCAATCGACCAAAAAGTTATCAAATAGGCCTTGCAGTAGCGGAAGTATAAATATTGTATGTTAAAACTATATATTGGTTTTCCTAATATATTTATATTTTATACTAATATATTTTGTCATGCTCTATCAAAAATATTGCCCAATCAAGGAAAATGAATGGAAAAGTTACTAAATAAATGTAAGTACAAATAGATTTTTATTAAAAGTTTGACCAATCGATGTTGAATGTTGAGCGATTCATTTTCCGTGATTTGTAATTTATTGAAGGATAATAGAAGTGATGTAACGGATTGTGATAATGATATGATAGTAGATGAAGTATTTTTGTAAAGCTGCAGGATATGTTAAGAAAGATTAGATATATTATATATAGATACAGTATAGATGGTGCCTTTTATTTATTTTAACTATAAATTTATGCATTTTAGAAGAAATCAAATGTATCAATTTTATCAGCATTTGTAATAAAAATAAAATTCTAAAGTTCTACATTTTCTTTTATTGTAAATTATGAAGAAGAAACAACTTATACATTGTAATATCATCATATTTTCTATTTACTTTTGCAATATACCTACCTTTGCCTTTTGACAATTTATAAAAATCTCTTTATCTCTTGCATGAATTGCGGAATTTAAAAGTTTAGAGTGTATCTTCAAACGAATACGTCAGATATCATCCATATGTGATACGATAATATGTATGAAAATTTGTTGGTTTTTATGTACGTAACGTATTTATAAACAATCGGGTGGCACAGTAGTGTTGTTTCGCAAACAGTACGTATTTTAAATCTTGTGTTTCGAAATGTTTCAATAATCATATAGTTTTCTTGAAATATCAGAATTATCCACCGTATTTGTAATGTATAAATACACGACCTTTAGTCCTAACAAATTCTATGAGAATGGGATTCTAGAGTCTCGATTGGCCTTTTCTTAAATATTAGATAGTCTAATTTTCGTACTTTACTAATATAGAAAACAAAAAAATATTAATTTATGGAAATTCCTGGAAAATTTGTTCATATTTAAAGAAGAATATTTTGAAAAGCAGTAAAGCCATTGACTATTCAAATTTTTCCGCATTTTTTCCTATATTTACCCAAAACTTTTGGTTTAGGTATACTAGTAGAGTGCTCAGCGCCCCGAAAAACGCTTAAAAATGACTTTTGTGGGGAGGTCGGGGTTACAAGATGAAACCTCGACAGATCGAAAGAGCGTATTTTTTTATTTAAAAAGCCAAAAGCCGTCAAAAATCGTCCAGTGCAAAAGGGCGCTATCTTCACCGAAAGAGTTATTCAGCGTACGTATAGAAGGAAACGTGAACTTTCTTTTGCCGTAAAATTCGTAATTGGTTTTGTGGAATTAATCGTTTAAAAAATTTTGGAAAAACGCAAAATACACGGGCTCTTATGGAGAAAAATAACTTTCGGGGCCGATATCTCGGTTCGAATAGCTAAAAAGTTCACTTCAATTTCGCGTTTTTTACCGTTTATACTGTCATAACTACAAAACGGTACGACATATCGAAAAATTTTATTCTTTAAAAAAGTTTGGTTTCTCATTGTAGCATCCGATGGTACGAGAATTATATTTTTGTAGGGCTTCATAATTATGATAAATAATTAAAAGTGAAAACATGCGAAAATTGCATTTGCGAGAGTCGCGCTCTCGAGTGGGCGCATCGTGTCTCCCATCTCACTTTTTCCTGTAGCTTCCTCTGATTCTATACGTAATTCAAAGAATTGTGACATACTATGATTATTATTGTAAATGCACCTTATCCGTTATTTTAAATAAATTTACGAAAAGCTCCTATTTCATAATAAAACTACAGCGACTTTAAAATTTAATGTCTGTTATTGTTATTCTTCTTTTTATAAAATTGTGGTAATAAGCCAATAACAACAATTAATTAACACCATATATTTCAACTTTGTTTAGAGTTATCTTCAAGTGGTAAAATTTTATAATTTCCGTAGTAAAAATCAAAAATTTGGTGCAGGAAGGAAACTCCTGGTAGGTATTAATTGTATTCTTATTATGGCAATTTATTAGGGCTATTGGCCCTAATTGTAAGTGTATTAAATAACCACAAGTTAATCACCATTTTTCTACTACAGTATGCCAAATGTGCCTTACAGCCTTAAGTTTGTTAACAAATTTGGTATTACCTATGTTAAAAATCAAATTTAAGTAACTATTACATGATTTTGTACATTAATTTTAACGATATTCGAAAAATAGTGGTACCCTCACCTTAAGATCATATTATCAAACTAAAGTTTTGCTAAATTCATTACAACTACAACCACAGTTACCCGACGTAACCGATTCTGGGTGGAAAATAGATTTGGAAGGAAATCTGATACTTATAATACTAAGTACTCTTCCATCCTTCCCAAATAACCTAAGAGTATTAGTATCGTGTGGTTGTAACAAAGGTATTCTTCTAACATGCATTATTTGCTGATTCATAAATTTCGTTTCATTATGTTGTAATGACCCAGGTTTAAATTCAAATAAGGCGGCAAAAATAAGGACCATAGCTGTCGATGTGAGTTGTGGGTTGCCGATTATTTAGGGAAAGTTACGACCATTAAGTCAAAGAAAGGGTTCACGGTTTAAGATGCGAAGAGAAGAAGGGCAGTTGATGTGTAGCGCGCGAACGAGCAAGTCGTTCAAATTGAAATAGTGTCCGAAAAGTCACCCTTGCTCCACCTTCGTTTACCTTCTTGATTAAACCAGGTAGGATTTCACCTTTATTTTATTGTAGTCGTACGCTGACAAATGCTGGGAATTTTTACCATTTAATATTTACAATGTTTAAAGGTACTTTTGTCGTTCAAGGAAGTGGCGCATCATTAAAACACAAAGTACTGGAGGTTTGTGTTAATCACTATGTCGCAAAGCTTTGCAATGTGATTTATAATATTTGATTATGTTGTGTAAATCCATTTTCATCATTGTTTATTTGTGTTTCTTTTGAAATTTAGGTACCTTCACGGCGTCGTGCAATTTTACCGTGTTTTGCGGTGACACATATTCATAATCTTTGTTTCATTTTATAGCTATCTCAGGTAACCAGTAAGTATATCGTTAATAGGTGTACTTGGTGCTAATTATTTGGTCAACGTTATATTTGCTTTCAATACTTAATAATTAAGTATGGGGTGTCGCGCCTGCTGCCTGCCAGACACATAAATCTCCGTATTTATTGCCGTCTGAGAACTTAAATGTGTTTTGCTCTACAGTTGCATTTTGACCTGAATAGGAAATTATGGGATATTTGATTTACCCTTGGACCCAAGTCGAAGAACGTTTTATGGAATATATGTTTACCACATGTATTCTCTTTGTTGAATAATTATATTATGTCTATATTTATGGGTGTTGCTTTTGTACCATTGTTGATGACCATTTTATTTATTGCATATTTATGTGTGTTGTATTTGTATCTCGTTGATGGCCATATTATTATTTACATCGTATTTATGTGTGTTATATTTTTTTGCCATGTTTATGTACATCTTGTTTAATGGTATCTTTGAGAACCTAATTTCGCGGTTTCACTTTGCTTGTTTTAACACCAACCAGTATCGATTGCCGATCTAGTGATGAGTACGAAAGAGCCTTGGAGAATGTATTAACAATTTTCGACCGTGCTTGGATTCACAGATGTGAGTGTTAGTGAACCCATTGTGGGCCTAACGTGAGAGCTCCTGCTGTGGATACCAAAACCTCCAACTATTTAGCCACGTTGTCCGTAACCAGGTGCGTGGTACCTTCGGGCGGGGGCGCCTGCTGCTTAACGTTCTTGGTTTTGTATATGTGATGTAAGGGACGAACGGCCATCGATAAAAGTTATTTCATTTTGAACCGATTGCCATTTATATTAGGACTTCTCAAAGATAACAAATGTAGGTTGGGTACCTTTGGAGGTTTCTTTGCCCTGTTCTTCCTCCAAAGCGACTTCTGGTGAACAGGGACCTTTTGGCTTTATTTTGGTTCGACGAATTTAAATAAAAATTCGTTTATCATATTTTGTTGTTTTATTGTGCCTAAACCAATCTTGCTGCGATCGAGAGTAGACAGTGCATATAAACTTATATTACACAACGTAGGTGTCCTTTTAACAAGGTAGGTCCAGGTTGGGTAAGGCAGGTTAAAGACGATCAATTTGGCCATTTCAAACTTCCCGCGTTTTTGACACAAATTCGCGCGTTTACGAACCTGGGGTGTACTTGGATATAGTACAATGTTTTCTAGATTGCAGTAGCAAAGTGTGCAGATGCAGGAAAATGGAATGAGTTGCATTGGTTCTGTAGATTTATGGAACAAAAATGTACCAATGCAGTGACAATTCTAAATGTGTCAATGTATGATGAATAAGGTGAGTGTTAGATTATTAAGGGTGTGTAATATCAAGGCTGTTAATTTAAACTGCAAAAAGTACAATTTTGAACGTAGTAATACCAAATTTGTTAACAAACTTAAGGCTGTAAGGCACATTTGGCATACTGTAGTAGAAAAATGGTGATTAACTTGTGGTTATTTAATACACTTACAATTAGGGCCAATAGCCTAATAAATTGCCATAATAAGAATACAATTAATACCTACCAGGAGTTTCCTTCCTGCACCAAATTTTTGATTTTTACTACGGAAATTATAAAATTTTACCACTTGAAGATAACTCTAAACAGAGTTGAAATATATGGTGTTAATTAATTGTTGTTATTGGCTTATTACCACAATTTTATAAAAAGAAGAATAACAATAACAGACATTAAATTTTAAAGTCGCTGTAGTTTTATTATGAAATAGGAGCTTTTCGTAAATTTATTTAAAATAACGGATAAGGTGCATTTACAATAATAATCATAGTATGTCGCAATTCTTTGAATTACGTATAGAATGAGAGGAAGCTACGGGAAAAAGTGAAATGGGAGACACGATGCGCCCACTCGAGAGCGCGACTCTCGCAAATGCAATTTTCGCATGTTTTCACTTTTAATTATTTATCATAATTATGAAGCCCTACAAAAATATAATTCTTCTATCGTCGGATGCTACAAGGACAAACTAAACTTTTTTAAAGAATAAAATTTTTCGATATGTCGTACTGTTTTGTAGTTATGATAGTATAAACGGTAAAAAACGCGAAATTGAAGTGAACATTTTAGCTGTTCGAACCGAGATATCGGCCCCGAAAGTTATTTTTCTCCATAAGAGCCCGTGTATTTTGCGTTTTTCCAAAATTTTTTAAACGATTAATTCCACAAAACCAATTACGAATTTTTCGGCAAAAGAAAGTTCACGTTTCCTTCTATACGTACGCTGAATAACTCTTTCGGTGAAGATAGCGCCCTTTTGCACTGGACGATTTTTGACGGCTTTTGGCTTTTTAAATAAAAAAATACGCTCTTTCGATCTGTCGAGGTTTCATCTTGTAATCCCGACCTCCCCACGAAAGTCATTTTTCGGGGCGCTGAGCACTCTACTCTACGTAAATAAAAAAAAACGATTTTCTTTAAATTATTTTATTTTAATAAAATAAGTTTTACAATGTTTTCTTTGCATGCGATTCTATTGGCTTTATAATACTTGAGTTCATGTTGATCTTCCACATATACCTACTTTAAGTATAGCAGTTACTTAAATAATAGGTTTTCTTCTCGTTCATCCAATAGAATCCTTTTTCTTGGTGCATAAAATTAGGTTTTGGTAACAGATTTATATTTTAAATATGTTTGGAGTGATGAAAGCACGCTTGCAACAGTTCTGGCAGATCGTAATGTTCCGCCGCGCAAATAAGTCCGGGTATTGTGGCGCACGTGAGCGGGCAGGAGCCCGTATGTAAATAATCTAGTAAAATACGAAATGTTTCTGGATCAAATTCGATAATAGAAAATTCTGTTTGTGCT
Source organism: Rhagophthalmus giganteus (assembly GCA_036326145.1). Classification (NCBI taxonomy): domain Eukaryota; kingdom Metazoa; phylum Arthropoda; class Insecta; order Coleoptera; family Rhagophthalmidae; genus Rhagophthalmus; species Rhagophthalmus giganteus. Next base: position 10,759,019 of record JARFJA010000036.1, on the reverse strand, counting down.
AATTTAGCCCTATCTACTTTTGTGCGTCAGCGCAAACACTCAGTCTTGGAACGGGCAATTGGGTCGCGCTCGGTTTATCCTTGCCCTCCTTGTCTTTGCCCTCTTTATCTGAAAATTAAAAGACATCGTTCTAATTATGATCGCATAAATTTGCAAACATTTTGAACTTTCAAACCCAGCAAGAAGTAGTGGCCATTTCGATAACGTCCACGGGGTAGTCGAAGTCGTGAAGGCAGATGAACACGATAGGCTTCTCGGGACATATAATTGGGTCGGGGTTACGTGAGAACCGAAAATGCGAAGGCGGTGTTAAGTTTCTTATTACCCTCGCCTCGCACAAACTAATCGCGAGGGATTTGAAAATATTTACATAATACTTCGTGGCAGCTTCTCAAATAGTTAAATTTATATATAGAAATCAAAGTATCAGACGCGGACGTTCCGTATACTTACTGGAACAATCTTGACTGCTGGACCTTTTTGTGCCGCGGAAATTTTTTTTCTAAACCTGATTTCCTTTTCCAAAATTTTTACCATATCAAACCATTTTCATCGGGGAGCTTGGCACGTTTTCCGTTCGGCGACTCGATATCCGGAACTTTAAATGGTACTTTTCGGCCTGGACTGTTGGGTCTTAACAACGTGGGGACCGGCCTAGCTAACAGTTCGGCGACCGAACTTGCGGGTCCGAATCCGGTCTGGATTCCGTAGAGCATCTCTTTAAAAGGGCGCTTCGGACGCCCAATATCGCGCGCACACCTATAAACTTCACCTGAAATATCGCGTTTATCGATTTACGTTTTGGTCGCGAAAAGTTTACGTACTTTCTGTTTGGATTGGCCGACTAAAACGACGTCGAATAATTGTGCGTTCTGTAGAATGTTTTGTTCCATGTTCAAAAATACTTTTCTGAAATCTTTGGCCAGCTGATCGTAGTCTTCGAATTGATCTCTAACGCTATCCAGCAACGGAACGGCCGCATGTGTCCGATGGGTCTCCACGAACCTGAAACTCGAAATTACAGTTTATCGGATTTCGACCGAAAAGTACCTCGTCTGTAAGGCTTAGGTATTTGTCCGGTTTCGGCGTGGTTTTGCAGATTCGCCACGATGTCCTCCAGCATCTGGGACCGCGTGCGTTCTTGCATTCTCGCAAATTTCGGCGCCGAATAACTGGCCCTTTCCCCGTTAACTATTTTCGTCAGCAGCCACTCTCTGAACATCGGACCTTTATCGAATACGCTTTGTTCCCATAGATAAGGCTTGTAGGCTCTACTTGTCCTCGTTCACCACGGAAACTTCGTAACGCGTAGGTTTCCTTTTATTGTTGGGTTCGAACTGAAAATGAATTTTCGTTTCGTAGAACGAAATATAAGGTTGTTTGGTAATGACTTGCCGCTTTTTCGCTAGAGGAGTTTGAAGCGTTGTGGGGCAAGCAAATAAAGCAGCATTTGGCAACTCTGTATGTCATTTGACAGGTGATGACATTAGCTACAAAACGACGTGTCATTTGTTTAGTTTTGACTTTTTCAACAAGTGGCAGTCGCTGAAACATGGAGTTCACTAATGCCGAAATTCGCAATTTTAAATTTTGCTTTTGAATCTGCTTTAAATTTGGTAGGTTTACGCAAGTTAAATGAGCTCTTGCTGGGAGCGAAATTTCTTCGAACTTTCACTGATTCGGCGGGTTTAACGGTACCAATTCATTGGGCAATGACACAATGCCAGACGGCATGGCCAAAATGCGTGCATTGAAGGTTCGGACTGACCTACAAAACCCTAATAGAATACGATGCTTGACAATCTTACACACAAGGCGAACATTTAAAGTCTGAACTGTATAAGGATTGTCTGGCAATCACACCAATTTATAGGTTACGCAAAACATAGGTAAAACACTTGTTCCCAAACGGTATGAAATATGATATCCACTTAATTTTACCTACATCAAATCACAAGATTGATGTTGAAATTGCTGTCGTGATTGTCTTCAATTTCACCAACGTGTATTTACGCGCTGAAATCAAAGGATTCCCATTCAGAAAAACGAGATTCTTGTTTCTGAAGTTTTTGGGTTGCTTCTTTAAGATAGGAATCCTGGATTCGGTACATACCAGAATTTGCTTGGAACATTAACGTTTCTAGGATGCGCTCGTTCTTTATCGCCTTCGACGGAAGAACCACCTACGTACGTAATACGTGAGACGTTAAAACATCTACTTTTAAAATTGCCGACAATCGTACCTTTATCAGTTCTTGGGGGGATATTCTGTAAAGCTTTAGGTCCCTCGCTAGTCGTTCCATGATACATTTAAATTCTAATTTGGCGTCCAATTTGCTCGAAGTCTTTGTGCGTATTTTGTGCCTGGCCCATCCGAGCATCGCTTCAAATTTACGCACCTCCGGGACCTCCAAATTTCTGAACGGGAAAAATTGCTCATCAGTTTGGTTCGGATCGACTGCGACAGTATAGAGTCGGGGCACTTTAATTGATCCAATTAAATTAATTCGTGGTTTATTTCGTGAAGATCGATTCCGCGAATTATTTCGATGTTTCGCGGTTTAATCCGCGGATTATTTTGATTAGATCGCAATTCGGTCCATGATTCGATTGATGACGCTAGTTGATTAGATCGCGATCGGCGCTTTGATCTAATTAGTTCGCGATTTGACTGATGTCGCGAGTAATTGATGACGATCACATGACGCACGAACGATATTTTAAAATCAACGATTTTGTAATTTGTGAAATGACAAATAATTGTCAACAATATTCGCAACATTAGCCAAATCGCGAACAAATTAGATCAAAGTGCCGATCGCGATCTAATCAACCTGCGACATCGATCCGCGGAATCGCGATCTAAATCGCGGAATCGCGCGTGATCCGGTAATCAACTCCGCGGATTAAATTAATTGGGCCAATTAAAGTGCCTCGATTTCACGCGCCGATTAAAAAAAATACCTGCACATAATCATTTGGACCATGGATTCGCTAAGCGTTAAAAATTCGGCAGTCTGGAACAAAGCGTACGCCCTCGTTTCCACAAAGGCCAATATCATGTTTACTAATTCGGAGGCCGAAGTGTACCTCCAATAATAATTCTCGAGGGAGCACAACATGCAACACACCTGCAACGGCAATTTTCTTCAATTAGAAATTCAAGACGACCGTTTGCCACTTACAACGTCTATTCGAAGGAACTGTTTGGAGTGATGAAAGCACGCTTGCAACAGTTCTGGCAGATCGTAATGTTCCGCCGCGCAAATAAGTCCGGGTATTGTGGCGCACGTGAGCGGGCAGGAGCCCGTATGTAAATAATCTAGTAAAATACGAAATGTTTCTGGATCAAATTCGATAATAGAAAATTCTGTTTGTGCTAATTTAGCCCTATCTACTTTTTGTGCGTCAGCGCAAACACTCAGTCTTGGAACGGGCAATTGGGTTGCGCTCGGTTTATCCTTGCCCTCCTTGTCTTTGCCCTCTTTATCTGAAAATTAAAAAAAAACACACGTTCTAATTATGATCGCATAAATTTGCAAACATTTTGAACTTTCAAACCCAGCAAGAAGTAGTGGCCATTTCGATAACGTCCACGGGGTAGTCGAAGTCGTGAAGGCAGATGAACACGATAGGCTTCTCGGGGACATAAATTAAATTGGGTCGGGGTTACGTGAGAACCGAAAATGCGAAGGCGGTGTTAAGTTTCTTATTACCCTCGCCTCGCACAAACTAATCGCGAGGGATTTGAAAATATTTACATAATACTTCGTGGCAGCTTCTCAAATAGTTAAATTTATATATAGAAATCAAAGTATCAGACGCGGACGTTCCGTATACTTACTGGAACAATCTTGACTGCTGGACCATTTTTTCTTGTCGTCCGCGGTCAATTGTTGGGTGTGTTGCTTTCTAATCGATTTACCCCAGCCGGCCGTGATCGTTCCCAATCTGGAGAACGCTCGTTTTACCATCGGGGAGCTTGGCACGCTTTTTGGCCGCGGCGACTCGATATCCGGAACTTGTAAAAAATTGCTACTTTTCGGCCTGGATTGTTGGGGGCTTAACAAAGTGGGACCGGTCTAGCTAACAGTTCGGCGACCGGAACTTGCGGGGACCCGAATCCGGTCTGGATTCCATAGAGCATCTCTTGAAAAACTCGACTTCGGACGCCCAATATCGCGCGCACACCTATAAACTTCACCTGGAAATATCGCGTTTATCGATTTACGTTTTTGGTCGCGAAAAGTTTACGTACTTTCTGTTTGGATTGGCCGACTAAAAAAACGACGTCGAATAATTGTGCGTTCTGTAGAATGTTTTGTTCCATGTTCAAAAATACTCTCGTGAAATCTTTGGCCAGCTGATCGTAGTCTTCGAATTGATCTCTAACGCTATCCAGCAACGGGGACGACGGCCGCATGTGTCCGATGGGTCTCCACGAACCTGAAACTCGAAATTACAGTTTATCCGGATTTCGACCGAAAAGTACCTCGTCTGTAAGGCTTAGGTATTTGTCCGGTTTCTGCGTGGTTTTGCAGATTCGCCACGATGTCCTCCAGCATCTGGGACCGCGTGCGTTCTTGCATTCTCGCAAATTTCGGCGCCGAATAACTGGCCCTTTCCCCGTTAACTATTTTCGTCAGCAGCCACTCTCTGAACATCGGACCTTTATCGAATACGCTTTGTTCCCATAGATAAGGCTTGTAGGCTCCTACTTCGTCCCTCGTCACCACGGAAACTTCGTAACGCGTAGGTTTCCTTTTTATGCGCGGGGAAGTTCGAACTGAAAATGAATTTTCGTTTCGTAGAACGAAATATTATTGGGTTGGGGAATAAGTTCGTAGCGTTTTTATATATATTTTTGTTTTACAACGATTTTTTTGCTTTTGACAAAGTGTATAATATTCATTCGATAGAGCTCTTTCTGCTCTACAAAACTGTGCTAATCGTCTTTTTGAGTAATTTAATTTTTTATTACTTTTCAGGCTTAGAAATGGAATATCCGGGAGGTAAAAATCAACATTTTCGACATCTGCTCTTCTTCGCTTTTCATCGAGGCCAAAAAGCTGCCGAAGCAGCCCGGGACATTTGCAACGTGTTCGGAGAAGGTGTCATAGGCGAGTCTACAGCACGGAAATGGTTTGCAAAGTTTAAAAGTGGCGATTTTGACATCGACGACACGCCACGCAGCGGAAGACATTCCGAATTCGACGAAGAGCGTCTCAAAGCACTTTTGAAGGAGGACGGTTACCAAACAAGTCGTGAATTGGCCAAAAAAATGAACTGCGATCATAAAACGATTCTCAATCATCTTCATTCAATGGGATTTGCCGAAAAATTGGGAGCCCGGGTGCCTCACGAGCTTAACGAAAACAACAAAAAAAATCGCCTTCAAATTGCTTCTCAACATCTCGCCCGCCATCGAGCAACACGCGGTCATAAACAGCGCTTTTTGTACCGAATCGTCACGGGAGATGAGAAATGGTGCCTATATATAAATATGAAGCAAAGAAAGGAGTGGGCGGCTCCAGAAGATACGCCAAAGCCGAGAGTCAAGCCTGACCTCCATCCAAAGAAGACCATGATCTGCGTTTGGTGGGACTGGGAGGGCATGGTGCACTGGGAAATGCTCGAAAGGTCAACACGGAGCTCTACAAATCCCAGCTACACCGCGTGAAAGAGGCTATTCGACTGAAAAGACCCCATCAACAAGGCCAAACCAGATTCCATGTTGCACAAGTCGTCAAAGCCGCACTCCAAGAGCTCGAATGGGAGGTCCTTCAGCATCCGCCGTATTCTCCGGACCTTGCACCGACGGATTACCATCTTTTCCGCTTCCTGTCGAACCATATGAGGGGCGTTACCTTCGACAATGAAGAGGACCTTAAAAACTGGCTCGACAACTTCTTCGATGCCAGACCGGGCGATTTTTGGTGGAACGGCATCGACAAATAGGTCGAGAGGTGGGAGGAGGTCGTAAACAGCAACGGCGAATACATAATTGATTAATTCATTGTTATAACTATTGATTTTTGTTTAAATAAGTCTTTGATAAAAACGCTACGAACTTATATAAGGGAACGATACTCACCAAGTAAAAAAGTATGCAAGAAATGGCTCTTTATGCAAGCCGGCGAAAAGGAAGTGTTATCGGCCTCCAAGAATACCACGCAAACGATGTCGTTTCCTATGTGACGTTTGCGTTGTAATTTTTGAGGGTCGTGCTTTTCGTAAGGCAGAAGCGTGCTGACGTGGAACATGATTTCTATGTTACGCCAATTTGTATAAATCGAATACAGTCCTACGATTTCAAAAATTGATCGACAAACACGTCGTTAGTTAACGCGATACGGTACCTGTTAAGTCGTGAACGGTATCTAATCCACCCTTATATCTATCGAATCCTTTAAGTCTTACTTTTTCTCCTAGAATTTGAAGGAACTCTTCAAAAAGCATCGAGTTGTCGTTATTATCTAAAATTTCTTCTTCGGTGTATTGACCTTCTTTGACGTAGATTACGCCCACTTTTAATTCCGATTTAATGAATACCTAAAAGTCGATCGCGTTAAATTGGCGAGGCGGTTAAATTAAATAGGTAAAGAAACGGACATTCGGACGCGAGCGTTGTGGCGCGAATAGACTTTGACGCAGGCCGATTTGGACGCGAGTAATTTTGGCGCAGATACGTTGCGACGCGTAATACGTATTTTACCGAGCGCGCTGTCGGTTTTAAATAAACAATGTTAGTCTTCGCGTGTGTTGGGACGTATGAATGATAGTTAGTTGAAGTTAGTGTAGATTAGGCAAGTTTAGATTAATCAACGATTTCATCCAAAACAAGCGAAGACTGACATAATTTATTTAAAATTATATGTATTTCGCGCCGTAAAGTCTCTGCGTCCAAATGGGTCTGCGTCAAAGTGCATTCGTTACCTGATCTAATTTTAAAAGTTCCTCCGGCGTGTCTGGCAGTTGTCCTAACGTAAGGGGTGGATTTATATTAACTTCTTTACCCAGCGATCGTACAACTTCTTCGCGGTTATAACGATCGGCGAATACGCAACTGGCAGGTATTAAGCCGTGCACTGTGTAGCTTATCGCACGTACTAAAATTCTAAAAGAAAAAAATTCATTATTTCAGAACTGGAATAATTAAAGGAAATTAACGAGAAAACAATTGAACGGTATCGAAATTGCGACTTGTCGATTTATAAGGGGCGCGGCGCGGAATTAAGCATTTAAGCAAATAGATTATTTACGACAGTCAGGAAAAATCGAATAAACATTATAATTATTGGAACATAACAGGCTTTAAAACTTTATTATTAAAAAATCAGAACAGAAAATCTAATTATATCGAGATATAATCAAAAATACGTTAGCATTAGTATAATTTGCGGAATACCCTAGATAATACACCCTTCCTTTGTTATCGAAAACATCGCGTCGTGGTAAAGATGGGAAATCTCGAAAATTACGCACGTAACACCTCCGAAAGAAAAGTCGACGCAAGGTTGCGAAAGTTATTTTCCCGGAATACAATTTAATTCTCCAGATGATATTGGTAAGAAAGCCAATCCAATTAGCCAGAAAAAATAATTAATAACTTTTCTCCCAATGCCTCCCCTTCCCCCCCTCCGGACCCCTTTAACAGCTCTGTGCTCCCGAGACCCGACGTATCTATCTACTCGGGAAAAGAAAAATAATGCTTTCGCAAATTAAGGCCACGTGTATATGCTAAGCCAGTTTTCGCTCGTCGACGATACGAAAATTTATTGAAGTTAACTATCGAGCGCGTACAAAATCGCCGATAAAGTTCGTTTTCGGGGGGGTGTTAAATGCGAGAAGTTTAACTAAATATCTTATCTGAAATCTTTCGGTTCGGTAATTTGCAATGCAGGCGATTATGGCGAGTGCACAATCATCGTTATTCGTCCCATTTTCTTATCAAATCTGTATACATGCACTCAAATTGGTCGTACGTTGTCGTTTCCGCACGATGCCTTTTCACTTTTACAGTGTACCGCGTATTTTCATAATATCAATTAAGGGCGATAACGATATTACTTACAGCTAATATTCTTAATACGTAGGAAAATATTAAGTAATGATCGAGTTAAATATATATTAGTCTCGAGGGTGATTATAAACTGGCACATGCATGTTATCTTTATTAATGAAGCTAACGTACCGCTTTATTATTTTCCTATTTTTGACACGTCGTTATTGTCATAGATAGTAATTCGATAACGCTAGTTAATTAGCTATATTAAATAGAAAGGTTTCCGCTTTTCGTCTAACTAGGAAACTTATATAACGACTGATAACAGTAATAAGGAAAAAACCAATAACTACATTACCCGACATGTTAACCTAAATTGAGTGGAATGGCAGTGAATATTAAAAATAGAGAGCTAATAAAAATGTATTAACAATAAGCCCAAAAGTTTGAAAAGAAACACAAGTACGTACAGTCACCTTCAAAATTAATGTCCCGAATCTAGAGCATTGCGCGGGCAATACATGGCACAGTAAACAAATCTTAAAAAAATAAAGTACTTACAATGTGTAACACGAATTATAAATACCGCTTTAAATATTCAGTTACTCGCAACTCGGGACATTAATTTTGAACTCGACTGTACATACAGTCAAACTTCCGGTTTCACCAGAAATAAAGTCGATTTTATTATTTTAAATAGAACGCTATATGTTAGAGATAAAAGAGATTCTTAATCGGCTCTTAAACCTGAAGAAAATAGATTTTTAACCGAAATTTACGTAGATACACAAAAATTCATCTTTGTACCCCTAAAATCTGTCGAGTTATTAGCTTGGGACAGGTTAGCTTAATCGCCCGGTATATAGAAATAACAACTTTTCGGTAAATATTATTTCAATGTCTTTTTATTTTGAGGCCTTTTAACGTCAATTCAGTGTAAGTTTCGTCCTTCGTCCGTTTAAACAAATTTAATAAATTCTCTTGAAAGGCTTGCACTTTATTAATATAAATGTGGCCAACCTCGATACAGCGTTCGTTCAATAAAAGGATTTCATTTTTAAACGCGGCAAATTTAATCTTGCACTGCCGCTACAAAACACTCTAAGATACATAATACATATTCGCAGAGAAAACTTTTATTTCGATTTGGCTTAAAAAAAAAATCGTTATTTTGGTCACTCCGCATATAAATTTAACGTCGGCCAGGGCCGGAGATTTTAAAATGCAGTAATGTGTAGGATGTCTAATCGTCTATAAGTACGAAGTGCGCGATTTTTCCCGAACAGAGGCTACGCTCGTATTTAAGCGGATATATGCGCGGGAAACGGTCAGCACTCATAATACTGGTGGAGTAGTACCGCCAGTAGTAAGCAGTCAATGACTATCGGTGAGCGTAAAACTACGTTACGTGAGATTAAAATCACAAAAAAGAATATAGGGTGTTTCAAATTAAACGCCGACTTTGGTAAGGTTCATTAAGTAACATCTCATAGATGGCGCACCGAATGTGTCTGTTTTTCCTTACATTTGGCAAGTGGAATGCATGTTATTTGTAATAATCAAATTAATCGGTTTAAGAGCCGATTAAGAATCTCTTTTATCTCTAACATATAGCGTTCTATTTAAAATAATAAAATCGACTTTATTTCTGGTGAAACCGGAAGTTTGACTGTATGTACAGGCGAGTTCAAAATTAATGTCCCGAGTTGCGAGTAACTGAATATTTAAAAATTTGTAATGTTATTTTATAATAATCGCGTCGTATACAATAGAACAACGAGTTTAAATCGTTAAATTATTTTATGAAGATGGGTATTCAATTAAAAAGTGTTTAGAGAATTACGTGACATTTATGGTTTGCTTAAGGTAATCGTCCACCTGAACGAACTATCGGTAGAATTGTGAAAAATTTCAATAAACCGGTTCGGTAAAAGATAACTAAAGAAAACAATATGCTCGTAGCGGTCGTTCGCAAGAGGATATTTTGCTATGGTTCACGAAAGTGCTGTCGAAAATCCACAAATGTCGATTGCTCGACGTGCACAGCAATTGGGTCTTTCGCGAGACACGGCACGGCGAAGATATGAACCTGAACGACATGTGGTTTGAGCAGGACGGCGCTACGTCCCATGCAGCTCGTGAAACGTCGACTTTATTGCGCGATACATTTCTAGGTCGCGCGATTTCGAGAAACGGCAATGTCTTGGCCGTCAAGATCGTGCGATTTGACACCATTGGACTGACTTAAAGGGACCTGATGAACAAATAATTCTACGACGTTTCCCAAATTAAAAACCGAAATTTTTCGTGTTATTGATGAAATGGAGTTACAATTATGTCAAAATGTTATTGCAAATTTTGATAAAAGAACGACCCACTGTCAAAACTCAACAAGTGCTCGTTTGGTTGATGTTATATTTTGCGTGTAAATGCTATGCCTTCTACTTTTTTATTAATCAATGAAAACAGGCGCTCAGATGCCCTTAAAAGAAATTTTACTTCGTTATTTAGAAATGGTTTTAAATGCATTTTCGTTTAGCGCATTAGTTCGTTATATGAAACAATGATTGTATTTGTATTTGCAATATAAATAAAGGCAGAAATGTTTTAGAATGTTTTGATAATTTATCAAGTTTTATTTTGTCGTGCCACGACCTATTGATAAATTTCAGCCTAGAAAGAAACAACTGGAACGATGAACCTATCATTTAAACCTCACAAAAACATTATGGATTTTTCTGAATAGCCTCTTCATTAAATGAAAGTTTACTTTCGCTCCAATTTGTCTCGATTTAGTTAACAGAAAATAGTCCGAGGATCTATTACACAGCGAGTGTATGTTCTAGTAATTCGAATTTCTGAAGTACAGCCACTTCATTTGAAAATGTCGTATTCGTGAACGAATGCTCAAGTTTGGTCGTTGTCTTTAAACCACGAACGTCGATGCGGTGTCACTAGATTTCGCGACCAATGCCATAACGTTAGTTAAAATTTTAGAGGCGACCAAGCAGAGACTTCGTTTATGAATATGACATTTTCATATCAAGTGCCTGTACTTAACTCGAAATGCAACAACGCAAGTAGTGTAGTAACTAAGGAAACGATATAAATAAAGAGATATTTGACAAATAGAATATTGGTCGCATTGAGGGAATGTAGCGTCGAAACGCTTTATCTAAGCGATGCCTGAATAAAATGTTTTGGTACTAGCTTAGTTTTGCTCAGTCTTTAGTAATTCTTAGGTTGGCAATTTTGTTTGTAAAACACTCAAATATGAATGTACACATGCATTTAACCTATGGAATTATGTTCAACCTTGTATGTTCTTACGTTTACTGCAAAAATGACCTCGTCTTCAATAACGTTATAAGCCATCTTTACTTTTTGCATTTTACCAAAACATACACAAGTTATATAAATATTGTTAGATTAGAACGCATGGATGCGTCACTTGCTTTATTTAGGTTACCGAAAGACGTTAAAGCGGAATATTGCCATATGCTTTAATGCTTTACTAAAGCTGCAAACTAACTAGTACCAAGCAGACATTTATTCAGAGACATCGCAGGCAAGATAAAGCGTTACAGCGCTGCAGCGTTTCGACGCTACAATTCCCTGAATGCGACTAATGACATCAAATAATTATGTAAATTTGAATATATGAATGTATAATATAAATGTAATTCAAAGAAAGATCTTTTAATTTAGAAACTAGAACGTAACAATGCATTTTAACCAATTAAAAAAAAAATGAAGATCAGGTAAATAAAAGTCATTTTATAGAACTACTGCTAACTATTTAATAAACGGAAATTACTTCAAATTCGATTTTTGAAATGGAACATATTTCACTGTTTTTGGAATCTACAGATCAAATTCCATCTGATTACGTTGCCAAAATTTTCGTTTTTTTCAAAAATAGTGTCAGAATTTTTAAATTTTCTTTGCAACACAGAAGGCTGTGGTGATTGCTGTACAATTGTTGCACACGACTAATTATTCTTTGCAGCAAATTACTATTGGATGTTTGGTATGCTCATCAATTTTGAAAACCTGGTTTATGATAAAAAAGTTAAGTTTAATCCAGTCGCCAGTAGAGGGCTCGTTGTGTCAAATTGCGTTTTAACATTCTGTAATCAATTTTTATTGTGTATAATAATTGTAAGATATTTGTACATTGGGTTGCCGTCTAAAGTTGTAAGGGGTTCCACGTTGTGTGGCCCATCCTGTATTTAAATTCCGTAAGTAAAACGAGAAACCTATTAGAAGAAAATTAAAAACCGTCCGGTACGCTTTTGGTCAATGAAAAGCGAAACGAGGCCGTTCATTTTCACGTTCGTTGTAGTACCATTTTTTACGATAATAATAAAGGCTAAGAAACTTTTATGACTCCGCGAGAATTTATAACGCGGCTTTTTTGAGGTTGAACAAAATTTTGCAGTTTTATTAAAATTTATGCCGTCGAAAATTACTTTTTAACTTTTAAACGATGCCCGAGAAGCGTAATCGTCGATTTCGATGCAAAACGGGTGCAACAAGTCGTATAAAATTAATTCGAGACCTCTATTTCCATTTTGGCACACGAATTCGGCGTGCCCCGAAAGCCATAAACGAGTAATAAATAATCGCTCACCTAAATTGATCTCTGGAATTGAGGGTTTCCTGTTTGATGGAAAGAATAACTGGCCCTAAATCCTCGTCATTTGTAAAGTAGTTCCAGTGTTCGGTGCCGTAAAAATATTTCTCGTAGGTTTCTTGTTCCACGCTCGTCAATTCGAAGCAGCCGTTCTTTTCCCACTGTTCTTCTATCGTCGTTTTCTTTCTCGGCGACGGCGACGTGGAGTCCTCCTCCTCGTCGTCCTCGTACAAATCATTACACCCTGAAGAATATGAAGATAACTGAAGTCAATTAAGGTTACTACCGGAAATAGTTTCGTTTAAAAAAAGCCGACGAACGGGATTATTCGATACGCGAATGTACGAATAAAAGGAACAAGACAACTAAATTTCATAATAATAAAATTTCGAGAATCGTTAAGCTCGTGGAAAATTCTGCACCGAAAATTGAAAGGTTTTCGGCGCGATGCGGCGCGTTACTTTTAATCGACCGAAGATAACGCGAATTTATCTATTCTTGTCTATTTCGTGGTTGATTTTAGAACGTTATAATTAAGCGGCGGGCGCAACGGTAACAACGCAAAATCACGAGAATACTGTAGTAAGTTGTTACAAAAGTATTAAAAAAAATTTTTTGGCCCGTGGCGCCCAAAATTTTGGCACACAAAAGTTTTCAAAATTACAGACGTTAATGGCAACGGCAAATAAAATGTCGTTTCATATTGAAATGAAGGCAGAAACTCGATTCTGTCTGAATAATTCGAATTGGGGCTCATATAGGGTCAAAAATGTGACTAATTTACAAAAGTGGTCGTGCGAGGTGCCGTTTTATACTGAATTGAGGTTCGATAAAACGTTTTGCGACGTCTAAATCGCTCACCGATGCGTACCGTAAGCGTGACGACCATTTCCAAAATGCGACCAAAATACCCTGCTGCTTAATCCCATTTCATTTTTTTTGTCGATACTTTGTAAAATTTTAATCGTTTTAAAGGTGTAAAATTTATGAAAAATTAAATAAAAAGTTTTTGAATTTTTCTAATTTTAATTTCAATAATTTAATTGGCACACCTAATAATAATACGTCAAGTATCTTATATCTTTCAACGTATAAAATGTTTTTTTGTGCGACCATTTGACTATAAATTACTCCAATCATCTTGAATATCCTGTCGATTTTGTTATCATTTTTATAAGTATTATTTTCGTTTACCGATATCTAAATTTTATAGAAAAGCGTTTCATTTCTTTTAAATTGTTTATTGTGAATCTTTCATAAATCGGCAGCTTTATATCTTTTTAATCGTTTTGATTAAAAGCTTAGCATTTGTTGAAATACGTGTCCGAACAGTGTATTTTTCGATTAAGTTTAAATTCCAAAATTGTAATCTCTGCATTTGACCTTTTTGTTTAATATAATTTTTTTGTGAATCATTAGTTCGCATTGCTGTAAAAATAATGCGTAGGAACTTCTCTTAACGGACACCTCCAAATACCGGACACTTTAAATGTCCCGGCATTGCTTTATATTATATTGCCCGCATTAGCGGACACTTCTTAATAATACAAAATTGTTTAGTCTCGCGAATGTCCGTCGTTTAGAAGTTTCGCTGTATACGAATGTAAAAATTTAGGCACATTATTATGATTGTGTTGATTTAATAAAATGGAAATAACGTACAAAATTGTTTATTTAATATTCGCTTGGGAATTATAGAATAGATTTTTTTTGTTTGGGTTTAAATTAAAAGGCTGTTGTATTTCAGTAACAAATTTGTCCTCAATTTGATTGTTAAAATTATAGAATTTTCTGTAATAAACCCAGGCGGCACACTAACGTCATAATGTCGTCAATTATTGGTAATTATTCGTCGGCGACGTCGTGGATCCAATAAGTGACGTACGCACGACGACACTTTCACGACAAACATTTGACGTCATTAAAGAACGTCGTTGAGACGTCTTTGTTTGGTCATTCCAAAGTCCTTAATCCTTCCAGGAAAAGTGACGATAAAGACGTTTTGAAGCGTTAATTTAAAGCGTAAATTACTCGTAATTTTTTCTAACATGTTTATGTTTTAAACCAAAATTTTAACTAGAAAATATATAAATCTATTTTGGAATTATGCGATATCGCGTCTATGCGATTAATAGTAATAGTTGTACACGTTATAAATACGCTAGTATACAACTAAACTAGTAAGGAAACTCGCGTTCGGTTATTTATTATAATTGTGTACGTCAATGGGTAGAACTAGTTCCTTTAAAGTGTCACGCCACTGTGCATACTGATCGCGCTTTAGTTTACCGTCAGCAGTTTTGTTAGGTTAGTGGTTTTACTTTGCAGTGAGTTCTACGTTATAAATTTGTAAATTGTAAATTTTGACATAATTTCTTAACGGTAAGTGAAAACTTAATCAGCCTATCGCCACCTAAAGTTAAAACGAATAATTTTAAATATTTAAACAACTGGAAGAAATATTTTTTACAATAATTTTACAAATCATGGCTTAACAAGAAACAGACAAACTGTACTTATTTCTATAGGTTTTAACCTTTAGGTGACTAGGTTATCTTTGTGGCGTGAGTGACCCCCATTTTATTATTAATTTATTTAAATGTCTTTTGTTGGTGTGAAATTTTACATTGTGCGACTCATATAACCAGATAGCTTTTATCTAAAATAGTTTTTTCTATTGTGCTTAGTTTAGGTTCTATCATATGATCCCAGAACTCGTGGACACACTGTATATCTTATATTATATTTACCGCTTACATCTTATCTTAAACATATTATTGTATTACTCGTATATAATAATAATAACGATATTTGGTTATTAAGTAGGTAAATCCAAATAATTTTGTGTTCCTTCTTTGATATATTAACATACTTTGTTTAATTTCTTAGATTTAGGTTCTTTGTTTGTACCTTTATTTTTGTAATTCAGTAATAATTATATTGAATGTATTTGTATTTTTTCACCTTTAGATGCGACATTAATGCCTTAGGATTACGTCAATAGGACGTCAAATCGACGTCCCATTTAAAGAAATTAGGCGTCAATTAGACGTCTCAAGTAACGTACTAGATTGGTCATAATTTGACGTCGTTGGGCTGTGACATTAACCCGTCATATTGACGTCATTTACGACGGTCTCCATTGGGCCCCAAACGGCCAATAATTGACGACATTATAACGACGCCGGGAAATCACTCAAAGAACGACTATTATAATTTTGTTGAACTTTTTGGTAATGATTGCCACGCTTATAGTGTGCATCGGAGAATAATTTGGACGTCATAAAACGTTTTATTGACCTCAATTCAGTATAAAACGACACCTCACACGACCACTTTTGTACCTTACGCATTTAGTTACATTTTTGACCTTATTTGGGCCAAATTTGGACAACAATTTGGGCCCCAACACGAATTATTCGGACATAATCGAATTTCTTATCTTGACTTCAATACAAAATGAACTTTCATTCGAGGTTTTAGCTCATACATTAAGAAAGATGCCGTACGATTTTCGTAATTTTGAAAAAATGGCCCCCGTTTTTAAATTACGCGCCAAAATTTTGGGAGCCGCGGGCGTTAAACTTTTTATTTGCCCTAAAGAACGTCTATGCGAAATTTCGACGTTTCGGCCGCGGTCACAGTCCCACAGACGTCCACGTCGTTTTCATTTTGCGGAGTAGGAAAGTTTTCGACTCATTAAAAGTTAACATCAACATACCATGGTCGTGCGTTCTAGAATGATGTCCATTATCGTGATCGGTTGTGTCGCGGTCTTCTTCGTCCCCTTCTGGGAGGTCGCGGTCAGATTCGCTCTCGTCCCAAATCGTATCTGTGGCAATTTTCTGTCGAGAACATTCGATCCAATAACCCGGAGTAGGTATAAAGTTGTGGGGAAACTCTTCGCAGAATTCATCTAAAACACAGAGATAATCACGTCGATTGTTTATACGAAACAACCCCCTCGAAGCTTCCGAATTTTTTTTTTATTAGGGCCATAAAATGCAAATCGCCTTCGAAATTAGATACGCTCCACAAGTGGCCTTTTTCAGTTTGAAGTAGGCGGAGGTGGTATATTATCATAATTTGCAGATAAGTAGATATTTTTAAATCCATCTCGAATAGCCGAGAAATAACTGACTTATGTCAATAAATAAAACGAATTCAATCTTTCGCATGTTCAATAAAATTGTACGATCTATAAATATTTAGTTTTCTTCTTCATATAACCAATACGTTTACATAATAATAACATTTGTTACGGAATCGCGGTAATGTAATTTTGAACTTCACACTATTAATCGACAAATAATCGATATCATCAAAATTTAAAGACTAATTATGAAGATAATAAATCCTTTTTATTTGCGACAGAGCGTTAGATATTATTCTCTAAGGGAGTCCGTTCGCGATTTTCGCGTTAACAATAAAACAACGGCCGTTTGTATTTAATTTTGCTGTTTACACGGAATTTACGTGTCACATACACTTATTCCATTTATAACTTAAAAAGAGACTTTCGACTGGACGCAAAAATGCGACATTTCCCATTCATAATTTGCAGTTAATAAAACATTTAAGCCGTTTATAAGCAAAGCGATCCGCCAAGCCGGTAGTGCAGAAGGGCGAGAAGTGTCTCCCAACGGTGCAGTGGTTTCGGATGAGCTCCAGAAGATTTGGTGTACAGTCCGCTCACTGTAAGGTAGAACACCAAACGAGCTGAAAGAAGCTTGGTGTTCAAACTTAGAGTGACCCGACTATACACACCGTTTTCAACGCTACCGTGCGATGTCTTCAGCCATTCAGCCGTCTACCTTTATATTATTCATAAGATGTTGCAAAAGCAATTTCCTAAAACGTATCGGCAATCCCATTAGATTTCGTTCGTTTTAGTCGTTAGAGCGTTTCTATTCTGTATTCTGCGAAATTTAATTTAAAGTTTCTGAAATTAATTCATGTAGTTTACAAATCTGCTTTGAAAGCTTTTATTGTTGCAACTCGGTTCTACCGTGGAAATAGTAACGCTCCACACTTTTTGACATCGAATTTAACCAAGGTACATTGTTATTTAATTAGCTTACGCCTCTTTAAGTACGATCTCGATTTTTTTCTAACCTCGATTTCGCCTTAAAAAGGTTTCACTGTACATTATTAGATACACTTTTGTTACCTATCTACTTAATTTTTTTTTAACCAAATGCTTAACCCGCAGGGGAGAGTCTTGTATAGGAATTTTCATGAAAATGCGCTCGTAAACTCATTTAACCGATTGTTTCGAGAACGGTGCGTTTTATCGAAAATTTCAAAGAGAGACGTTAGATAGAGAATTAGATGACGATTCTAAAACATATTCCATATTAACAATTCGATAATTAATAACGGAGATGGTCGTATTTGAAATTTTGTTTAGTCAGCACGTTGAAACGGTTCGGTTGCTTTTCACGACCAATTAATTTAGGATTACTATTGTCAGCCTTCTACGATCAAAATTACAACCGGAATCGTGTCCATAATATTTGATTATACGTACAGGGCGTTTCTTAATTGCATTGCGTTGCGTTGATTTTAAAAAGAAAACGTCATATCGACGCGGGTCCGCAATCGCTTTATTTCCGAGATAATCTAGGGCGTTGCACGTTGAAAAAATCGGTTTTCCCTCAATATACAGTGCGTCCACTGCTATTCTGAATATTCTGAAACAGCGTTATAACGAAAACGAGATCAATAATTCATATGTAAGGCGTTTTAAACACAAATTTCTAATAAAAGACAAAAGAAAAGTGGCCTTATTTGAAAAGATGCAAAACAATGTATTTGCAATATATTGTTTAGAATTAAAAGATAGGTCCAAATTCGAATTTTCAAAAAGAACTGCTTGTTTTGATTAAAAAAAAATTTTTTTTCAATTGTTCCAAATTTCTTCTTTTTAATTATTTTCAAATAAAATCCACTTTTACAGCTATCGGAAATCGAACCACCGCGGTGCGACGTTTTCTATGTAGAAATTATACAAACGATTGCGTTAATTTTGTTAGTAAAAAATAGAGTTTTTATTTTCATGTTGCTATTTATTGAAGTTTATTTTAAATATCTAACAAAAATAAAAGTAACAATGGGAAATTTCTTATTTTTAATATTACTAGTATATAAAATTTAAAAAGGCGACTCGTTATATCACATTTATTTCCCTTTAACACGAGTGGTAAGCCAAAAATTAATTTAAAAAAAAACACGATGACGTCAGTAGTGCCTAACTGTACATTTGACAACGTTGCATGTGGGAGCGAGTAAGACGTATACAAATTACATCAGTACAAGTGAGAAAGCAAATGTTTGATTTCAGATCGTTGTAAAACGACTAAAGTTTCTAGAATATCACAACATAACCTATATATTTAATATTCGTTTGACGTTTGTGTTTTAGCTTATCCAAATCTATATGATGTTCACGTCATCAATACAAGGTTACTAGATGATGATGTTTCACACAGTGCTGTCACCTCGTACCTCGAATTTTGACAGTTCTAATAAATTGTTGTCTTTCTTTATACTATCTAATATGTCCACAGGCAAATCATCTACAGAATATATCATTTTCCAAACTTTAAATCGAATTACAAATAAACAATCTAGAAACTTTTTGTTGAGGACGTGAACATTATATAGGTTTGGATAGGCTATATTTGGAACGTAAACCGAATCAGCGTCATACGAACATTAAATATAGGTTATGTTGGCTCGTCGCATTTGTCGCGTTTGTCATTTTTTTTACTAAACAAGTCAGGTTTCCTTTCTCGCTTACACTAGTACCAATCCATATATATACCTTATTCACTTTATTATGCAACATTGCCAAGTGTAGGTTTAAACGCCAATAACGTCACAGTGATTTTTAAACATTAATTACGGGCTTTATATTTAAATTACAAAAAAAATTCAAAGAACATTCTTATCCTTGTTATTCGTTCTTGTAATTATAATGATAATTTTAAAAAATAGTCTAAGTCCCCATCGTCAAACTTGAATTATTCACATTTTTACGGACGCGTTCAAAACCACCAGACTCTCCCCTACTTATATGCTTATAGGAGCTCTAAATTGTAATATATTTACCAGTATTATATTTTAATATATTTTACAACAGTAAAATGGGTAGACGAAATGTAATACCCTTGTGATAACATTTGAATTATTTTATAAAATGGAAGTATCTAAATATAAAATAACGTAGGCAGCGAGGGAATTTAAAAAAATGTAAGAACAAGTCGATATTTATTTTCTCCCCCTTTTTCCATACATGACAGCTCCATAAGCATCAAGTGAAACTACGTAGGTGAGTAAGTACCTGTTTATTTAATATTATAGGTACACATAGGTACCTTACGTGTTTTCAATTTATTCTCGACGCTAGGAATTTTAGAAGATTTTCCTTCGACCTCTCAAACGCACAATAATCTTATTTAGAAAATCGTTTTTCCCCCGACAATCAATACCGTCGTATTTATTTTGAGGAATTAAAGTTTCTGGAAATAATTAGCTCGTTAGTCAAATGTAAATGTACAAAACGTAACTCAGATCTCATTAGAAAATCGGAATTATTTAGGAACGAACCGGGGTTTGTCTACAATATCAAGTTTTGTCGAAATTAGTCTTAAAACAGACAAATTTAAACAGTGGAACGTCTACGTAAATCATGAAATTTAAGATTTTAGTAACCCGAATATGCAAAAGGCGACTTTAGCGCTTACGTCGTTCTCCGACATCTTATCCATAACATCTTTTATTTATCGTTTTCTGTTTTTAACTAATTGCGAAATGAACGACAGAAATTAATAAGTTAAAATTTTTTGTGTCTTTTACAAAAATATATTTTTCTTTAAACGGAAAAGCTTTCGGCGATAAAAGATTAGTAGAAATTGAAATCTCGTCTGCGCGAAAAAAAAGTTTGACGATCGACGAAGACGAGCGCGCGATTTTAACCCGTTTATCCTCGGATAAGCCGTCCGAATATATTTTTAAGGGCGTTTTAAATGTCAATTGAAAAATTAAAAAAAAAATTATCGGGAGTCGGAAATTTTTGGAGCTTACCGCGTGGCACGACAACTGGTACCTTGGAATTACAAAGAAACACGTATCGCACGTACACACTCACAGGTATTTGTAGAAATTGGCGTAAACCGATGGTTAAGAAAGCGCGAAACTGTTAGACAGGTGCCCCCCCCCCGAAACTTTCAAAATCGAAGTTCAGGTCGAAGATTTTGAAGAAAAAAAATAAATATGGTACCTACTGCCTTCAAAATTTTAAAAAATGTCGACTTTTTCAAATTCAGGTATAAGTACAGCGAGGGACTTATTTTATGTCGTTGGCAACGCGAGCGCGTATGCAACCAATAGTGCAGTAAGGGAGGAGTGACGGCACGCGTTCTCGACTTCCGTTTTATGAATCTTGATTTGTTACCGTTATGTAGATCGGCATTGTTGTTGAGATGTGCGGCGGCTTATTTTATTACTGAAATACCGCTCCGAAACCTTCGTAAAGACGAAAAGGGCTCGGATTCGAATCCAGATGCGTTACGAATTTACGTTTTTTAGCATATTGCACCATCCAACTACTTCTTCTTGTTGCACTATTGGTTGCATACACGCTCTCGCTGTACGTAGACCGCGCGTAACAGAATCATGGTACGCCCCCCCCTCCCGATTTTGTTATTTATTCAGATACAATTTTCAAACTTGTTACATAATTATCTAATGTGTACTTATCAAATTTCACTTTCTGATATGAAAACTGTGTTTTTACACTTCCGGTGTCGTCGGAACCGACATCAATTTTCGATTTTCAAATGGAACACCATGCATTTTGCGCTTATTTTATTTCTAGATTAATGTTAATCGAGCACATCGACACAACGAAGTAATAAAATTAATGACCGTTTTCGAATTTTGCGCCCAACTTGGGGTACTTTTTTCTATTTTCGTAACCACGATTAGTGGAAGGAATTTAATAGTATGGGCGACGCTTATTTATGGTGATAAGTCGTTCTCATAAATGTAGGTATAAATACCTACGTACTTACAATTTTGTACGAATATAGGTAAGTACACACAAATACAAAGCAACTAATATAAGTTGACGGAAACGTGCGAATTTCTAAAATTCTCCATAAAGCCTCCATATTCAAAATTACATTTCTCGTCTTGTGTCAAATTAGTCTTTTCAATTTACTGATACCGTCACTGGTTATAAAAAAAAATTCAGATGTATTCGTACGATTATACGGATGATAAGACGTCACATAATTTGCAGATTAAGGATCGCAGATCGTACTTTTTAAAAGTTTTATTATTACGAAGAGGGATTTGGTGCTTCTCCGATATGAAATTTCAAACTTGCGGACGTCCCAAATCTCCCGGAAATTAGAACGAGGAAATTTTTGACAAATGTTTGCTCGCGCTCGGTTTTGTTAAATATTAACGGATTGTTCGATACCATCAACTTTTAAAAAACTCTATAGTATAAAGTTGATAAAGATAATGGGCTCTTGTGCTGTGTAGCTCGCTACTTTAAATTTCTTTGTTTACTTAGGACAGCCAATACCCTTATGTTTTTATAAAGCTTTCTCAGCGTAACGTGAAATTCTTAAAAGGTTTCTTAACGAGAAAGAGTCACTTCGCGATAATACGCTCGATTGACATTTAATAACGATAGTTATCGCTGCACAATTAAATTGCAAAGTATTTAGTACGACACGCATCAATCAATTTACAATCGGGCAGTTCGAGGTATCGATTTGGCCGAGTTGTGCATTATTTGTTGCCCCGAATCCTCCTAGTCTTCAAGCAAAACGACAAGACAAGGTATTGATGTATTTACAAACTATTTGACGTCCCTATAGTTCTCGTCTTCCAAAGTTCAAGTCGCGCAATTCGACAATTGTTCGCAATGCCGTCAAAAGGTGCGAATTTTGAATATTTTTCGGTTAATTTCTAAAATTTCCCTAACGGAGGCATTTTAAAAAAAATCGTAGACACAATGAACTGGCGGCAGCGTCAACCCCGAGAGACCGATTAAAGTAAGAAATCTCAGCACTGCGACAAGGAAATTGCCGAAAACCATTGCAAGAAATGCACCGGCAAGTAGGTGACTCGCTGTGCGACGAGCGACGCGAAGTTTACAAAAATCATTTTTCATTCTCAATCGTTCAGTCGAAAACGTTCATTTTTGTAACAGATATTAAATTGAACTTTTACCACCAACAAATTAAATTGAAAGATTGGAAATAAATGTTGGCGTGGTTTTTCAAGATTAATTTAAAACGGCATCGACCGATATTTAATTTAAACGAGGTTAACAAAGGCTTGATTTGTTTAATGGAATAAATCGAGCTTCACAATGGCATCGTCATATATTGGAAAACCGAGTGAAAATCGACAACTGTTTTAATCGACGAATTTCAAGTAGAAGTTCCAGGTTGAAAACTAAAAAAAAAAACAAAAAAACGTCTGTTTCTTTAAATTAAAGTTAAACAGAATTTTTATGAAGGACGTCGACAGTCAAAGTCGACGATTCTTTCCTCCGTTTGTAAATAAAGTGTTTTCTTAATAATAAAAATTTCCTCTTATTATAAAAATAATGAAACAATATCAAGTTTTGTTGTCGCGGTTAATACACAAGCCCGAAAACATCTCAACGGTTATATTATTTCTTATTTAATTCGAAATACTGATATTTATTTTACTAGGTACTGTTTATATCTTACAATACGAAACTTTCGTAACATAAAAATTGCCTCTTTTATTGTAAACGTATTTTATTTTAGAGCTTCTTATTTTATTCTCGAGTTGTTTTGAAACCTTGTTTCGTGTTTTTTTCCATCTGTTACTGTTCTGTTATTATCTGTTATTGTTATTTCTTATCGAAATAATTCGACAGCGGTTTAAACGGAACAAATTAAAAGGGAGCCGTTTAACCTGTTGGCCGCGTTGTTCTATTTTAAACGCGCGCGTATCTATACTCGGATTCAATCTGATTTTGCGGACGACCTTCGCAGACTTCAATTGTTTCGGAGATGAGCGTACGCGTTCGCTCGCAAAACAAGTTTCGAATAAAACGTAATTATCGATCTTTTACGTATGTTTGATGTGATACGCGTCAAAAACACCCGAAGATCGCGCAAGGTCGCCCGCAAAATTAGATCGAATCCGAGTATACCCGGTATGCATTGTGTCGCAAAAATAAAGTGACGACGAGCACTTATACTCGCCATAACACAAAAGTTGACAGTTTTTGATGACGAGTACACTCGTCAAGTGCGTCTACCACTCAATAACCACTCGAGTAGTTTCTAGTTTTCTTTGAAAAACGAAAAGGTTTCCTTCGTCAATCGATTAGATCGTATTCGTTTTTTTTTTTGGTGAATTTGCGTAATCCTAGTTATTTAATTTTAACAATAAATTGTAAACTTTGTAAACAAAATGTAAGCAACGTTCTTCGTTTCGTAACGTTTCCCCTTCCAATTTTTATTCGAATGTATTTACGATGTCCGCGTTACGAATAACGAAAAATTAATATACAACATTTTATTATCGCAGTTGTCGCTCAAGTGAGCTTTTAATGATGTAGCTGCCTGACCCAGTTTAACCGCACAAAATAAGAACGTCGATCCGGCCGACCGACGCAAATAATAAATGAACGATTTTTTCGAAACGTCGCGGGTTATCGTGCTCGTTCGATACGTTCTCTATGTTACACATACATATTTACCGAGTTGTTTACGTGCTGACTACAACGCGATTATCAAAAATTAAACGAAAACTACAATTTTCCCGTTTTTCCTATGTTCGCGGCAGTTCTGCCGCGCTTCAAATTATTTATAACGTGGTGCCTCGTATACATATAAATTGTCCTTAACTTCACTCATAACTCTTACTTAACATCCCGAAATATTGCGACCGGAGATAATTTAGTACGAAAACTCTTTTGAAATGTAGGTACCGATAACTTAATATTATAATATTTATTTTGGGTTGTTCGCTTTCAGGCGTTACGAGTTAATGCGTTAATGAGACAATACATCGACTATGTTTTTTCGACACAGACGCTATGCGCTAGAAAAACTCCTGGTAGTAAAGTGTCCCGGTGGCGAAATGTCCGATTTCGGACAGGTGTCAACCAGTCGACTGTTAATTACATACAACGAATTTTGCATAATTTATTTGCTCTCGAATTAAATCGTTGCCGTTCAAATTTATCTACGGTTTCGGTACGAGACAAAGCGCCATTTCAAAAGAATTTTAAAACGCGGCGATAAAATTTAAAGCGGAATAAGAAGCCAACGAGGACGGCCGATGTTCAGGTGCGATTAAATTCTATTGTCGAATGAAAAATCTTAACGTTTTCTCGGCTTAATTTTGATTGTCGCGATAAATGGGAATTGTAATTGTAAAATTTAACAGACGCCGTTACGTCGAAATCATAGAAACAATAAAAGTGAGTTTATAGTTACCGTTGTATCGTTTGTGTTTAAGTTATACAACGCGTAAGTACCACTTACCGCTTGTGAGTGCGACGAAGAAGCAAATAATACAATATTAAGCATATCGTTATTGAAGACGCTCGACTTTATGAATTGATTGTCGAAATTTGTCAGAGATTTTATTTTAAAGAGTGTCCGAGTGTAATTTCGAAATAAAACGACATTTTAGTTAATTTTATGACTTGATATTTATTGAGCACCTCTTAAAGTGGACACCCTTCGATTAAATATGGAACATTTTGTTTGATAAACCGCCACCTCGGTTCCGACTACTCGTTATCTCGTGCTTAACGTGCTCACGTTTCATTTACTGGGACATTGGTAAAAGTTGATGCGATATCAAAACTAAGCAAAATGTCTTCGCTAGTTATTTCCCGTTCTTGTAAGATATCCACAAAATGTTTCGCGGAAACTCGATAAGTCGAATATCTCGATTACTCGAACTTTCGATAGCTCGAAGTTTTCTTTTCTTCCCTTCAGATTCAAGTTATCGAGGTTCAACTGTAATTACCTGCTCAAGAAGTGTTTACTAAAAAGCCAGCCAAATCGACCGACCCATTTCAAAATGGCGGCCGTTTAAAAACCAAAATTAAAAAGTTCTGATCTCCGTTATTACTCATCGTATTGGTAATATGAAATATGTTTTGGAATTGGCATAAAATTCTCTATCGATCATGCCCCTTATAATTTTCGATAGAATTCACCGTTTTCGGGATAATCGAGGAGAATTGTATGTGTGCTCGAATCAATTTCTTGTGGACACGATTCCGCTCGCAATTTTGATCGTAGGAGGCTGAAATTTGGACAGCGTGATTGTCTTTATAAAAACGAAGGACGAGTTCGTTAGCCAGCCAAGTCGACTGAGCCCTTTCAAAATGGCGGCCGTTCAAAGAAAAAATTAAAAAAACTCTAATCTCCGTTATTATTCATGGGACCGATAACGTGAAATAAGTTTTGGAATCGGCATAAAATTCTCTACCGATCATGTCTCTTAATAATTTTCGATAGGATACACCGTTTTCGAAATAATCGAAAAAAAAGATATATATTTTAATTCTTATAAATTTCTCTCGTAAACATTTTTCAAAAAATGTATTTCTTTCGAGAAAAATTAAAAAGGGTTTTTTTTAATGTGACATGAAAATTCGATACCGTTACAAATGTATTAAGTGGAGAAATGATAATTAAAAAAAAAAGATAAATAAAATGAAATGATATATTTGTTTTAATTTCGAAAAAATTACTTGTGTAACAAAAATTGTGAAATTTATGGGAAAAGGTGTATTTAAATTCTTTCAGGCATCGAATAAGAAATTAATAAGTTGTTTAAACAACACGACGGCCGTTTTTAAGCTGCTTCAGTCAAAAAATGCCGTTCGTTTATATGTATAACATGTAAAAACATAAAGCTGGCGATTACAGGTGAACTACGTCAAAATGTAAATTTATTGTGGAGAAAATATTAAAATATCTAGGTCTACAGGTATTTATATTGTTCTTATCGTTAGATATTCAGGTATTGATTATAAAATAAAATTTAGTAAACCTATGTTTTACATAATAAGTATACGTATTCCCTTGTAATTTTCGAAATGGTTTTTTAAACATTCTCAAGCAAAATAATTAGGTAATTCGTACGTAAAGGTTGATTAAAAGTTTTTTTTTTTAAATTCAGTTTTTTTACTCGAGTTGTTATCGCAAAAAGTTTCATCGAACTAAATATTCAGAAGCGACACTCTTCTGCATATTTTTAAATTAACGAAAAACAACGATAAGCTTCTCATTGATTTAATAAATTCAACTTTCACGCAAACTATGTGAGATCTTAAATTAAACGGTGTTTTGGTTTTGTGATTAGCAATTTAGATCGCAAAGACAAGCCACTTTGGCTAACTATCTTGTGGTTATCAATGAACGATTAATTCAGGCTATACCAGATGGGTACAATTTTTTAATGGTTTATTCTAAAGCTTCGACGTCACAATAAACGACGAAAACAATAAAAAAATATAATTCATTTAATTAACTAAAGTAGATATGTACTTGTAATTAATTAAAAATAATTTTAATTTAAATGTCTAGCAAGGAACGTACCTACAGAAAAGTTTTTAAATTATCTACATTTGATCAAAGGCTGCTGCATAAAGAAAAAAAATAAATTATAGCAAATTATTCTTCTCGCTAAAGTTTTCGTATTTTCCCAAACAAAATTTACTCGTAAACATTTGAGTATCTTCTGTTGCACACAAGAGATTGGAAAATAGGTTATTGACCCGAATAGTGCTTTCATTTCTCAAGATACGCGAAATTATTATTTCGAAAAATTGCTAGGCAATTACAAAATGAATATACATACAATTGTTTCAACCTACTGTTACAAGTAATACGAATAACTCATACTTACAACTTCATATCGTTCATCGGTTTTGCAAAGTTATATCAATTTTAAAATGTTTCCGATTGAAGCTTTCGCGGTAGGCTCGACTTTTGCACAAATGAAATGTACGACAAATTATTATGACATTAAGGAAAATCGGGATGCCCGCCCTTTTAATATGCAGCAGGGCTCGCCAGCCAGACCGTGACGTAAACGACTTACATAAACTATATAATATTTATCTTTTATATATAATTTTAATATATTTATATTACCCCAATTAGGGTGCATTGGTCGTAAATTTTATACCGCCCAAAATATATAACAAAGGAATCCTCAAATCAAATTACAATCCGAGTTTAAATAAAAATCGATCTCTAATTGACAATTACTATCTCTTCGTTTAATTGGAATTGATTTAATTTGCATTTTAAAGAAGCCGAGGAACGATTTTCGTTAAAAGAATTAGTACATAAACCCTTCGTATTTTTCATAACGTTCTGATTATAAAAATGTTCTTTTCCAAATACACCATCGGCGAAAAGGAATTTAACCTCGCATTTCATGCAGGCCGGTATTTACTTTCTATATCGGTCGCTTTCGAATATTTTCAAAATTAATTTCGACGAGTTTTTTTTTCATCCTTGTCGGCCGTGCTAATAAATTGCGCATTTAATTTTCCTCGGCCTTTCGCAAAAATGCGAGAGCACTTCTTTTACAATTGACTCCGAAGGATCGCGTTTTATGTCCGTTATAAAAACGTTAATTTGTTTATTTTATAACCGCAACGATAAGTACCAAAATGATACACGCGTACCTATATGACGTTCTTGAAACTTTCTCCCTTTTGTGTTTACGGCTTCCATCACAATTTCAAAGAGATTTCAATATGAGAATACTTTTCATCTATCACGTGGATATATGAAAAACCCTAAAATTCAACGGGCATGAATGTTTTCACGTTGCCATGCTAGAGAAAGTAATTTAATTTTATTTACCCGGGCGAACGCATATTTACGCGTGTTAAAATGTGTAACAGCACTTGGTAATCTTATTTCGAAAAGATCATGTTATGGCGGATGAACATTTTATCATCTTTTCTAGAGAACACGCTTTTGGTTTTTGCTTAACCGCACTCTTGGCGAACAACGTGCCCAAATTATACGGCAATTAGTGTTTTGTCTCAACGTTATCGGACACGAAATAAAATGCGAAGGCAGTTTTGCGACCTTGTAAATTTTACACACAACAAAACTGGGACGAAAGAGCCTGCACGATGTTCCGTTAACCCGAAGTGTTAATTTTCCCGAAAATCTCGGCAACGCTGGAATAGTTGGCGTGTGAGACGTTTTAATGTGCCCAAGAGCGTTGCGAGGATCGATTTTTAATTTAAAAGCGACATAAACGACGACGGCTGAAAATATCGAAATTATTGGAACGATAAAACGGACGTTCGAAGAACATAAACTGCCGATTTGTCGTTTTATCTTACATCATAAAGTCGCTATAATTTTTAAACGGGTTTTACATTCAGACGTGAGTGCGAATATTTATTTCACCGTATAACTAAATGCAACTGAGCCGTTACCGGCTATTTATATTGGTTCGTAGCCGAACTCACCCGACGAGTGACTCATTTTCAGAATATTCTCAAATACAGTTGAATCGATATAAGGTCAGGTGTGATTCATTTTTTAAAAGTGTGCGTTATGATCTTTGAAGAACGTGTACGTCCAACATCGTTTCAAGTAAATATGTGTAATTTGCTATTTGTTCGATAGATGTTCATTTTAACGCTAGCTGCACATTTGAACTATAATCGCGCCTATTTATAAATCCCATTTTGTGTTTTTATTAATTTATTTGCGATATGTTTTGTTGGATTATGGTAACAGAAATGACACCATAAACAATTATTACCTGACCTCAAACCAATATGCGTACTTACAATGTATCTTCTTCTGACACTTATTCTAAAATGCCACAAACGAAAAGATAATGATTCTAAGTAATAAGTTCTATCAACATAATATAATATATGGGTATTAGCTATGCTCTACTTTATTTGTATTCAACTATAATCGATATAATTGAATATTAAGAATTAAGAATTTCTATAATTATCTCACCGACAACTCTATGAGTCGTCGATTATGAGTCATACGTATTTTCCATTAAGAGTGCATTTTACGACTCTCTTCGGTAATGTGCCACGCCTTAATTTGCTCGTTACAATACAAAACGCAGTACCTTCGAAAATAAGGTTCTTGTAACGTATTTTCCCTTTTACGGGAAACGACGGGAGAAGAACTTTTTCGCGATAAATATACGGAAACAAATAGACTCGAATTATACATATTATACGTTTTAACGCCAGAAAGCGCACTAACAATAAGAGGATAACAAATAATGAAAATTTAATTGAAACGCGTATTAATATTTGGTTTTGACGTTTGCGCGTTACACATTTAATTGCTCTAAAATTACTACACCGAATAAATTCAATTAGGAGCACGTTAAAAACTTTCTCCTCGAACACGACGCGGGCGGTTTACTCAGGGGGTCGCGCACACGTATTTACCTTAATCTTGATATGAAACTTTTGGATGTTTACAATTCAGCTTGGAATGGTAATATAGGCGTCGTTACTTCGATTTTTATGAAAAGAAGCGGGCAAAACGTAAAAAGAAAATTAACTTATTTCCATTACAATTAAGTGCCTAAATAAGCTCGCGATTTTGTTTGACGCGCACGACCGAACAGGAGCTTTTCGTTCGACATCAATTATTGTAAATTCGGATTAATCGCAGAAACAACAGATTAAAAGAATAAAATTTAGAACGAATACGTTTAAAGGGGAGAAAATATATTGTTTCACGTGCGAATATTTTACCGATATTAGCTTTTTGTGGATATAATAACGCATTCGCATAATAAATCATATATGAAAGCAAGTCGAAAGAATAAAAGCGGAAAATGGAAAATAGGCGTGTTTCCGTAATACGAGTTCGATTTTATGCGTGATATGGCAATTACAAGAAGGTGGATATACGGGGCGTTTCTAAAATGTTTGGCCAACATAATAAGCATTTGTTGTCAAAATGTGGGTCCGGAAGTGGTCAAAGGGCGCGACATTATCGCCTGCCTTAGATAGTGCCCTCTAGCGTCTAAGCGCGGCACTTCCGGATCCACATTCTCTGACAAAAAATGCTTATTTTGGGCCTTCTACCGCCATTTACAATTTGACAAGATATTTTATAAACACCCTGTATTAGTCGAACTTCCTCTGTAATCCTAAAACTCGCAAGTACATCGATGCTCAACTTGTTTGTTTATAACAGATCGACGTTAATAATTTATTAAAAGCGAAAATTCGACATCTTTGGTTTTGCACGTTATGTATGTAAAATGGGTCGTATCCGTGGAAAACGTCAATTCAGCAATTTCACAATCGAAAGTCCTTGATATTAACCACCTACCCCATTAAATTACTCTATATTAAATACAGGGTGGGGCAAAAGTAATGTCATAATGTGAATGCGCCATAATTTTTGCAAATGGCGTCAAATGTCATTGTGCTGTGACATTTGTGTTGTAGACAGATAGAGAATTAGTTGACAACAAGCAATGGAGCGATACACACCTGAAGAACGTGGAATTATTGTTACTGCCTATTTGACCAATTTTCGGTCTGTTGTTTTAACGCAGCGTGAATTTCGTCGTCGTTTTCCTCATCGTCCTGCACCATGTGCGCGAACAATGAAGCGTATGGCTTGAGCGTCTCGTGCAAAGTGGGTCCACTAGAGATGTCGCAAGAAGTGGCCGGCCTCGTATTGCTCGTTCGATCGAGAATATTGCTGCTGTGGCCGAGGACGTCCGAGAGAGTCCACAAACATCGACGAGACAACGATGCACACAATTTGGCATTAGCAGACGTTCGTTGCATCGAATTTTGGTGAAAGACCTGAGGATGTTCCCTTACAAAGTGCAAACCATTCACCAATTGCTGCCTGCTGACCGTCAAGTGAGGTTAACTTACTCACATGCTCTGTTAAACCTGGTGCAAGAAGAGGATGATTTCGTATCCAAAATCATAATGATCAACGAAGCCCATTTCCACTTAAGTGGTTATGTGAATAAACAAAATTCGCGTTTCTGGGGCACGGAGAATCCACATGAAATGCACGAAGAGCCATTGCATCCCCTCAAAGTGACTGTTTGGTGCGGCATTTGCAGTGAAAAAGTGATTGGCCCTTATTTTTTTGAGGACGCCGATGGCACCACCGTAACCGTAACTGGTGAGCGCTACAGACAGATGCTAAACCAGTTTTTTTTCCCCCCAAGTTGCTGAATTGGATCTCCAGCATTGTTGGTTCCAGCAGGACGGAGCAACCGCTCACACAGCTCGGGCAACGATACAGATTTTGAACCACCAATTTCCGGGCCGCGTGATCTCCCGTTTTGGCGATTTGAACTGGCCGGCCAGATCGCCAAATCTCACGGCGCCAGACTTCTTCCTTTGGGGCTTTTTGAAATCTCGCGTTTATCACAACAAACCACAAACCTTGCAAGTCTTGAAAGCCAACATTGAAGAAGAAATCACCAATTTGGAGCCAGATGTTTTGCGAACAACAATTCAAAATGCCGTAAAACGAGCACAAATGTGCATCAACTCAGGAGGTGGTCATTTGACCGATATCATTTTTTCAACTTAACGTCATAACCGTCACTTAACCTTCAAATAAATTTTCCGTGAAAACAGAGCCCAATTTTTTTCATTTCTAACAAAATGGCAGCCAATTCACATTATGACATTACTTTTGCCCCACCCTGTACAAGTAAGTATGCACACCCTGTAAGTATGCATCTGCCTACATAAATTTTTCATTCGAACTTTATATATCAACCGATAAATTCGGAAAACAACCCGTGCAATATTTACCTACATTATGTATTTTATATCATTTACCGATGGGTATTTAACCGCGTTTTCTTTTTTCAGTCCCTCAGTTCTAATTGTTGTTAATCGTTCAATTTTATACACATACGAGAGATGTTTCAAAATTTCCGGGAATTACGATCCTGCTGAATAATGTAGGGCTAATGACTAAAAGTAATGGTTTCAGGTACAGACAAGTCCCCTCAGGTTTTACCAATCATGTTAGTCGATGTCGATCAGTATGATTCAGACGTGCAGCGGATACATACGTGTTTCTAAGTGTTAATTTAGTCTCAAAGTCTCAGTATTTGTCAAATCTTCAAAATCTCTTTCCATAGAGAGTCCATAGAGAGTAGAGAATCTTTCATAGTGACCAAATTCGCATTTAAAAACACGTCTGTATTCACTAAGCGGCTGAAGCGTATCGATCGACATCGACAACATTGTTGGTAAAACCTGGGTCAGGACTTGCTGTACCCGCAAGCTTTAGTCAATCATTCCTACAACTTTTTCATGACATCCAGAACAGAAATTTTTCAAAATCTATAGAGTTCTTAATCGCTACACTTTTTTTTTTGGGTTAGTAGCATACCCCGGAAAACACAAGGAACCGTCGTTAGGCATTACTTCCAGTGCCCCCCGCTACATCCTTCATGCCTAAACAACCAGGGAGAGATATTTCACCTCCCGTACCGGGTTTCGAACCCAGGACCCGTCAAGCAAGAGATCAGTCTCCTGACCACTTGGCCACCGAGTCGACATCCAATCGATATACTAGCTATACTTATGTCAACTATGTTAGTCTAGTCGTACGAGACAAAATTTGGGTTTAACCTTGCGAACAATAATACGACCTAAAGCTAAAAATTGACAAAGCATGGCAAAGTTGCTCTATTCGTTGACTTGAACAACACAACAACATCAACAATTCAAAATTATCATCTATCCGCAGCAAACGGCTAGGTCCACGGCGTTAAAGCACGACTCACAATCAGACAGAAAGTCACTCAGCGCGCAGGCCGCGGCCGCGAATTTTCACGTGTTGTAAGTATTCGCGTGTATAAGTAAACACATCTTGTGCAAAAATTACACGAACCACATTAAAAAAATTACCACCAAATTACCATCAAATAAATTGACGAATAAATTCAGAAATTTATTTATAAATGTATCGACCAAAAAAATTATAAAAAAATTGTTAAAGGTGTATTTACGCAATTTAATTTCTTGCACCGAATAGGGATTTTAATGTGATATCGACGCGATACATAGTTCATAATTCAAAAGAGAGGTTAATGCCAGTAGTTTGATAGTTAAAGTGGTTTGTTTATCATGAAGATAACAAAGAAACATTTCTTTTATTTTGAGTAATTTAAAATATATGTAACTTCACGATAAAAATCAACATTTAAAACATCTAGGTTAACGATAATTAGCGATAGTTGGTATTAGATTGTAAACTTAAATTCCCCAAAAATTGTTGAAAAATTAAAACCGGTTCTAATCTCACAATTTCTTGCCAAATTTATTGTTAAAAGTTTTATGTATTGCACGATTCAATAAATTGAAGATCGCAATATTGGACATAAGAATAACTTAATAAGATTATCTCGAAAATGGTGCATTTAATCGAAAATTGTAAAGAGCGATGTTCGATAGAGAATTTTATGGTAATTCTAAAATTCAGTTCGTATTTCCGATCCGATCACTAACACACAGAGTAATTCGGTTTAAAATTGTTGATCGGCCGTCATTTCAAAACGAGTCGGTCAATTTATCCGATTAACGAACTCGTCCTTTGTGTTCGTAAAGATAATGCACCGTTGATATTTCAGCCTCCTACGATCAAAATTAAGACCGACCCAAAATGTGAAAAATCTATATTTTCGTGTCCAGTCATCGGACAGGTTGCAATAGCTTTATTTTCTATTGAAATTCGTTAAAACAAAAATAGGAAAGTCCCTAGGTGAACTTTAATCTTGACGACATATTGTCGTTTCAATTTCTGACCATCTGATGCCGCACAATACGACCAAAAC
Source organism: Rhagophthalmus giganteus (assembly GCA_036326145.1). Taxonomy (NCBI): domain Eukaryota; kingdom Metazoa; phylum Arthropoda; class Insecta; order Coleoptera; family Rhagophthalmidae; genus Rhagophthalmus; species Rhagophthalmus giganteus. Next base: position 10,724,487 of record JARFJA010000036.1, on the reverse strand, counting down.
CGCCAACGCTTTAGTATCGCGGATGTCGCAAAAACGCTAGATATAAAACTGTTTCAGTGAGTTTTCGGCGTTCCATCGATATTTTTGTAATGTGTGTGCGACTATAATTGTCGCGCAAGTTGGCGATGTCAACGAAAAAACTCATTAAAAAACAACCGCGACTGCCTACGTGACCATGTTACATTAATAAGCTTTCAAAAATAATGCAAAGCGACGGAGTGGTAGAAAGAGCGCTGCATTCAACAACAGGTGCAACCAATGGTCACGTAGAGGCTATTGAAATTTTATTCCGAAGTACATGTCACAAATATAACGGCAACTGGACGATGTCGTTTCGCCATCGATAGAATATGTCACTCTCTAAACTACACTTCGTCCAAACCAATATGTAATCCACGTCATCAATACAAAGTTACTAGATGATGACGTTTCACGCAGTGCTGGCACCTCGTACATCGTATTTTGACAGTTCTAATAAATTGTAGTCTTTCTTTATACCATCTAATATGTGCGCAAGTAAATCATCTATAGAATGTGTCACTTTCCAAACTTTAAACCGAATTACAAATAAACAATCTAGTAACTTTTTTTGATGACGTAAATTGCATATAGATTTAAATAGGCCATAGTCATAATCTACAGTAACTTTTTATTGACGAATTTGAATGACCTACAAACGCCGCGTGCCATTTAAACGCGCGCGGTTGCGCGATTATTGGCCTCACGCGCACCACAAAGATATCAATGGACAGTTCGAAGTTTACCGAAATAGTTTCGTGTTGGATGTTTCGCGATATCGACGATACTGAAGCGTTCAGTGCAAAAAAAAGTTTTGCAGGTTTTGGTCGTACAATTACAATGTTAGTCGCAATACGTCGCACGTTTATTTATTCATTGACTTTTAAATGCAAGGAGTAATTAAGGTATTACCATACGTCCGACTATCTACGACACCGCCGTGACTCCGCGCTAATGTAAACACCGCTTAAAACCCACTTATTTCTCTTTCACTTGGGTTTTTTTCTTTTTACTACACAAGCGCAGACGGCGCTTCCGGTATTCAATTGTCTAAGAATTCAAGGACGCAGGCAGGGGATAATTTGGAATTTTTAATGTGTTATTTGGGAACATCAAATGGAACAACTTTGCTGATTTTTAGCGTCACGCGATTTTTCTCAAGGTTAAAACCTATAGTGGCTGTGCTGCAGCCGTTTAATCACGCCTGGAATTTTGGAGACTTTTGATGTATATGTACTGTTCATCAGGACATCGAATAGAGCATCTTTGCCAATTTTGAGCTTTACACTATTTTTCGGTGACTGTGTCTTACAGGGTGTTTCGAAATTCGCGCATATTCCTAATGGCCTTATTTTACCTATTTTCAAATTTTTAAAATCACGATAACTAGAAAAGTATTGGAACTTTTTATTCAATTTTTATTGTATAATGTCGTTTTACTTTCCGTATGCGCGAACTTTGAAACACCCTGTATATTATAGTTAGGAAGCAAAAAGTTATGACCGCTGATTTTAAAGCTCTATCCCTAAAATTAGGTATGCTCGATGGATTTCAATCCGACTATAACTGCAACTTGAAGACAGTTTTATAATTTTCCAAAAAAGCATAATTTTATTGTAACAATATGGGTACGGTGTTTCCCAACGAAACGATTGTTTCGAAAAAACATCGAGACACGTCGATTTTATTTGCTGATCGACAGCTCACTGTTGTGTAGGGGACAGCAGTCGCCGCAAAAGTCATAAATAGAAACAAAGATCAAGTTCCACATCATTTTAAAGGTCTTTTAATTTTCTTTGCAATGGTGCTTTGGTTTTTGAATTTAAAATTCCGAGAACATTCGTTTTAAAATTACAAGTAAATACCTACTTATTATAAAATGTAATAAAATGGAAATTGGAATGGAGTGGCCATTTAGGTCACCTGATTTGATCCCATCGAAGCTTTTTCTATGGGGCATACTTAAAATTCAAAATTTACGTTACCAAAATAGAACTACGGTAATTTGAAAAATATTCGTTGAAACACTGAACAAAGATTTTGAGATATTTAATACAATAAAAATTGTTTTCAACCCCTAATTTATTGTACAGACAACTTTGCATTGTTTCGGAAACCGTTGGCACAAATTCATATAACGAAACGCCATTATAAAGAACATTAAAATTCCTTTAAAATGATGCGCTCTGTTCCCATTTTGTAGTAAGACTTTTGTGACGGCTCCTATCTCCTTGAAGGGGTTAGCGTAAAGTAAGTAAACTTATAACAATGAGTTGCCGTCTTGCAAATAAAATTTGACGTGTCTCGCTGTTTTTTTTTAAAGTTGTTCGCAAAAAGCCCGGCGGAAATATTTCGTTGAGACACACTACTTGTATTAAAACTGTGATTTTACAAATGTAAAATACGTACTACAACTATATGAGAGTCGGTGTCTTAGTTTAAGTAAGTATTTTTACGATATTTTATTAATAAATAAAGAAGTTATAAGAACAAAAAGCATTGTTCCACTTCAATTCGCTCGTTTAAAAAGGAAGGACATTTACATGTTCAGGGGAAAAACAAGTAAATTGTCGGAAAAAACGTAAAACAGTCAATAATAATAAAACCAGTTTTATACACAGATGAGAAGTTAGGGGTTAAATCGGGGTTGTTTGCCTTTATCCAATAATTTTTATGAATTGTACATATGCAATAATTCGACCCTTCCAACATAATAATTATGAGCAGAAACGTCGTCTTGTAAAGATTAAATGTTCACGTATTTATCCTATTAAAAAAACCGCATCAAACATTAAATATTAAAATTAAAGCAGATCTGCCGATTAGCCGAATCAATAAACACGAAAATCTCTCCGATCTACCTAATAATTCGCGCGGAATTTAAGAAGTTCAACACGTCGGCGTCGTGTAATAAAATAAACTGCGAATTATGGGGATTCGTTGATTTCGTTTGCAACAACTCGATCTTTTGCTTTGTTAAAAGTTCTCGCGAACTGCACGTATATCGTACTACTCCTGTTAAAAATTCGCGCCGAACACTAAATATTTAAACTAAAACGGATTCGCCGATTACCTGAATCAATGAGCATGTAATTCTCTCGGGTCCAATAAGTCAAGTCCAATTTGTAAAAATAAATTTATTGGGAGACGAAAAAACCGGCCCTAAGTCTGTCACACTATTAATCAGTTTAAACTTGTCAGTTGACACTTATGTCAGGTCTGTGCAGATGCATAAACAACTTTAAAGAAATAACAGATGTCGCTCGTGTCACGAACTAATGACAACTGTAATGTATATTTGCAATTAGGCTTTTCATTTGATGTGTGGAATTGTTTTTATTTATGTTTTTTTATGGCGTTAGGGTTTTACCCTCAGCCAGATACTAATTTTGGGGGATGACATTTTGTAGGGAATTTTACCGGGATGCACACTTCACGTCCACGGGTCGTTATGGGCGCTTTTAATTTTATTTATGTTGATACACTGTTAAGTTATAATAATTAAATTTGAAAATAAAACGTTGTACCAAAAAGAAATTAATTTTTTTTTGCCGTCAAAACGGGAAATTTTCGGAATTTTCTCGTGCAGGCCTATTCGGCATGCCTATTAGGGCCCAAAAAGCCGATTCCGCAGGACTAGTTCGCGAACTATCCTTCGTAAATTCGATTGATAGACGAAAACGATTAATAAAAACAATCAAACAAATTGTTGATAAAACAATTCGTCATTGCCGTGACGAACACGGCAATGTGAGATTTCATAATATTTGTGTGGTTATTGGAAGGATAAAATTGGTTAGGTTTTGTTCATATAGTAGATCAATTTTTGTGCGTTGCGTTTGTCGTCTCGAGTCGTTCAGTAAGCAAGCAAACTGGGCTTAAGAACGGAATAGGATAATCGTGGACTCGTAATGAGTATGAAACGACTACATGGAGAACGCATACATTTATAGTTCGTGCCAGAACATCATGGTATTTTGTTTACTATGGCGTCATTTTTTTGCCACAATAATGCGCGTCATCCTCGCATGTCGAACTACCTTTTGTTTGCCCAAAGTTGTCCTTTTTGTCGCGAACTGAGCACATACAAAACATGATTATACTCGGATGAGTAATTTTTGCCCCCCTGAACAGTTTTTGGCTTTGGATTCTCGTTAAATTACTTCTTTATTTTATATTGTAACTTTAGTCATTATTTTAGTTCGTCTGAATGTGCGTAGGTACTTATTTTATGAAAATGTCAAGGAAATTTCTTGTTCCTTTTATAGGTAGGTAATCACATAATTTCCATTTTGATAAATTAATTTTTAAAATTGAGCCAATTTAATGGACTTCGTATTTCTTAAGATAACCGAGATCCCCATGCATTAACTCGAAAAACGGGGTACCCTGTATGTATATTGAAATTAATATCTACCTACTTATAACAAATTTAAAAAAAAACGATAATGAACAATAAATAGGTAATATCACGTTAAACAGATGTACTTTATTAAAATTTTAAATTCTATTCCGATTTGTTTTCAAGGTATTTGAAAACGCACGTGCTTATTAAACACACCTACGACCTACACCTACACTTCAGAATGAAACTGCATAAAACATTTGTTATGCACTGTAGTCACGAATGGGGAATTTGATTCGGATTTTTATATAGCATCTTTAGGAAAGACAGTAATTTTGAATGATGTAGACGTGCGCGTCGCGATAATACAGGTGGGTAATTTGTAAATTTTTGAACGAAAGTGACAATTTTCGTGTGCTAATATTATTTAAATTCGTTTAAAAGATGGCGTGTTGCGTGAAAAGTGAACTTACAATAACATTACCGCGTGTTTTATAATTAAAAAAAAATTATTCGATTCGTCGTCAATATTTTTGGTGTTTGATGGAAACTTGGCGTTCAAATGTAAAAATGTAAGTCGTATTATTATTATTTTTTTAAATATCGTTGTAATAATATCGATGGCGTTTTGCCAAAATGGCGTAACCCACACTTTTTGCGAAAATGAATTATTCTGACTATCTTACGCATCTAAGGCAAAGACATCATCTGTTAAAATCTAATAACAATTATTCCGATTCTTTCCACCAGAAAAATCGATTTGTATTTCCGCGAAACGTATATCTTCTTATAACTACGCGACGACGCAAAATGTGTTCTCTTGTAAAATTTACTTTTTGTGGGTTACGCCCTCCTGGAAAAACTTCGTCGATATATTATAAACCAACGTTTTTGAAGCATTAGTTGGAAAATAATAATTCCTCCAAATTCGTAAGATTCGATTGAGAGTAAAATAATTATTATGTAATAATTATTTCTCTGACTTGCGATTTAAAATTTGATATATTTGTTCAAGTACTTATATATTTTTAAATGTTTTAAGAGAACGTCAAGGGCAAATAAGCATTTTTTATTATCGATCTAAAATTCTTAAAATACGATTTAAAACTTTCCGCAGTTATAGTTAAGAGAAAAAGGAAATTTTGAGAAAACGTTTTCTCGTTTTCCGAATTTCGTCTATAGTACGTACAACTTTTTAGAATTCAATTACGTAAAACCGTCCTTTAGAATTATAACGTTTTTATAACGCGCCTGCAATAAATTCTATACGGGACGATTACGAAAGTATTACAAAAAATATTTTGATAACGATCTGGCACCGTGGCGTTTAACGTTTTTTTGAAAATCGCTTAGTTTCCGAGATACGGAGGGCGTTGAATTTTCTCTTAAAAAAAGCGTTATCTCGTAGCTTAATCACCTTTCAATAAGTACGTTGTACCATACATTACATTTCTCGGTTAGTTAGTTTACATTAAAACTGACAAAATTTCTCACCACGATGTTTTGTAAACAAATCAATTCTTTTAAAAACTAAAATTCCGATTAATAAAAATTAAATATAATAGATACAAACCTATAGCTTATCCAACCCTACATGATGTTCACGTCATCAACAAAAAGCCACTAGATTGTTTATTTATAATTCGATTTAAAGTTTGGAAAGTGACATATTCTATTGATGATTTACCTGTGCACATATTAAATGGTATAAAGAAAGACTACAATTTATTAGAACGGTCAAAATATGAGTTACGAGGTGACAGCATTGTGTGAAACGTCATCATCTAGTAGCCTTGTATTGATGACGTAAACATCATATAGGTTTGAATGAGCTATATGTAATGAAAATATAGTATTGCATGGCAAGTACAGATGTTGATAACAATACCTTCGTTTCCTTTCAAAACAAGTCTTATCGGCAAAGTATAATTTACTACTTCGATTAAAATGTTACCTACACTTACATACGTTATGATTCATGCGATTATGCACTAGATATTATTTCTTCTTCTCGACGTGAGCAATTCTTAATTGTAAATTTTTTTAATTAAAATAGGTAGTGCTTGTTCTACGATGGTATTTTTAAAAGTTCAATTTTCAAATATATACCCACAGCATTTGCAACTTTCAACGCCCATTTCTAGGATTTAGGGGAGGTAGTTAAACTTTTTAAAAAGTATGCAAAACGTTTCAAAGCATGCACATTACGATGGAAATTTTAAAAGTTCAATTTTCCAAAAGCCTTGTTCGTCGCCTTTTATTCGAGATTATGCGAAAATTTTAAATCGATCGAAACTCGTGCAGTTTGTCATTTCTTGCTTTGCTATGCTCGAAAAAACGACTTTCCTAGTAGTTCCGGACTTATTCTTGAGCAAAATTTGCTAATCCTCATTTCCTCGCTTATGCTTATAGCCTTGATAACGCCCGATGGGTTCATTATTAGTTTTAGAGGATGCACCAACTTTTAGCAAGAATGAAATTTTTTGACAAACTAATAATAAAAAAGTTTTTCATATGGAAAGAAATAATACGTCTTTTTTTTGAGATTCGTTGAAAATTTTAAATCGATCTAAACGTGTGCAGATCGTTATTTCTTGCTTTGTCATACTCGAAAAACAAGTTTTATACCATGCACCAACTTTAATCAAGAATAAATTTTTTCGAGAAACCAATAAGTAATAAAAAAAAATTCCGTATGGTAAAGACTATTTGGCGGACTGTATATTATGTATAGGTACCTATTAATACATAAACGTAGTTTTATTCTCGGACATTATTGTAACATTATTTTAATTGCCTATTTCAAGTCGGTAACTGTATGTATCTACTTATCTAATAATATTTATTTCGCTCGCATTACAATTTTAAATTGATTTAAATTGTGATAAATAAAAGTAGTGACCTCACTTTAAAATATTTACAATAGTACCTATGTAATTTCTTTAAATTTTCCAATGACAACTTTTAATTTAAATAAATACAATAAATAAAAGACATTATACGTTATCGCCACATGTGGCCGAAAAGAATACAATGCACATTTCGCCGTTTTCCGTCAAGTCCCACATGTGTGATTACGCGACTAAATCACAACAGGTATGAGTGTAGGAAAGGGTACGGCGATACAAAAATTGTTATTGAAATTTAGTCGTGTTCTATTTTTCGAAGTGTTTGGACGCGCGCGAGTGTCGTTGAAACTATAGGTGGCAACTATTCGTGTGTAAATTGGCGGTTAACGAAAGACTTTTTGGATCGTCTACCGCGGAATTTGTTACAACAAAAAGGTCAGAATTTTATTAATTTAAATAGTAATTATTTTATCGATTTTTAAAACGTACGTGCGTCGCACCGTACGGGTAATTATCAGAAATTACCTACATCGAGTTATAAAAACACTAAAAGTGTAAAATTTATTAGGCACTGCACATGTTAGATTTGTAGTTACCGTTTGTAGTAATAGTCTCTAAAAATATCATAGGTAAAATACTTTATATGTAGCTTGTTTGTTTTTTTTTTAAATTATATTATTATGATATAAGCGGGTAGGTACACGGGGTGTAATTTTATCTTAATTCGGACATTATAACTTTATTTGAAATAGTATTTATTAGTTATTCCGCTTAAACGTTGTAATTTTAAATTGTTTCACGCGAGAATGATAGGAGTAACACATTACATTTTTGAATTACAAAATAATATGCAATTTTTCTTGAATTTTCGAATGGCAATTTTTAATTTAAATAAACGTAATAACACATGTGGGGCCCGAGAAGAGGACAAGCGTTGAGTAGAGCTAATTCGTTATAAAATTGTATGATTAACATGGGCGTAATTTCAAATTTAACTGCACGTTATTATTCCGTTTTCATCTTTTAATTTAAATAAACGCGATAAAAGACTTCAGCTATACGACCACACACGTATTTATCGATACATTTGACCGATAAGAATATTTACAATGCACACCTCGTCGTCTGGCTTTCGTCGTCGTATATTCGTTTTTATAACAATAGCCACATGTACCGATTGTCGATAAAATGGCCTTTCTAAAATTTACAAAACAGACATTTGGTATTTATGCAATTAACGATGACATGTATGAGTAAAGGTTTTCATGATTATACTTTAATAGTACTTTTTTTGTTTCAGTGTTTTAAAAGTGCGCGCGATGTGTGACGTTCGGACTTTGAGCGGAACTTTTACGTGAACACTTTTGCGTTTAACGGAGGACTTTTTGGAACGAAACCATTGATAATCTACCTACGGCAGAATTTGATGTCTACGACAAAAAGGTTAGAATTTTATTAATATAAATTGTTTATTATTTCATCGACTTTCCTAAACACGTGTTACATAGTATAAAACGTGTTAATAGCGCAATGTTGCCAAGTTTTTTGATGTCTTTTAAAGGTAATTAAAATTAGCCGAAATAGTGTATTTGCGGGTTTGTTACGGATTCTCGTACACATACTCTACTTTTTTAAATTATTTTATCTGTCGAATGTTCTGTGTAATAACTCATTATTAGTTATAAATTCAAAAAAAAAATTCCGGTTTAGAAATCAGATAAAAATGAGCCGTTTTATTACACGCCAGAAACTAAAATCTTTCAATTAAACTGATTGTTAGAGCAGACTGCAAAGTTTAAATGTTTCCGATAATTCGTCGGTTTTCGTTATAAATTGAATTAGGTACTATAATTACCTGTTAACAGGTCAGATTTTGTAAGTATGGAAAAAATACAAATGGTTTAAATTGCAGTTTAGTAACATTCATGTTGTTCTGTCGATAGCGTAAGTTACGTTTTTAGTTTATCAGATTTCAGATCAAAATTTCTATCCCTTATGGTTAATCTGAGGTGATGAAAGTTTATTTCCTTGCGGATATAACTATATCCCGTTACCGCTCGTTTAAAAGGACTCGATGAATGGATGACGAATTTGATGCGAAAATAATTTTATTTTAAATTTGTATGTAATTTTGGTGATTTTAATGGTAGACGAAAGTTCTCACTCGCAGATTCATATTTATCTTTCCTATCCTATTTGTCCTACCTGTTTAAATAACAGAGACGGGCCGTGACCGACTTGAGGCTTCGGATGCCCTTTACGAAGGTGGTTAAATCATCTAGACGCATCATTAAGACGAGCTTGCAAACCTCGCAGTTGTGTCGACGATGATGATTTGACTCGACGCCTTGGCCTCGTTGATCGGCTAGTCTTAGAACTTATTTAAATTGTATCCAACAAATCGTTCCTCGTTGTATATTCCTTCGATGTCTGTCGTGAAGAATTTAATAATTTCATTCGTATTTTTTGGATCCTTAAAGGTACAGAACCAACCGGTTTTTTAAATACGAGAAAACTAGAACACTAGAAAAAGGACGTTTACCACACCAACAATCATTCGAAACCAACCGACAATGAGAAATATGTAAAGGTTATATTTTACTAGAATTTCCTTAAGGTAGGTTGTAGGTGGAAAGTTAAGGTAAGTTCGTCAACAGGAAGCCTTGGGGAAGAACTATCCAACAGATCGTTCCTCGTCGTCTATTCCTTCGATGTGTGTCGTGAAGAAGACGTTATTGGGTAAGTGGCAGTGTTCTTAAATTTTCAACGTAATTTGGTAATTGATGATGCTAACGAAAGCTATATTCTACTAACTGGCCTCGACAGATCTTGAGTAGGGAACACCTTTACGAAGGCTTGCTAGATCATATAGACGCATCGTTAAGACGAGCTTGCAAACCTCGCAGTTGTGTCGTAGATGATGATAATGCTTAAGATCCCCAGAATGGTCGATCGAGTAGTCAGTGAAACGAATAATAGCTCCTTCATTTTCATCAACAAATATCAAAGGTAGTTGATAACCTTATCGACAAAATCACTAAATGTTAAAAATACGAGTATTAATTACAAATGGTTGTTAGGTGCTGATCCAGGACCGCTAGTGTATCTAATAATAATATGATTTTCATTCATTGGACAGTCGAGTTCTATCGTCGATGTGAACACATTGCTGCGATCCGAGACACCTGAACTTCAAGACTTTCACCTGCACGTTTGGATTTCGAGGCCATTTAGCTGCTAGATACGTACCCGCCACTACTTTTCTAGGCGTACTACGACGGGGCATTGGGGGAGCTCCCGGTGGATCTCAACTAGGCTACCCCACCGTGATCGAGACGTCGGACACCCTGTCCGCACCATCGTCGACGCTGTCACCGACGGCCCGGCCTCTCTTCGGAAGAGCCCGCAGTGCCGGTAGTCGCATAGTTGGTCGACGGAGAAACCGATGGATTCAAAGCGGCGAAACGCGTGAAGAGGCGCCGGAAAGCTAGGGCTTCCCCGTCTCTGACCGCCGACGCTGCTTCGTAGCTTACTCTAGGTCAGACGCCTTTAGCGTCCTCCCTATGGAGGAACCCGAAATGGCGGAAGCCGCGCGCTCAAAGGTTGCCGGGGCTGAGGACAGCCAGGAACCAGCCGAACGTAGGGAGCGTGTTCCCCCGATCGCCCTTCGCCAGAAGGATAAGTGGGTCGAGCTGTCTCGTACGTTTCAGGCCAGAAACCTAGCGGTCCCGAAGGCGGCGAACCTCGCCGAGGGAATTCGCCTTCACCCGGCAACCCCCAACGACCACAGGGGCATCGCCCGCTTCTTAAACGAAGCGGGTATCCAGTATCACTCCTTCTTACTAAAGGACGAGAAGATGCTGAAGGTGGTTCTACGCGGGTAAACATTTTATCGTTTGTACCGAGAAGGACACCTGCGCGAACTGTCGGGGTGAACACCCCGTCAGCTACAAGGGCTGCGCGGCTTTTCCTAAGCAGCAGGACCCGACCCGAAACGCGGCAAGCACAGCGCCGGCAACGGCGCAGTCAACCGCAACGTTGAGCAGCGTAACTAGCTATGCAAACACGGTAGCGCTCGCCTCAACGGCAAGAGCTACCGGATGGAGATGCGACGAGCGGGACCCCGATGATTCGCGCGGCGGCGAATCATGAGGGAACCGGTCCGTCGACACGCTCCCAGGCAAGGTCGGTGACGGCTAGCCAAGCGTACGCCAAGAGCGACGTCGACTCCTCCATTACGCCGCTATTGGGGAAGCTGAACCTCGAGAGGGCGCTGAAGTAATGCAAGGCTTTTTGTGCTGTCTTCCGGAGATTGTAGCTCTGTTCGCCTAATTTATGGCAGGAAGAGATCAGTCATACTGGAGAGACTGAAGAAGTACACGGACGACAGCCATCTTGTGCAGGACGAACAGTTCGGATTCCGTAAGGGACACTCGAACGTTCAACAGGCACTAAGGGTAGTCGAATACATCGCAGACGGCTTCGACCGCAAGCAGTGTACCGGGTCGACCTTTCTGGACGTCTCCAAGGCGTTCGATAAGGTCTGGCACGAGGGATTGCTGTGGAAGATGCTAGACGCGGGTTTTCCGTCGTACTTTGCGCGACTCCCGAGGAGGACCTGAAACCCCTACCGGGCGCGTCCCCGGGTGGTGGATAGGGGAAGGTCTTGCGGTCCAAGCGGTCAGTTGGCCGCGCGGACCGTCTGGCCAGTGGGGTAAAATCTCACCGTGAACCAACAGGATTGCACTTCAGGGGCCCGCAACTAGTGGGTACGGAGATTGACCTCCCCGGAATCCCCACGTTGATTTCGTCCTCGCTTCAACTAGTCTATACGGGCGAAATCTCTATCTTTAAGTTTTTCTGTGGGTGTTGTTCGAGTTTGTTAAATGTTTCTTTGTGACTGTTGGACTCGTACTACATGTAAACTTTCCGCTCCCGATGGCTTCGCTATTAGCGTTGGCGAGGGCTAGGGAGCATTCATTTAGTGTATCTTTCTTCCTGTACTGCTCGCGTTGATGACTTGGCGCGATTATGATCCCTGCCGGAAAGGTAAAAACGGTTGAAACAAATTTCTTATGTAAGATGATTTATAAAAAATAAGTTTACGGTGCATGGGGAGGGATACCCCAATACCGGTTGGTGGTGTGGTGGGTGTGCCGACTGTCCTGCGATTCCGGTGATTTTCCATGCCGGGTCGCTAACTATTGTTACTGGAAAGACAGATAAGGTGCCAAACCATGAAACGGAAAAACACAAACTGTATTTATCTAACTTTGGGCTCCAAAATTGTGCTAACTTATTCAGAATTCATCTAGGATTCCGAAAATGCAATAATACACAGGGGATTCCATTTGAAAATCGAAAATTGGTGTCACTTCCGGCCAAACCAGATGTCCGAAGAAATCACATATTATATCAAGATATGGCATCAATTGTGCTGAATTTCATTTCGGTAGCTTGAAAAACAAAAGGCAAAAGAGAGGTACTAGTGATCGTGTTGACATCAGGTATGTATCAAGTAAACATACATTTATGTAACAGCAAAGATTAGCGATTATAGTAGTTTTATAAAGATAGGACAATCGAGGAGGAACCACGAAAACCAAACAAGGATAAAGAAATTCTGATTTAAAGGGTCAATGTTTAGTGCGCAAACGCACATCCTATTTGTGAAGTACGTTAAGTATTGCTACGTTGACAAGTATTATCAGCTGGTGTTATACATAACCTCAAGAATAATTAAACGCACTAATAAAACCAATAAAATGTAGGAATTGATATAAATATGAGTAAACCAGTGTAATACAAACATAAACTTGCGTTTGAAATTTCAATTTATCAAAAAACCTTCTTTATTTCGTGTTTGAAAGCAGCCGATTTATAAGCGTAGTTGTCGTATCTACACCTTCAATTTAAATGTCCAAGGCTAAATTTTCATATTTTGTATATCAAAGGAGCAGCGCGCGAGTGTCCTATTTTTGGTAACAGTATCAAAATGTAGAGCAAGTTATTTGCATTATGTTTCATTTTACAACAAGTTTTCTTACGAAATTTTAACGTAAGAAAAATTTTCCTACTGACGCGATACAATAATAATATAATTAATTTAACAAAACGTCCTTAACAAATCGAAAATTGGTGTCACTTCCGGCCAAACCAGATGTCCGAAGAAATCACGTATTATATCAAGATATGGCATCAACTGTGCTGAATTTCATTTCGGTAGCTGACAAGCCGACAATTTCCGAATAGTTGTCAACCCACACAGTCGCAGATTAAAGATTCGAATGCAGAACAAATCTGGCGCATTTATTGAAAATAAATAATTACAAGTTGTGGCGGGAAATCAAACGATACAACGCCATCTACCAAAAAGTAATTAATTTTTAATGTAAAATAAACATCTCGTGTCCTCTTTTAGTAATTCGTCAAACTTATGATTACGAAAGTAAATTTTAGCTTCGGACCTATATTATAAACCGTCGTCTTAATGCGCCAACGGTTTTCGTTAAGAGGAGGGTCGTCTTTCAAAACCGCGTCTTTGTGCCGCTAGATGGCCGCAAAAAAAGAACATCGATCTGATAAGAGACCTGCTGCATATTTTATTAGGGCGACGAATAATAAGAAATAACACATTTAGCTGTTTGTTAGAGCAAATTGTTTACAAGTGACCAAGTGTTATACGTATCTATAATTATGTTTTTCTTCTTTTTTTAAGCCGCATCTGAAGCATTAAACTGCAAAAGATGTTTCTCGGTTAACCCTTACAGTTAACGTGGAAACTTTTGTACCACCGAAAGAATGTAAGCACGTATATAGAACGAAACTCGGACGGTTTAGAGGCGGGAAATGGCTTAGACGTGGATGTAATTATTAGTTTCAACTGCCAACAACTAATGTTTCCGCGGCAAACAATTAACGGGCGAGGTAAAAGAATTTATCTTTTTTCGAATAGTTGTGGGTATTTGCCATTGTGTAACATAAGTGCACATGTATCTCGGTGAATCGGAAACAGTTTTAACGATTGTAGCAAGTTATAATACACCTACTTGAAGTTTATAGAAGGTTCTTTTTTTTTTCAGAAAGAGTTTTATTTATTTCACTAGTTGTACATCGATAATTCAATTCATTGTTAATGAAATTCGAAATGCTTTAATATCAATGTTTCTTAATTTTAATAAGTACCCTGTATGAAATTGGACAAACAAATCTCCATAATCAACGCTTTGGGGCGCGGGCGGTGAGATATTAAATTAAAACAAAAAACTGGATTAGTAGGTACAGTCAAGTTCAAAATTAATGTCCCGGATCGCGAGCATTGCACGCGCAATACACGGCACAACGAACAAATCTACAAAAAAAAATACTTACGACGTGTAAGACGAATTATAAATACAATGTTACTGCTTTCATAATTTGTTTGTTGTATCACGCGTGTCCGCACAATGCTCGCGACCCGGGACATTAATTTTGAACTTGACTTAATTTGTCGAGGTTTCTTTTATTTTTCAATAAGTACGCGTGTTTAAGATTTTATTCGTTGAACGGCAATAAACAGTTTTCACAGGTAATTGAGGAAAAAAACGTTAAAAAAAATATAAACGAGCTTCAATGAATTTTCAATTTGGAATAACTGCGTTTGCGATTGTATTTTGTGAAGGACGCGTCTCGCAGTTTCTTTTCCAAATATTCTAAAACCGACCTTTAGCTTGTATTCAAAACAGTTTCTTATCGTTGTTTGTTCAGATTGTTCTTTAGTTGAATAATTTTTCCGTTACGCATTACCCAATTTTACGTCGCGTATTGTCCAATTCATCTTGTACTACTGTTTTTTTGTGTTTATATTACAAACGAAAAATTCGTCGAATGAATTACATTTAAATATTTAAGCGACGACTGTTTTGTGAAATAAAATTTTTCTGGGCATGTCTTTAATATTTGGCATTCAACGACAAGAGCCGAAAGCTCTTATTTTTTACATACTTTTTACATCATTTTTACATGTCGTTTAAATAAACTAGGTACAAATTGTTTGGTTACGTATGACATTTTTCACTTATTTAAACCGGTAGATAAATTTTAAGTCCAATTTAAATTTACATATAAAAGAAAAACGTTTGGCTGCCATTTTCGGTAACAAATTTAATTATCCTAATTACAATTTATACAAACGACATTTGATTTTGTCGCCTCGCTAAACTTTTATACAATTTTATTTAACACTTTTTATTGTCGTAATAAAATGCCTGAACGATTAAATGATTAATTAGGTTGGTAGTTAATTATGATTAAATTACAACAAATGCCAAGTTTATATATATACTACAAGGCGTTTAAAATTCAAATGCAAAAATTTATTTGCGAATAAGTGGATATATTCACAAAATAATCCAGAAGGCACAAATCTGATAATTGTAGCCCATTTTATAAAAAAAAACAAACATTTTAATATCCCTTTGTTTGTAAAAAAGAATTATCTACGTAGCATTTCGCATTTTGTTACTACAATTTTTTACCACGATTTTCAGAGAAGCTACTATACAGGGTGTAACTATAATAAGTCTAAACCTCTTAATAGGGGGTTAGCTGTAATGATTTAAAACATATTTTTCATATCAATATATGATCGCTTACCGAAAGTTTCCGAGAAAATCGCATTTCAAATTTTAAGTACGACTCTGTCCGTGTACTCGATTGAAATTAAATTCATAATCCTAAAGAAGCAGGTAAAGTACAAAATGACTCATTTTCAAGGTAAAACGAACATCGGCGTACCTAGTTTATAATAGTTAGGGAGCTGATGTTCAAAACACTAACGATTTACTAATTACCCACGCTGATATGCAACGTATTTTGAGTGCCTGTGCATCGGAAAATGTCCAGAAACTCACTTATACCTATGTACAGTCAAGTTCATAGGTTTTGTCCCGTTGCCTGTATTAGTTTTTATAGTAAAAGGCTCAAAAAAAAGATTACTGTCCGTTTTTATTAAATATATTATTATTTATTTTCCCTTTTTACAATTAAAAACAATTGCCACCCTTCATCCCTTTTGATCATCTTTCGTCGCTCGTTGGTCTGCGATCGCATTTCGCGGGACAAAACTTATGAACTTGACTGTACATACAGTGTAAGTACCTACATACAAGTGTTGCTTATTGATTGAACATATTTTAAGAGCGTATTTTTCACGTCAAAATAGGACGAAACATTTCTATAAACACGTGCCCCGAAATGCTTCGTTACCGATATACAGGATGTTAAAATTTATATGAAAAGAATAACAAGCTTAAAAACAAAGCATTTTTGAACTTAGCCATTTTCGGACTCACTATGAAATAAATGTTTTGACGAAATCGGATTTCAAATAATTTAAATAAAACAAAAAAAACATTTTTTTTTTCGAAGCTTAAACTGAGCGTTTTAGGACACGCGTTTACAAGAACTTTGTCTTATTTTGACGTTTATGCTCTTAAAATATGTCCAATTAATACAGGAACGTATTTGCGCTATACTTATCGTAAACTTGATCCACGAAGACATCTTGTTTAGTAGTTATAAATAATATAATGCATGATGTCACGAGCAATACAATTTGAATGGCCTTTAACAAATCCAAAAGTTTGCTTTAATGTGTTTTGAATTTCATAGACGTATTATTATTGCAGCTATTAATATTAATTATTGATATAGTCGCGCCGCTATAAGATTACCCATGCATATGTCAATATAACACGACAAACGCGTTACCACTGTTAAACTGTGTGAAAGACAAAGACCGAAAGTGTAGGACTGCTCCGTTTAATACACGAAATACGTCATTTGCTACTAGACGACGTGTTAAAAAGAGATAAAATACGCAATAGTCTGATCTAACTAATTTAGTGAGGTTATGTGTAAAGTCATTTGGCTATCTGCAGGTGTTATTATTGTTTTTTTTGTGTTTGATCTAGTTTTTATAATCGAAAAAATAATTTGAACTAATTTGAACTTTTTTAATGTTTATGGCTTTGAATCGAGCCAATCGACCAGTCTATTTTGGGGTTGATTCCAAAATCATGTTAGTATTACGTTCACAAACGTCCCCATGGTTGCAGCGGGATTCGAGTCAGGCCGACCATCTGAGCCACACGGCTCCTGAACTGTACTTTGATTTTCATTAATTTCAATTTCGAATATTCATATTTTTTGTAACCCGTTAAAATCACTTGAATTTTGATTATGAAAGCTAATTTTTTTTAAATCACCTAGATTTTTCGGTACAATAAAATTCAATTTTATTGGGTTCGACGTGCTTTTTGAAATTTCTAAAAAAATTTTAATACGCCGAAGTGCCTAAATTTAATTTTTAGTAACTTAGGGACATGGTACTCGGTCATAGATTGCATTGTAATCGAAAATTGTCAAAATGTTACGTTAAATACAACGTATTCTATTTTTTTTAGGTTACATATGTCTTATTTCTTGACAAGAACAAGTTTATTAACAAGTTGCTCGTATTTTACATCTTAATTCATACACACATGGTGGTGGGGGCACGAGTAAACTTATCGTTAAGGGATAATAGACGCTCTAAAATGAATACATATATATACCTATATGTATATACATATACATATATATATACCTATTTCCATGATCCTGAATAATAATGAATTTTATTAAGAATGTTATCACACGTTAACATGTACGAGATGCGTTAACGTGCACATTTTAGGATATCGTCGAAAATGAATACTTTATATCGTTTTTATCGTTGGTAACGACTTTGAAAGTTGACGTTTGATATTATATTATGATATTTATCATCAAAATCTAATTTGATATTTAAATATTTTTACATTTATAGAATCTGTATTGGTTTATCTAGGTGATAATATCGATAAAAATTGAAACTTCCCTTTAGTAATGTCACAGTTTTAATTTTTGTAAAAGTTTTATGATCACACGCCATAAGTAACTATAAAACGTCTATAAAAATTGAAATTGTGAGATTACTAAAGGAAAGTTTCAATTTTTATTGATATTATCACCTAGATAAACTAATGCAGATTCAATAAATGTAAAAATATGTTATAAATTCCCCATAGATTTTGAAAAAATATCTAAAAACTTATTTTGTTATCGTATAAGATCAATAAATTTTTATTACAGAATATCAAATAAATATAAAAAATACATCATTTACAACGTCAAGAAACTTTTCAAAGTTGTTACAAACGATAACAAAACAATATCTAAGTATTCATTTTCGAGCGTCTATATAATTGTTTAAAATAATAATTAATTTTTATTCTAAAAATACAATTTATTTTAAATCAATCGATTAATTGATAATACTGTTTTATAATAAAATTAGCAAAAATTCTCATATTCGTTTAAAAATAATTTTTTTATTGTAGGTAACACGATGAAAATGTTGAAATGCACTGGTTATTGTGAATTCCTCAATAAATGCAGACAGCCCAAGTTGGAAAGAATCGGAAAGTCGATCGCACTTACGTTGGTAGAACAAGGAACGAGAGAATTATTCTCAAAAATACCGGCGATTAAATACAGGTTTTCTTGTGACGAAACAAATTGGAAGACATTGGAAATTATACATGTAGTTGTAACAGCTATTTTGATGTAGATATTTGTTTACAATTAAAATGTATCGATATACAGGGTATGTCACGACGAGTTTTGCTTAAAAGAATATAGGAAAGTAAAAAGAGTTGCGATTTGAAATTTTGGACGTAATGGTTACCGGTTACGTCCATTCCATTTAAAGTAATTTTGGATTTCTACTTCTTCCGGTTACACCGGAAATGGATACCAACTTCCTTATTTTAAACGGAACCCCTTAATTTTTATTATTGATTTGTATTCGCGAGACAATCGTACGACTTTTTGTTCCAATAAACATCGCCTCTAAAATTAATCCTTTTGGAATCATTTCACGTTTTGTAAAAAAATTGACAGTTGCAGGGTGTTACAAATAACTACATTTCTGAGACATACGCATGCACATATTTAAAATTTTAAGTACAAGTATTTTAGAAAGTATGCTGCTGCATCGAATGGTCTATTATAAACTTAACAAAATAATACCGGATGTTAAGAAAAAAATGCCAAACTTGTTATCCGAAAAATATTAATATCTTAGTAATTTTAAATAGCACCGGGCCTTAGATCATTAAGAAATAATTATTTCTTTTGTTTTTATTTATTTATGCCATCTTCGGCAGCTTAATCAATATTACCAAATAAAATTTCGAGGGAGTTAATACATTTTCAAAAATAACTCTAAAACTATGACATTTAGATATAGGAAGTAAATACATACTGGCCCTAATTTTGAACGTATAATGCAATAGAATTGAGAAAAAATGTGGGTTCTATTTAAAATTACTGATGTATTGATATTTTTCGGATTACAAGTTTGACATTTTCGTTCTGAACATGCGGTATTATTTTCTTAAGTTTATAATACATCATTCGATGTAACATACTTTCTAAGATACTCTTATTTTTTTATTATTTATTACTTAACTCTTATTACTTTACTATATTCTTCTAAGCAAAACTCGTCGTGACATACCCTGTTCGTAATGAAAGTATATTGTCTATGCAGGCTTCTAATGAAAAAACTCGTTTTTTAATTTCATCATTAATCACCTTATATTTTGCGTAATATGAATACGCGCAAACAAAGATAGGTGGTACAACATGACTTTTTTAAACCATTTATATTTATCGTTAACGATAACAATGTTGTTGGTGCTTTGCAATACAATTCAGAATTAGACCACATTGAATTTTTTCATGTTTAACGTTTTATTATTACTTACGTAGAATTTACAAAAGCGTTTCGTTATTCGGGGTGTTTCAGAATTGCACGGCACAAAATAAACAAAAAAGTTAATATAAACAATTATATCTCGAATTAATTGATTACTATTTATTTTGACGACAAGGCCATTTTGTAAATATAGAAATCACCTACCGTACATTTTTTTTTGTAACGGCCAACTTTTAGTAACATTTGAAGATGTGAATTTACGTATTTTGCGTAGATAGTGGTCGTCGAAAAAGTTATGGAACCGCGAAGTCGCAAACGAGCGTCAATTTGAACGTGTTTAACGATCTTCAATCAGATTTTAATAATCTTCGTCAAAATTATTGTAAAAAGAAATATATTTAATAATTGAAACGTAAAAAAGGGAAAATTAAATGTTTTAATGCCATTGCCCTCCATGTTAATTTTAATTAAAACATTGAAAAGGTCGACTTTTTAATTAAGTTTCCGAATAAAACGAAATTTTAAAGTGGTCTGTATAGTGATGATCCCATTTATCCTGCTCTATAATGAACAATGATAAAAACCGGAACGTTAGGTACTTCGCAAAAAAATTAAATTATTTACGTAGGTCGATTTTTTTAATAGGTAAAATCGAATGAAAAGTCTTTCTTTGCGGATTGTAAAATTTTTTAAAAATTGTTTTTTGCTATTTACTCGAACGTCTATAAGGCATCTTGTCGCGAAAAATGTCAAAATTATAAAAGAAAGATAAAACGTAGAGGTAAAAAGAAAAAGCAGAGTCCGGGAAAGTCAAAAGGGACGAGACACCTGGAGGAAAAGCATTAATGTCTCCAATTTATAGTAAAAATATGAACAATTATTTTTTGACGTTTTACAATCCAAGACAAAAATTGAAAAAAAATTGGTTACAGTTATTATGGAAATAAAAAGCTTTGGCCCCCCAAATTTGAAAGCTCGTATGACGAAAAGTATCTAATGGATTTCACTCAAACCAACTGCCTGCCAAAAATACTTTATTCCTAAATAAAGTATACTTAATTTCATAATTTTTCAAAAGGGCGTTAAGTTACTGCAGCAATGTTATGTTTCCGCAAAATGTGTTTTTTGCACGTATTTTAAAAACGCTTGTATTCATAACTCGATCATTCGAAAACTTAAACCGAAAGCAACGATATTTATGTATGCGAGAGGCAGAACCTTACATGATGGTTTATAGTGCAATTTTCGCGGAATTTGTTAATTAATAAAAGGCTTTCCGTCATACCAATTCGCTCATTTGAAGAGATATTAAAAATTCTCGCGCACACGTGGGTGCACAACGAAGGTAAATTACCAAGTAAAACAGTTAATAAAAATATTAATGTTTAAAGGCCCCCCCGGAAATTATGACATATTGCTAAAAACAAAGTTCGACGCTTACGTATTCGGGTCGTGGTGGAGCGAAGTGAGTGCTATGTCGCGCCTACCATTACTAAAAAGCGGCATTATGAATAATTTAAAGGAAGCAATGGGAATTATGTAATGAATTCTAACTTTTTTCATCATATGCTTAAAGACGTATTCTCAAAACGTATGAAACACATACACAACCTAAGTTTTGCTTATAGCTGTATTTAGAAATCCACTGACGAACGTCGTCGGCCGATCGAACGCATTATACTATTTATTATAAAAGCATAACAAAATAATGATACAATTGTTGATCGACAATGTAACTTTATTATTATTCACAAAGAATATGTCATTTGGTGACATACCTCGGTAATTGCGACGGTTCGATATTTAACGTCCACCAAAGGCTCCTTAATTAGAGAAATAAAAATTCAATATACCTACGCATTTTCTTATGACAGAATTGAGGTACACTACGTCCAAATTTCATACAATTTGATGCAAAAATACTTTATTTATGACGAGTTGCCAATACGGAAACAATCAGCAAAATTTGACAGTTTTGGTGGAATACCTTACAAATTTTATACCCCGAAAAGAACAGTGAACCATCGCGAATAATCGCGTGCGATCGAACCTGGCATTCGAACGCCAATATCCAGAAACCGGTTAAGGCGCGCTACGTTTCTCATTATTCGAGAAACGCCATTCTTTCGCGCAGGAAGAAAGCGTGTACATAGCTATTGTTTTGTGGACAGCACGTGATTCACGTCACACCGATAATGGTGTCGTATTTTAGTCGAGATTTTTTCTTTTTAAAATTTAATGACTTTACAAACGTTCATGTTGCAAGGAGATTCGAACTCCCGACCGTTGGTTTATTAGAAGAACGTAAAGATCTCTAGTACACTAAGGCCCCCATCTTTTGTAACTGTATTATTTCTATTTTGCCATCTCTTTCGCGTTGTTTTTCTGCTATATGAAAATATTTTTCTAGACCAAGTATTTAATGTGTAATTGTCGGTAATGACGATCATGACGATGGCGGTTCAAACTTGTTTGGTGTAGGTACCTACGCTATAACGAGGGCGGTTAAATAGGCGTCCTTTTGGCGTCAAAATAAATTCCGGTAAAACTTCCAACAATAAGTCGTCGTCTTTTCTTTTAGAAAAACAGGCATCAGTCGAAGGTTACGGCTCTTAGGAGAGTTTTTAGAAGAGTCGCAACCTTTAACCGATGCTTCTCTTTCTATTCTCTTCTCCATTTTTCTATTTGTTTCTCTTCTGTTCTTTCCTTCTCTTTTTGTTCGTTTTATTTTTTCTAGGTAAAGTGCAACGAGTCGCATGACGCGCGCGAGCCGACGTGTTGTGGCCACAACTGATTCATAAACCAGTAGAATTTATCGAGGATCACTGCGCAATCGCCAAACATTCGAAATTTTACTACAATAATTTATATTGGTACTTTGCAGAATTCACGCGGTTTTCTCGCATATGTAGTAATTGCGTGCAATCTAATCGAAATATTTAAAGAAAGCGATTTACCTACTATAAGATGTTTAGATGCCAAAACGCACTCGGGTTAGATGTTGAACTTAAAACGTTGCCACAATAAGTGAAATTCGTCGTTATTTCCAACAACTGAATTTTTTATGACCTGAAATGGAGAATATGCACGAAACGGAAGACTTCCATTTCCTGCAAGATGGCGACGAGAAACAAACGTAATTCTTTGATGTTTTATTTAAAAAAAAACAAAAAAAAACAAGTCCTACACATCTTGTAGAAACATTGTATTGATCCGAAGAGAAAGTGAAAACCACTAATTCACAACCAGGACAATCACGACTTGTGGATAGTGATGATGAAAATGATTCTTCTGCGTTTTTAAATTATTACTTTTGCGAGTTTCCTCGAGGAAACTGACGGAAGTCGGAGGGGCCGCTTTGTATTTTTTTCCGCTCTCGATTCCGAGATCGCGTCGAAAATAGGGGTCGTTCGTGTTACCTATGCATAATCAATTATTATAAACACGATAGCGGTCGCAATTTCGAACGTAAGAGACTGAGATTTCGACATTGCATTGTTCTTACGAACAGGAATGATGAGTTACAGCAAACGTTCGAGTCGTTTTAAAATTATATTATAGTTATTATAGTTATAGGCTTATTAATGCGAAACATGTTTTAGAATCGTTTTGATATTCTCTATCAAACATCTGACTTTGCAATTTTAGATGAAACGCGCCGTTTTTGAGAAACGCGGAATAAGCGATTTGGAAATTCATGGAAATTCGACGTTGCGGGCTGTGCACGCGTTTGAGCGATACGCATTTGTTTCCATTCACTCGGATGCAAAATCAATGTCGCGAATCACGAGCGTCGATGGCCGGACCAATACACGGCACAGTGAACAAATTTACGATGAGCGACACGAATTATAAATACAAAGTTGAACGTCAAATACATATTCTAATCGTAACTTGGTACGCTAGCGACCAAGCGACATTAATTTTGCACCCGACTGTACCTGCTTATTATTTTGTTTTGCAAAAAACAACAATTTAATAAGTGCGAGTGACTTCGTTCTACATTTTAATGCGCGCTTATGTTGGCCCTTAACTTTCGTTCGTTGTTAACGAACATCTTCACGTTTAAAGTTTGCTCGATTAATAAGCTAACACTCCCATTATCAACTCCCTCGTTTGCATTTTTACACACCTTTTACCTACCGTCGGAATCCCTTAATTTAACCCTCAATACGTACACTATAACCCGATGCCCTCGTCCA
Source organism: Rhagophthalmus giganteus (assembly GCA_036326145.1). Lineage (NCBI taxonomy): Eukaryota > Metazoa > Arthropoda > Insecta > Coleoptera > Rhagophthalmidae > Rhagophthalmus > Rhagophthalmus giganteus. The sequence continues at coordinate 10,700,289 of JARFJA010000036.1, read as the reverse complement.
CGCGATATTAGCTTCCAAATTATTTTAGGAAAATTAAGTAAGTAATTTGGCGCTCTATACGCCGAAGGTAATTTTCGGCGGTCCAAGTTAACGATAATACATTGACCGAAAATCGTTATCCGTTCATTTTGAATTAACAAAACCAATGATTGCGAATGAGAATTTTTGCGTTAACGGCCTTCAATCGAATAACGGCACGAAAGTGTCATGTACAGGGTGTCGCAAAATTCGACCGACAACGGGTTAGTGCAAATTCCCCGTATCAAAGCTAAATTGATTTAGCGAAAAATGTTGTCGGAACGTATTAAACAAACCAAATTTATGGTAGTTAAGGAGCTACAAATCGTTAAATTTCAATAAAACATCTTATTTTTTAGAAATCTTTCAAACCATTAAATTTATTTCATTCGTGTCGTCTCGAGCGACATTCACGCCCCAGTCACATATTCTATCAACGCAGTTTTGGCAGAACGTCTTAACCCTCACTTTTTGCGAAAACGATTTATTCCAACTTGCTTATGTCATCTAAGGCAAAGGCATAGTCTGCTAAAATTTGATAACAATGTTTCGATTTTTTGATTTTTCAAAAAAACACGTTTTGATTGTTCAAAACAAAATTGTTTGTTGTTTGTTTGTAACATTCACGCCCAGTTCCACCACCTCGCCTTGAGCTCTGCTTAAAATTTAAGCTGAACTTGACAGAAAAATTCAGTTCCACCACGTAAAACCAGACCTTAACTTCGCTAAGTTAAGCTTACATCTGAGACGTGAATAATGAGAGCTTGAGATCATGTTTATAACCTCACATTGTTCAAGTCTGTCACAGTGACTAGAATTTGTTACTTTGATTACTAAAGTTATTATGGAAGTGGATATTATTACTATAATTCCCGTTACTGTTGTATCATTTATTACTGAGAGAATCATCGGTTGATTTGACTGTTGATGGCCCTCCGCCAGTTTTGTACAACTCTGCACGGTGTTTGGCTTTGCCTTTCTTCGCCTCTTGTTTCATATTACTCCATTGTTTCCTCAACGAATCATTACTCCTAGTCACATTTTTCCTCTGAGCGTTGAATAATGACGTTATTTTACTCGACGCCGCATCTTTTTCTTTATTTGTTGTACCGTTTGTGGTTTTATATTCTATTACATTTTTATAATTTGCAACCAGTGAGGTGAGAAGGTGCTTCTCCTCTCTGGTGTAATTGCACCGCTTCATTTTGTCCATAATAGTATGGATAACATGAAAACGAGAACAAAACGTCGTAAACAGTCGCATCAGTAACGGGCAATTTGTTAGGTTAGGTTAGGGAATTTCATTTTTTTTGACGTTCTGTATTACTATCGCAGTGCGGGATATTTAAAAACTGAAGAAAAGGACCAATCACGCGCAAGTTCTGCAGCGTTGTCATATGTCATATGTCAGTGTTGTACAACTTAGCCAAGGCGTGCTTTGAAAAACGTGGTGGAACGCATTTTCGTCTTGAGTCGTGCTTACATTTGAGTTCGACTTAGATAAGTTCTAGCTCAAGATGCAGTGGTGGAACCGGGCGTTAGACTCGCTTTCTGCAATTGGACATTAACCATGCAATAATAAAGTATTCTCAATAATATGTTGATGAATACCCACTTACTTTAGTTAATTAACAAAAATAGCAAAAATAGTGTTTGTTGTTTTTTTGAAAAGTAATTTGAAAAAATTGAGAGAATTTTTTTTTATTAAATTTAATCAATATTTAAATAAAAAATTCGCAAATTCTTAAAAAAAAATAAACTCGTCATTACAATTTTTGTTAATTAACTGTACTAGTCATCAAATTGATCATATTTATTTTTAAAAAGCTTATTTTTATATGAAAAAAAAACGAATAGGAAATCGAATGAAAATCGAGTCAAACTACCTGTTTACTTTTACTTTTGACTTTCCCAAATATTCCTTTATAAAAAGTCATCATATTCTTCGCTATGTTAATATTGACCGTTTTCGAGGAAAAACTCATTTTATTTATTGCCGTTTATACATGGCGAACATTTGGCGAACATGCGAAACATTTTACGTTCGTGGCGAAACAAGTAGCTTAACCGTCTGGTAAAGTTTAATTTCGGTTCACCGAAAACATTCGTTTATTGAAAATAAACGATTTCATTTTTTCAATCTTAACGTGGGTATTTTGGAAAGGGTGCATTTACGGACATAGGTTGCCTCGACGTGCACGATTTGGCATCGGGAATTCGCACTAGGTCATTGGCAGTCGAATTTTGGGACACCCTGTACGTATCTAAATAATATGTCCCGAGTTCTAGATGTTTTCTGGCAAACCTAATCCGTAGCAGGTAAATTCGTCTACAATACAATTAGCCGAATTGTTATTTTCTTATTATTAGTCCAAGAGCTGGTGAACATTTTCACATCCGAGTTTGTACCTCTTGAAATTTTGTAGGAAAGTAGTTTTTTTAAGTCTGGCTAGGGAATGGACCACCATTTTAAGCAACTCCGGTTTCGAACTACCCTACAATCGTTTAAAATTGCAAAAAAAGGGGTGAAACATTGTCGTTTGTACCTCTTGAAATTTTGAAGGAAGGTAATTTTTTTAAGTCTGGCTAAGAAATTGACAGTCTGGCTAAGCAACCCCGGTTTCGAACTACCCCACAATCGTTTAAAATTGCAAAAAAGGAATGTGAAATTGTAAGGAGAATTGTAGTGGGATTTCTATCTCATGAAATTTTATAGAAAAGTAGTCTTTTTTTAAGTCTTCTTGAGGAATAAACCACCTGATTAGGTAAATACGTCCGCGAACTACCCCTAATCGTTTAAAATTAAAATAAATTCGACATTTTCATTTGTACCTCTTGAAATTTTGTGGGAAGGTAGCTTTTGTAAGTCTGGCTAAGGAATGCACAGTCTGGTTAAGCAACTCCGGTCGCGAACTACCCCTTAGTCGTTTAAAGTTGCAAAAAATGGGTGTGAAATTCTTATTTCTATCTCTTGAAATTTCGTAGAAAGGTAAGTTTTTGTTTAAGTCTCGAAGAGAAATAAACCACCTGATTAGGTAAATACGTCCGCGAACTACCCCTAATCGTTTAAAATTAAAATATATTCGAAATTTTCATTTGTACCTCTTGAAATTTTGTGGGAAGGTAGCTTTTGCAAGTCTGGCTAAGGAATGCACAGTCTGGTTAAGCAACTCCGGTCGCGAACTACCCCTTAGTCGTTTAAAGTTGCAAAAAATGAGTGTGAAATTCTAATTTCTATCTCTTGAAATTTCGTAGAAAGGTAGATTTTTTTAAGTCTGGAAGAGAAATAAACCACCTGATTAGGTAACTACGTTCGCGAACTACCCCTAATCATTTAAAATTAAAATATATTCGAAATTGTCATTCGTACTTCTTGAAATTTATATCATCTCATACCTATTGAAGTATGAAAAAATAATTGCCAAACGGCCAGGCCGGTTTTAACCTAGTTACAGACAGTGTTAAAATTGCATTTTGAAATAATGCATTAATTACATTCTACCTTTTGTCGTTTTTACAGCAGCTTGTTAACAATATTTAAAAGAAAAAAGTGTCGTAAGCCAGACAAATCTGGCGGTTTAGCGTCAAAAAAAAATCGGAAAATAGTATTTTTACATTAGTGCGGCGGAGAGAGCATTACAAAGACGCGCGAGTGCGAGAGAGGCCTTATATCGGAAGGCATATCGGCCCGTCATAGACATCGCCATGCTTCCTGTAAAAATTTTCATAATAGGTGTGAAATAGAGATGATTTAAATTTCAAGAGGTATAAATGATAATTTCAAATATATTTTAATTTTAAATGATTAGGGGTAGTTCGCGGACTTAGTTACCTAATCAGGTGGTTTATTTCTCTTCGAGACTTAAAACAAAACTTACCTTTCTACAAAATTTCAAAACATAGAAATTAGAATTTCACACCCATTTTTGCAACTTTAAACGACTAAGGGGTAGTTCGCGACCGGAGTTGCTTAACCAGACTGTGCATTCCTTAGCCAGACTTGCAAAAGCTACCTTCCCACAAAATTTCAAGAGGTACAAATGAAAATGTCGAATATATTTTAATTTTAAACGATTAGGGGTAGTTCGCGGACGTATTTACTTAATCAGGTGGTTCATTCCTCAAGCAGACTTAAAAAAAGACTACTTTTCTATAAAATTTCATGAGATAGAAATCCCACTACAATTCTCCTTACAATTTCACATTCCTTTTTTGCAAATTTTAAACGATTGTGGGGTAGTTCGAAACCGGGGTTGCTTAGTCAGACTGTCAATTCCTTAGACAGACTTAAAAAAATTACCTTCCTTCAAAATTTCAAGAGGTACAAACGACAATGTTTCACCCCTTTTTTTTTGCAATTTTAAACGATTGTGGGGTAGTTCGAAACCGGGGTTGCTTAACCAGACTTAAAAAAACTACCTTCCTTCAAAATTTCAAGAGGTATAAACTCGGATGCGAAAATGTTCACCAGCTCTTGGACTATATCGGTTATTATGCAAAAAAAACTTATGAGATTAACTTTCCTTTCAACTTTAACCTAATCCCGTGTACACAGACAATTGTGCATTTAAGACTGTGCACATGGGGTTAGGTTAAGATTGAAAGAAAGGTTAATCTTGTAAGTTTTTTGCATAATAACCGACGAACGACGGAAATTTAGCAAAATAATAATTCGGCAAATTGTTATGTAGACGAATTTACCTAGATCCATGTTAATCATCAACTTAATTAATAGCTTATTAGATTCTTTTAGAGAATTCGTTATTAGTACCTAGGTATTTTAAATTAATTAATAATTCGCTCGCGACGATCGTAATGTAGCTACTAATAGTTGAAGATGATCCAAAATTAATTCCCACCCTAGCTTTAAAGCTACGTAAGGGAATTAGTGTTATAAATGGAATTATAAAATGGTAATACCTCGTGTTTACGCTTCTTATTGTGATTATTCGTGCCATTGTGCCACACGTATATACTATATACCTACAACTGTTTTATAATACGCTTATAACACGTAAGACCCAATTTAATAATTCACCATTAAGTTGCCTCGCGTGCATTTAAAAAGTTGTTTACGAACCACAAAGGCTCGCGGCAGGCGCCCTTTTATAAGTTTCGTTCATTCGTATCTATTAATCTAACGTTTTCACTTAAAAATAGATTCACGAGGCTTCGTGTCTTACTTCGCTTACGTATTTCGAATGTACAAAACGGACACTGCCGTGTTAACGATCGAAATTAATAAACTTACCGGAACAGGCTTGCGGCGGCAACGGAAAAATGAGAGTCGTCGACGACTTTCTTCGGGCCACGGCGCAACCCAGCGACTGGGGTTTAAAAGAACGCAACTGCTGCATAAAGTCGGAGCACTCCATAAGGGCAACGTCAGCGAAATGCAGGTCGCACAAAATTTGATTTTTGAAGCGTCGCGCCCGCTTCTGGTTCGGACCCGTCAGGTTGAGACCGCAGGAGTTGCAGCGAAGACATTCCTCGTGATAATGGTTGTTGTCGTACAGCGGGGACGGCTCTGCAAAACAGAAAAGGGGAGGTGGTCTATTCGCAGTTTGAGCTCAATTAGGAGTGTTCGTAAACGACGGCGGCGTTCCGTTTAATTATTATTAAAGCCGTGCGGCGATTGCGATCTCGTTTTAATTTGAAAAATTAAATCGTGCCAGAGCGGCGGATTTACCTTCGGTCGTATTCTCCGAAGTGGTATAATCTTGCATGCCAAACGTCGCTTCGTGCTCCCGTTTTCGATAGATATCGTTAACTGCAGCAAGTTATCCGTTATTAGCTATTTAATGTCTTTGTTCGTTCGATTTTTATTTTAGCTTCCGCTTAGCGAAGCGGAAACGAAAGGGCGGCGCGAGCGAAAACGAATTCTGGACGGACCTTGTGTATTCTTCTAATTTATTTTACACTCGTTTCGGGTACGACGATTTGGGTGCGACAACGGGCCGGGCCGTTTATTTTCAGTTTTCTTTAACAACACTAGTAGGGCAGTCCGTATAGATCGGTTTAATTGCTCGTCACTTTTCGTCGTGAGGTCTAATATAAAGTCGTTTGTAAACCGCGCATTGACAGCTAATTGCAATTAGTGGTTACGTTAAACGCAATTTAATAATTTCTCATAGTTCGGGGTTACTTTGAAGCATTAATTACGTTAGCCGTTGCATACGGTTACGTTAATTTTCTAACACCGATGGGGACGTAAATTGCGCCTACTGAAAAAATAGCAGATTATTTAGAGGAACAATTAAAATTTCGGGCGTTCGATCCTGTCACTTATATATCGTTTTTTGTGTGTTTTTCTTTTAAAAATTTGTCGAATTGAAAACGAAAACCTCAAAGAACGACAACGGAAACAAACAAAAAAAGAACAATAAGTCACGCGGGTTGCTTAAATACAATCGAACTACCCTTACGAGAACTCTCACGTCCATCACGTGCGACTATTTAATAACATTAAAAACAAACACACGATAAAAACCGTCGCAAAAATTGAAAGCGACATTCCCCATTAAAATTCAAATGCGTCTAATAAAAGAATTTTTAATAGACCTTTCGACGCGAAAGTTAATTAAAAAAGTTAAATCCCCCGCGAAAGCCAGCCACAGCGAAAAGCACTATTAAGACACCTGAGCGACCATAATTTCTTTTAAATAAATTAGGACCGAAATCGAGCGGAAAGTCACCATTCCGAAAATATGCAAAACGAACCCTTTACGACGCACACCTTTTCGGGCAACTAATAAAGACCCGATGTGCCGAATAAAAAACAAAACACGCACGTATAAACAAACATGGACGAAATAGCAACAGATGACCGAAGAAAAGCCACAAAATTTCAAGTTCGACCCGGTCGGCTTTTCCGTCGTCCGAGTTAAGTTTTAGAAAGTTGGCGTGTCGCCCGCGAAAACGTTAGCGCCGTGTCGGTCTGAAGTTGTTAACCCTCAGGAACTCTCATCAACTAAAAACACAAGAGGATCGCGAGCGTGCACGTGCTACGGGCGTCGCAGAGCCACTGAACCAGCGTCGCGGCGGCGGCGGACCCACCCCCGATCGATTACCAACCGTGTTATCACAAATATTACCGAGATGCCGGCGCGCACGTTAAATTTCTGCATTGTTCGACTAATGAATTTATAAAACGTCATTAATGCTTCAACCTTGTTCGGGAAGTGGTTCGCGTTTTTATCAGTCAGCGGTTAATGAATGTGTAACATAAACGGGCTTATCGCCAGGATGACGACGTCACGCGATTTGCACATGCAGGCAAATTAATTTAATAAACGTCAACTCACCCGTTTGCGTGCTGGAATCGAAAAACGTGCTGGTGGTCTCGACCGTCATCGAAGCAATAGTACCATCCAATATCTGGGTGCATGAATCTCGTCGTCCTCTGTACCTGGAAGTGTCGTCGCTTTGAGAACTCTGCCGTCGAAAATTTCTACATCGTATCATTTCTTCGGTGGTGGACTGTCGACGAAAACCTCTCGCGATCAAGATTTCTTCGGTGGTGGATTGGCGCCGTATCATCGGACGATAAGGTTCGGCGGGAGGGGGTATCGGTCTATTAGAAGGACTAGGATCTCTGGACGAACAACTGGAGGAGTCCGGCGAACGATGACCTCGTCGTCTTCCCGCGACGCTCGTCGATTGTCTTCTTAATCGTCCGCGTCGGTGACGTCTGACGGGACTAATGTCACGTTCGCCCGATCTGTCGGGACTCAAATGCGATCTCGAATCTCTTCTGGCTCGAGAAGCCGAATCCGGACTTAAACTATCTCGTCTCGCCTTACGACCCGTATCGTCCACGTCGGGACTTAGCGCGCCAGGTTGCGACCCCCTCCTGCTGTTGCCCCCCGGCAAGCAACTTTCGTCGTAGGTCGTGCTTTGTCTCTGCAGACGAGATAATTTGTTTGTCGGCCTTTCGGGGCTGGCGTGACTGCGAGAATCTCGTCGTCCTAATCTGCCGCATTGCGTTGTGGAATCCCGCCTGGTAGCTAATAAGGGATGATGCGTGGGCGTCGTGGCTTGCACCGTGGGAGAAGTGGCGGGAGGGGTCACGCTGGACGTAATTATGGTAGGGGGTTGCATCATTTGTATGTCGGTTCCGGTACTTATGGTGACCGAAGTGGTGTTGGTGGTTATATGTGAATGGGTAATAGAAGCGGTGGTCGCCGGCATGGCGAATACGGGTACAGAATCTGAAGCGGTCGAGGAAGTGGATGGTCTCTGCTCTTGTCGGTAATATTTTGGCGTTTCGGCGATCGACCTGGAATCTCTTCTCTTTTTATGGGTTGCTCCGATCACTTTAGGAGGTGGCGGGGTCGCGAGGGTGGTGGAATCGCGGCGACCGCTACGTCCGCTTTCTCCCGAACCTCTACGAGAAGGTCCCGTTCCGTGGGAATGGGTTACGGAGTCCCTACGGCCGCTGCGACTAGATTCTCCCGAACCTCGCCGAGAGCCGGAACTGGGAGTTATGACGGTGGTGGTGGTGGACTCGCGCCGTTGCCACAGTTTGGCGACTTCCGACCGAAAATCCGAAATGGCCGTTTGATGGGAATCTCGACGGGACTTTGTGCCGCTACTTTTTATGCCGGAATCGGCGCTAGATTCGCGTCTTTTTCGCGTGCTGATGCTGGGCGTGGGGCCGGCTTCCGCCGTCGTTTGACGGCCCCAAGGTAGGCTGCGGGCTAAATCGGCCAACGTTTCGCGCCTGTTTAATGGGGCCTTTTGACGAGATTTGGTCGATCCGCCGCCCCATTCTCTTAAGATGTCCGTTAGTTGAGCTAAAGAACTGCGACGACGACGGGCCGTTCCCGTAGTCGGCGGGGACGTTTCTTGTGTTTCTGTGGGAGGAGAAATGTTGCATATTTGCGTGGCCGAATCTCTCCGTCCACCTAAACGTTGACGGATAGTCGACTCCTCCAGTTGTTCCCGTACCAAGTCGTCCCATCCGTTGCCTCCCTGCCATACAAGTCCGACTTGATGAGATAATATGGGCAGATTGCACACGAAACAAATCGCCGTCATCGTCCTGCAACATAAACGAAAGGGTCTAAGTAAAGCTCGTTAGTCAAAAGGGTCTGGGTGGTGCTATAGCTGCTGTGCAAGTGGTAGCCTGAGCATGCCGTAAGAATAATACGGGTCCCCGGTGGAATATCTGTGCATTTTGTCCGCATCCAGACATTACAGGAGGACCCTTTAGTAGCGGTGAGCCTGAAAAACGTGCGAATGTATCATGGGAGTGCGGACCTGTAGTGGCGCAAGCGCGGCGAGGGTAGCTGCGCCATGTTTCATTCTGACGACGCAGTTTTGGCCTTCGTTTACTGCTTCCTGGTCGGGGTCAGTTCTGGTTAAGACAACATCACATCAAACATTTTAGGATTTTCTAACGTCTACTAGGAGGTTACGGGAAGATTCCACTTAACTAAAACACCAACTTATTTTTATTTAATTTACGCGAAACACGTGCTTAGAGTACTTTTGGGTCGCCGTCTTTCGTTTCAATCTTTTTTTTTTCTTTTCTTTTTAACTCGAAACGATTTTTAATTAATTACGAGAGTTAGTTAATTTTGGCATCTCGACAAATTAGAACAACAGTTTCGGTAATTGCGAAGTGGAAGGCGAAAAATTTGATGGCAGTCGAAAGCTTATGAAGTAACATCTGTTGCTGACATAAACGCTCACGTTACGCAATGTTTTACGTAATTTCGTGTAATATCTCTAAATCAAGAAGTTTGATTTAACTTTCGTAAGTTTGCCAATTTTGAATATTCGCGTCAAAAACAGCTTTGGGGAAATTATAAACGGTTAACGAAGTTAAAGCACTGTTAAAATGTGCTGTTGATAAAGTTTCTATGAAAACTTATTGTTTGCCACGATCATAATTAAAATTAGGCCGTTTAACGGTCGGTGGTTTATGGGATATTCACGGTGTCACGCGTAACATGCTAAAAGTAGTTACTTTTAATGCTATAATGTTAAAAATGTAACCAAAACTAGTTATTTACGTTACCGACAAACGACATTTTCGACCGTCAAATAAATTACATTTTTATTAAATAAATGTTTAACTGATAAAAACACAAAACGTGCCTCACTTTTAACATTTATTTTATAAACGACCATTTAACGGAAACTAACGAAAATTTATTACTTTTCGCGTATGTACGTATATATTGATTTTTCTCTCGTATATTAATGGAAGGTAAATATTATGCAAATAGATTTAGTTTCAAACTTTCATAGCTGCCTTTAATTAGATTGCATTTCATTTGAATTTAACCAGCTTTCGTCGCGCTTAATTGTACGAATACTACGAGAGAAAAATTTTGAAATAAAATTATTATGTTCGAGGAATTGAATTGGCGGGGCGCGTTCATTGTCATTCTTTAATTAAAGATATTACGACACGTTCCGAAATTCGATTATTCATTCTCTAACGATTAGGGAGATATAAACGTATTTGACGGCAGGGTAAAAATCCGCTAGAATTCGTTTTTTTCCCCCGAGTGTAACGAAAATTAATGGCCTAAATGTTTTATTTAAAAAGTAAGTCGAAAGTTTAAAAAACTTTTTATTTGTAATACAAGTTACAAAAATGTAACGATAATTATTTTTAAAACGAGCAACAAAACTAAAACCGAAAAGAAAATTTAGTTTCGAGACAGTCGTGCCGTTCTACTTCGCGATTCCGAACGTTGCCGTAACAGGTGGTTTAGTACGAAATCTTTTTTTTTTTTTTACGTTGGACTGAAAAAAATCGTGTTACGTGGGCTCCGTTTTCCTCTAGATAACACAAAAGCATGCAAACTCACTTAGTCACTAACACCAGCTAGCGCTTTTTATGGGTACCAACCGGAGCTTTGAAAGCTCATACTCGTGTAGCTCACTGTAACTCGGCTAAGCTTGAGCGCGGTCGGACTTGGACTGGGGCCCGCCAGGCTGCGTCGGGACGCTGCCGACGGTCCTTATGCGTCGCTGACGTCACAATCGATTCCAGCGACTGGAAACGCCGCGAGCGTCGTTCGCGCGAAACACGTTCCGAACTACTAATTATACAGGTTGAAAAAAAAAACATTAATTTATTCGGAACTAAAACAAACGCGTATTGCCTATGTACAAAAACGTGCCCCATCGTCGAAAACAAAAGAAAATCCGAAAATAATGAATTAAATACGTTACTTACGAAAAAATGTTTACCGAGAATTACCATATTTTGTTGTCCGAATTTTTCGAGCTTCACGTAAAACACCGCGTATTTTAGAAAATTGCGGAGCTTTCGTTTTATTTCGAATTGATCAAAGGAAAACAATGTTATTGTGATTATGGAGAGCTCCGAGATATTTTAAGCGGTATCGTTAACAATGTACCAGGTGGTTTACATAATAATTAAACTCACGATTAGTTTTTGTTCGATCGAAAATTCGCGTCGCTCGTTCCGTTTTAGTTTTATTTTTCACTATGAAATTTCGGCGGAAATTTAAATAACGCAGGAATTCTCTTAAATGGCACGCTAAACGGCGCTTTTACGAGCAAAATTATTACTTATAAAATCTTTTGGATACCGTTACGGTTGAACAGGAAACTGCCGCGCGCGGAAAATCCGCTCTAATAGAATTAATCGCGGGGCTAATTTAAATTTACACCTTGTACTTGTAAAAACAAACCCTTTGAATTCGTTTTAAAAATCGAAACCGCGTCGATAGATGAAATTTCGTCGGAAAGTTTTAAGAGTTGCGGAATTTCAAATATTGTTTTTTGAAAAAATTGGGCAATTGTTTTTTCCGCTAGTCTCGTCTTAACAATTTATTCGTTAAATAACGTTAATCTTTATACATATATAAATCCGTTTATATTTCAAACGTGTTTTCCTCGCACACGTCGAACAATAGATATTTTTCCCATTTCTGTTTGTAGCGGAGAATTCAAAGTCGAAATAAAATCGTTAACTTTATAATTCAAATAAAATCTTAAACGTTAAAGAAACTTATATCTTGCAGAAAAAATGTAAAGCTCCTTCAACGGAACTGTTAGAACGCATTCAAACGAAAAGTACTTACGTAAATCTTCATATAGAATAAAATCCTCTGAGCAGTATTAAAATTTTATGTCTCTATTCGTCAAAAGTTTTTCGAGATGTCGTTTAAAGGTGTTCGAGTCGTGGCAAAAATCGTTGCGCGAGTGTGGTTTATAACAACCACCTTTTAAGTGTTTAAACGCACTACCCCTACTTTTTAGCGAAAAATTTGTCGAAAATGACCGACTCGGCTTATAAGCCTTATATTCTGGCGAAATTTCGTTGAAAATAACTTGTGCATAAGAACATTTTGAACTTTCGAGAAGAGAGTAATTGAATCAAAAATGCGAACGATCGAGGCACTCGACAAGTTACCTTCGTATTACTTACTTGATATTGCGTCACATTTTCGGCGTTACAAAATTTGTAAAATATTTAACTCGCGTTTAAGCCCACTTGTCTATTTTTCAGCTGATTTTTATCGAAAAAACGTAGGCTTACGAGTGGGCATACAGTGTGTCCCAATGTGAATAGTATACGATGGGCGTCTTTCTTACTATTAAAGATAGAAATTTAGTTAACTTGGCAATTTTGAGTGACGATTCAGATTTCGTTTAGAAATATTAAAAAAATTCCGACCAGTCGAGAAATGAAAATTGCGATTTTTTTTTAAAGACAAATACAGCGAAAGTCGCAAATAACGACGACGAAGGGACCGCGATGTTTGCGACGCTATATCCGACCGTCATTATATCAGAATAAATATGAACTTATTTTTGCAATACAAACCACATACTAGGTAGTAATTTAAGAATATTTTATCACGATGTCCCGTGAGGAATCGCCCAAATTTTAGGGGCGCGTTTCTTAAGTAATTTTAAGTAAAAAAAGTTATATCGACACAGGTTAACAGCTAAAACATTAATTGCGATTCTTGTTAACGCAGTTGTTAAACATTATTATTACAATTATTAAATAGTGTTAGTCTTTGTCACTGTCACTTGTAAGTCAACGTAACCTGCGATTTTGATTACGTTAAACATGTAAAAATCCAATATCGCGTCCATTTAAGATAAGAAAGAACCGCCATCTTGAATTTTATTTTGACCTCATTTTTGAGTTTACCTCATCAAATCAATTATCTTTTATATTAAATATTTTTCATGTCTTTTATAATAAATTGCGGAATTATTTGTTGTTGTTGCTTTTTTTTTCAATCGCAATTTTTATTTTTTTTTAAATAACTTCTAAACCGTTCGGAATTTTAAATGTTTTTAAACGGAATCTGAACATTGTCCATTTAAACAAATTTCTATCTTAAATAATAAGTAAGATACTCGCGGTATACCACTCAATTTGAGAACACATTGTATATTTAATCGTGCGAATGGGAATTCATCGATCGATTTCTATTTAACAATAATCGGTTCAGTTAAGGAAACAATGAGAAATCTTTTATAATATTAACACAAAGCTATTAGTTTCTAATAGCGAATTGGGTAAAGGACACAATGGTTTAATCAGATTCTGTGAAAGACATTCGATTTGTGAGTATACAATATAATAACGCCTCCACGTAAATATAGACGTCGCTTTGACAAACGCATTGTCGCATCAGTTTCAAACACCGTAAATTCTTGAATCGAACCCCGAAACGTGAGGCTACTTATACTTAAATCTACGTATTTACAAAGCGTACGCCCGCGCCGTGGATGGAAAATTACGTTGTAAATAGATTTTCTGATACGAATAAAATATATTTCGCCTGTGACGTCACCGCGCGTCTAGGTGGCCGGTCGGACGTGAAAATCGCCCCATTTTCCCTTTTGCCGTTCAAAACGTGAGTTAAAAATAGATTTCTCTTGTCGTCCGGCTACTGAATGAGCCGATAACGTAACGAATCGATTTCATTCTTAATTAAAGATAAAAAAAATCGTTTTGCAGTCAGACATTTCGAGTTTGAAAAATAAAGCTCCTCGGCCCGTTTATTTATTTGCCTTTCTTCGCTGGGGGAAATAAAAGTAACTTCAAAGGTAATTGCTCATCAAAATGAAAGCAGCGAGTAGTGTATTTAAAAAATTCTTTTGATGGAAACGAAACAGTATAAGTAGTGCATATGTACAACCGACCCATTAACAAATGGACGGGGGCGTGGTCTAAAACAGCGAGATTTAACACACAGCTTTGTATTTGATTTTCTTCGAGGCATATTTAACTATGTAAGTGGAGACGTTTACATTTACTGACATAAACAAAATATAAATCGTTAAATACGTTACCGACACTTCTACAGGTCTAAAGTCTATGTTTACATTTATGCCGTTGGATCTAAGTAGGTGTATTAACATTAAATTTAAAAATAGGTTGTGCTATTTGTAATGTACAGTAGAGTCCAGTTAATCTGAACCACGCCACTATGAAAATGCGGTTAATGTGAACAAAAGTAAGTTAGAAAAATAATACAGAGGCCAAGTGAAAATAGAACAATGTATAGAAAACATTGCATTTATTACGGTTATAAAAATGATAAAAATAAAATACGTAGATACTGAACTTAATAAATTAATTGTTTGGCTTATTCATAAAGTCAGTAATTGTTTCTTTTGTCGTAATGTTGAAAATGTTGAACGTGTCAGACATACGCTGGTCAACTTATAGCTTACAGCAATCTAAAAACTTTGCATTTGCTACTCGCTACTGCATCACAAGAATAATTTTGGTTAATCTGAAAATCTGGTAATTCAAACAGGTTTCAGTCCTAATTCGTTCGGTTTAACAGGACTCTACTGTATGTGTAATTGTTTATTTTCGGAGTTATTCTAGAAAATTAATAGGTAAATATATTTATTTACCTATTAATTTTCTATATATTACAATGTCACTATTATGACATATATTTATGTCACAAGTCAATACAAATAACTACAAAATACGCAAAATAGGCATAACAAAGCGTCCGTGAGTCTTCAGAAACCTAATCAGTATCTAGTGATTCGTCACCAAGGAACGTTTCCTTTTGCTTTTGCTGGATTAAGTCGTTTTACCGTTTTACGTTTTATATTTCTAGCACTATGTATGCCTAGAAGAATTAGGGCCGTTATTAAAAATAAAAATAATGTAATCAAAATGGTTATATTGTTTTATAATTTTGATTACTTATTATTTGCATCTCATTTGATTGAGTGCCAATAATAATAACGATTGTATGTTATGTGTAACGGATTAACAGAAAACCGGTCGGGATTCCTAGTATTTAAAAAGTACCCGAAAAAGGCTATTTTCCGAAAAACTATAAACTTTATTTAACTAAACTGCATTATAGGAGTATTTACAACTTTCATTTATGCCAATTTATTGTGTTTTGTTAATGTCATAATTGACACTGACATCCCAGCTAACAATTTTTAAATTTCGCGGCGGATTTCTGTTGGTACTACTCGTATATAAACGTCAATGTCAGGTTAAATAACAAAGGCAGTGACGTACTGCAGTAAATGATTAAATTAAACTAATAATATTTTAATGTAAACATGTTCAAAAATAACATAAGTGGTAAAATACGTGAATATACTGGACGTAATTATTTATATATGTAACAGCAGGTATAATATTTCGTTACTCAAACAATTCAAAATTCCTTTCGCTTAATTTATCACCGCTACTGACTGCAAATGTTTTCATGTGATAGCAATAGAAATCCGCCGCGAAATTTAAAAATTGTTAGCTGGGATGTGTGTATACTGACGACGATCTTACAATAAGACAGATTGAACGTTAAATATTAAAATATTAATTATGAATTTGTGTGATTGGCTCAAGTGTTACAAAAAACAAATTATTATATTAAAGAATGTCAAAAATCTCGCAAACATGTAGTGGTTACAATTCACAAATAGGTATCGCTTTTTGATTATGTTTATGTCAGTGGATGTAGTTGTCACTCACTCGCTATGTGCAACGCTGACAATAATTTAATTACTTTGGAAAGAATGTTCTAATTGTTAATCGTCGATATGAATGGTGTTTATGTATTTAAGAGTTGAATTTGAAATTTTTATATTACTATCAGCTTATCGATATTAGTAAATTCGTATTGTTCATATGAGATTTTCTGGACATTCTAAAAAGTATGTTTGCCATTAACACGAAACTGTTCTTATAATTTTATTAGGTGTACAACTTTGCTTCCGCCGTTTTGCAATAAATGGCTGTAGCGGTAAGTGGTAGTCGAAATAAATAGATCGTAGCTGTCATACAATAAGATTAGATATTTGTAAATATAACGCCATCGAAATATTAGTCGATTTGTGTCTGCATCATAAAGTTATTCTCGATTAAACATGTCAGCTTACGAGCCAAATTCTCGTCATTTGCGGAGGTTTTAATTTTCTGTTTTAATATGAAGAAATCTGCGGCTGAGGCTCATCGAATGCTCTCAAATACCTACGGTGAGGCCGCTATTAGTGAAAGAACGTGCCGAGAGTGGTTTCAACGCTTCAAGAACGGTGATTTTGACGTCGAAGACCGGCATGGCGGTGGAAGAGAAGGTTTTCGAAGATGCAGAATTGAGGCATTACTTGAGCAAGACTCAATACAACGAGAGACATGATAAAGTAATCTTACAGCATGACAATGCTCGACCCCATGTTGCGAAAGTGGTCAAGACATACTTGGAAACGTTGAAATGGGAAGTCCTACCCCACCCGCCGTATTCTCCAGACGTTGCTCCCTCGGACTATCACTTGTTTCGATCAATGGCACACGGCCTGGATGACCAGCACTTCCGGTCTTATGAAGAAGTAAAAAATTGGATCGATTCGTGGATCGCTTCAAAAGATGACCAGTTTTTTCAACGCGGGATTCGTACGCTGCCCGAAAGATGGGAGAAAGTAGTGGCCAGCGATGGACAATACTTTAAATCATAAATGTATAACCAGTTTATTACAATAAAGCCTCGAATTTCGGAAAAAAACGGCGGAAGCAAAGTTGTACACCTAATATTACTGCTAATATTCTTTTATACAATCACGTAGTTGTACAAATCGGCGACTCGAAATTATTCGCCGATATCAAGAAATTCTATATTTAGATAGGTGTCGGGATTTAGCTGTGTGCTAACAACGCAACTCCACAATTTATATATCGAGCTATTATATGTCCATTTCATAATGCGCCGGTTGTACGTACGAACGTGCGTATATAAATCTGACGTGCATCGTTTAATTGCATAAGACTTTATTACGCAAAAATGTATCTTAATAAGTTGTGCTATTTGTAGAGAGCTTAAAATTTCATTAAATTTCCGTTTAAAGCACTATGGACGAAGGAAAATCAAATATTTAAAGAGGGAACCTTTTTCCGATCCAAAAACGTCGTCCTTGCTATTCCGGACTGTGCTTCGGTAATTAATTTTATATTAGCTTAATTAAAAGAAAACAAGCGCACCGAGTCACTCGACTATATTCTTGGGAATTGCCAAGAACGGAGTCCATCCGTAGTCGACTACTACCTAATCTACTTTAGGATTACGGCCGCCATTGATAAAACAACCCTCGTCTAACTCTCGACACAATGACTTACGGGCAAGAAGTGTTACGTATGCTAAACAAGAGAAAACGTCATAAATCAATTAAATTGTAGATACTTAAATTTGATTCCAATTGAAATTATCGGTTAAACTCGCTTTACATAATTATGTTTAAAAATCTTAATTAAACGATAGTTTCCTTCTAAAATTTACAACTATGTAATTTTGCGTGTTATCGCAAAAGTCGTAATTGAATATATAGTGACTCGTATAGTGACTGTTTATTTTGTTTGCCCGCGTAACTGCTGTAAATTTTAAAATCCGAGACTCGACCCGCGAACGACAATCTTTTTAAGTATTGTCGGGAAATCTAAACTCAATTTTCTGGTGCAACGTGAACGTTTCGCGTTCCTTCACACCGTTTCGCGTTCGTGACATGTTCGATTCTAAAAGCACAACAAAAGACGCTCCGACGGAACGGAAATAAACTTGCAATTTTTAGCTTAAATCGCGTCGAGCGATAGTAGCGAACGTCGTATTTAAATTTTGACGTTTTGCACGTCGACTTGAAAGAAATGACGCGTTTAATCTACGATTAGACATCCGCACAGGTCGCAAAGTAAAACTGTTATGTGTAATTACGACAATCGAATTCAATTTCTTTTTTAATATTTTTAAACCGGTTTAAAGTCATTATTTTATCAGAAACCGCACCTAACAACATCGTGTACGCCGTGCTGTAATGTTTCTTGTTCTTTCGCTCGACCGTAAATTTTAAAAAGATTCGACCGCGCGCGAGCCTCGGTATCGAATTTCCATGTCCATCATTTTTTTCGATTATCTCAAAAACGGCGCATTCTATCGAAAATTACAAAGAGACATGATCGGTAGAGAATTTTATGCCGATTTCGAGACATATTTCATATTACCTATCCGATGATTAATAACGGAGATTGGAATTGTTTTAATTTTTGAACGACCGCCATTTTGAAACGGGTCGGTCGATTTGGCTGGATGGTTAACGAACTCGTCCTTTGTTTTTGTAAAGACAATACATTGTCCAAATTTCAGCCTCCTACGATCAAAATTGCGATCGTTATCGTGTCCACAAAAAATTAATTATAGATATATACAGGGTTAGTTAAAAGTATGGAGACGGCGATTTATTGTCGTTAATATTCATTTTAGGAAATTATGTTTAATACAAAAGTTTGTTATGAAATTATTATCTACATTTGAGAATACTTGAATTTTTTTTTTCCTCAATTGTTTTTAAGTTACGACGTCATCGATATTTTTTTGAAATGACAACCTATATTTCTGATTATTGATTTCGATAGAACATTCTATTCTCTTTTCAACGGTATACAATTTTCAATATGTTACATTTGAAAAAAATTGAGAAAAAGTGTAAATCGATTGGGTCATTGTCAAATTAGAAATGGACAACAATTTGAACACTTACTTTAATGTAGTTAGTTATTAATTTGTTTTTAATGATAAGATTGTGACTGATAAGTTTATTGCAAATAAATGAGTCTAGTTACCGTGTTAATTAATTCTGCTAATTTAATGGATCTTTAATATTTGAACTTTAAGTCACTTTTTCTCAATTTTTTTCAAATGTAACATATTGAAAATTGTATACCGTTGAAAAGAGAATAGAATGTACTATCGAAATCAATAATCAGAAATATAGGTTGTCATTTCAAAAAAATATCGATGACGTCGTAACTTAAAAACAATTGAGGAAAAAAAAATTCAAGTATTCTCAAATGTAGATAATAATTTCATAACAAACTTTTGTATTAAACATAATTTCCTAAAATGAATATTAACGACAATAAATCGCCGTCTCCATACTTTTAACTAACCCTGTATATATGACCGACACAAAATGAATAACCTATATTTTCGTGATCTAGGGAGTCAAGATCGGAGAAAAGCCAAAAGGACACGTCTGGCACCCGTCATCAAACAGGCTACAATAGTTCTATTTTCTATGGAAATTCACTAATGATAACACTTAAGAATATGAATAACAAAAACAAAAATAAGTTAAAAATAAAAACATATATTTATACATACCTACAAAAAAAAAAGTGGTATGACGAGCATCAGTCAACATCGTGAAACATGAACAAAAGACGAAAAATTAAAAAAAATAAAATAATACACGGCACAAAAGCTAAAACACGTCGGAAAGAAAACGACGTATGCATACATTTGAAATGCTACAAGAGGGAGTTGTTCCAGAAATAGCTTTTTTTGTAGTATAAACATATTTGTAAAACCGGGCCTAAGTGAACTTTTCAACGAATTTCTATGTATTTGCTCATATTTACATTGTATGTTTTTTTTCACGAAATCGTCACGTTTTTCTTCACGAAATACCTTCGTTTTTTTTTCAAACAATCGTTAAATTGTTTTTTACGTAACCGCCACGGTTTTCTTCACGAAAAAGTTCGAAATAAAAAAAAAATGAATTGTGAATTTGGACCAGGATGGAGGGTGGCAACGAAACGTTTCTCTTTACATTCTATTAAATTATGAGTGTTAATTTTAAGAAAAAAATCGCACCGGAAGTTGTTATTTTTTCAAAAACGAAACGAGACGAGTTTTTGCGACCGTTGTGTTTCCTGTATGTTTAAAAATAAGTTTTCAGTTTAAACACCTATGCATGTTGTTAAATTGTTAAATAAAAGTGGGGTCACTTACCGAAATAATTTTTAAAAATCGATTCCTAATTGTGGCAAAGCGAAAAGTCCAAGCATATAGCCGTAAACGTCACATAACAGTTCTTTATCGTCTCGACGTTACCCACGGGGGCACATATCGAACTGTATTAGATGCCAAAACACACAAAAACAACTTTAAGGTACGACCTGTCGTAATTTATTTATGTTTTAGTTATAGTTTCTATTTGTACGTAATATAAAATATTTATTGTTAGCTTTGAAACTTCGGAGTTCCTTCGTGGACACCCTGTATTCTGAATAACTTTTCAATTATACCGCTATTTTAAAAAGAAACGGACATAAAATTCGATTAACTTTCCGTTGCGTAGATTAGAACGTGATAAAAATTGATAGTTGCCTAACTTTTGCTTGGTAACGTCTTAAATATTTATGGAGATACATTTTGTTTCCAGTATAACACGACAGCATACGTATATATGTATGCAATTTAATTATGATCAGAACATCAATAATTTCGTTTTAAAATGATGAATTCGTATGTTTGTGGATGTTTATAAACACTTAATTAAATACTGTTATGTGCGCAAATAGACGGAAAACCAAGGTATTTATAAATACGTACTTCAATTTTAATTAATGAATATATGCTCCGGTTTTCCAATCTCATTCCAATACTAGCCAGAAAATTTT
Organism: Rhagophthalmus giganteus; assembly: GCA_036326145.1. NCBI lineage: Eukaryota > Metazoa > Arthropoda > Insecta > Coleoptera > Rhagophthalmidae > Rhagophthalmus > Rhagophthalmus giganteus. The sequence continues at coordinate 10,679,327 of JARFJA010000036.1, read as the reverse complement.
CGAATGAAACGGAAAGAATTTCATTTTGACTAATAAAACGATATCGTCATACCTTTTATGAATTTTTCAAGGGCAATATAAGTAGTCTAAAAATGATGTTTACAACGGACAAGCATTTGTATTGGAAAAATGTGGTATTTTTTTGAGATAATTGCCTCAATATTCTAATATACTATCGATTTCTTTGTTTTTCTTTTTACTGCGAGTGTTACTTATTTGAAGCCTACTCTGCGTAATTTAATATATCGGGCCGAAGCAAATATATCCCACCGTTAATCGTTTCTTTAAAATTTGCACAACTTCAAGGTAACTTTATTTCGAACGATTAATAAGGGTAATGGTATTCAAGTTCAAGTGCCGAAATAAATATTGATTCACAAATTGGGGGATTTCTAACAAAGGATAAACTGAAAATTTTTTAAATAAACAGTTCTAGTGAAACGCGAATAGTTTTTGGGCACGTTCAGAGATCGCGCCATGTGGAAAACGATCTGTCAATCATTCTCGGCGCCGCCCATAATATGCACCAGTATTTTTAAAGCGGAACATATTATTAATCTACGCTTTTCGTCGGTCACATATTATGTGCCGCTCAATTTAGTTCGGTTTTAGGTTGCGCCCGTTATTCAAGCGAACGAGGGTCCTTAAACTAGAAAATGACCGAAAGATCTTTTTTATATGGGAATTCAGTCCGAAGGTTCCAAAAATTGTAAAATATGTAGCTTATTTTATTTCAAAATACAAATTTGGTCTCACTTCTGTCGAAACTGGAAGTCGACTATTTTGATTCTATACGTCAATACATCGGAAATTAAGTCGTTTCTTACCTTAAATATTTCTTTAAGGTATGCATTTCCATAGTAACAACAATCGTTTCTAAGAAAAAATACTGACTTTAGGAGTGACTATGAATTCCACCTTAAGTCTTAAGGTAAGTGTACATTATGCCGGAGTGCAACGGGCCGCATTGCAGCGCAACCACTTGCTGGGGGGAGGGGGCGTTTTAAGTGAGTCAATGGCGGGATCTCTGTTGACAATGATTGGTTGCGGAGTTTTGTGATGAGTTGCGGCCCGCCGCACCCCGGCATAATGTACGCTTACCTTAATATGTATGTTCCAAATTTTAAAACAATCCGTTCGTAAACAGGGGAGTTATAAGCTTGGCCCTGGTCTCGTGGCCACCCGATGTACAGTGTGCCCCATTTTCCTTGTATTTACTAGTTAATTTTGTTTAATTCCCAACAATTACGTACTATTTTAAGATAAATGTATCGAGTTATATGTATTTGAAAAGCTTAAAAAACTGCCATTATAACGGCGACGAAATCACTAATGGTCGTCATTTAAAAAAAAACACACAAACAAATTTGTATTATATCTCGTAAACGCTACTCTATATATAGAAAATACTACGCTCGTCACTGAATTCCACGAAATATTTCAAACTGTAAACACGGAATTAGATACAAAACTTTTCTAAATTCGTCGAAAAGTTCGATTTTCTGCTACAACTCGTAATGTTTTTTATTTGACGATAGAATTTAGCACGAAATTAAAATTCGCAAATCGTATTTTATAATAACAGGCATGTCTCGAAAATACAGCGAAAATGGAACACGCCGTACATACAGGACGACACCACTGTGTGTAACGTCATCGTTTAGTAAACTTTTATTGTTATTCGGAATAAAATTTGAATGGCCTTTAGTAAAATAGATCGGATATATATTTTTTATTATTTCTCTTAAGTTTTGTTAACGATTCCTCACAAGGTACTGTGGATAGAGTAGGTGCGCCAATTTGGAATCGCCTTGTATATCTACAATTTGTTTGCAAGTAAAATAATTAAAAGAAAACAAGTAGTAAACGCTTTTACTAGTGATTAGTTTGACAATCACTACTACTTGCCGCTTTTTGAGCGTGTGCCACTTACCCACGACATATGTACAGTTTAGACGGAAAGCAATGTCCGCGCTCTAATTCATTGCTATTTTATTCACATATTGTTAAGCTAATGCTACTGCCAAAAGACTTGACTAATAATAAATGCTAGCGCTTCGTTCCTGACGACAAAACTAAAAGCTACTTTACATTTTTATTCAATTGACTCAGTATATTGAAATATTAACCTATGATTGGTTATTTTAAAAAGTTTACCGTTCGATAACTTTATCTACTGTTCCAAAAACTGGTAATTAGAACACTTCAATTAGTGATTAATTAATGGATTACTGGATTAATTGCTTAATTATTAAAAAATCTGCTACGCAGACCTCAAAATAAGATCCGACAAAGGCCTAAATGTAATAATTTCGACGTGTTTATTTATGAACAACTATTAAACAAACTACTCTATTTAATTAAAGTCGATATTTATTTAGAAAATAACCGTAACAATGCGAAACTTGCATAAACAGTCGTATTTATTCTGAACCGTACTTTGTATCAACAGTGAGAACTTTTGATGGATATTTGAAAACGTTATCTCTCACTGTTACGTTTGTTTTACGCGTAAAATGATATATTTGCCAAACATTAATGCTACGCCGTAGTATATAGATCAAAGTGCTCGGGAACCTGGCGCGTTCGCTATAAGTACGGATTTCGGAAGTTGATTTTTCCGGTACCATACAACGTATATTGAAAAATTAACGAAAATTCGCCTTTTTTTTTTAACGTCAACTACCATTACGCGTTGCAGCAACGCGTGTAAGTTTTACAAAACTTAATTAGGACCCTTTAACGTTTACATCTATTACATTATTCAACGCAAGCGGTATTTTTCAGAGCTGAAATTTCCGTGCCTACGACCCGGTTTACTAATTAGCGTCCGCAATTATTTCAAAATAAAACCGTGAATGTTGTTTAAAGAAGCAACGAAAAAATACGATTATTATCAATCATCGGTGCTGCATTATATTGTATGAAACGCAATTAAACTGTCATACTGAAATCAATGAATGCCCATTGATTTTGTAAAGCAAAAGTAAATCAATCTTATTTCCGACAAGTTTCCCCATTTCATCTTGATACACACGACGCAATTCTATTACAAGTATTTGATAAAATCAAACTCGACTCATCCAGTATATGGGTATTGGGTACGGCAAAAATAAAAAAAAAGTGAGTCGGCGACGCACTCATTTAAATTTCATGCATATTAAACCGGAGGAATCTAGGAAACGTAAGGATATTTATTAAAATATCCATATTTATGCGATTTAGAGCGGGGCTCGTTGAAAATGTTAAAACGCCTCACCTTTATTACGCTTTAGATGCAAAATTACACGACCCCCCCCCCACCCCCCCTCCAATAATTTACAGGGGAATCGGCTCTTGTACGAAGAAGATGCCCGCATATTATTTGTGTTCGAATAAATATTCTGCATTTACGGTTGATAATGTGGAAGCGGCGGTTTCGCGTTGATAGGATTATTTGTTGTATGTACACTCGGTCGAAAATGTTTTGCACGCGCCCGAGGCGACGGGCGAGCGGTACATCACGAGATCCTTGCAAAAACAGTTGAAATGTCCTCGTCCAGTTCGGAATTATTTCAACAACAAATACAGGCAATGCAATGTTTCGAAGGGTTTAGATATTTTTATATTTAAAACTATCGTATTTAACTTAAATATTCAAATGTAGCAATTTTAGATTTGTAGATAACTAGATTTATCTAACGGGTAATTTATTATTTAAAAATAATAAGGAAACAATATTTATTTATTAAAATATTGTGATTATTATAGATATTCAATATTTTCTTAATAAAAACAGAACCAAACAATATGGGTTAATTATGAGATTAACATTGTGACTTTGTTTATTGAATTAATATGTATAGCGGCGTTGGCGGTAAATATTTCTGTCCTTGAAACATTAATTCGGTGGCGTTAAAATCGTGAAAGCGTTAACTCTCGACTTTACGACTATACGACCAGTAACCGTAAAACAATAACCGCAGTCGGCGATTTCTGGAGCTGCTGTCAACTTTGTGCATCTTGATTTTAATAACATGTTACCAAAATATGTTACGTTGTAAGCGTACATTATGTCGGGGCGCAGCGGCTCGCGTTGCAGCGCAACCAATCGACGGGGTGAATTTTAAATGAGTCAATGCCGGGATCTCTGTTGCGGAGTTTTGCGCTGCGATGCGGCCCGCCGCGTCCAGGCACAGCTCTGCTATGATTGCGTCGGCGTCGCCGTCGAGCATTTATGCGAGTGTAATGACATCTTTTGAGACATCATCGTACTACACTTTGCTACCCCTAATTCGGTCCGTAAAATCCATAATTAGATACACAGGGTTAATTAAAAGTATGGAGACGGCGATTAATTGCCATTAATATTCATTTTGGATAATAATATTCAATACAAAATTTTTTTATGAAATTTTTATCTACATTTGAGAATACTTGAAAATTTTTTTTCTTCGATTGTTTTTGAGTTACGCCTTTCCGAGATTTTTTTCTTTTTTTTAATGGGAACTTGTTAATTTTACGCCTAATTTTTCTCTTTACAATAGTATTAAACATTATTTTATTTTATTTTAATAATATTTTTTTCGAGAAAACGCCGTATTACGAGTATTTACGAACAGTAAGGTACATCTAAGATAAACAAAAGCGAAGCGATAAACAAACACGAGCGAGGTAACTTTATTATTGGTTATTGTTTACGTCAAATACAATATTATGGAATTTATTGCTGTTAATATTAGCAATGGCGAGTGAACGTGATAGAATTGAAATACTTATCATGCTGGGTTATCGTTATAAACGCAGAAGTTTATAAAAGACGCTTGTAATTTATTTAATAATACGCATCCAAATAGAAATCTAATTTCTAAGACCGTTGTTGGTGAAACTTTAAAATGCTTTGAACAAACGGGTAGCGTTAAAGATTTGCCAAGGAGTGGTAGACCTAGAACAGCGAAAAGTGATGAAAGACTGTATCCGAAGATTCTCATTTATCGACCAATCGATTTCACAGTCATGGATCGTTTCAATTTTCGAAAGTGAAAAGTATAAACCTTATAAGGTACAATTTGTTGCACGAGTTGACGGAAGATGATGTTGATAGGAGACTACAATTTTACGAAGAAATGTCAAACATTTGTAATAATAATGAAAATTTTATTAATTTTGTTTCTTTTCACTGACGAAGCTACTTTTTGCCTTACCGGCGAAGTAAACAGACATAACTGCAGATACTAGTCATCGAAAAATCCTTTTTGGGTTTTTGGAGCACCATACGCAGTATCCTCAAGAGGTTGATGTTTGGGTTGGCGTTTTACGGGTCATATTATCGATCCCTTTTTCATCTACATCGTATTTGCAGTTATTGCAAAATCAAATTATAACTGCTTGTGCATTTACATGAAAACAACGAACACCTTCCCAATGACTGTATTTGATTTCAGCAAGATGGTGCCCCACCACATTATGGTTTAAATGTTTGTCGATATCGGGATAACGTTTTTCTAAACAGACCGATTGGGAGACGAGGAAACATCGAGTGGTCAGTCCGTTCGCCCGATTCAAGCCTTTTAGATTTTTTTCTTTGAGGATACAAAATATTCTATATTGAATATTATTTCCTAAAATGAATATTTAGCGACAATAAAGCGCCGTCTCCAATATTTTTAATTAACCCTGTTAAACAATCATTTATTTTAATTTTTTGGCCCCTTCGTAATTCAATTAATAATTTGTTATATAAATGAATTGAAACAAATAAATTATTTAATCTAAGACCAACGTTTTTGACCAATAGGAAATCATTATTAATCGATTTAATCTTGGATTAGTGCATTTTTTTTTGGTTTAATTTAGTTTTGGCGCAATTTAAATGTAATTATTTTTATTGTATAATTTCTAAGGCGAATTTAAGCCTATTTATAAACAATCCTCAATTCCCCAATTCTCCACTAATTGGATTATACGAGAGTCATTCTTGCGAAACGTAAACAGGTTGGTAATTAAACGTCAAAAAAAATAAATAGGTTTTAGGATATAGGTTTTATAACTAATTGAACCATCCGGCTCAAAGGCAGACGCGAGCACATCATTTAATACACTCGACACTTCGTATTGCAGCAAAAGAGGGTTGGCAGAGTTTGTTTTTAATATTTTTTATGGTCTGATAAATACAAAAATTATGATCTGCCATATGAGCACGTCATTTAATTTTTGTATGCATATTATAAAATTATCAAACAACATTAATCGAAAATTAATGCACACTACTCAACACGTCAACAATTTAAACACAGAGGCAGACGTGAGCAGGATAATTAATATAGGGAAGACAATTGTTTTTTAACAAATTTTATTTATGTTATAAATTTGAAAAGCAGAGAAATGACAAGGGACAAACGTCATCGTAACGATTTTTGTGAGTGGATCTTCGTTAATAATGACTTCTGTTTCATCGGCAGATTTAAACACTTCGGCCCTGAGCTCCCCAACTATATTTATGTACTAATGGTATCTACTAGGTAAATGAATTGCGATACGGAATTAATTATATGTGAGAATTAAATAAGTCTCGAGCTCTTCGCCGTTCTCTCGTCGTTAAACTTCCATTGTACTACCTAATATAAGAAGGAAACCGTCTAAGATACATCACTGTCATAAAGAAGATTACAGGATATTATAAATTAATGGAGCTTTATGCATGAAATTTTCGAACGGCATGTCAAAACATAATACCGATAACTGTTTTTCTTTTCATCTAAAGTTGTATCTACGTACAAGTAGCGCTTTCCGAAAGACGTTGTTGAACTCTCAAAAAAACTCGATAATTCGAATAAACACGATGTTATTTAATTGCGCGTTTCGTTTACAAGACGAAATCTGCTTAGTTAGTACTTTTAAATTACTATAATAATCCTCCCGGGGCCTAGTTTAAGCTGCTTTCACAGTCAAACATGGACCTTAATCCGTTATTCTGCAAATTCGTGGTTTTACCGGAAGCTAATGTCGGGTTAAATCGTGAGCCCATTTTCGTTGTCCTTTTTCGGACTCGCGAACGTTTAGTGTAAATTTGCTTTTAATTTCCCGGCAACATTTTATTGAATTTGATTTGAATGTTATTCTGTGCGCGTTCCGAAGTAAAACTTTTAATGGAGTTTTATTACCGAATGTCGTGTGTTTTTTTTTTAATTCGAAGTATCCGTAATGAGTTTTGTTTGCGTAACGCTTTACTCCAGTTTTTTACGTTATACGTTATTAATCGTAGTTAATTTAAAGTTGCGTAAATGCCGAGGACGTCGAAGAAGAGAAATGCGATATATTAAAATAAAATTTATACATTACCTGTTACTGACGGTCTCGTGACGGTTCCGAGTAATTATAAGTTATTCATTCCGAGCGTTCTGAAACACCTGCAAAAATGCTACGATTAAAATCAGGTCGAAAAGTTAATAAAGCGACAATTTATTCGACATTAACAAATACATTCGAAATGTCGCGTCTGATGCTAAAGTTTCGTTGATTGGTTTATTCGCGAATCCTTTATAAATTTCTATCTACCTTCAGGCAGTTTCATTTTACATAGAACTCTCGCCCCAGCGAGACCGGATAACACCTGATCCATTTTACGGATCAAAAGGACTTCGGGGCTTTTTCCCACTCGACACGTACACGATGTCGGTAAACGTAAAATAGAAACCGCATTGTCGGGACAAGCCTAAACTACATCCATATATCAGAATTGGTCGAATACGTTGCGAAAATGGAAAATTGCTTGCTTTGAGTTATCTTTATACAATTGCCGTTGAAATTCAATCAAAAAAAAATTTTTGGACGTTATCTCTACACTTTGAACACGTATGTATCAATTTTTATAGTTGAAACGGTTTTCAGATTTGAAAGTCAACGACCATCAAAGCTCTAAATGGAATTTTAATTCGTTTTTAGAATCGAAAATACTTTTGGACGTGTATAATATTCGTTTTTAACTAGTTGACAATTCTGTAAAAATATTTCGCTTCTCTAAAAAGTCCGTTTGATGTATGAAAAAGTTTTAGAAGGGGGAAATGAACGCGCATGTTCCTGGAAAAGTTCCAAATAATCTAACAACGAAGATTAGGCAGGTGAAAATCTCAGAAAAATTTGAAACTTTGCATGATTGTAGTACTAATCAACCCTACTAATCAATAGCCATATTCCGTTCGTGCCCTTAAGAGGGTGAAATCAACCATTGAAAATTGGAACTGTTTTGATTTTGTTTAATATCTGTGAAACAACAAGAGCTATCGCCAACAAACTATGTATTTTTGTAAATGGCTATTCAAGATCTACCTTATAATACCAAAATTATAGATGAAAATCCTAAAGGGTGTCATCCTTCGAATTTTCACCCCTAATTTTTGCCATACTTGGATAGACTTTTACATCGGCAGACATATATATTCATGTAAAGGATGATTAAAACTATGATTTGAAAAAAAAATAACGCGATGTAATTTTATACTGTAAGTGACATCTTGAAAATTTATTCATTTTGAGAGAGGTCTGCCGGGTTTGCGAGGCAGACCACAATAATTCTAAATAATTGATATTTCTCTAAAGTCTATAATAAATTTTATCAAGTGTCAAGTTTATCAAAAATGATTAAAACAAAAATTCAATTGTCTGCCACCGGTTGGATATTTCCCACCATATTATCTCTTAAACACACTAAGAAAATTTTAGTAGCGCTGTGACGTAGGTTTTTGTGCGATGGAACTTGGGGTATTACAGGGGTCGTAGTGGAGTTTGATAAAAAAATATGCAAATAATCACCGAAAATTTTTAAAATATGTACTTTTTAGAAAATTTATTCTAAAATTATGTATTTTTTATGCAGTAAAATTATTTGAATAATCACTATCTACTGCCTTTATACCGCAGAATTATAAATTTACTCTATTTTTAATTTAAAAACTATTCGTGCGTCCCTAAGCATTGAAAATTTCCCTATTACAAACCATAAACCAGATAAAAGTTTAATCGCATTTTTATGTGGCCGATAAAATACAAAGCAACTAATGCGCAAACATGTGCATCGCCTATTTTTGTAGCTTATCGGAGTGCGAACAAAGAACAGCATGTTTTTAAAATAAAATCGGAATTTCCTAGTATCCACGTATAAACTCGAATGTATTTATATATAGAATTCTGTCAAAACCGCTTCAGATCTTTCGCGTTAGTGTACAAAGTTAGTTAGTGCTTGTTTCAGTAGTTCAAATTTGCTTTTATTAACATGGGTCATTTTTAACCGTAACACTATAATAGGTATATTATGTCACGTTTTATGTTAGATATTCTATCATTTTTTCGAATGCCCCCGAAATTCACGTTTTATATATTTTAATTCATTGCTTTCTTCTTGTTTACTTCTAAATGTTTCTTAACTGATGGCATTGATTTTCGAAATACGTATTATATTATAGTAGTAATATGTATGATACATACTGATCTGATTCATTCTATCTGGACGTACATATTTATACTTCTTAGGTGATCCCAGATCGTTGTCGAAGGTCAACGCGATTGACAACAATCAGTTTATCGTGTCGTATAATTTGAGTCGGCCAGCGGCACGTTGCCTACCAAATCACCTACTGGTTGCGTACATAGTTATCTGTGTGCGATTTTAAACAGCGGGACACAGTCGCGCGCAGTCGTTAAGTGGAAATCCAGCTTAAGACGTCACTGGCGGTGTACTTAATTTTTTTAATATAAATGTAGGTATCTTATACTTTGAGGATTTCTTACTTATTGCATTATAATCGATCGTCTTCATTTTAACCCTTAGTTCTACAATATGCGATCAAAGGTTTCTAATATCAATGTAATAGCTTTGCAATGAAGTAAATTGCATTGCCGCTATTGCACACTTATTATTATTGTTGGGACAGTTCGTATCGATTTATTTTCAAAATGATGACCCATAAATTTTATTTAAACATTCTGGACGACCTGCTTACCGAAAAGGATCGTACGTGAATCCATTAAGATAACCCTATGCCTCGTTTCTAATAAAAAGCGGCGACCTGTGACGGAAAGGATGTGTCATGTCCTTTTGAATAGCACGTTTTGTAAAAGCAATTAAGGCGGCTCGCGATGCGCAAAATATTACCAGGAAAAATATGCGTGTAAATCCAGAATAACACGTTTTCTAAAAAAAAAAATCGCGGCCTTAAATACCCTAATTGTTTTGCATAGTGCGACGCTTTCTATGTAGGACTACTCTGTTGCTCCCAGAATTTAAAAATCAAAACGCCCATTGCACCGAACAAGAAAATAATATTAAATTACCTAAACTTCGTCCAAACCTATATGCAATCCACGTCATCAATACAAGGTTACTAGATGATGACGTTTCACACAGCGCTGTCTCACCTCGTTCCTCGTATTTTTACAGTTCTAATAAATTGTAGTCTTTCTTTATACCATCTAATATGTGCGCAAGTAAATTATCTATAAAATATGTCACTTTCCAAACTTTAAACCGAATTACAAATAAACAATCTAGTAACTTTTTGTTGATGACGTAAATTGCATATAGGTTTGGATAGGCCATACGCACTTCATTTTCAATCGAAATTAATTTACGTTAATAATGGCCAATTTTTAAGGTAAAAGTTAAAAACAAAAGAAAGGAAAAAAACGTTTAACTAACGGGGGATTTTCATCTGAAATAATCCAAATTAATAATATAATTCCACTGTATGAATATATTTACGTATTTTCAGAGAGTTAATTAACTGTTTCGAATTAAAAAAAAAAAGAAACCCCGATAAACATTTGTATTAGGTATCTTTTATTTTTAAATATAATTTAGATACAAAAAATATTCTATATACACCATAAAAAAAATTAATAATAGAACATTTGTTCGAGAGAACAATACTGAAAGGGTTGATGTTTTTTTTTGTTATTAATAAAAAAATTATTTTTAAATCGTTAAATATAAAATTGTTTGTTGATGTGCCATTTAATCGGTCAAAATATAAGTAAGAGAAAGGTAAATATTCAACTCCTTTCCCGTCTTTAAATATAGAAATTCTTTGAAAGGAAGTTAATTTGGATATTAAACTTTTCTTTAAAGTTTTGCTAACAGGTTTACTTCAAAGGCAAGCCGAACGTACCCTTTGGCGTTTTACAAAAACAAATTTATTTACTTTCCGCGGCTTTTATGCAAACCGACTCTCTTTGTAAGTTGCGCTTGCAAAACACAAGAATTCGCTACTAAGTACCTACACAGGGTCGCCGATTAAGACATGTATTTAATTAGTTAATTAATTCGGAAATCGCCGATATCGATTTTTGCCGAAGCCTAAATAATTTCGGGTACGTTACGACAATCGGGAACGAGGTAGTTTAGGGTTACCTGTCGGGGGGCCCGCAGCAAATTTGTTTTACAATAAAAGCGAGTTAACGGAAGAGTCTCTTCTAAACCAGATACTGTAGAAAATTTTAATTAACTCGATGATGTAGGTATTCATACTCGGCCTGTTTTCAATATTTCCTAATCTACATATCCCTTGGGGGTATAAATGTGAACAATGCGAAACTAAATACCTCGAAAATTCGTATTCATTATTTAATAAACTGATAATGGATAGATACTTCGGCCCAGTATGTAAATCATTTTAATTCGGGAATTTAATGGAAAAGTTTACCAAGTTACAAAATATTAAATTTGCGCCGCGCACGCCAATATTTGTGGAACGTGTGGAAGCAAAGACCAAGTATAAAAATAAATGTGCGTATATGGTAAAAACCCATCTACGATTTTCGAATGGACTTCTTGGAGCTTTTTTAATTAAGCATCTAATGTGCGTTTTAAATTGAAAATGAAGACTCCAAAGCGGCCCTTCTATAATAACGACGAAAAGCAGCTGCCCCGTTTCCGAGATGATTTTTAATTCTAAATCAATTATCTTAGCTAACCTCTTGTAGTCTTGGTTTTCGACTGTTCTTTCATTTGCTCGCACGTTCGATTTTCTTAATTACTGGAACGTATTTTAAAGCTAATGGTTCTTTTCTTTTTTTTCCTTTAATTCCATTAATTTTTGACAATGCGATTTTCATCGCCGCGTCACCGTAGTTGTTGTGATTTTAAATTAAATTGCACACGTTAATTAGGGCGAAATTAATTTCGCGTTTAATGTAGGTATAACTGGCAGCGACTCTTCAGCTTGAAGAGGAAACTTAAATAAGTTGAGTGTAAATGAGCAGCTTTGTGAAGCCGGAGAGTTTGAAACGACAAGTATTCATCGCTGACCTGATTCCCTCGACGGGCTCCTGTGCGCTAACCAACAACACGACGCCGACGTTTTGTACGGCAGGAAACGTGGACGCGTCGGCTTCTCGTGCAGTGGAAATGATTTGACATCAAAGCTTGCACCTTTTCATGTATACCTTTTACCTAGGTACTTTGATAAGCAGAACCGCGTGTATTTATTTAGCGAGTACGTGCTTGGAGACGGAGTTTCTTCGTCACAGGAACAATTTTTTTACGTTATCGATGTGATTTGAATGTCTCTATTTACAACAAACGGGACTGCTTTCCGAGGAGATTGTCGACGCGCGTGGGGGAGCTTGATGAAAGGGAAACATCTTTTATTGGATCGAGAGAATGAATATGGATGAGAATTTTGTAGGTAGATAAAGTTCGAGCAGAAATTTTTAGCATTTTTCATTTCCGTTGAACTCGTTATTGGTATCAAGTCCAATACGATGTTTATTATGAAATCAAAGCTGACGGAAAGATGTGGAGAAAAATAAGTCATTGTTGAATATTTGGAAGCTAATACTGCAGGATTTTTCACTTGCATCGTATGCAATTAATTTTGTTTCGAACAGGGTGGCTCCCGATTCATTGTTAGCTCTAATACAATCATATATGAAATTTTTGAATAAATTTTAAACAAAAATGTTTCCCTCGATATGGATCCAACTCTCAACCGTCTACGAGATAGCGAAAATTAAAGTTGCCAACCCCAACCATTGTTCGCAATGTTTATGTTTATTAATGTATTCTATGTTTTCATAGCAAAAATTGGCAACTTTAACGAATACATTTCAAGAGAAACATTTTGATCCAAAATTGTTCAAACAATTGCTAATTAAGGGACACCCTGTATAGACAATATGTTTTGTGTTTTTCAGATAACTCTGTACCTGCGCAATACCTACAATGGTCGGATAATCGCATTTATTTATGTCGCCGTTTTGTCTTAGGTAACTGTTTAATCTGTTCGGCTTTGCGCTTTAACCTTACCTAAAGACAAGCCATAGCTTATCCAAACCTATATGATGTTCACGTCATCAACAAAAATTTACTAGATTGTTTATTTGTAATTCGGTTTAAAGTTTGGAAAGTGACATATTCTATAAATGATTTACTTGCGCATATATTAGATGGTATAAAGAAAGACTACAATTTATTAGAACTGTCAAAATACGAGTTATGTACGAGGTGACAGCACTGTGTGAAACGTCATCATCTGTCGTGAACATAACATAACTTTGGATAAGCTATAGCAATTGTTTTTTATAACTAGAATCATTACATATAATATTGAAACATTGGTCGCATTCAGGGAATTGTAGCGTCGAAACGCTGCAGCGCTGTAACGCTTTATCTTGCCCGAATATACATTTTTGGTACTAGTTATTTTTCAGCGTTTAATTCTTAGGTTGGCAATTTTGTTTGTTTTTGGTAACCTATAAATAAGTTACACATGTGTTTATCTACAATATTTATATAACTTAATTTTGTAAAAAGTAAAAAGTAAAAAGAATTGTAACGTTATAAGCCATCTTTATTTTTTGCATTAACCAAAACATACACAAGCAACATAATTTGTTAGGTTAGAACGCATGGATGCGTCATTGCTTTATTTAGTTATAAAGCGTTAAAGCGGAATATTTATATGCTTTAATGCTTTACTAAAGCGCTGCAGCACTGCGAGTAAAGCAGACACCATTCAGAGGATCGCTTCGATAAAGCGCTACAGCGCTACTATTCCCTGAATGCGACCATTGCACTTACACTTTACGTACTGCTATGATATGGGATACCAGAAAAAAAAAATCACAGAGACAGTGAAGATTATGAAGTGTGAAATTTTGAGAAATGTCAGATATAATTGAAAATTTAGGGAATTAATTAATAAAATATAAGGGAGAAATTAAGAGGGGTAATAATTGTGAAAGACTGTAAATAAAAGTGGCAAGAAAATACGCAGTGGCAGAGGAGTGAAGGAAGTCGGATGGAGAGTGGATTGGAAATGACGATTGGGAGTGGGGAAAAGGAACGAACAGTAAAAAAAATAGAAATAGTGAATGATTATAAACGAGCAAGACGGTTATGTGTAGTAGGACAGTAATAGAATTAGTATAAATGTTAGAATAGATAAGATAATTTAATATAATTAATTTATAACTTATATATATATATACACACAGGGTGAAACATATTAAATAATAATGGCAACAACATGTAGCAGAGCAGTACATTTACGTTAGATGTTTTTTTGAACATTAATCAGTCCCTATCAATTTATTTACACTGTTTATTTCACAACCCAGTGCTTCTTGCGTATTTAATTCCTTCCTAAATAGTCCAGGTTCTGAGTGCATAAACCCTGCACTTTGTGACGCAAGCCTAAAATTTTAGGGGTAGGTATATTCTATACACCATCATGCTAACCACAATAACCATCGGAGCCCTTTCGGGACCACCCCCCCTAATTCAAAATAATCCCCTCTTAATACTCGGAAAATACTCTAAGAATTAATTTCTCAAAATTAATGTTCGTTGTCGTACATCGTTCGTATACATAAATACCTATTGTTAGCGCCAAACTCTTGATAAGGCGAAAGGTTAACCTTCGCCTTGAAATGAGTGTTAGTTGTTCGATAGATTTGGTGGAAGGCAGTTCTATTGTTGAATAGCTTGTATTAATTAATTTTGTTTTGTTTTGTTAGTTATTCTGTTTAGTTTAATATTTTGTGCAGTGGTGTATCCTTTCCTAGCTTTTCCTATCCTTATTTTGTGTGGTGCATCGCTGTACAAGGTAAGTTGTTCTTAAAATTTTATTTTTGTTCGTAAAAGTGGAACCAGCGCATTTGGCGCACACACCTATGTAGATATCCGCGGACGATTTTAGACGGTGATAGCGCACGGTCCGTTATGTGGAAATTAAAATGACAATTCGCAAAGTTATCGTTTCGAAACGGTTGCCCGTACTTCGAAAATCTTTTTGCATAATTTTCTACGTTTAAACTTAACTTTATAATAATTTCAATCCGCTTCTCAACCTACTTATTGTTAGACATCTTTACACGTTATTATAATAAGAATCGCTAATAAAAATAATTTATATCCTTTTTTAGCAGTTAGATTTTGTTGGCAGAGATCGTTTTATCGGCGAGCCTATCGCATTAATTTTTGAAGCAATTGTGTGAAGGCTAAATTTAAAAGGCTCAACGCTTTATCAAATTCCAGTTATGCAGTAATTAGTTCCCCTGCAAAACCTTGCCCCGGGTACAACAAAGAGGAATGTAGTTGCTATTTTTCGGGGAACACATTCTAAAGGATTTATTATAAAAACGCCCCCCCCCCACTCTATTTATAATTTTCCGGACGACCGACGAAACTTCGCAATCAACTCACGTGTTTTGAGAAACTTTAATATTAAGAAATGTACAGTAAAATACAAACCGGGAGCAATCTTGCTAAAACTCCCCCTGTGCGATGTGCTCACAAATGTTACACAGCCTGTAAAGATCCATTTACGTGATGAAAGATAAAACTGTTTGTGTTGGGTCGGTGAATTTGAAGCAACAGCGGGCAGTTACAACCACCTACGAACTTTAGGGTTTTCGAAACAACTTGACCCAGAAAGCTAAATTTGAAATGACAGTGGTAATAATGGCTATAGGTACCTATGTATATTGATATTGCTTTTAGAAGTTTAATATAAATTTTTGCTTTTAAATTAAACCTTGGAATTCCAATTTAAATTTATCTTTCAAAATTGGCGATACCAACTAATTTTGTCGTATAAAAGGAAGGCAACATCAATATATCAAAGATCCGAATTTAATCAAAGTCAAAGTAAAACATCAAACACATAGGTAGATATATATCAACCTAAAGAATTAACGAGATGAACGCATTTGCTACCTATGTAAACACCTTATTTTCGTTTTACTTAATACCTTTTTCTAACACCTTATTTACCTTCGTTCGTAGATTAACTCAAATCTAAACTTACTCAATACTATTTAGTTAGTCACAATAATAATGGTATTAATGGATTTAATTATTTTTATTAAAATCATCGCCGGATATGAATTACCGTGCAAACTCATGAAATTTTCCGTTACAAAGTAAACGACTTATGAGATTAGTGATGACGTTTAATTAATCAAAGCTGTATCAAAATATGTCACAAAGTCTGTAGAATATAAGATACCAATTATAAGTTTTATTACATATTAATCAGCAAAATGTGAGTAAATATACCTAATATTAAATATTTTATGTTTCAAACGGAAAAAATGATAGAAAAACATGTTTTTAAGAGATCGCTTTTAATATAAATAAATTATAAATGATTAGGAGATGTTAAATTCATTTTATGATATTTATTAAGACACTAAATAATAGCAAATACAGGGCATTCGAGGGGGGAGGTTGAGTGGTAATAACCTCCTCCAGAGTCCTAAAAACGAGTTCCAGAAAATTAATTGTAAAAGTTCGAAATAAATACAAAGAAAAGGAAAGACAAAAACATTGTAATTGACGTTACGTTAATTTTGCGACGATTCGTCCCCCCCCCCCCGAAGCTCTCCTCTAAAACTGCCCGAAGCTAATTTCTGGGTGCACCACCGGGAAATAATTGCCGGTGTGCAGTAAATCAATTGTTGCGCAGAAATCGTCTTTTTTTTTCGTTGAGCGTCGATGCAAATTGAATTGAAGTTGAATTTTTATGTAGGCATTTCTTTATAGCTAATCTTTCGAAAGACCTGATGCTCGTTTTCGATATCTTAATCGAGCTTAGAATGTTCCTAAAATGTCTGGCCAAATTGTACAGGGCGGTAGAGGGGCTCAAAATGGGGAATTTGGGTCCGGAAATGCCGCGTTTAGGTGCCAGAGGGCGTTATTTTGATAAGGCTGGTGTTACTATAAAATCTTATTAATGCTTAAAATGCTTATTTTGAGCTCTTCTATCGCCCTATTTAATTTGGTCAGATATTTTAGAAACGCCCTGTATAATTGTGTAATAAAACAATTTTGTACGCAAAAACGTAAAACACCTGCATTCAAATTTGATACCTAACACATTTTCGATAGAAAACAAAATGTTTGCGCTTCACGTAGTACCTATAAATCTGGTAAAGTACCATTTTGAACGGGAGGTTAATTTTTAAATTATAATTTAAATTATGGGAACACTTTAATTTTGCATAAATCCGTTGTTGAAGGCAAATACGTTAATTTAAATATGAAAATTTATTATTTTAGATGCGGCAATTTAATAATTGAATTGGATTAATTCGATTAGTAAAATAATATTAATTATGTGCGTAAATTTTAGTAGTATTACATTTTCTAATGAGTCATTCGCTTATTTAAGTAGGTATAGTAGATAATAAAAGGGAGGATAATTTTGAGTTTAAATTCGATTAAAGTTATTACTTCCGTTCGGTGGCTATAAACTCAATTAAATTATCAAATTATCGCCAGTTTAGCTATACAGTAAACGTCAATTAAGGCGAACGCCTTTATCTGATCAGTTTTCATTCTAACGAATGAGAAACGATGTTGACGATAACTTGAAAACTTTTATGAGCGCGTTCCATTTTAAGGGTTTAAATTGGGTGTAAATAAGTCGAGTCTAGGGTAATTACGTCGATAATGCAGTCCACTTCCGCGCGGTCGAAATTGAAAATTATGTTGTAATTGGTTGTGGTAAGCTGTACTTAAATACTTGCTCCAGTTTCATATCTTTAGGTAGATGCATATTTTCTGAATTAAATTAAACTTAAATTCACTTACTTATCCTTTCTTCAATTTAATTGTGCGGTACGTAATTTTGTTATAATGAAATATTAGATTTGATCTGTGTACAGTCGCTTTCAAATCTCGTGTTCGTTGCTTAAACCATTCAGCGAGCTGCTTCGCAGTATGAGGTTATGTAAGGTGTTCGTACGTAAGGTTAAAATTATCAAAAATAACGAATTATACCACGTTACTAGCGGAACCTTAGATAGAGAACATGTGTTAATAAGTAGTAAACAGCAGTAATAGCAACAGCAGTAATTAATTTTACAATTAATTTCCTAGGGGAAAGTGGGGCAAAACCGAGTACCAAAATAGTGAACTGTTGAGCAAATTGAGCTTTACTTCGCCAGTGACAAAAACCCAGTTTTGATCCAAGAGTAGGGTAAAACCCTAAAACAGAAAATACCTCATCTCCTTTCAACAATTTTTATGTTACGGCTTAGAAATTCACTTGATGGAAGAACAAGTCAAAAAAAGTCTTGATCAAAGTCTTTAGCTTTTCAGATTTTCCTATGTAATTTTAAAATTTTTAGGAAAATTTAGGAAATTCCAAAATTTATGTTTTTTCCACACTCTCCTTGGCTTTTCTTTTTGGACTTGCTCGAATGTTCAACACCAGTATCTGTTTTTTTAAATTATTATTCTACAATTTTCTTTTAACGCCTTTCTTTTCGGCTCTTTCCAGTTTTTTTCTTTATCTTCCAACTCATTTTTGCAGGACGATATAAACATAATATATTAAAATTTCATCTTCCAAAGAGTGCCCGGTTTTGCCCCACATTGAAATTTTGAAAATTTTTAGAAAACGAACATTCTCACGAAACATTCTCACATCTTCAAGTTACAGCCCCAGTTGCACGAAACGATTAGTTCTAGCGTTTCGCGTTTTTTATTTTTGATCATTCGCTTACAAAACGTACATGCGAAAACAACGTCACAACAAATAGATTTCTACAGAAACCCATAGTCCCCCCTGATGTACCTGATTTTGCCCCACCTATTCCTACTTAATAACGTCTAATTGTATCGATAAAAAAAAACAAAAATCAAACGTTTAGACGTATTTCGTAACTTTTTTAGCTATCGTTTCTTTATCTAATTCAACCCTCTTCGCATCTCTTAAGATAACCGGGTTTTGTGCTTCAAAATCGAATTACGAATAAGTGAATTTACAGGAAAGAGGGACGCAAATCAATCAGAGCATAAAATCGCCCCCGTCTAATTAACCAAACGGAATGACAATTTAATAGACAAGCCGAGAGTTTTTTTGGCGTCGAAGTGGTGGCGTCGAAACGGACGTCATTGAAAAATTTCTTAAAACTGAAAATAGTTGTTAAATTAATAGATTCGCTCGAAAATCAATTGTACCGCTTGTACAGCCGCTTATTTGTATTCTATTTTCGTAAAATTAATCCATCGTAATTAAAACGCGGCGATATTTTTTGGCGTTCGAAATTTTACCGAACGACCGCCCGCCGGCAAATCGCCGGTATTGTTGTTCGGACAAAGGTTGCGCATTGTAATTAATCAACTGGCCGTATTTCAACGAAATTGCAAAATAGGCAGCTATATTTGTGATCGAAAGAAATGCAGCAGGGAGTGCGGTCGTAAGCGAACCTCGAATTTTCGGGGGCCGTTTCCGTTATACGAAAATCGTGAGATTCCGTACAATAATTTCCTTAAAAATTACGTTATTCGCCTTATCGAAAACAAACGATTTTATGTTGATATTAATGTTTTAAAGGCGTGTGCGTTCACTTTGCGTCGAATTAGATGGCATTATCCTTGATGGGTTGCGTGTTTTGTTATAAAATATTCAGCGCTTCATTGTTTCGGCTCTCAAATATTGTAAATTGACTACTTAATAATAATAACTTAAATGACGAACATTACCGCGTATTTCTGTTCGAAATTGCAGTTATTGTTCGATTTGGTTTTTCGACGAAATCGTCGGAAATTTAAATTAATTACCATTTTATTAGGTACGTTAACTTGGCTCCCCCACTTACAATTTTAAGAAAAGGTGTTTTGCGCTAAACGCACAATAGCTAGTGCCCAAAAATTAGAGCTAGCGCCATAACGGTTACGCCGCAAAACGGTATTACAGTTGGGGGGGGGGAAGTTAACGGTAGCCCCCCCCCCATTGCGAATTTGAAACTTTAAAGGGCGCATTAGATAGCATAGACCTAGCGCCACTTTGAAAAAAGCTAGCGCTATTTTGGTTCTGAAGTTATTGTAGGTCAAAGGTGGGGGGGGGCAAGTTAACGGTTTTAAGTACTTTTGAGTTTCTAATTTTTTTTTGTCGTTTATTGTCGACCATACCTAGCGCTAGCTAGCTCCACTTTCAGTTTAGCTAGCGCCACTACCGAAATATTTCGAAAAACATTTGGGGGCGGTCAAATTAACGCTAGCCTCCCGCATTGCGAATTTTAAATGTTTAAAGGGCGCATTAAGTAGAATAGACCTAGCGCTCTTTAGCGCCACTTCGCAAAAAGCTAGCGTCAAATTGGTTTAGTAACTATTCGCATTTCAATTTGGGGGGGGGGGGAAGTTAACGAAAATTTCATGTTCGATTTAATAGATTTTTTTTTACTGTTTTTTTGATTGTTGACACCTAGCGCCAGCAAGCGCCAATTTCTATTTTGCTAGCGCCGTTACAGAAACCGAAATAATCAAATATTTGCAATAAGAGCTATTTTTACTTTAAGAATTAGCTTTTTTTACTTCTCTGTGCTTATTTTATTGACATTCAATCTTAAATAAATATATGTCTATGAATATGTAGTAAGTTAATTGTAAAATTAGCTTTTTTACAAAACGCCGCCTTATTGTCGAAAAAACGTGTATATCTGAAATTGGCTGATAATTCATAGCTCTTCCGTAATACGACTACGTTCCTCTAGCCTTTTTATAATGGAGGCATTTATAACAAAAAGGCTACTTTTGCTTTTCCACCATAAAATAATAAACTGATAATTTATTGTCCAAAAATATTTTCTTGTGAAGTAATAAAAATAAAATGTGGCCGAAATAATACAAATAACATAAACATCGCGGAATTAATATCGCGGAAAAAAACTACGGATAGGTAAAATTAAAACGAACAAAAAACCTAAATAAAAATTTTTCCTAAAATCAATAATTTTCGAGTTATTGCTATTATTCATTTGATAATCGTCTTACTCGGGTATATTCCCTTTAAAGGTTTTTAAGAACTCGGAAAGTGAAACTGACTGTTGGGTCAGCAGCTAAAACATCTCTACTCTTTAATTTATGGCCCCCGTTAAATGAGAGTGCAGATTGTTGTGGATATTTTCATTTATGAATGCAATTCCTATTTTCGGTTTACACGTAAAAGTTAGATTACTTTATTTAGCATAATTAATAACATGCCTGTTTTTGGAACAGTTACGTTTGATATTGAGAGGCTTGAACTAAAAGGGGTGCCGGTACTAGTTTTATGATTTTGAGAAATTGAGAAATTTCGACGGGCTTTTAAAGTATAATTAAATGCAAATAGGTAAATAGGTACTTTAATTTTGGTCTTTTACCAAACATAAGGACCAAAAGCAAAATTTAAAAACTAAACATTCCATAATGACGCAATGAGTGTATTTTTAACTTTCACTGTTATTTCGAGTTTTTTCTCGTACATTTATCGAAGTGCCGTTATCGAAATTGATTTTTATTTAACAAAAATTAATTAGAAATTTTATTAGAACAACACATGCAAATGTAGAAGATAATAAAATATAAAATGAATAACAAATAACTACTTAGATATCTACTTAAATGAGGAAACATTTTATGTATTTGTTACAATACAACTAGAGGCTACAAAAGGCTAGAGGAGCGTAGTCGTATTACGGAAAAGTTATGAATTTTCAGCCAATTTCAGATACACATGTTTTTTCGACAATAAGGCGGCGTTTTGTAAAAAAGCTGATTTTACAATTAACTTAAGACATATACACAGACATATATTTATTTAAGATTGAATGTCAATAAAATAGGCACAGAGAACTAAAAAAAGCTACTTCTTAAAGTAAAAATAGCTCTTATTGCAAATATTTGATTATTTCGGTTTCTGTAACGGCGCTAGCAAAATAGAAATTGGCGCTTGCTGGCGCTAGGTGTCAACAATAATAATCCGTAAAAAAAATCAAGAAAATCGAACATGAAATTTTTCGTTAACTTGCCCCCCCTCAATTGAAATGCGAATAGTTACTAAACCAATTTGGCGCTAGCTTTTTGCGAAGTGGCGCTAAAGAGCGCTAGGTCTATTCTACTTAATGCGCCCTTTAAACATTTAAAATTCGCAATGGGGGCTAGCGTTAACTTGGCCGCCCCCAAATGTTTTTCGAAATATTTCGGTTTCGGTAGTGGCGCTAGGTATGGTCGACAATAAACGACAAAAAAAAATTAGAAACTCAAAAGTACTTAAAACCGTTAACTTGCCCCCCCCCCCACCTTTGACCTACAATAACTTCAGAACCAAAATAGCGCTAGCTTTTTGCAAAGTGGCGCTAAAGAGCGATAGGTCTATGCTATCTAATGCGCCCTTTAAACGTTTCAAATTCGCAATTGGGGCTAGCGTTAACTCGCCCCCCCCCCCAAACAACTGTAATACCGTTTTACGGCGTAACCGTTATGGCGCTAGCCAGCGCTAGCTATTGTGCGTTTAGCGCAAAACGCCTTTTCTTAAAATTGTAAGTGGGGGGCAAGTTAACGTACCTCATTTTATTTACCTAGAGATCGACAAGTACGCGCACTACATTAAAGACGAGCAGGTTACGTACATTTACAACATTTAATAAGTACCGATCCGTATTCGCGGGAATATTGAACAAAACAAACAAACGAAAACTGATGAAATTACAATTAAATAATCTAGAGAAATATAGATATTTAGTTTATTTATAAACAACCGCAACTCGGAGAAAATTAACAATAAAGAATATTTTTAAAATACCCACATATTATGTAAATGTGCTGTACGTTAAACTCCAGCAATTTCCCAAGCGTAAACGCAAGGAAAACTGTTTCCTGGGGGACCTACAGCGTTACTACTTTCCTTTACCTTTAAATGTTAACCTATAAAGATTTTTTTTTCGGTAGGTAAAGCTAACATCATCAATCTTATTTCTTACCCGTCAAGTACACGTAAAGCGACACGGAAACTAATAAAGTCGTCGCGATTTTAAAGGTTTCTAAACGAATTTCCCATTTTAATTAACAAGGTAGATAATTGATTAAGTCGCGTAATAGAACCGAAACCGATACTTCAGTTGTTGTTGTTTATTTTTTATCTTTAATTGTAACGGTCGCATTGTTTGCATGTGGACGGGCGCGAGAACATTTTTATTGTAATCTGGCAGACCGCGAAAAAAAGGTTTACGTGCCGTCGCACGTTTCTATGTAGTACCTATTTATCAAGTGTTTGGTTCGCGGCCCTTTTCGATCTGTGGAGAAATTGATGACGTTACTTTGGTGAAAAAAAGCACAATCGAAATTATGCTTCGTTTCGTTTGCGATGTCGGGGAGCGTTTTTATTACAAATACACGTCTACAGTAAAACTTCGTTAATGCGCTTTTCAAGAGACCAAACGAACCGTCGCCATTACGATTGGGAGCCGGACAACTGGAAGCGACCGACCGGGCGACGGTAAAATTTAAATAAATGAGTTTATTCTAAAATATTATGAGTGTCCGATTTTATAAGTCGCCGAAACGTACGGGAGTTTACGTAGTAAACTCCGGAGTAATTGACATATCTTCTTCTACGTATGGAATGTCATGCCATACGTGCAGCCGTTCGTATGCGGGAAAGAGCTCTCTGGAAATTTCCATCTGTTGCTCGTCGCTTAGGTCGATTTGTGTTCGAATGCCGAAGCGCTTAATTACAATTTTATAGCCAAGTCCCCAAATATCTCGATCCCCTTTTTGGATTGTTGGATCGCTTTCTATAACTCTCTTTTCTTATCTTGTTAATCTAGAATAACTGCATTTCCAGGCGTCCAAGGCTTCCAGCGACACACCCCATTAAAAAAAGTAAATATTTCTCAAGTAAATAAAAGCAAAAAAAAAGTAAATAAAATAAATAAAAGTAAATCACTAGAAGCACTGAATACAGCAAACAAAGAAATGACAAACTACACGTTTTTAAATCGATTTCAAATTTTTGCGAAATCTCGAAAAAATCTTCACGTTTTTTTTTGGCAAAGTTTTGACCCGAACGTTTTAAGACGAAACGTTCAGAACATGTCGGAAACTAATAGAAAATTAGTAATTCTAGCATAACAACGCAAAAAATGACGAACTGCGGGCGTTTAAATAGATTATAATTTTTGCATAATCTCGATAAAATGACAGTACCTGATACGCATAGAACAGGTCCGGAATTACTTGAAAAGTAGTTTTTCAAATATATAGGGCTTCTAGCGACACAAACCCATTAAAAAAAGTAAATATTTCTCAAACTTAAAGTAAATAAAAGCGAAAAAAAAGTAAATTATTGAAGTCACAAACAGATATAAGTTACGTTTCAAAAAACCTTTTAATCGATAGAATATGGAATGCGTCTTAAAAATTAAAAGCGACACAACATCAATATTATCAATAACAAACAGAACAATCAGTCAATAATAATTAAGAAATCAACACACTTCATCAAACATCAGCATCACTACTACTAGTTTTTTAAATATAAAGTAAAACGCAATTATGCAAGAAATTTATACCAGTCGTATTGCATTTTAGTTTATGTTTTTAGTTTTGTTTCTGTAAAGGAAAAAAGATAGCAATGATCGATAAGAAGTTGTTTGTAATTTGTCAATAAGTGAGAATAAACTGGATCTGATGGGAAAATATTACTGAATTTTTATAGTTACAAAAATTGTTTTCGGCAATCACAGTTAGACCTCTTAAGACTCGGAGGCGGGGAATCACCCGTGCGCGGGTAAAAATGCTTGGGTGGGCGCACATAGTGAGTAGCGGGTTTGCGTCCGCGTCCGCGATTTACACACTATTTCAAAAATAACCGAATTACACTTATCAACATTTAAAATATGAAATACTAAGTAATCATAACAAGATACAACAGCAGTTAAACACATTCATACTTATGATAATGCCCGCGTATCACTAAAAAATAAAAAACACCCATTACAACTTCACCAGGAACCAAATCACCGAGAAAAGGACCTCCTGTAGTACACAGTCTACTTTTTTCTCAGATTCGTGAATAAATAAAAAAAGTAAATAAAGTACAGGAAAGTACTGGAAGCACCGATAATCGCATCGTTCGCATTTACATCCCTACTTCTCGTCAGTATATCCTTCTAGCTGCTATACTTAAGGCTCCTCTAAACAGAGGGATTGAATCCCTTTGTAACACGAAGATAAGTGAAGTCTAAAAAATGTTTGAAAATTGCTACGTCCAAAAAAAATAGATTTGGAATCGATTGTCGGATCCTTTCTTTTTTCGATTTTTTAGTATAATAGGAGTTGGATGGGTTTATCGAAAAAAAAAACGATCCGAGAATAAATTTGTATTTTGCAGTAGAATTATTAATTTTTTTGGAATTTAATATAACTTAATTAATACGTTAGTTTATTAATAATACGACATTTATTTTTAGTGATCGCTATTCTTCTATCGATACTTTGCAAGAATGTTTTCCTAAATTTTCAACGATAAAATAGTTGGAGGTAAAGGTTGTTTATCATATGTTTAGAACGACGTCATATGCATTTCATTAAATATTTTGATTTCCTAAAGATTAGATTTGTTTAATACATTATCTGGTGCATGTAATGACGTAAGCACCTACGTAAAAATATATAAATTAAATAAAACAAACGTCAACATATCGAAAATGTTTAAGAAAATGTGTGACGTCATCCTAAATTTATAATAAACAAACCTTATATTTTACTTTAACAAATTATTATATTTTAAATTTGATTAATTTTCTTTCAAAATATAAATACATAGATAAATATATCTATGTAGAAATAAACAATAGATAAATATATCTATGTAGAAATAAATAATAGATAAATATATCTATACAGTTACCTACTTGTCTGAAACCATATCTTTTATAAACAGAGTTTTTACTAGTAAGTATTTTTTTACGAGCATATGAACAGCTTTTAAAATAATTAAAACGTAACTTATAATTATCATGATTAAATAAATACGTATATTTATACGTTTTATGTCGAATTAGGTACCTGTATACGTAAATACTGAAAAATGTAAACCAATCAGCCTGAATTCCGAATTTCCGTTTGTGATATCTCTAACAAGCTGTAAGTATATACAGGGTGTAACAGAATCATGATACCCCTCCCTAATTCTATTAGGGATAAAATGTTCAAACCTGTTATATATCTAATGTATTCAGCAAACATCACTGTTTTTCCCATTTCCGGTTTCGCCGGAACCGACATCAATTTTCGATTTTTAAATAGAACACCCTGCATTTTTGGAGTCTGCATAATTTTCCGAATATAATTGCATTTCAATTGTCAAAATAAATTTTGGCGCCCATTTTATTTTTCAAACTAGACTGCCATCACCCCCCCCCCCCCGGATTAATGTTAATCGACCTTATCAACACAACGAAAAATAAAATCACCCTATAAATGTGTAATTGTTTGACCTATCATCTGGTAAAGTTATCAACATGGTTTTTGTATCAAAACTTAATTTTTTTGAATAGTACCATAATGGTACTTCGCGGGAGAAAATTTGAAAAAAATAAACCAGGCAGATGCCCACTTTTTTGACAGTTGAAATGCCGCATACGTAACGCCATTATATTCGGAAATTATGCAGATTTCAAAAATGTAATAATATATAAGGAGTTCCATTTGAAAATCGAAAATCGAAAGTGAGAAAAACACAATTTTTATGTCAAAAAGTGACGTTTGATGAATACATTAGATATGCAAGAAGTTTAAAAATTTTATCTTAATAAATAACAAAATTAAGGGGATGTACCATGATTCTGTTACACCAGGTATAACTTGGTTGTTCGTCTACCTGACTGGGAATCGTACGTACTTTTAGTATTTCGTTACTCAAGGTCAACGCGAAATTTTCTAGCCGTTTAGAGGAGCCTTGGGCGTCTTTTTTTCGGAAATATCGGAGTTCCATTTGAAAATCGAAAATCGAAAGTGAGAAAAACACAATTTTTATGTCAAAAAGTGACGTTTGATGAATACATTAGATATGCAAGAAGTTTAAAAATTTTATCTTAATAAATAACAAAATTAAGGGGATGTACCATGATTCTGTTACACCAGGTATAACTTGGTTGTTCGTCTACCTGACTGGGAATCGTACGTACTTTTAGTATTTCGTTACTCAAGGTCAACGCGAAATTTTCTAGCCGTTTAGAGGAGCCTTGGGCGTCTTTTTTTCGGAAATATCGGCAATCAACTCTATCTCCTTGGTGTTTCCAGACAATCGCCGATGCAGGTGTTTAACTGATTAATTTACCATTCAACCTAACCTAACATTTTATTTCTTGTTAAATAATAAACTAGGTGATTAATACTGTAAAATAACTAATAAAATGATTATACAGTACGTGACACGAAAGAAAAATGGGGGATCCTGCACTAGTTTAGTCTTCTGTCCTTCCACTCATGCTTTACGGTCATGATTGAACGGTAACCGCCAGGTGTGGCGTGAGCCTCGCCCATTATTCTTTCGCGTCTCGAACTATACTTTGTTATTAAATAACAGACTCTCGTGTGTTTCCGACAATTTGGGAAGTTGGCGAATCGACATTCGGTTAGGTTAGGTTAGGTTAGGTTGAACGATAAATTAATCGGTTGAACTCGTGTTTCGGCGAAACAAGTGGTAAACTTCAGCTGTTTTCGGCGATTTGAGAAGCCGACGAAAAAGGGAATAAATAAATTATGAAATCGACACAGAGAGGGCGATTGCGTGAAATTTGGGCAATTTCGCAAATTCGACGTAACATATGAACATCAAAAATTTACGTCTAGCTCTTAATTGGGAAATGTTGCTATTGGCAAAATTGGAAAGTTACCAAACAACTTCTAAAACGTGAAAATCAACTTGCTTTACAGTGAACCTTCGTAAAAATTGTTTAAAAGCGCGGATATTAATTGGGAGCGTCTTAACGAAGTTTTATCGTAAAACAGATAACGGAAGTATTTTTATAAT
This sequence comes from Rhagophthalmus giganteus, assembly GCA_036326145.1. Lineage (NCBI taxonomy): Eukaryota > Metazoa > Arthropoda > Insecta > Coleoptera > Rhagophthalmidae > Rhagophthalmus > Rhagophthalmus giganteus. The sequence continues at coordinate 10,651,044 of JARFJA010000036.1, read as the reverse complement.
TTGAAGGCGACTTACTTTAACAAATCGGAAATTCTGCGTCGCCGATAACCCGGACGAAAGTTGAAACCTGAAAACGATAAAAGGCGATTAGTAAATAATTTTGAATTGAGTCGATTTTTGTGTAAGTTGCTTAACCCAGATGTGCCTAATTTGTGCCCCTAAAATGTGCCCAGATGCCGAATTTTGGGAGACACAAACTCTCGAGCGTACCTTCAGCTTTGCAGGAATGAACATGTTTATTCCGTCCTAAATATAGTACATTAGGCATATCTGGGTTAATTCACTTTGAATACTCGAAATTGTGAGCCTTTGTGATTTACGAATGGTTATTTTTTATTTGCAATTCAATTTACGAACATTTGTAATTTCCCTCGTCGACTATTACGAAAATTGATCAAAATGAAACGACGCGACGGCGATGTAAGCGTCGTCTAAAGAGTAGTTTAAATTTTTGAAGTGCTCGTTTGTCAACGACGTTTTTGTTATTTATTGTATTTAAGGTTTTGAACGTTTCAGTTGGAGCTTTCGTGCATCTTTTATACGTCGCCGACTGTATAGAGAATCTCGAGTCCTTTCAAATAGAACCTTTAGAAATATATATTTTAAGAACTTTCCAATGTCTTATCGATAGGGTTATTTAATACCTTTTGAGAATACACGTCACAAAGCAAAGTCCTTTGAACGCTTTTAAAGTTTTAGACGATTATGCAGCAAGCCCGACACATAGTTTTTGTCGTTCGATGATCGAATTTTGATGTTTTGCTATAATTAAGTTGGTCGTTTCGGAGGTTCCTCTAACAAAATAAAATGCTGCAATTGGGCCGAGAGTCTCTCGATGTTTATCGCTCACGTTCTAGTTTCTTGTATTTTCTTTTTTCGTTATTACATCGTTCTACATCGAGAGTCGCGATTTAACATAAAACGGATGAAAAGAAATTTCGGAGATGTTATACATAATGGATTATGCAGAATATTATGTACAATAAAAGCTAATTGGTACTTATCAAATCGTTTACTTTCTTTCGAGCCTCCCTGTTGTTATCTAAAGGAAAAAATAATAAAGATAATTAGGTACCTAATACCTATCGATAACTGTTTAAGTTCTAAAATCTTATTGTTAGATACATAAATTAATGCGAAATAGAAACGGAAAACTATAATTCACTAGGACTAAAAGTAATTAATTATTCAGAATTCACCTCTGCTACTTCTAACCTTTTCTCGTCCTCTTCGTGACTATAGTTTTGGCGGCGCGATGTGAGTCTCGAAATAAGACCCGAAATTAAATTTTCAATCGTCTTAAAACACTGCTATAATGAGTAGAAAAGACCTCCGGTCGTCCATAGATCATCAAAATTAGTTCTTTCGCCTTCCTTCCTAGCTTTCGCCGCGCGCGCTGTCCAATTTCGTTTGCTGTCCACCACTAACCCCGATACTTCTATCTTTGTCCCAGCAACAGCTTGACATTTCAATTATTACATTTCTGGTTTTTCCTTTCTGTTCATAAAGAAACAGGGCGAGATAAAAGTCGATTTCCCCAAAATGTTTGATGAAAAATTATCTCTTTACAAATTTGTTCGGAATAGAGACCACGATTCTCGATCCGCAACGCACATAGTTGGAGCACCGATTCGTAGTTGATCGACTCTCATCCATGTCCAAGATCAACTGTTGCAAGCGTTTCTGAGCGAAATCACCTTTCACGATACCCTGAAGCGAACGGAGGTTTACGTGGCCATTCCGTTATGTCATGACACAACGACCACTCCATTCGTGGAATTGCTAGTTCAAGAAATTCGACGGTGCTTCGATATCGTTCCTTCAAGAAATTAATGGTTCCGCGATCTTCCCACGGCGAACAGTCGCACTATAGGAGCGTTTAAGTCTTTCGTGATAATTTCACAATGGATTTTCACTAGCACAATAAACGTAATGTAAACGCGGTTGTTCGAAAATCAGAATCGACTTCACGGCTCACCAGAAATAATTTACAGAATTCCAAACGACGATTCGCATCACACTCGGTTGTTACAAAAGTTTTGACCTTCTCTCGATCTAAGTCCATGCTGTCGATGACTAATCCTCCCTCTTCTTCGCTAGTTCGTGCTTGCCATAATTCTGTACAATAATCGTTAATAAACGCGCCCCTCCGCGACCAAGTGAATGTAAGCATACTGACCTAAACTTTCCTTTCATATTAATTCATCTTCGTTAGTTTTAGCACTCTCGCTTCGTACTTTTTCACTGTCATTCAATCCGATCTCGGTTCTTGCGCCTTTTTTACACTGTCATCCACGATCTCCTCGGCGTTCACAATTAATCCACTTGTTCTCCTCAACTTTATCTCTCTCTCGTTTGTCTTTCTAATCTCCTTCTTTTATTATTCATTTTGTTCGCTCTATCTTTCTGTGATCACTTAAACTCTTCCTCTTTGGCATTCTACGTCATTCCTTTACATCAACTTCTCACTCCAATGTCAAATCGATGCGAATTTCTATTTTATTTATAAATGTCGACCCTTTTCTCTTGCTTTTATTAGTTGACGTCTATAGGTTGTCGGGAAGTGCTTAATTTTTTTTTCACGTCTTTATGTATTACTGTAAATACGAATCGACTTTCATATAATGGTAGCTGCTCAAAAATTTCAAACGCGTCGGAAATTGGATTTTCGCAAAATCTGAAAAAGTACCTATATTTCGAAGGGCACGACTAAAGTTCTCTACTACGAGTTGTGGGGGTGGTCGGCTTTTTCGTAACCTCGAATAGTGCGGTGTTTTTTAAAAATCATCTTCAAATAGAATTTAATATTAATCATACTCTGTAATTTCTATAGATATAGGATTTTCCACTTTAATAACTCACGTGTTAAGGGGGTAATGCACGATCCGATTTACAATGTCTTAGCTTAAATAATCTCCTAAAGTTATTAAAAGACATATATTTATAAACTTACACTTACCTGAAAGACGAAGCTCTATATTACTCCGCTACAGAGCGTTTTTTTTTTAAGTTATTTTTTATAGTATAAATTGATGCATAACATTGGCAATATTTGGCATTAAATGACTTCATGATAAATAACAATATCTAATAAAACGCTCCGTTAGCGGAGAGAATTAATATCTTATAAAGCTAGCTGCCAAATTATATTGTTTTTGAACGTACAAGTTGTGAAACGTACGTGAAAGTACAATGTTGGTTTTACGAAAACATGTTTCTCAAAATTTCTGCATACAATTGCCTAAAATCAGGCGTTAGCAGTAACAAATTTTATTACGCTTCGTCTGGAGCGACTCGAGAATTATCAACATGATTAGGTATTAAATTACAAACAACGATTAAATGTTTACAGAATATTTAAGTCTCAGTAAATAGCTACAGTAGAGCATCGATTATCCGAACGTAGGTCAACCGAACGAGCGCTTAACCGAACTGCTAGTCCTCGCTCGCACGTGTCGTTTTCCCCACTCGCTACTCCCCCCCGCCCCCTCCCCGCCCGCCCGCCCGCCTGCCTGCCCGCCGCCGCACCTGTGTCGAGTTGCCGAAGTTTATCGACGTTTGCCGAACTACTTAAATCGTTCCTTTTTCTTTGCCTTCGTTAACAACCCACGATTCCACCAGTATCAGATATCTGTCCTGAAAAAAATACGTGATTTACCTGCTCGTAAGCGGGTAGTCTTGCTTCGACAGACCAAAATTCAGAATTTTTTAAGCGTTAATTCTATACGTACTTGCAGAATACATATTTTGTTTACTAGGCTGTCTGTGTAACTTTGATTCCTAGTTGTCATTGTAATAAAAGAGATTCACATTATTATAAATATCATATTTACTGATAAATTGATAAATAAAAGTACACCGTTCGATTATCCGAACAAATCGGTTATCCGAACACCCATGTCTCCCAATTAGTTCGGATAATCGACGCTCTACTGCATTATAATAACTCACTAAATATGTAGGTATAGGTATTTACATTTATATTGGAGTTGCATATTAAAATAACGGATATTTTTTATAATAAATTAGTGTTATTGACATATTTCGTTGAAACAAAATATGGGAAAATAACAATACCTGTTTTGTTTAGCAATTTACATCTTTTTTACTCGTACAGCAACACTTTTCCTTGTTTTAGTAATATGTTTGTTTTTATTGTCATATTTCGGACTCATTTTAAAGTGTCCTAAATATTAAATTGAAAGACAGAAATTTTATAAAAATGTTCAACCTATTGTTTTAATACTTTAAATTTTAATAATAATGTTGTGGATAGAGCTATATGTGATTTTGTAAAATGTGTAAAACTATCTATATATAGGACAGTCTAATTTCTTATATCAATTTATTAAAAAAATTATTTTTTGTCAAAAAAGTCTGATCAATGGGCAGTGATTATAAAGTAAACAAAAAAAAATTCGGACTCATACTGAACAGCACTTGTACGTAAATACACTCAAACAAATGAACGTGTATCTGAATATGCACTCCCAACCAACAATTTTTAAATTTCGGGGCAGAAATGGTACTGCGCGTATATAAATGTCGATATCAGGTTAAATAACAAAGGTAGTGATATACTGTAGCAAAATGATTAAATTAAACTAATAATATTTTAAGTAAACGTGTTCGAAAATAATGTAAGTAGTAAAATACGCGAAACTAGACGTATAGCGATTTGGAATTCTGTTTTAATAAAACGTACAGTCGAGTGCAAAATTAGTGTCGCGGGTCGCGAACAAGGCGCGAACGCACGCGATACAACGAACAAATTACGATCGGAACATTTAAAAACATATAAACAACAGCATGTATTTCGTTACTCAAACAATTCAAAATTCCTCTCGCCTAATTTATCGCCGCTACCGACCACAAATGTTGTGAAGCGATACCGACAGAAATCCGCCGCGAAATTTAAAAATTGTTTGCTGGGGCTCCTTTCTTTATTTCATAAAGTAATACCTATGTTATTCAAGCAATACAGATTATTTTATCAATGTTTAATAAACACCGGTTATATTTCAATAATAACTCCATCCCACACGGCGATAAGCAAAAATTATAGTGTAGCAGTCAGTTTTATTTAACTACACGCTATACATTAGATTTATATTTGACCATCTCGCTTTGAACTTTTTGTTCTCTCTCTTAAAAGAATTTCTCATTCTGTGCATTGCCCCCTTAAAGGTCGAGTTCCATCATACAAATTTTTGATGTTACGACATTAGCGAGCTATAATGGTTAAATTAAAAAAGAGATTGCTGTTACTATTAAGGCAACATTGCTTCACACACCGTGTTGCCCCTGCAATTTAATAAAACTTAACCCTCGAGCGTCCACCAAAAATAATTATAAAATGTTCTAATTACATACGCATCATGACATCATCTGCGTTTTACACTGCTAACAGGATCAATTTCATGTAACGGTCGTTTCATATGTGTAATATATTGATACTCAATTTTAAGTTTTGAACTGTATTGCGCACGTTTTCGTTTTGTAAGGATGTAGGTACAGTCGGGCGCAATATTAATGTCGCGAATCGCGATCGTTGCGCGGACGATAAATGGCACAATGAAAAGTATTTAGGAAGAATAAAACGAATAACAAATACAACATTGTTGCCTTAAATGTTCCGATCGTAATTTGTTCGTTGTATCGCGTGCGTCCGCGCCTTGTTCGCGACCCGCGACACTAATTTTGCACTCGACTGTACGTTTTATTAAAACAGAATTCCAAATCGCTATACTGCTTTCGTTCAAATATAATTTGTCGAATAAGAGCTTTTGTTCAGATTCAGCAAGATTCATTTCGATATTTTTCCGAGTTGATTAAACATTATTAAAAAGTTGCTCGCGTAAATTGATACCTAGATATTTTGATATTGATAGACCTAAAGCGTGTTACGGCGCAGTTTTTATAATTACCTTCATTAAAACGAGCAGTCTATAGGTATCTGTTCGTCTTTGTTTCATCTTTTAAATTACATTTTAAGAAAGCGATTCCGCCAACGGGAATCGTAACGTCGTAGTTTAAAAAACGGACGAGCAAATCGAATAAGTATGTAGTGTTAACTCGCTTTAAAGCGCGACGAGCTTTTCCTAATTTTTAAGTAAAATTTTCCGTTAAGTTCTCGTCGAATATGGCGATGTAAATCTAAACTTTTATACAAGTTTCGAAGAAGACCCTAAAATTTCTAATGGATTTCCATATAATAAGCTACTACAGAGCGCAAATTCGTGCGGGTTTATAAAACGCGTTTATCGAATTTACGAAAAATATCTTATTTTAAACGGATCAATATATTTCTATCCGTATTAAACTTAAGAGAAGGCGTCGGTTAATGCGTTTTTAATTAATGTTTAAAATTAAAACGACTTGTTTACCATTTTGAAGGTGTTTGCGTTCGAAAAGTTTAAACTAAATTTTCGTTGTCGCGCACAAAATTAACCCGAAGCAATTTACGCGTAGTGTTCGAGCGTGTTGTCTATTCCATACTTGTCATTTACATTAGACATTATTTTTGCACCCGTTTGTACACGCTAAAATTGAAACGAATGCAGGCAACTGTTCGAATTTATCGCGACACGAAGGCCACACGTCGCTTCGCAACTTTTCTCTTCGAAATTTTGCTTAAATCCGGATTTAATTAAATTAATTCAAACGGCACTTGTAAGGTCTGCCCACAGCTTATTGCTTACGACATCGTTTTGATTTCTTCTTGTTGATTTTAATTTAATTCTTATGTATATATTTTTATTAACGGCTTCAAATGGACGTGATAACCTATTAAAAAAATATCGATCAAATCTTCAGGAAATCAAAATGTTGAATAAAATGCGTAGGTATGACTTCATGAGCAATAAACTGCTAAGAAACTGTATCCACGTTATTTTTAAGAACGAGTCGAAATCGAGAGAAACCGTGCGATAGGTACTTCAAGTAAATTCTATCATTTTTCTCGCGAAGTATCATGGCAACTGTCGTTACTTGACTATATTACATTATTCACTTGCTACGGTAGTCTTGTATCAGAATTTTTCATATACCTACCTATGACATTTTCGAGTACATATTTTTCTCATGAAATTTGTTCTTTTTAGACCGTAGTATCTTTATTATATTATGTAGGTAGATAGGTTTCATTAGTTAGGAAGTAATGAAATTCCAATTAAAATTGAAATAGAGACATTTCTATTGCGACATACATTCACTAATTAACACCAATATTTCAATATATGTATAAATTGTTTTTATATTTAATGAAAAACATTTCTGAACAGAAATTTTTAATTCCACTTACAAAGTTAGTATCCGAAAATTTTTTTAAATGTATTATTTACTATAACGTGGAGCATTCGGAGACAAAAATTGTGCCTGAAATAATGGCCACATTTATTTGCCCATACGGAAATTTAATGTGTCACGAGAACAAAACAAGCCAATGCACGTTTTAATTAGAGCCACTAGAAGCTAGTTGCGGGAGCACTTTCAATATTATGTCAGATGCAATGACATAGTTAAAATACCGCCTACCCTCCATCAATTCGGTAGGTCAGTGAAATGGAAGTTAAGTCCTACACTAACAGCGCCTTCCTATAATTTTAATGGTTAAATAAACATTTCTATGAAAACTGATTAAATTTTCATCGGAAACACGTTAGTTAGACACCTTTCATTGCCTGTAACGGTACAGCAGCGTAAATTTTGAAATACGGTGGTAATTATTTTACTTGCATTATGATCAGCATCATTTTCTACATACGAAGTCGCACGCGACTTTAATATTAACGATACGATCAAGTAGGTGGAATATAATTATAACGGGCGAGGCGTGGCACAAATCTCCGAATCATAAATCTTCCCATATAAAGTAAATTTCCATTGTGAGTCACATCCGGTAATTAATTACAATCGAACACTCGGTATATTCTAGAATTATGAGTCACGACTATCGGTGTTACATCTAAAATTTTTGAGAAAGTCATAAGGTCAACAACAGAGATTATAAAGAGTTGGGACTAGGTTCGCGACTCACGATCAGTCAGTTGTTGGTAAGTTTATATTGAGGTCGTACAATAAATTAATGAACGTTCCGTAATTACCATAAATTATTGTCATTGCCTACTGTTTGTTTGATTTAGATATTTGTCGATATGATTCACTGCCCAGAACGTGCAGATTGCACACGAATGAATCGCACAAATATTGCAAGATAAGTAAACTTGAACTCCATGTAATCGTTGAACTATTTCGGATGTTTTAACATCCTCTTTCTGTAGAATGAACATAATAGTTATTTGTGACTTTACAGCGTCTTCTGTCTACAGTCATAGCGACTAAGTTAACACTTAGAAACACGTCTGTATTCGCTAAGCGGCCGAAGCGTATATACTGATCGGCATCGACTAAATTCGTCGGAAGGACAGTACAAGGATCGCAATTGTCAGAACTTTGAAAACGTCCCTCGTATAACTATTCCTTTTTTACCCTTTATGGTCCCACTAAACAATTACTAAATAGTTACACCAGATTTTTTCATTTTCGTGTAATTCGAGGTACCTAGTATCAGCACCGATTAGCTCGAATTATCGAGGCTCTACTGTATTACCTACTATGTTTCGTAATTTTCTTATTATAAGTATTAATAGATTTGTTGGGGTCCGTTTGCGCAATCGATTTGCCTCAGTTGTGTGAGCCGAAATCAAGTCGAGCAAATATGGGTTGAAGTGCCGCTCAAACATTGATCCGCGTATTTACATATGTCAGATTTAAAAAGTAGCTATACATATAATGTACCAATTTTATACAATTGTTTAAAGGATATAGATTATGACGACGCGACGCGACGTGACGCAAATAAGCTTTCCCATTTCCATCAATAATAGAATACGTAGCTACATAAAATATTCCGTACTACCCTACGTCGTACTTCGTTAAACATATCAAATTTTATTTTGAGCCGTTTTTATGTTTATTACTAATTTATGATATACTCTAACGAATATTGATGACTGAAACGTGAGTTATCGTTTAGCGTTTTCTACAAAATACAAAATTTTATTCGACATTGTTGTTCGCGGTACCTCTCCGAATTTCCCTTTTTCTCTTCTATTTCGTAAACATGTACAATGAACATAATAATTTAATAAAACTCGTCTCTTAAGCTACTTCTATGTATTTTAATTTTTCCACCTCTCGTACAAATTTCAATGTAAATTAAATTTAGATTTCGTAAGTTTTTTGCAATTTATTGTAACCGACGAGACGGAAATGTTAATTTTCGTTTTAATGGCGTTCTAATTTGTTGTGACTTTATCTATAGTCTGTCCGACGAGAGATTGCAGCGTTAGGTGAAGTGGTTCGTCGGTTGCAGTGGCCGCCCGTTTTACACGGTGCAAAACTAAGTCATACGTCAAATTAACCGATGGTGTGACACGGACTTAATACATGTTCTAGATTCGAATCCACGCCTAACAGATCCATAACCTAAACCGTCGTTTAGGTTATGTCGTAGGCGAAATCTGTTTTGTTTTTTTTGCCAGTGTAAACTGCTCCGCGTACTGCCACGTCCGCTGCTGCAATTTCTCGCCAGACAGACTTTAGATTAACTAATTGGATTGCCAGTTTATTAAAGCGATGCCCACTTGTATTTAACAAGTGCCAATTGTAATTTCTCGTTCGCATAACGTTCAAACGATAAAATTGTTAAATTGAGCAAAACTGCGCAAACGGTAATTTAAAATTATTAAAACCTACACGAATACCTCTGTCGAATTTACCTAAACGCGTAATTTTAAAAATCACTTGTGTTTCGCAAATTTCTCGCTGTTGTTTGTTACGTTTTTAATTAATGCGGTTCGTTAATTTCAAAATTTCGTATCATTTAACTCGTCAGTGTATTACTGCAATACTATGATAATAATGTCGAAACGAAACGAATAACGTCGGCAGGTTCGATATGACCGCCTCATTATTTCAACAACGCATTGATCAATTCGTACCGATCACGATCAGTTGATTAATGATTTACGGACAAACAAACAAAAGTGTTGATGTGAATGTAATTAAATTAAATTTAAACGAGAACCCCCCTTTCGATAACTCTATTACGATAAATTTAATAAAACGGTAGGTACTCCATATATAGCTTATCCAAACCTATATGATGTTCACGTCATCAATACAAGGTTACTAGACGATGACGTTTCACACAGCGCTGTCACCTCGTACTTCGTATTTTGACAGTTCTAATAAATTGTAGTTTTTCTTTATGCCATTTAATATGTATGTAGATAGACAAATCATCTTTCCAAACTTTAAACCGAATTACAAATAAACAATCTAGTAACTTTTTGTTGATGACGTGGACATCGTATAGGTTTGGATAAACAATAACACTTTTTAATTTGTGAAATCGTTCGGAAAATCGTGCTACGAACCGATTTAATAACAGATAATCCCGTATAGGAGCACACGTAAAATGCATTGCATATTCAGAGGCAGGAGCATTATGCAGCTTCCGGTCAGTTATCAGGAATACCTAAAACATCAACGTGGATTACCTGCGAACGATAGTGAATGCCTCCACACGTAGATAATAATCGTTATTGCTCCCATGTGCATTATTTCATGAATATTTAATAACCGACTAATTGTTAAATTATCCCCCGGCTAGTCAATAGGGATTAATTAACTTTAAATATCTTTATGTGCACGGCTTTGCGGGACGGGACGTTCTTAATTTGAAATTATCACGGTCCATTAATTAATTACTTACTAAGCGAATTTTCAACTAATTTAGCGTTTTTTTTTTTCAATCAAACAAGTAAGTACCTACATATAATACGACATTTATGCAATTATTAAAAATCGTATTCTTTTCGCTTTCGAATTTTAACAGTTTTTTCTGTAGTATATCTATCTACTTAACAAAATAAGAGCATTGAATTAATCAATAAAAATTCAAGCTCGATTTGTATTCGATCAGATAATTTCACATAGTAGTACTATAACTCATCCAAACCTATATGATTTTCACGTCATCAATGAAAGGTTACTAGATGATGACGTTTCGCACAGTGCTGTCACCTCGTACCTCGTATTTTGACAGTTCTAATAAATTGTAGTTTTTCTTTATACCATTTAATATGAATGTATAGCTTATCCAAACCTATCGTTAACGTCATCAACAAAACGTTACTATGATTGTTTATTTGTAATTCGGTTTAAAATTTGGAAAGTGACATATTCTATAGATGATTTACTTGCGCACATATTAGATGGTATAAAAAAAGACTATAATTTATTAGAACTGTCAAAATACGAGGTACGAGGTGGCACCTCTGTGTGAAACGTCATCATCTAGTAACCTTGTATTGATGTCGTCAACATCATATAGGTTTGAATAAGCTATAGATAGGTAAATCATTTTTTCAAACTTTAAACCGAATTACAAATAAACAATCTAGTAACTTTTTGTTGATGTCGTGAACATAATAAAAGTTTGGATAAGCTATACATAATTAAATATTTAATAAAACTGTTTGTCATTGAGATTAGGTTAAAAACAATAAATTCTAGGTTGGTAACAAACAAAATTCTTCAGCAACAACTGTTGAGTGTCAACGACAACGAAGTAACCCTCGGTTCATATGGCGTGGAAAGTCGACCGGATAGTTCGGGAACCGGTTAAACGAGGGAATTTTGTTATACTACACAACACTATAGCAAATAACACACGCATTACGTTTCAAGGTCGTTACCTTGCTTTTTATTGACTGTTCATTTTTACTATTATAAGGGTAAATTTATTGCTTAGGTCTAAACCTTTTTTTTTAACAAAACATAACACAAAACAAAAAAATTACTTAAATACATAATAATACATTGTGTTTGTCGTTCCTTCATTTCTATTTTAATTAAAATAATCTTGACGCTAAGACTGTCCGGTTAATCTGAGGAACGAATAATCGAAGGTTTACTACTGTAGTATCAAATTTTATTAAGATTTTCTAAAGGCTGTCTTTCAAATCTATTTCTTTTAATTTACAATAGGTAAAATGAAACGTAATGTATCGCGTCGAATTTGTGAAAGTATTTGAGATTACAGTTCCCCATATTACTGAAATAAAAGAAGCCGCGACGAATAAGTTATTTTAAGGCACGCTTGACACATAACTAGGGTACACAATTTTAACTAGGGTAGAACTCGTCAAATTTCGTAAAAAATTTTGTTTATTCCAAGGTTTTCTAGACGTGGCACATTTAAAAAACACAAACTACTCATTCCGCATTCCTCCAAATGGCTGCTTCATTTCAGGTCCATTTCCCTGGAGTGCGACTTTTGCAAAACAAAACAAAAATTATGCCATCATTTTGTACAAGTTTTGTACAGCCTTTGGTTTTTTTGTACCCTTCCAAATAGTCAGTTATCGCAGATTGAAATTTCGCACTCCAGGAAAATGCTGGAGTGCAAAAATTAAAAATGTCGTTTTTTTATTGTAATAATAAGAACTCATTTTGTACAGTTTTGTACAACCTTTAAAAAATTTATAATGACCGCCAAAGTACGCACTCGCGTAGCATTTTACAATGCTCAAAATGTATCGCCTTAAAAAACATTTTAAGAAGATAAATGTCCTTGTTTTTATATAAAAAGTGACTTATATTTTGTATTTGTTTAAATAATGTTAAACAAATATTATTCCTTCCAGATTTATGGTTTCTTGAATTGTTGATAAAATTAACAGATGAAATTTATATGTAATAAATAAATTGAAATTCAAATAGCATATATTTATTAGGATTTCAAAGAACAGGTATAAAAATACACTTTTTAAATATGATATATAAAAATATTGCGTAAAAAAAATATAAATATATATACTGTTATAATATTGTGAATTAGTACACTACGCAATACTTTTATATATCATATTTAAAAAATATATTTTTATACCTGTTCTTTGAAATTCCAATAAATATATGCTAATTTTCGAAGAAAGTGGCGCTTGCGATGTTCTGCCAAAACGTCATAGATTGCAAGTTGTGAGATTCCCGAAATAGCATGACAAATTCCTTGAGTGGAAGCACGCAGCCCACGCGTTGATTCTCTTATTCTCTCTCTTTAACCAGTGGGTGACATTCTTTTAGGCTATTTAGGTCTAACACATTAAAATCTCCGGACTTGCGATGAGAACTTTCCGAATTTGTATTTGAATTCGATATAACATTTTTACAGCACAAATGATTGGACAATCTAAACATCATCTTTCAAAAGCATTTTGTAGTAATTTTAGTCTTAGGGGGGGATCATTTTGAACCACTTTCTCCTACTCTTTCAGTAGAAACTTACATAAAAACAACCTTGGAACTGATGATAGACCAGGTCGTGACTGTTAAGATTATTACAATTTGACTTTAGTAAAAATCACTTGGGTTTTTAACTCGATTTTAACAACTAAACTAAATGCGCCAATTTTGAATAGTATACTTTTTCCGCAACTCAACTACTGGAAGATCATATCGAGGTTGTCACCAAACCTTGTTCTACGATAATTTGTACCGCGGATTATGCATGCGAACCGATACTTGCACGAAAGTTTGTGACCCAAATAATTCGTCACTTCTGTCGCTCAATAGTTTTGTTAATTTACAGCGTATTCACCTGTGTGGTCTATATTTAAAACGTAATTATCCTAATTACAACTTAAAAAATCCGACCGCGCGCAAGCCTCGGTATCGAATTTTCACGAAGCATGTCATAAAACTCCTTTTTTTTTTAATTTTTCTCGAAAGAAATACATTTTTTGAAAAATAATATTTACGAGAGTAATTTATAAGAATTTACAAAAAATTAGCACTTTTTTTCGATTATTTTGAAAACGGTGCATTCTATCGAAAATTATAAAGAGACATAATCGGTAGAGAATTTTATGCCGATTCCAAAACATATTTCACATTACCGATCCAATGATTAATAACGGAGATTAGAATTTTTTTAATTTTTAAACGGTCGCCATTTTGAAACGGGTCGGTCGATTTGGCTGGTTAACGAACTCGTCCTTCGTTTTCGTAAAGACAATACGCTGTCTAAATTTCAACCTCCAAAGATCAAAATTGCGATCGAAATCGTATCCACAAGAAATTGATTATATAGATATGACCGACTCAAAATGAATGACCTATATTTTCTCCCGTGGGTTCCTCGGTCCCGTCATCAGACGGGCTGTAATAGCTCTATTTAGTTTAAAATTATTTGGATAATCACTATCTACCGCACAGTTATAAATTTACTCTATTTTTAATTTAAAAACTATTCGTGTGCCCCTCATCATTGAAAATTTACCTATTACAAACCATAAACCAGATAAAAGTGTAATCGCATTTTTATGCGACCGATAAAATACAAAGCGTGCGATGTATTACAACCTGGGACAAACTAATCTACATATAAGATTGAAAAGAAGGCTACCGCAAAACCTGTTGCAAAACACGGACGATGAAATAGACTAATACAAAGCGACTAATAAAACGTGTGCACCACCTACTTTCATGCCTTATCAGAGTGCGAACAAAGAACTGAACGTTTTTAAAATAAAAACGGATTTTCTTAGTATCCATGTAATAAACTCGAATGCTTTTTTATACAGAATCCTGGCAAAACCGTTTCAGATATTTTGCGTTCTTGGTACAGAACGGTAGTGCTTGTTCCAGTAGTTCGAATTTTACATTACGGCGTCATATTAATCGCGTGTGCGAGGAGTGCTCGTTCGGTTTATAAGGCCTTTTTGCGTATAAGTGCGCGAGTGTTGTGTTATGTTATGTTCTCTAAAAGGATCACAAACAAAAAGCATTAATACAACGAGGAAAAGTAGAATCTTTCTTTGTCGTCTAACTCTCCATGTATTTATAGAGTGTAAATACATGAACCTTTAAGCTCTAACTCAAATTCTCTGAAAATCAAGTTTGGTTAGGCTCTTGGATAGGGACTCGCTTAGGATCTTGGTTAGGGTACCCCTCAGACATTCGACGGTCCAATTTCGTCAACGAAATTTTATTTTACGCGCGCTTTCGCGATCACAGTGGTTAGTGAAATCTAGTGAAATATGAAGGGTATAAGTACGCAATAATGCAAGTTCGTAGTCAACGAAATAATCTGCGCTGAAAATTGGCGATAGAGGGAAAACAAGAAAAAGGTAAGAAATAGAAATAAAAATTTAGAAGTTTCTAATTTTTTCTTATAGTCTGTTACAGACAAGTGGCAGTCCCAGCGGCAGCAGTATTAGTCTGCATTAAGTGTTAGTGTAAGTGTTAAAAAAATATAGCTCAGGATTTTAATTTTTTAAATGCTTTTTGTTTTTTTTTTTAATTTCTCTTAATTTTCAATGCATTCGTTTACGGATAAAAAACGAAATTCAAAGTTTTGATTGTCGCAACAATTTTTAAACAATTTAGGCTAACAAGGAGACAAAATTTGATCGATTAAGTTTTTATTTTGCCAACTCTTTACTTAAAAAATATTCTAATAATTCCAATTTCTTCGTGGCATTCTTTTAATTCTCCTTGTTCTAAATTTCTTCCTTTTTTTACTAACTATAATTATACTTTAATACAATTGTAGTTATTTTACTAATAAAGTGAAAATAAGGCAACGTGTGGGGGTAAAGATACGGCTCGGTTAGTTTCTTAATTACGATACGAGCGAATGTGGTAAAACATTTTTTTTTTAACAATTAATTAGGTATCTATTCAATTTTCGTTCGGAATATCGCATTAATTTATTACGTTTATTATGGAAATTGTTTCGTAAGTTTCGTATATGGAATCTAACCAAATTTGACACATTTCCTTTTTAATTAAATCGCAAAAAGACTCCTACGAACCAGCTATTGATAATTAAAGTTGGGTTTACAACGGCTGCCACTAACATGTGTGGAACTAATGCATTATAATTAAGTTAAACGTGGTTTACAGATCGTGAGATTGCCCCCCCGTTCAACGTCCCCCCACGATCAGGGCTACGAGCGACGGCAAAAATAGGTTCAACAAAACGTTCATCGAGGTGTCGCGACTATCGAGATGTGTCGTGTAAATAAATACACGTTTCCGGCGTAGTTACTATCGCGAATAGAAATTCGTTTTCTATCTCGAGTAGTTTTAGACATTTCGAGGATTTAGGCACGTTGAATTTGAAAACGTTTTTTACTCCCGACAATTCGGTAGCGAATCGAAATTAATAATTTAGAAGTCTCGATAAAAAAAAATACATTTAAAAAATGGAATTGACACATCTATAATGCGAAATTGAACAACGAAAAGACCTTAAAATTATTTTCGGGCGGCGCGGCGTCAATTTTAACCTTAATATTCTGTAAAGCGGAAAAAACGGAGAATGTTTAAAATGGAAAGGCGTCCCGACCTCGAAATACAGTCGGAAATTGTAATCTTAAAAGTTTTCGATATAAATAAGATTTTCCTTTACAACTCGGGAAAAAAGTATTAATTTTGTACTTATACTTAGTTTTAATTCGAGAGGAACTGGAAAATAAAAAATGACGTCTAAAGTACGGGTCGCGCATAAATTCAGTTGGGAACGAAACTTTTGTCGGCAACAACTTCAAAAGTATTATATTTATACGATGTATATTGTGTGTCGGTCTCAATTTACTTTCTTAACTGAAAAATCAACAAAATAAGGGGGAACAAACACTAGCGCGACATTATCGACGTCGTATTATACACCTAAACTACAAAGTTAAAGGCATTGATAACTTATTTCACCTATTTATATTTTTTCGTAATATTAAAGTAGAATTTATTTTAAGGAATTTTGATTTTTGTCCGATTTTTTTAAGATGTATATTGACGTGTTTAAAATGAGCAAAATTGACGTCATAACCGCCTAACGAGTTCACATAACACAATTAATTGTTTTCGGCATATTGTTGAAACAGTTCGTACATACGCCATAATGTAAAAAACAAAAAAAAACGCGCAAACGATGCTCGCACCACAACGATAATTCGCGAGTTAGGCAGTCGTGACGTCACACACGTCTACTTCCAAGCTAAATAACACGTTAACGGCGACAGATACGATAATTTCGTTTTCGGTTTCTTGTCGATGACACTCGAAACAATTGAATAGGCGAAAATAATTTTTCAAGTTGGCCTTTAAGCAATTAACACAACTATCCGCCGAATCTGCAGCGAAGTAAAGGCAAATTAAGTTGCTCGACGTAACGAAATGAGCATTAACACAACCTCATTTGCAGCCAGCTTCCAAAATTCGATTTACGCGTTTCACCTCCTTCATCTCCCGCGCGAAAACAAGGAAAGATACAAAACCACTAACGGCCGAGATGATTACATGTTTTAATAATTTTATTACTAAACGTACGTAATTACTGCATGATTAAGTAAATGTCGGCTCGATCCATTTTTCATTGCGGCAACGAATTACGGCCGAAACAAATCCCCGCAGGGAAATAAATAATTCACGCATCTGACAAAATTACTTCAAGTGCCCGCGAAGCCGAAAAGTCGAGCGGTTTAAATTTTAAAATGGGAGAAAGTCGCTTTCGAAGACAAACAAGCAAAACGTTCATTTTAGTAGTTGTTGCAGTCCAAGTTTCCGGGCAGTTATTCCGGGTAAGCTACAAGAAATATAATTATTGTGTATTGTTAACACTTAGTTTTGGCTCCCGCTTTGATGTTCGTTCTCTAAATACTTCTCCAAATTACATTCTGGCTGAACCTCATTGGAATTCTCACGCATAAGTTATTGTTAATGTTGTTGTTTGTCGAAAACTCGAATTTATTCAAATTTTCTAATTGTGATTAGTAAACTGATTGTGAGTAGATAGGTAATAATCGATTATTTTCGAAATTGAGATAATTTTACGAAACAAGCTTTGTTTTTTTTTTATAAAAGTATTTAACAGGGTAGATAGATAATTAAAATTTAAAATAAAACACAGTACTTACTGATTGTTGTCCGTCTCTCTCTTCGCTTGACGTCATCAAGAGACTGGAATCAGTCGCGAACACCTAACGACGGGCAGATTTCGCGAATACGTTTCTTTTATGATACTAAGAAAGGATTTTCCAAATTCCGCTCCTAAGGGGATGTAAGGGGGAAAGTGTGCTTTTAAAAAATTCGATCACTTTGTCCACATTACCATTAAAATATAAAATTTGGAGGAATACATTCCTTCGAATATTGCGAATTTAACGTTTAATAAATCGTAATATCGAAAACTTGACAATATTGTGTAAACGATGTACTTTTTATAATTGTTTGATATTTTGTAATAAAAGTTTGTTGGTCTAACACGATAAGTTTTTGCCAATTTCCTTAATATCTATCGGAAACCTATTTTTACCTTGTTATTAATGACGCGAAGACTATAAAACGTCTACAGAAATTACCTAAAGTTGTGGAATTATTAAAGGAAAGTTGCATTTTTTTATATCAACTCCTAGATAAAACGATGCAGATTCTATGAATGTAAAAATATGTTACAAATTTCTGATAGATTTAAAGAAAATAGGTGAAAACTTATCTTTTATAACTTACTTACAAGTACAAGTGCATCGTTTACAATGTCAAGAAACTTTTCAAAGTCGTTACCAACGATACAAAAACGATTTATAAGTATTAATTTTCGAACGGCAAAGTACATTATAATATTACATAAAACCGTATTTGATAGTTATTTACTTAATCAATTTTGTTATATAAGTATCTAATCAAGGTATATCTATTATAGGTAATTTTTTTAACTGCTTTAAAAAAAAACGAATCATGTTTTAAATTATGAATAAAACCCACTGTAATAAACACACGGATAAAATAACCTGATTGGGAGTTTTTTTTACGAAGATGTATTTTCGAAGTTTTTTGAACCGCATTACATAAAATTATTATGGAATTGCGTTACATCAATTACATTTGATACATTTTGCTGAATTTGATACGATCCAGATGAAAACGTTGAAGAATTAGGTACGAATTTTATTCACGCGGTAACGTCACGCGCCAACTGGTTTACAATCGGTACGCCAAGTGGCTTTACCTTTATCAGTTATAGCATCCACGGTACTTACCTATGTATATTTTTTATTTGATAGGTATTACATTATAGAGCTGTAATAGAATTCCAATAAAATAATGTTTCCGATTTACTGACACTCTCTAATTGCTTGTCGATAGGTTCTTTTTACGACCCCTTAAAATGGCGCTATAAAATTCAAGAGATTCTTATCATATATCGATTTTAAACCCCTCTTCTCGAGGCAATACGTGTCCTTGCAGCTTTTACGATATCGTTACATTAGTAACGTTTTCAATTTCTTAATTCAGCTGAACTTATGGCAATGTGCTACATTTATAATTAGTGTTGCGATAGAGATAATCGAAAAAAATGAACACGACACGAAAGAACTTTTCAAAGAGCGCGCATTTAATTATCACAAAAAAAAAACAGAAACGTTTCGAAAATGAATAAGAAAAGTATACACAGTTGGTTAAGTAGTTATGTGCAACAAACGCCATTTTCGGGTGCAACCTTCGGGAATTCCCATAAAATAATTCGGTTTTTTCCCCCGTAATTGACGAAAGGTGCTTGTGGTACGTGCAGCACCTGCTCTTTGTTATTTATGTATGATTATTTAATCTGTAATTCATTTTAAAACAGGTCTATCGCCAATTCCAAGGTTATCCATTATTAAAATACAAAAAATTACAAAAATATTTAGGGTTTTTTACATTCTGTTTGTTGCGTAATACTCTCGAAGAGTTTTATTACAAAACGTACCTACCTTGCTACATAATTTTTAAATCATGGGTAATGGCTTTTTACAATAATTATTTGCCATGTTTCAAATTTAGATCGCGCCCACTTATCATCGTCCCATTTTGACCAGTGGTGGTGCAGCAAAAAAATGTACTGCACTTCACGTGCCAGTTATTTTAAAAATTAGCCAATTTGGTCTAATTTTAAAACGGTGTAAAACAACGACCAGAAGCGCCGATTTTAGTGATATTCGCAAAAAAATTGCCAGAACCTCGAAACCCAAGGGATTTTTATTCAAATTGCTATATTCTGGACAATCGTGACCAGTTCCAAGGTTGTTCGCTATTTACGGGACATCTTGTATAAAAGATGATCATGCAATTTTATCTTGTTAAGTAGATAATTATAATTAAAGCTATTCTGATTGTTCAAAAATTACGTTTTCTGATGACCACTATCAAATCAAACGTTACCTACCGAAAATTGACCGCCTTTAAACGAACTCGTCCAATCGTAAACGTTGTTGTTGCCCGTGCGCAATCGTTGCGCACGCTACTTAACCGATCAAAGACTTTTAGCCTGTTGTATAAGATGTTTTATTATTAAACAGAGGTCGTTTTTGAAACGCCAAACGTCAAATGTCAAAATTCGCGCTTAAAACGATTGGGAAAAAACGTTCGTGACGTCTTCGCGGCCGTTTCGGTCTTCGAAACTCTCCCCCGAAACCGCACAAATTAATTTCGACAATCGTATTGTAGACTGACGGCGATGTCGGGCGTGTTAAAATTTTAAAATCGCGACAGAACCGCTCGGCGTGTTTAAAGCTGAATTTCCGCATAGCCTATCGTGTTGCCGCCGCGGTGAGGCGCCTCGAGTCGGTACGTTGCTTAGCACGTCGCCTGCTGGTTGTGTGCGTACATCTCTGTGGGCGACTTTAACCGCCGCGTCGTAACACGATCGTGACACGACAGGCCGTGCGACTTAAACTGCGAAACATCTGCCTTTCGTCATTTTCACACAATATACTATTACTAAATTACTACATAGTTCAATTTATAAAATACATTTTGCGTAATTAAATAGGTAGAACTCGCGCGAGCTACATTAATTTTTTTAAATTTTGTTGTCAGTATATTAGAACGATAAATCGCTTACGATAACGTGACGTATACGTGTGTACTTACGTACATGGCATGTTTTTTTTTAATTAATAACAAGTAAATTGAATTAAACGTTTAATTATAACCATCAGCTTGATTAGTACACAAATATATTGCATTAGCGTCCAAAATTTTATGCTTTTTTTTTGTAATAAACTACTACAAACCAATCAAGTTGATTAAAACGGATTGTAGATAGGTAACTACATAAATTTCAAGGATGAAACTAAAATCTGACGTGGAAGTTTAAACAGGTGCGATTCGAGTAATGCAATTTATCTTCCCGGGTAGGATAACATGTGATGCAGAATAAATAAGACACTGACGGATGATATAGCTTACCATAATCGGTCCAAACGGTTAGTGTATGGATGGAGACTTCTTGGTCGCAACGCGAAAATTTCAATTTGTCATAACACGACGCGATAAGTCACTTTGTTTGCGTCGCATCCCTTTTTTGACCTTTTGGTAGGTATTATTGGCGTTGCTGAATGTTAAACAACTTGTTATTGTTTCGGAATTAAATTGAAATGAAGCGTTTTACGTAAATGGTCCCCTATAGTCCTATTTATCCCCAATAGAGTTCCCTACAATTGTATGTAGGTATTGTATTACAAAGCAGCATCAGCGAAGCATATAAAGAGAGTTTCCCTTTGATGTGTTATTTGTATTACCTACTCAACGTAGGTGCATCTAATATTTAGTAATTACTTTATGTAACATTGTTAATTAATAGAACTAAATTTAACACAAATTAAAGACAACGTCTTTCTTAACGTTTTTGGGCAACAAAGGAGAAATAAATTACTTCCACTTTAACTTATAAAATGACGCGTCAAAATAAAAAATTGCGACAGTAGTTCGCACTATTTAAAAATATTACGCTATAAATCGTGCCCGTTTTCCACATAAAACATACTAGAAAATGCCAATATTTAAAATTGCGCTCAAAATATATATCTACGCGAAACGTTGCGATTTATTACCTATTGTTTTTTGAAAACAACCGAATTGCAATATCGAAACAAAATATTTACGGAGCTTTAAATGCACGTGTGTACGCCAGACGTTTTTAATTAAAATTGATCGGTTATTATTGTAATTGTAAATTGGAAACAAATCGTCCGTAGAACTATTTTCCCCGTTATTACGCGCAAACACGTTCGTTTCCAAAGAAAAGTGTTCGTCGGCGCAAAACAAAACTGAAGCAACAGTTTACCCGTTAGATGCGAAAGTTAGGCTATAAAATTATACAGGGTCTTCTTAAACGAGCTTATTCAGTTATTTGATGTGCGCATGTATACAGGTGTATTGATTCTATGGGCCAAAAGATATACACGCTTAAAATATAGCAAACGACGCATAACAATGTCTTTATCTCTTTCTAGTGTGCCCGCGAATCACATTTATTTTACGATAAACTAAAACACGGCATTCGCTTTGATACCTTAGTGCGATTCGGCATTCTCAAATAGCGGCCTCCAAAAAGTAAATATGCCCTATATTAGCAATTTAAGCGGCACGAATAAATATTAATTTTAGGCAGCGCACGAACATCTCTCCCGCGTAATTATTCCGAAATTGTCGAAATCATTAGGGTCTCGAATTTCTTAAATACCGCAATGTTTCGCGAAACATTGAAATTAATTTCGTTAATTTACGGCTTAAAAGCGAAAACCGATTATTTTTTTTTAAATTAGTCGAGCAATTCGTTTTCCGGAGAGTTTCCGAGAAAAATTATTATTACAGACGATGCGGTATTTATTTCGATCTGTTTAATCGGTAAAATTCTAGGAGCGAATTATCCGTTAACGTCTACGTTTAATAAAGGATTCGTCCTTGCATTTAAATGCGGCCGTGATCGTTAAAAGTATCGGTTTATTGAATTCTACAACGTTTGGGGGCTAAATATTGGGTTATTAAAGTAATTGCGTAGTAATGTTTTTAATTAAGTCGAATTCGACTGTAATACCAGTGTCTTTGGGGGGGGGGGGGGAATAATGCGAGTAGGAAACAATTTCCATAATCGTTTCGACTATTGTCGATAAAATAAACTCGAAAAATTCGTTTTAAAATATCATGCCTTAACCCTCTAATATCTAATGTTCTATAGTGAATTGGTTAGGAGGGATTGCAAATATTGTGAGTACACTGGTTCCCAGTAGGTACGTTAACTTGGCTGCCCCCCCCCACTTAAAATTTTCAGAAAAGGAGTTTTGCGCTAAACGCACAATAGATAGCGCCCAAAAATTAGAGCTAGCGTCATAACGGTTACGCCGTAAAACGGTATTATAGTTGGGGGGGGGGGAAGTTAACGCTACCCCCCTCCCCATTGCGAATTTGAAACGTTTAAAGGGCGTATAAGATAGCATAGACCTAGCGCTATTTTGGTTCTGAAGTTATTGTATGTCAAAGGTGGGGTGGGGGGCAAGTTAACGGTTTTAAGTACTTTTAAGTTTCTAGTTTTTTTTGTCGTTTATTGTCGGCCATACCTAGCGCCACTTTCAGTTTCACTGGCGCCACCACTGAAACTGAAACATTTCGAAAAACATTTGAAGCGGCCAAATTAACGCTAGCCCCCCCCCCCCCATTGCGCCTCCAATTTTAAATATTTAAAGAGCGCGTTAAGTAGTATCACAGGCGGCACACTGACATCATAATGTCGTCAATTATTGGTAATTATTCGTCGGCGACGTCGTGGATCCAATAAGTGACGTACGCACGACGACACTTTCACGACGAACATTTGACGTCATTAAAGAACGTCGTTGAGACGTCTTTGTTTGGTCATTCTAAAGTCCTTAATTCTTCCTGGAAAAGTGAAGATAAAGACGTTTTGAAGCGTTAATTTAAAACGTAAATTGCTCGTAATTTTTTCTAACATGTTTATGTTTTAAACCAAAATTTTAACTAAAAAATATATCAATCTATTTTGGAATTATGCTACATCGCGTCTATGCGATTAATAGTAATAGTTGTATACGTTATAAACACGCTAGTATACAACTAAACTAGTAAGGAAACTCGCATTCGGTTATTTATTCTAATTGTGTACGTCAATGGGTAGAACTAGTTCCTTTAATGTGTCACGCCACTGTGCATACTGATCGCGCTTTAGTTTACCGTCAGCAGTTTTATTAGGTTAGTGGTTTTACTTTGCAGTGAGTTCTACGTTATAAATTTGTAAATTGTAAATTTTGATATAATTTCTTAACGGTAAGTGAAAAATTAATCAGCCTTTCGCCACCTAAAGTTAAAACGAATAATTTTAAATATTTAAACAACTGGAAGAAATCTTTTTTACAATAATTTTACAAATCATGGCTTAACAATAAACAGACAAACTGTACTTATTTCTATAGGTTTCAACCTTTAGGTGATTAGGTTATCTTTGTGGCGTGAGTGACCCCCATTTTATTATTAATTTATTTAGATGTCTTTTGTTAGTGTGAAATTTTATATTGTGCGACTCATACAACCAGAAAGCTTTTATCTAAAATAGTTTTTTCTATTGTGCTTAGTTTAGGTTCTATCATATGATCCCAGAACTCGTGGGCACACTGTATATCTTATATTATATTTACCGCTTACATCTTATCTTAAACATATTATTATATTACTCTTATATAATAATAATAACGATATTTGGTTATTAAGTATCCAAATAATTTTGTGTTCCTTCTTTGATATATTAACATACTTTGTTTAATTTCTTAGATTTAGGTTCTTTGTTTGTACCTTAATTTTTGTAATAAAATAATAATTATATTGAATGTATTTGTATTTTTTTCACCTTTAGATGCGTCATTAATGCCTTAGGATTACGTTGATAGGACGTCAAATCGACGTCCCATTTAAAGAAATTAGGCGTCAATTAGACGTCTCAAGTAACG
The DNA here is from genome assembly GCA_036326145.1 of Rhagophthalmus giganteus. Taxonomy (NCBI): domain Eukaryota; kingdom Metazoa; phylum Arthropoda; class Insecta; order Coleoptera; family Rhagophthalmidae; genus Rhagophthalmus; species Rhagophthalmus giganteus. Next base: position 10,626,190 of record JARFJA010000036.1, on the reverse strand, counting down.
TACTAGATTGGTCATAATTGGACGTCGTTGGGCTGTGACATTAACCCGTCATATTGACGTCATATATACGTCATTTACGACGGTCTCCATTGGGCCCCAAACGGCCAATAATTGACGACATTATAACGACAGCGTGCCGCCTGGGATAGACCTAGCGCTCTTTAGCGCCACTTCGCAAAAAGTTAGCACCAAATTAGTTTAGTAATTATTCGCATTTCAATTGGGCGGGGGTGGGGGGCAAATTAACGAAAAATTTCATGTTCGATTTTCTTGATTTTTTTACGGATTATTATTGTTGACACCTAGCACCCGCAAGCGTCAATTTCTATTTTGATAGCGCTGTTACAATTACCGAAACAATCAAATATTTGCAATAAGAGCTATTTTTTACTTTAAGAAGTAGCTTTTTTTAGTTCTCTGTGCCTATTTTATTGACATTCAATCCTAAATAAATATATGTCTATGTAAGTTAATTGGAAAATCAGCTTTTTTACAAAACGTCGCCTTATTGTCGAAAAAACGTGTGTATGTGCCCTTTAAACGTTTCAAATTCGCAATGGGAGGTTGGGCAGCGTTAACTTGCCCCCCCCCCCAATAATAATACTGTTTTGCGGCGTAGCCGTTATGGCGCTAGCTATTGTGCATTTAGCGCAAAACGCATCTTATTAAAATTTTAAGTGGGGGGGGGGTAAGTTAACGTACCTGTTCCCAGTGGGGGAACATTATGCTTTCGAATAACACCGACGAACGTTAGCAGTTGCACATATACCCTTTTAACTCGTCAAAAAAATTCATCCAACGGGGAGGATTAAGATAAGATGCTAAACTTATACGAGATGCGTTAGGAAAGTAATCTCAATTAAGTTATTAAAAGGGGAGCGTGGTGGCCTAGAGAGCCGGCCGCTCGACTGGCCTTCTAGCGCACTAACGGCTGCAGGTTCGAATCCCGCTACCACTTGTGAAAACTTCAAACCAAACAATTGACTGGCTAATTGGCTAGACCGACGTCATTAGCACATACAAAAAAAATTATTAAAAACGAAAACGACAATTAAAATGACCTGGTTGAAATTTATAGTCAAAATTATGCCAATCGATTGACGACAAAAAAAATCATACCTTTTGTTTTGAACCCCAGGCAAAGAAAAATTCATGCGCCCCTTATCAATACGTTCTTACGGGACACATGCATTCGGCCTATTCAACCTGTTCAGCGATTCACGTCATCAATAAAAAATTACGAGATGACGACGTTTCACGCAGTGCCGTTTCACCTCGTTCTTCGCATTTTTACAGTTGTAATAAATTGTAGTCTTTCTTTATACCTTTCAATTTCACCATTTAAATTTTAAGCTGAATTACAAATAAACAATCTAGCGACTTTTTACTGACGACGTGTCGCCGGGCCGCTTGAATAAAGTATAGCCAAATAGTATAAACAAATTTAATATAAAAAAATTACCAAAACAATATTTATATTGCACAAAAAAAGAAAAAACGTCTTTTCAATAATATTCATTAACTCGTATTTTTTTTGAGATATAATTATTGTAAAATAATAGAAAATCAACGATTAAAAAAAATAAATAGATGCGAGATTCGAACCGAGTTTATTTCATATACAACTGATTAGCTGTTACACTGTCAGCTGGCCACGACCCGGTTATTAATTTGTTTTTATAATTATTTTTATATTAAAATATTTGAGATTGAACGTGATCCGTGGAGATTTTATTATGTTATTTTATAGCCTTACGCATATGTGTCATCCAATTGAAATTAGTTAACAATTTAGTATCTAGTGTCTTAACTAGACTAATTTGACCAAATCCGACTGCTCAACTGTTGTTTGTTATTTGATTTGTACTTTGTATTTATAAGGTAATAATCATTAGAAGTGTAAAATAAAAATAAAAATATGTTATTCAATATTGTAGAAGATTTAAATGAATTTTGACAGATAGAAATTAATTTGACAACGAACGAACGGCGGTCGCGTAATTGTAAAACCGGCGTTGAGGTCGTGATTCGTGAGTCATATGTGCACAAAGTTCGTATTTTAACATTGAGCACCTATATGGGGAAATGCAATTTTAATAATCGCCTAAAAAAGATACTGGTATCCTAGTTAAGTCAACATACATACACACAACATCATCTTCGTCTGATTGTGAGTCGTGCTCGCTTACAGGTTCAAATTTTTCTGTTAATTCGGCGTCGCTGCTTTGGTCTTCTTCCAGAATTATATTTTCAACTCGTAATGGTGTTTGGTCTCCCCTGTACTATCACAATGGTTTCAGATTATTACCTTCTACATACCAGCCACACTCTTCTCGAGGTACAAAAATACAGTACGGATTAGTACCATTTTTCCACATAGAATGCGCAAAATTTTTAGCGCTAATGGCCGTCAGCGTTCTCGATATTCGACTTTTAAAATCATCACTTTACTATAACACTCGAGACGATAACCACTAGTTTTTTTTTATTTTGACCTCAGTTAAATGCTATTATACAGGGTGTTAGTGAATTAATATCGCGGGAAAAACTACGGATAGGTAAGATTAAAACGAACAAAAAACATAAATAAATTTTTTTTCTAAAATCAATAATTTTCGGGTTATTGCTATTATTAATTTGATAATCGTCTTACTCGGGTATATTCTCTTTAAAGATTTTTAAGGCGGTACATCCCAAATAAAAAGATTGATGTTTTCATGAAATAAATTACGTTTTCCATAGATTACAATGTTCTGATTCACAGAAAAATACTTAAAAAAATCTATCATTTCCATAACACCTTTAAAAACCTTAATGAATGTGTAAAAAGTACAATTTTACTGCAATCATAACTCAAAACTGGGGTAACCAAAGTTTGCAAATTAATAACTAGTGGGTAACGTAACATTCCCTCTACCGCACAACGTGCTCTTTTGCTTAATAAATACTTATTTTAATTAAATAATTGCTTCGCAATTTTTTAAAATTTCAATGTGTGTTTTTAACGATCATTTGAATAAATTGGAGAAATTTTAGCACGTCTTGCCGTAAAGAATCACTTCTGATGATCATTTTCGTTTTACATCAATTTTTATAAATAATCAAAAGCAGGTTGTTGGAAGTTTTAATTTTTGGTTTAAATGTTGACGCAATATCGGACAATGGTTGTGGGTCGTCCCACAACTATTGTTAAATACTGGGTAATATGACTAGACCTCCCTATTTTCATTGTAAAGGTCATAAATTTTACAACCTAAAAATCTAACGCGAGCATTGGTCACTTAACAGCATAAATCAAGCGAAACGTTCTCCTTTTAAGTCCTTTAAGTCAATATTGTGAATTTATACATAATTTATTGTAACATCAATAAACGGTTAGTATATAACATTTTACATACATTTTAGAAACGGAATCCTGATTAACAAAATATTAATCACGATTAGCTATCTCATTACATCGTATATTGTACCAATAAAATGTCTTAAATTTGAGAAAATTAACAATGAGGAATTCGCAAGATCACTTGAATACATCAATTTTGTTCTTTTTCTTGCTATTTTGTAACTAAGTTTTTGACGACTATTTTGCAATTGAAGTTCTTACGATTTGCCTTTTTTGTATATGGCACTTTTGACATCATTATTTAATAAATGGTCTTTATTTACATGTACATATTTATAAAACTTTGGCGGTGTAATAAAATAATAATTATATTGAATGTATTTGTATTTTTTCACCTTTAGATGCGTCATTAATGCCTTAGGATTACGTTGATAGGACGTCAAATCGACGTCCCATTTAAAGAAATTAGGCGTCAATTAGACGTCTCAAGTAACGTACTAGATTGGTCATAATTGGACGTCGTTGGGCTGTGACATTAACCCGTCATATTGACGTCATATATACGTCATTTACGACGGTCTCCATTGGGCCCCAAACGGCCAATAATTGACGACATTATAACGACAGCGTGCCGCCTGGGATAGACCTAGCGCTCTTTAGCGCCACTTCGCAAAAAGTTAGCACCAAATTAGTTTAGTAATTATTCGCATTTCAATTGGGCGGGGGTGGGGGGCAAATTAACGAAAAATTTCATGTTCGATTTTCTTGATTTTTTTACGGATTATTATTGTTGACACCTAGCACCCGCAAGCGTCAATTTCTATTTTGATAGCGCTGTTACAATTACCGAAACAATCAAATATTTGCAATAAGAGCTATTTTTTACTTTAAGAAGTAGCTTTTTTTAGTTCTCTGTGCCTATTTTATTGACATTCAATCCTAAATAAATATATGTCTATGTAAGTTAATTGGAAAATCAGCTTTTTTACAAAACGTCGCCTTATTGTCGAAAAAACGTGTGTATGTGCCCTTTAAACGTTTCAAATTCGCAATGGGAGGTTGGGCAGCGTTAACTTGCCCCAATAATAATACTGTTTTGCGGCGTAGCCGTTATGGCGCTAGCTATTGTGCATTTAGCGCAAAACGCATCTTATTAAAATTTTAAGTGGGGGGGGGGTAAGTTAACGTACCTGTTCCCAGTGGGGGAACATTATGCTTTCGAATAACACCGACGAACGTTAGCAGTTGCACATATACCCTTTTAACTCGTCAAAAAAATTCATCCAACGGGGAGGATTAAGATAAGATGCTAAACTTATACGAGATGCGTTAGGAAAGTAATCTCAATTAAGTTATTAAAAGGGGAGCGTGGTGGCCTAGAGAGCCGGCCGCTCGACTGGCCTTCTAGCGCACTAACGGCTGCAGGTTCGAATCCCGCTACCACTTGTGAAAACTTCAAACCAAACAATTGACTGGCTAATTGGCTAGACCGACGTCATTAGCACATACAAAAAAAATTATTAAAAACGAAAACGACAATTAAAATGACCTGGTTGAAATTTATAGTCAAAATTATGCCAATCGATTGACGACAAAAAAAATCATACCTTTTGTTTTGAACCCCAGGCAAAGAAAAATTCATGCGCCCCTTATCAATACGTTCTTACGGGACACATGCATTCGGCCTATTCAACCTGTTCAGCGATTCACGTCATCAATAAAAAATTACGAGATGACGACGTTTCACGCAGTGCCGTTTCACCTCGTTCTTCGCATTTTTACAGTTGTAATAAATTGTAGTCTTTCTTTATACCTTTCAATTTCACCATTTAAATTTTAAGCTGAATTACAAATAAACAATCTAGCGACTTTTTACTGACGACGTGTCGCCGGGCCGCTTGAATAAAGTATAGCCAAATAGTATAAACAAATTTAATATAAAAAAATTACCAAAACAATATTTATATTGCACAAAAAAAGAAAAAACGTCTTTTCAATAATATTCATTAACTCGTATTTTTTTTGAGATATAATTATTGTAAAATAATAGAAAATCAACGATTAAAAAAAATAAATAGATGCGAGATTCGAACCGAGTTTATTTCATATACAACTGATTAGCTGTTACACTGTCAGCTGGCCACGACCCGGTTATTAATTTGTTTTTATAATTATTTTTATATTAAAATATTTGAGATTGAACGTGATCCGTGGAGATTTTATTATGTTATTTTATAGCCTTACGCATATGTGTCATCCAATTGAAATTAGTTAACAATTTAGTATCTAGTGTCTTAACTAGACTAATTTGACCAAATCCGACTGCTCAACTGTTGTTTGTTATTTGATTTGTACTTTGTATTTATAAGGTAATAATCATTAGAAGTGTAAAATAAAAATAAAAATATGTTATTCAATATTGTAGAAGATTTAAATGAATTTTGACAGATAGAAATTAATTTGACAACGAACGAACGGCGGTCGCGTAATTGTAAAACCGGCGTTGAGGTCGTGATTCGTGAGTCATATGTGCACAAAGTTCGTATTTTAACATTGAGCACCTATATGGGGAAATGCAATTTTAATAATCGCCTAAAAAAGATACTGGTATCCTAGTTAAGTCAACATACATACACACAACATCATCTTCGTCTGATTGTGAGTCGTGCTCGCTTACAGGTTCAAATTTTTCTGTTAATTCGGCGTCGCTGCTTTGGTCTTCTTCCAGAATTATATTTTCAACTCGTAATGGTGTTTGGTCTCCCCTGTACTATCACAATGGTTTCAGATTATTACCTTCTACATACCAGCCACACTCTTCTCGAGGTACAAAAATACAGTACGGATTAGTACCATTTTTCCACATAGAATGCGCAAAATTTTTAGCGCTAATGGCCGTCAGCGTTCTCGATATTCGACTTTTAAAATCATCACTTTACTATAACACTCGAGACGATAACCACTAGTTTTTTTTTATTTTGACCTCAGTTAAATGCTATTATACAGGGTGTTAGTGAATTAATATCGCGGGAAAAACTACGGATAGGTAAGATTAAAACGAACAAAAAACATAAATAAATTTTTTTTCTAAAATCAATAATTTTCGGGTTATTGCTATTATTAATTTGATAATCGTCTTACTCGGGTATATTCTCTTTAAAGATTTTTAAGAACTCGGAAAGTGAAACTGACTGTTGGGTCAGCAGCTAAAACATCTATACTCTTTAATTTATGGCCTCCGTTGTAGGATAGAGCCGATTGCTGTGGATATTTTCATTTATGAATGCAATTCCTATTTTCGGTTTACACGTAAAAGTTAAATTACTTTATTTAACATAATTAATAACATGCCTGTTTTTGGGACAGTTACGTTTAATATTGAGAGGGGGTGCCACTAAAAGGGGTGTCAGTACTAGTTTTATGATTTTGAGAAATTGAGAAATTTCGCCGGGCTTTTAAAGTATAATTAAATGCAACTAGGTAAGTAGGTACTTTATTTTTTGTTTTTTTGCCAAACATAAGGACCAAAAGCAAAATTTAAAAATTAAACATTCCATAATGTCGCAATGAGTGTTAGTAACTTTGAGTGTTATTTCGAGTTTTTTCCCAAACATTTATCGAAGTGCCGTTATCGAAATTGATTTTTATTTCACAAAAATTAATTAAAAATTTTATTAGAACAACACATGCAGATGTAAAAGATTAAAATAAAATGAATAACAAATAGCTGCTTAGATATCTACTTAAATGAGGAAACATTTTGAGTATTTGTTACATTACAACTTGTCAATGACCGTAAAAGATATTTACAACTTCAACCCCAATCGTTTTTGTTTACTATCGTAGTAACCTAATGGAATTCCAGCTGAAATAACGGTACTTTTCAGAACCCACCAATGTCACTTGTTGAAGTTAACACTCTGAATCTCTGTACTTCTCAAAAGCGTCTTCGGTAAAGACGCACAAAAAGCATTTACTCGGCATCGTTTTTCGATAATGTTCGGCACGATACAATAACGAAATTTTCACAGCGACGGCTGTCCCTATTTAGTTATTTTTTTTTAACCGGAACTGCTTTTCAAATAATTACTAAGGGCCTTTAGGTTAAAATTTAAATGCAACATAATTTCGCACGGTCACCGTTGCGTTTCTAAAGATAATTTATATTTCAGTTACGTTGACATTTTTGGATTTTTGTACCTACAATCGGCCATACTTGGGTACATTTTTACCCCGACGTTTAAAGGACAATTAAAACTGAAATTTGAAGAAACTAAACAGTGTAATTTTATATAGTAGGTCGCGTTCCTACTGAAAATTTATTCCTTCGTGGGAGAGGTCTTCCAGATATGTAAACAAAATTAGCGAAAAAGACCGTGATAATTTTAAATAAATTATTGATGTCTCTCTAAAACCTGTATAAATTTAATCAGTGTCGACGACATACTGGCCTTGCCCTAAGAATTAATTTATAAAAACTCGATTGAAACAATTGAATTGTCTGCCACCGGCACCGGTTGGATATTTCCCACCAAATTATCTCTTAAATTCGCTAAGAAAATAGTGGTGTCGTGACGTGGACTTTTGTGCGATGAAATCGTGTGTAAACTTGAGCCCACGGTTTTTCAATGCTGGTCAAATATCACACTCTTCTAAGGCCTGTTTCAGACGAGGATACGCGTATGCGATTCACGTATCGCGTACAAAATTCTCTTGCGATACTTTTCCGTTTAGGCTTTTTCTCGCCAGTTCTTGTAGTTAGACAGAATCGGTAGTATATAGCGGTTCGTTGTTTATAGTAGAGTGCTCGAAACTCCGCAAAATGACCTTCGAGGGGCTGTCGGGGTTACAAGATGAAACCTCGACAAATCGAAAGGGTGTATTTGTTTATTTAAAAAGCCAAAAGCCGTCAAAAATCGTCCAGTTAAAAAGGGCACTATCTTCACCGAAAGAGTTATTCAGCGTACGTATAGAAGAAACGTGAACTTTTTTGCCGTAAAATTCGTAATTGGTTTTGTAGAATTAATCGTTTAAAAATTTTTGAAAAAATGCAAAATACACGGGCTCTTATGGAGAAATATAACTTTTGGGACCGATATCTCAGTTCGAACAGCTAAAAAGTTCACTTCAATTTCGCGTTTTTTACCGTTTATACTGTCATAACTACAAAATAGTACGACATATCGAAAAATATTAAAAAAGTTTGGTTCGTCCTTGTAGCATCCGACGATAGAAGAATTATATTTTTGTAGGGCTTCATAATTAAAATAAATAATTAAAAGTGAAAACATGCGAAAATTGCATTTTCGAGAGTTGCACTCTCAACTGGTTGCAGTATATCTCCCATCTCACTTTTTCCCGTAGCTCCCTGTCATTCTATTTGTAATTCTAAAATAAACCAACATACTATTATTATTATTATTATTGTAAATACACCTTATCCGTTATTTTAATTAAGTACATAATACAAGAAGCGTTTTGTATTAAATAAATTTACGAGAAGCTCCTATTTCATACGAAAACTACAGCGACTTTACCATTTAATGTCTCTTTTTGTTGATTCATAAATTTCGTTTCATCATATTTTTTACATTGCAATAGCAAAATGTGAAAAAAGTAGTAAAAATCGAATGAGTTGCATTGGTTCCTGTAAATGTACAAGACAAAAATGTACCAATGCAGTGACAATTCGAAATGTGTCAATGTATGATGAATAAGATGAGTGTTAAAGTATTAAAAGGGTGTGCAATATCAGGGCTGTTAATTTAACCTGCTAAAAGTACAATTTTTAATGTAGGTAATACCGAATTTTCATCAACTAATTTTAGTTTCTTCTACATATTCAAAATAGTTTGCTTTTCAGCAGAAAACTAATGCCCCAAATGGGGGCGTTTTTATTTGCGGTAACACTGCAGATGCAATATTTTCTCTTGGATTTGAATATATTACAAAATGATCAGTTTAATTCTGAAAAGAACTATTTTTCATAATGGTAATATACAAGAAATGACTTGAAAACATTTTAAAGTCGATACCCATCAACTGTCACATATGTAGGTAAACATAAATTACCGGAGATTTAATAGCGCGTACGGCAAATTACCCAGCGTAAACTAATCTCGCAAGTAGCCAATCCTAATTAAGAAACAGAGCATAGCATGTTGTATGTTTCTAAAGAAACAGAGTATATCATTTTGCTGTCGCTTGGCGGCCGACCTTCGCGAGATACTCAAATTTAGTATGCGACGCTGTATGAAGTGAGTATCGCCGTCTGAAAGATCCCATATATTGTAATGTTAGTTCTGTATTCATCACACATACAAAGAGTTTTCGTATTTTCCGACTGACACCGATCCTATAGTCGACGAGGTCCGAATTTTCGAGATATTTGTAGTCTGTATGCGATACTGTATGAAGGCTGTATCGAGCGTCTGAAAGCTTACATTTGCTATAATGTTAATTCTGTATCGAGCATACGAGAATCGCATACGCGTATTGTCCGTCTGAAACAAGCCTAAGAAATTAAGTTCGAAGCTCGTATTGTATTACTTACTGCAGATAATCATTTTATCTAATTATAACAAAAAAACTTTAACAAAACTAAAAAGTTATCATTTTCGTATTTTACATAACGTTAATTGCATAAGTAAACGTTCGTTAGCTGTTTAATTTGTAAAGCGATTTAAATCTGAATAATCGCGTTATTCGAAAAATTCGTTTTGTTCGAAAGTTTTGCTCGTTTCAACCTTATTAAAGACAAATTCAATCATTTACCTAATTAAATTCAGTTCTAGTACTTTCGTTTTTCGGCTTTTAGTTGCCCGCCCAAGGCCGCTAAGGTCCTTTTCGCTTTTACGAACCCGCAACGTGATTATCTTTGTGTGACATTATAAGGGGTCTTATGTTATTGTTCTTTGAATAAGGGCCGGTCCCATTTGGCAAAATGTGTTATCGATCCACATTCTCGGCGCCATACAAGTCCACTAATAGACACGAATAAGGGCAATCTGAGAAACGCAGGTGCCCTCCGGACGTTTTAATTAAAATGACGTTCCAAATAGAAAGAGAGTCTTATTCTGCATCCGAACAAGATCCCCACTCGGGATTAATATCTGAAAGGAACTTCAAAGAATAATGGACGGCCGGAAAACTTGAACAAAAAAATTAGGTGACGACGTCAACGAAAAAGGGAGACGACAGTCGAAAATCTAATTTTCTGCGTTGATATTGCAACTACGATGTTGACGACACTTCTTCGTTCTCAAACAATAGTGTTGGTTGATAGCGTTCGCCTATATCGATTCGATTATATATCTATATATTATACATCGTCAACCATAAAATTGTCTATAGGTAATATGTAACGCGGAAGTAGAGGTTTATTACGATTTATTAACTAAAAACAACAGTAACGAAGTAGCGACCGCTAGCTCGTGATGCTGTCATGGTCTGTTAGAAATGAACGCGGCGAACTGGGTTAAAAATAGCGAACTAGGCTGGAAGGGTGAAGGTCTGAAACTACCTGTAGCTCGTTCTCCGGCTTCTTCTTTTATCCTTTTATATACAATCCGGAACAATTTCCATTTATGTGCCCACTAACAATAAACGATGAGCAACAAGAAGCGTTTCTTGTCGTCGTTACATAAGAATTATCGCCGTCGAAAATAATTTGATTAAATATCGTTCGCGAGCCCTTGCATAGTTTAAATTTGATTCGTTCGCGACGATACGAGAAAGGCAGGAAATTAAATGACGAAATAGAAAACGACACAAATAAGATAAACCGGAGCATTTATCGACTTCATTAAAGTTATTCGATAAACTTTTTGTTCTCTCGAAATTGAACGAACGAATTCCATTTTTGGACCTTGACTTCTAAACAGAACTATCCAACAGTTTTCCTATAAACAACGGGGAACCTCCCCTTCGTACCAAACAAATAAGAAGAGCTGATGAAATTAAAGGGGAAAGCGGGAAAATCAATTTATCTACGGAACACGCAGGAAATTCAATTAATGCATCGCAACTGGTAGTTTTAAAACCGTCGTTTTAGATCAAGTGTCGAAGCGTGGTACAAATTGAAAGCCACTTAATGGATATGCGAGCAACTAAACATACATATGTCGCACATACTAGATACACCTATTATAGAAGTAAAAAGTTTTGGCGGCAGAGTTCGCAAGCTCATATCTCGAAAAGTACCTAACGGATTTTACTCAGAACAAGTGTATACTAAAAACACTTTATTCCTACACGAGTATGCGTAGATTCGTAAATTTCCAAAAAGGCGTTAAGTTACTGCGGTAATTTGTGAATGTGCGAAAAGGCGTGGTTTTTACTCGTGTTTTGCGTGGCACTCGTGACGATTTTTTTTGGACGTTCGCACATTTTCCGAGTTTATTTATTCTTTCTCTTACAATTAGTCATTTATGTTTTTCATGAGTTTATAAATGTTTTTGTTTTCGTTTAAAAGTTAGTGTCATTTTAAACGAGCTGTTTCGGATTAAACGAGTAAAAAAGACAAAATACACATTATTGTCTTACTTATTAGACACACGTTAAGTTGAACAGCACGCTCCCAACGGGAGTTACATTTCTAATGGGCTGCATACTTGACGAAGGTATGTGTAATAAGTAAAATAAGACACGAATGTGCATTTTGTCTTTTTGTTCGGCGTTTAATTCGATGTAGTTCATTTAAAATGATTATTCTTCGTCAATGTTATACAACTGCGCGTGCGTAGTATGTTTAGAGCAGATCCAGATTAACTTTATTATAGATTGATCTAATTTTGATGATAGTTTTTATTTAATAAAAAAGTTATAAGTATTAAAGAAGTCTAGTTCCGTTTTAATTCACTCGCATCTGTTGGAGAAATTTTTAAAATCCTCGCTAATGGTAAAAATGGTATCGACTCGTGCCTCGACTCAAGTCTCGACTTTGAGTTACACACAAATACATTGTTTCAAATGCACTCCTCGACTGCCGAATCAAACGTGTCTGTTTTTCGAGACGAGACTCGAGTCGCCGCTTGAATCGCTGCTCCGCCATGGTTTTACCCTTATAAGTGGATGTTGGAGGGCAAAAAAAGTAAATTGCCACGTAAAACGGTTAATAAAAAATAATAATTTTTGAGAAATGTATTGTTAGAAATCAATCGAGTCGGATTTTAACCGGATATAGAGACGTACGGATGCACAACGGAACGGCATTAAAGGAGAAGAGGCACACTAACGTTTTCAAACGTCGAACGTTGTGAATTGAAGGAGTTAAAAGCGGAAAAGGGTGAACTGCAGAAGTGCAGTTTTTTAATAGTAAGCCTTTACTCTATATTCTTACGTTTTATTCGCATATTTAGCTTTTTAATAAAAAAACTGCATTTTTATTTACCCACCTACGATAAAAATATGTAGGTACCCATAACGAAATACTATTTGAACAAAACGATGATATACAATCGTTGTCAGAACTTTTTACTTTGATTGTAAGAATGGTCATTCAAAGGACCTTACGGGTTTTTATAAGGAGCTGGGCCCAACTGAAGATAGCAATGAACCATATACCGTTTGAAAGCTCTCAACAAGTACTACAACGTAAGTCCAAACATAAGTCACGAAAACTGAGTACAACATTTTTACGAGCATTCAAATGTTTTATATCGGTTTTGTAACTAAATACATTTATCGATAGAATTCATAAACAAGTACTCATGTCTTATATACCATCGGAAAGTGCCCTTCGAGATCTTTACGATGGTGTCAAATTCAACGATCTAGCTGCTGATACAAGCACACTTTTAATGCTTTAAATGGATTTTTGTCCGAGACCAGCAACGTGTAACCCGTCTAGAACACGCATACGTCGACAGACCCTCACGAGTCATATACCATTGGAAAGTGCGCTTCGAAATCTTTACGACGGTATCAAATTCAATATTCTAACTGGTGGTACAAAGGCACTTTCAAGGCTTTAAATGAATTTTTATGCGGGCCCAGCAACTTGTAACCGGTTTAAGACACGCATACGTCGACGGACCCTCACGAGCCATATACCACTGGAAAGCGCGCATCGAGATTTTTACGATGGTGATAAATTCAACGATCTAACTGGTGATACAAGTACACTTTTAATGCCTTAAATGGATTATTTATATTATAGAATTAGTACATATTGCATTAGTCTAGACGAAAGAAATAATTGTAAACCAAAAAAGTGATAGATATTACTCGCTTAAGTTAACGTAATATTAACTTAAATTAACTGATTAGCGATGTTTATTGCTGGTGGTGCATGCGAATTGATCGGTAAAGCATGCGAAAGCAACCACAACACAAAACATAAATCCATTTAAAGCATTGAAAGTGTGCTTGTACCAGCAGCTAGGTCGTTGAATTTAACACCATTGTAAAGATCTCGAAGCGCACTTTCCAATGGTATATGGCTCATGAGGGTCCGTCGCCGTATGCGTGTCCTAGACTGATTACAAGTTGCTGGGCCCGTATAAAAATCCATTTAAAGCATTGAAAGTGCCCTTGCACCACCAGTTAAAACGTTGAATTTGTCACCATCGTGTAGATCTTGAAGTGCACTTTCCGATGGTATATGGCTCGTGAGGGTCCGTCCACGTATGCGTTGCTTAGACTGGTTACAAGTTGCTGGGCCCGCATAAAAATTCATTTAAAGCATTAAAAGTGCCTTTGTACGACCAGTTAGGACGTTGATTTTGTCACCATTGTGTAGATCTTGAAGCGTACTTTCCGATGATATATGGCTGGTGAGGGCCCGTCGACATATGCGTGTCTTAGACTGGTTACAAGTTGCTGGGCCCGAATAAAAATCCATTTAAAACATTGAAAGTGCCCTTGTACCACCAGTTGATTGATTTTGTCACCATTGTGTAGATCTTGAAGCGTACTTTCCGATGGTATATGGCTGGTGAGGGTCCGTCGACGTATGCGTGTCCTAGACTGATTACAAGTTGCTGGGCCCGTATAAAAATCCATTTAAAGCATTGAAAGTGCCCTTGCACCACCAGTTAAAACGTTGAATTCGACACCATCGTGTAGATCTCGAAGCGCACTTTCCGATGATATATGGCTCGTGAGGGTCCGTCGACGTATGCGTGTCCTAGACTGGTTACAAGTTGCTGGGCCCCCATAAAAATTCTTTTAAAGCATTGAAAGTGCCTTTGTACCACCAGTTAGGACGTTGATTTTGTCACCATTGTGTAGATCTTGAAGCGTACTTTCCGATGGTATATGGCTCGTGAGGGTCCGTCGACGTATGCGTGTCCTAGACTGGTTACAAGTTGCTGGGCCCCCATAAAAATTCTTTTAAAGCATTGAAAGTGCCTTTGTACCACCAGTTAGGACGTTGATTTTGTCACCATTGTGTAGATCTTGAAGCGTACTTTCCGATGGTATATGGCTGGTGAGGGTCCGTCGACGTATGCGTGTCCTAGACTGGTTACAAGTTGCTAGGCCCGTATAAAAATCCATTTAAAGCATTGAAAGTGCCCTTGTACCACCAGTTAGGACGTTGAATTCGACACCATCGTGTAGATCTCGAAGCGCACTTTCCGATGGTATGTAACACATGAGTACTTGTTCATGACTTCTATCGATAAATGTCTTTAGTTACAAAACCGATATAAAACATTTGAATGCTCGTAAAAATGTTGTACTCCGTTTTCGTGACTTATGCTTGGACCTACGTTGTAGTACTCGTTGAGAGCTTTCAAACGGTATATGGTTCATTGCTATCTTCAGTTGGGCCCAGCTCTTTATAAAAACCCGTAAGGTCCTTTTGTTAAGCGCTTTTGTCTTCAGTCGTACCTCGTCGGTATTTTTACAATACCTACTAATAAATTGTAGAACAATTCTCCATACTTTTTAATACTTTTTTGAGTGACATCAACCCATCATTTCGAGGTTAAAGTTAAGTAGCTGAAAAGTAGGCGATCAACTAATAAAATCGACGTATTCGAAAAACAATATTTTATTCCCTTTCGTTTTCCGTTTGTGTTCGCTATTAGGTCACGCATTCGACTGTTTCTTTAGAGAGCGGATTGCTTGAGAAATGCTGGTCGAAGGTGAAAAATTGAAACGCTATTGTAAAGAAAATTCGCTAAGCTTTCAAATGACGCCCTTGTTAGCGCACTAACATGTTCCGGCGTTTGCCGATTAATTTTTTTTTGAAAAATTAATTTATGTACTGCAAAATATTTCCGATTCGTTTTCGCCGGATCACCTTGTATAATAAAAATATGAAGTTAATATACTATTCGAAGAAAACGATAACGATAAAATCGTTGTTCGAACTTTTTATTTTCGCGATAAGTGGTTAACAAATCCGCTTACAATTATTTTCAATTCATTTTTGCCCAGGTATCGTTTCGAAGACCCGATTTAATTATTTCAATTATAAAATGAAACCCTCGTAGGTGACTGCATACAAACGAACGAAAAAATTACGCAATTACGCGCAAATTAACAAATCGTCTAATTCTTAATTGCGCCCCCCTCCCCCTCTCCCCCGTTTCTATACCTAACAGTTTTTGCGGCGGACTGATTTGTGACCGTTCGCCCTTGTCAGTTGCACTCGAATTCGGCCATAATTCTCTTACAATGAGCGTTTTCGGAACATCGCCGTCCAAAATCGAAGCGGAGCTCCCTAAAACAGCTAAGGGCTGGTATTTGTCCCCTCGCTTCTCGCATCCTTCGCGGTTCTCCTTTAACCCACATCCGAACATTTATGTCGTTCACGTCAACACGTCCGTAATTGAAAATACACCATAGCTTTTCCTAGTAGGTAATCGAGATTTACAGGCGGTACATACCTAAAAGCAAAGCCGTATCGGCGGCACTACGGCTTCGACGCGAGGCGACTCAAAAACGTAATGCAAACAAGCAAAATCAACAAAGGTGTTATTAAATCCTAACAAAAAATCAATGTTGATTTAATACGTCAAAATTTTGACGTATTACTTGGGGTTGTGTAAATTTGTCGAAGCCGATATAAAATACATCAAATAAGCGGCTCTAAATTAATTTTTAAACGACTAGAATCAAAACAAAAGAATTACGAACCTAATTGCGAAAACTTATCGACTAAACAAGGATTTAAACGCCGTGTTAATTACAAATATACGTATATACGCGCCAAGTGTAATTTGAACCTAATTGTTCGGCCATCAATTAAAGGCCAGTTTTCCGTGCGAGTAAGGAAATGGAAATCAGTTTATCCGTTACATTATTCATTAGCGTCGTAAATTAAAAACCGACAGTTTCCGATAATGCAAAACAAAAAAATTACCGCGACTTCAACAGTTTAGAACATTTTCGAGCGTCGAAAAAGTGTTCCGTTACAGAAAATTCTTTTAAAGTTTTAATGGCAGCCTATCGGAAAACGAATTAATTCCTTACGAATCGACGGTTCTTTTGAAATTTGAACGCGCCCGAACGAGATGTGCTCCAAAATCCGTTAACAACTGCCATTATTTCATTAAAATTTTATCTACAACTAGAATTACGAAGAAGTGTTAAACCAAGTTTCGACTAAACCGAAAATACAATTTCGCCGAAGTCGGAAATTTATTTCTTAAAGTAACCCTTAAATTTCGGTTTCGGGATCCGTTCGGTCGCAACGAATTGACAAAACCGTGTCGGAAACGAACGGCCGTTAAAAAGCTCCAGACAAACGTAAAATAAATTCGGTGTCGTTTAACGCAAATTTGCGCCCGATCGTAATTGTTTGAAAGAACGATATACTCGAGATTAATAAATTCAAATCGCGTGTGACGGTAAGAAATTAAATTTTTCGCGATATAACCGATGCGAAATTTTTATGCCGCTTCTTATTTAATATCGCCGCGTTTTTTGTTTTTGGATAAATTATCGAAATACGACGTATGTTTTTTTTTGCGTTGACGATAAAGGAATTCATAAATTTGAAGTGGGCCGTTCGTGGTTAAATACCCACACGCGTCGTTTTTCAAATAATTTCTTTTAAATACGATCGTTTTAGCTTAAACGGCATTTTAAATTAGGTATTTTATCCGTGCCGAATAAAACATTTATCGATCTTTTATAAAATATGTGTTTAATAAAATTCAGTAAAATTCCGAGAGATAAGCCGCTGGGATACCGTACTGGATAAGCTCGAGGAAGTAAATATGGTACAGGAATTATTTGAAAATTACAAAACGAATTGTGACGTGCCCACGTTATCTTGCACACCGGTTTATCCCGCGGAATATTCCTGCGTACAATCGCGTGCAATCAAAATGTCCCCGTCTTCTATTTCATTTCACAAACGTACAGCTTTTAGAGCAATTGCAGGAAATAGTATTCCATAGTGTGTCTGGAGCAGAAGGCAAAAGGGTTTAATCGTTTTCAAAATTTCATTCAATTTCGTTTTGAAATCATCTGCTCAATTTAATCAAATCGCTCTGTTTTTTTTTCAAATAAACGAACAGCCGATGTCTGTCAAAATCTTATTCGGCCCGTTCTGTAGCAAATTTTATAAGCTACAAATTACGTCCGAACCATTTTTGTAGAAAAATCAATATTTTGCGAGATATTTGCAAAAGACTGTTCGTCGCCCCCTTTCACGCCCTGCAAAAAAATTTTACACATGCGGTATTGATGGGGACTTTGACTTCGGTCTGTTTAAAATGTCGATATTTAACGCCGCGCCGTATACAAAAATCCGGCCGTTGAGAATTTTTCCGCAGATCGGTTATCATTTTGTTTAATTTGACTGGGCCGTCGCGTCGTCTCGTTTGCGTTGATTCAGGTCAGTTGACACTTGAAATAAGAGATATCGCTCGCGTTAGGAACTAATGGTAACTCTTAATTGTATTTTTAGCAGAAGTAAAGCGAAAAACGTGACTTTTATTATTTAATTTTAAAGTGATTTCGGCAAATAGTTAAGTTCTAAACCATAAATAATAGATTTCGTTAGTGCCTGATGTAATTCACTATCAGGCGACGGATTGGGTTATATGTCCTGCATGGATTGGTATCACGTCAAAACGTCAGAATGGCAGATAACAAACGTCAACGAAATAAGCGTGTATTTGATCGAAGAGTGGCAAACAAACTTACTTAACAATAAGTTGAGCATTACGTTCTCGGATTGCGACTTGGACGAGGGACATTTTCATTGCACGTGATTGTATTCATTACTGCAATACCTACGCGAGTTCCTACACTTGAATTAACAATAGCTGTGAACCTAAACATTTACAAGAAAAATAATCTAACGCGGCAATTAAAAGTTGCCCACGCTCCCTCATTATTAATTTGAACACGGTTACTTTTTGTCATACACTTTCTTCTCCGATAAATTAAAATAACGATTAATTAGTTAATTAAGTTGGCCGTTTCATCTATATGGGCGGTCACAAGCATCGACATTTAATGTGCCACAAAAGTATTTTTGACGAAAACCTAAAATTAACAAAGTCGTTGACAAAGAACAGAAATGTCGGACTAGCTGAAAAACAAAACTTTAAAGGAGCGCCTTTTCATACAAGATTGACAAAACTACCTGATCGATTGCTCCGATATTTTGGAAAATCGTTCAAGGATAATGCCGCTAAGAACCCGAGGAAATGGAATGAAATTTATGCATCAATTTTTTTATGTTCTTTCAAAAGTCGAAGGAACTTTCAAGAAATGGCGAAACACTTAATTTTCTTCCGAACGTTCGCTAATTTGGGACCACGGGATGGCAACGAATTTAAAAAAAAAACTAGATTATTTTTAAAAATTTATTAATTGTTAAAAATCTTTATACCGTGTACGTTTTAAACGGTAACCTCAATTATTAACATAATAATATTTATTTGATTTGTTATTGTTTTGTTTCTTATGCTGCCATCTCGAACGTTTTTGAACGCATTTTATTTAAAATATTTAAGTATTTGAAGTAGGTGCCTAACGTCAGTGTTTTAAATTTAAAATATTTTAAACCTGCATTCGAAATAATGTTATGTAAATTATAATATTATTAAAATTAGCATTTATTTCGCGCGAAAGTATTTTCAAGAAATTCAGTGCAAAGTTACAAAAGTGATAATTTTCTATTTACTATACCGTGGAGAATAGGACGGAATCTCTGTGGTTTCTAACGTCTACGTTAAAAGTAACTTTTTGTGTCGATTGTCTAACTATTATAAATGGGCTTCTTTGGAACCGTCGTGGCTTTCTTAGCGAACACGCTGCTCTTATTTTTTCACGACGAGGAACCGTCCGTTTTTCTGCGCGTATAACTTTGAAAACGGGTCGTATTTATAGATTCGGTATTTTGATAAAAAAAAGCTATTGTGGTCTGTCCGATGACGGAACCCGGACGTGCGGCTTTGGCTTTTCTCCGATCTCGATCCCTAGAGATCACGCAAATGCGGGTCGTTCAAATTCGGCCCCAAAAAATTTTCATGTTTGTATCGAAAGGTAAAGTGTACTCTGTACTAATTAATTAACATCGATTACCTGGTAAAATAAACTTTGTGAGACCGAAACTATTGATTTTACAGAAAAAAATTATAGAAAATGTTCCCTAGTTTATGTTATCATATAGGTGATTTTCCGGTAAAATGAACCTCAAAGGAGATTCTGGTGGAAAACACATTTTTGGCGTTTTTTCCTCGCCGCGACGACCGAGAGGCATAGATTGGATTTTATGGGAACTTTTCACATGTTAATCGGCAAGACCCCATTAACAACTGTCGATTGCGTTTGTTGTTCTTAAAATGTCGGGAATATTAACCCGAACGCTCCAGTAATTCGGTCACTGCTGGAATTCGAATTATCCGGACGTACGTCGATAAATCGCGTAAATTACGCGTCTCGACCGTTTCGTTTGTTTTATCGTACGTTCGTCCTTTCGTAAAATCCGTCATTCTTATCGCTTTTGTCCTTTTAATACTTTTTATGTACGATTCGAAAAGACATTCAAAAAATTATACGCGTTTCGGCAACAAGACTCGCCACCTTCAGCAATGTACCTGAAAATGTTAGCTTCACAACCAAAACTTGATTCGTTTCGTTTTTACATCGTTTTTCGCTTATTTTTATTACGATATTAATCGAATAATTACGAACACGAATGTGGGTCTCGGTCGATTGTCAATTTTATTACTTATACGTTCTCGAACAAATCAATTTTAGGTGTTTGTATAATATAAACAGGCACGACGAGATTGTTGGGGCGCTAAAAGCGTACAGCTATCGCCGCGGAACGGTTTACTTTGCTTTTGAAAAATTAGAGAGCGCCATTATGTTAATTAGGCAAATGTCGTGCAGAAGAGAAAAATTCGAATACACCGAAATATCGTGGAGGATAAAAGAGCGGAAAAACACTTTCATTAACGATCGTTAACGTTTACGGGTTTTTTTATTGGTAGAATAAAAAAACAACAACATTGCGAATTCTATATACTTCTAAAATCTATTTCGAGCTCACTTCGACGTGTTATTTATTTACTCGGTATTATTTTAAATGGCGAGTCGAATCATTTCGAGATTAACTCCCGACGTAGAATTTGCTCTACGGATTTTCAAAAGTCCGTGTTATTGTTTTATCGCGGTGTTACGTACAACTGATTCGTCGATCTCGCAGTATTACAACAACAAATACAGCAACCATTGTACGGCATCAACAGGTAGCACATAAACGTCGAGATTATATTATACAAGTATCTTACCTGCTTTGTCAAGCGACCCTCTTGTCAATTTCTATGGATTCTCGCATCTAAAATTCGATCGTAAAATGTTATCTATTTAAATCGACTTCCTTTTTTTTTTCGTTTTTTTATTGCGCGCCGTACTATCGTGTGTCGTCGAAGGATGAATGTGCACGAATCGAATATCTGACGTTCTTCGTAAAATATTAATTGTCGAAATTTGCAATATTTCGTTCGAATTTCGGCCAAATCGAGCTTTAGACGATGTACCACCGTCAGGTCGGTTGGGCAGAAACGCGGTCGGACTTAAACTGGGATCCTGCAAGCAGCGTCGGTACGCTGTCGGCGCCCTTCGTCGATAAATTCACCTCGGCAGCTGAAACATCGTGCTACTAAACTGTAAAAAACGACATGTGCAATGGATCATACTGACAAACGAGCACGTCGAATGTACGAAAATCGTGTTTTTACAAAATATAGAATTCTCACTTAAATCGAGTTAAAAATTGTTTCCGATCTAAGAAAATCGTGCGCGGAAAATCGAGAACGTAAGCACGTTTAAAATTAAATGGTCTGAAGGATTTCGATTCGTTGGATTTATCGTGTCCATAAACATTTTGATTAAAAACCCTTTTGGCACTTTATATGTATATAGCGGATAGTTAAATATTAAGACTACGAACAGTAGCTAGTGGTTCGGAAAACCCACATCTTAAAAAAAAACGAGGAATGCTTTAAAACTTCCCAATAAACAATTCGCGATTGTTCGAAATTCAGACATAATCTACTGGTGAAGATATTTAAATTCCATTTTTTTATACGCAAACATCCGGCATCATCACAATCCCAAGAATAAGGCAAGAAAATATACAATCGTGCGTAAAAGAATGTTCTAAAAGAAATTTAAAAAGCTCAAATAAGAAAGAAAACTACACGACGTCAAATATGCGCCTCTTTTCCGGTCCCTGCTCGGGCGTCAAAATGCAACGCCTTTTTTCGCTGGGCTATTGTGCGGGTTGTTCGGGCGCCAGATTTACTAAAGAAGTTTACTTTCCTGTTCGGCGAAATATCCGGGGAACTGCAGCGAAGAGACGCGGTTGTTCAGGGGTCTGCCATTTAGAGTCTCAATAACTACAACGTCAACATTCTTCCCAAAATAAAAGTCTATTTGCAAACCAAAACAACATTTTATTTATTAAAATATTAAATAAATAATACCCTGAAATCTTACACTAGTTTATAAACCTACGACAATTGGGTTTAGTTTGGCATGTGAATGTCTAGGATTTACTCGGCCAACTAAATTGGCACACGAACCGCGCTGCACCAATTCGGTCTCTTAGACCGAAGAACCGGTTTTTAGCGTAAAAACTGCGTTACGTTAAGCAGGTCGTGTAGCGACGAAAGTGAAACCCAAACGGAGGACTTCTGAAGGAATCTTCGGTAAACGAATTAACCTACGAACAGCGTTAGGTTAGATCTTATATTGCACTTATGTTAAAATACACTTGACACGGCACTAATCACTTAAGGTTATGGTATGTAACACGCTATGGTATATGATTAAGGAAACATTACACGTGTTTTCGCGTCCAAATTTCTAATAAGGACCACGCACACTTTATATGGAAAAATAGGAACCACTCAAATCGATTTTTTTTATATCAATCGATGCGTCTTAATGTGACAAATAATTATTACCATTGCGCCAAATCTGTAACTTCATTATTAAACCCGTTAATGCACAATTTATTGAAAACATTTTGGCTTTAAATTATGTCGGAAGTTAATAAATCTGTCGCTCGTTATTTATGGAGGGTCATGGTAAATACGTTTCTAAGAAACGACACAAATGTAAGTAGCAGGTAGAAAACAGTAAAATAGTGCTCATATCCCAGCTAACAATTTTTAAATTTCGCGGCGGATTTCTATTGGTATCACTTGAAAACATTTTTA
This sequence comes from Rhagophthalmus giganteus, assembly GCA_036326145.1. NCBI lineage: Eukaryota > Metazoa > Arthropoda > Insecta > Coleoptera > Rhagophthalmidae > Rhagophthalmus > Rhagophthalmus giganteus. The sequence continues at coordinate 10,603,201 of JARFJA010000036.1, read as the reverse complement.
GTCAGTAGCGGCGATAAATTAGGCGAGAGGAATTTTGAATTGTTTGAGTAATGAAATATTACACCTGCTGTTAAGTATATAAATAATTACGTCCAGTTTCACGTATTTTACCACTTATGGCTTATCCAAACCTATATGCAATTTACGTCATCAATAAAAAGTTACTAGATTGTTTATTTGTAGTTCGGTTTAAAGTTTGGAAAATGACATATTCTATAGATAAATTACTTGTGCACATATTAGATAATATAAAGAAAGACTATTTATTAAAATTGTAAAAATACGAGGTACGAGGTGACAACACTGGGTGAAACGTCAGCATCTAGTAACCTTTCATTGATGACGTGTTGCATATAGGTTTGGACGAAGTGTATGTTATTTTTGAACATGTTTACATTAAAATATTATTAGTTTAATTTAATCATTTACTACAGTACGTCACTGTCTTTGTTATTTTATCTGACATTGACGTTTATATACGAGTAGTACAAACAGAAATCTGCCGCAAAATTTAAAAATTGTTAGCTGGGATAGAGTATTATATTGTTCGGTTCCTTGTGGTAATTAAAAATTTTAAACCCGTCTTCATATTGAATTGACGGTAGCATTTCAATTCTGAATTCAATCCTACTATTTTAGAGCCGTTAGAATAGAATTAGGAAGGTACCTACTGTAAGCGAGCTTAAAACCTGGAATTAAAGAATTGCCTAAAAACTAATAGTTTTGTTAGTTACATTTTATCCAAACCTATAAGCAATTTACGTCATCGATAAAAGGTTATTGGATGATGGCGTTTCACACAGTGCTGTCACCTCGTACCTCGTATTTAGACAGTTCCAATAAATTGTAGTCTTTCTTTATACCATCTAATATATGCGCAAGTAAATCACCCATCATGTCACTTTCCAAACTTTAAACCGAATTACAAATAAACAATCTAGTGACTTTTTATTGATGACGTGAATTGCCTATAGGTTTGGATAGGCCGTAATTGTTATAATAGCCACAATTTTATGCGGAAAATTTCTTTTTTGGCCGATATACATAGCCCAATTTTTCAATATTAATGATTTATTGAATTATTTATTACATTACAAAGTTATTTTAAAGTTACTTGACAGAGATCTCTAATGAGGCTGGTCACTACTACCCCCACTAAATTAAAATTAATAATTTGGAGTTAGCTATTGATATCTTATGGTGTACATTTTTAATAGAGGTAGAAAAATAAACAGCTACATTATGTGTATTTTTGTCTTATATTGGATAATTTTATTATTTATTTATTTGAGTCACAATTTTGAATATATGAAGAATTATTTTTTTATTGATTTGTTAATCGTGAATATGTTTTGTTTTTTATTTGAATTGTTTGTTAATGTTATTAATATATTAATAGACTTTATTTCTAATTATTAGCTCTAACAGCAACAGCAACTGTATTATAACAGCAACTGTAAAAAGCAAGCTGATGTAAGTATCGACGTAGGTTTTCCAGAAGGACGTAACCCACAAAAAGTAAATTTTACCGGAGAACACATGTTGCGTTGTCATGTAGCTATAAGAAGATACGTTTGGCGGAAATACAAATTGATTTTTCCGGTGAAAAAAATCGAAATATTGTTACCAGATTTTAACAGATTATGTCTTCATTTAATTCAATAATTCATTTTAATAGAAAGTATTGGTTACGCCCTTTTGACAAAATGACATCGATATTATCTTTTTATAGATAGGTACAAATAATCTCTTAGTTTTGTACACATTTTTAATGTGCACAAAGCCAAGAATTTTTAAGCCATTTAAAGAATTATTTCAATCGTTTTAAATCTCAGACCAGTTTAAGTAGGTAGGTACCGACCCGTCGTTGTTAAGTACCCCGCAATAAATAACAAAGTTGATTTATGAACTCAAACAAATTTGATTTTAGTAGGTTCTCTTTTGCTCCCACGAAATTCTCATAAGAGCGTTAATTAAAGATTGCGGCTTTATTTATAAATTAACAAAATTGGCGCAATGATAATAATTATTCGTCACATTAAGATGAGTCGATTGATATAAAGAAAAATCGATTTGAGTGGTTCCTATTTTTCCATATAAAGTGTGCGTGGTTCTTTACACATCATAGTTATTAAGAAATATTATTGTTAGTGGAACTACGGTCTAAAGCCACAAGAAGCTTTAAACGTGATTAACATTCGTAATGCCGTATTTTTTATGACGCGTGGGGTTATTACTGACCCCAAAAGCTCTTTACTATACAGGGTGTTCCAGAAAAACATGGCAATATTGTTAGGGGCGATAGAACAGTGAAAAATAAGTGGGATTTGTGTAATACACATTTGTCGGAAAGTGTCGTCCGTTTTCGAGGTGCGGGACGTTGAAAATTGCTTTTCGTAATTTTTTTTGTCGACGACTACATCAAAACTGCAATCGATATCGTATTAAAAGTTGATGTGCAAATGTTTTCGGAGTAGCCGAAGCGATTGTTACTCGCGTTTTCCAATTACCTTATAGAGGACGCAACTTTTGTTGATGCGGTTTGTCTTTTGAAAAATTACTGATATAGGATATTAAATTTTTATATCATTGAAAAGAGAAAAATAATCTCTATCAGTACCTAAATGAGTATTCAATTAAATGCAGGAGTACCTCGTAAATACCTAAATACCTATTAAACGACTTTTATTTGAAATATTTTAAGCTTATAACGTGGCTATTTACTGATGTATATATAGCATATTTCATACTTTCCGGACACTCTGTACGTTATGTTTGTATGCCGATTATTACACAGAACACGACTGCAACGGCCGCACCTTTTTCAATCAGAAACCGATAGGTATACAGTGACGAGCTGGCAATTAAATAAAATTATGATTAATACACGGCAAAATAATATTTCGAAAATCAACACACCGTATTTGTTATTAGGGGACGACGGTGGCCCCGACGTCGCAAGACTTTAAAACGTTATCTTTACGTCCATTACATTATCTGTACGTGTACGTATTACGTTGCGCTAATAAAAATTTCCGGAGCGTGACTCAGTTGCGATAAAAGAACGCGACTCGACTAAAATTACGAACAGGTTATACAAAGATTTTTCGTAGAAATCGAACCTACACACAATCGCTGTTAAATTATCATTTGTAGTTTTCTATCGAATGAAATTGATCGAATATTGCACGTCACGATGAAATGAACTGTCGATAGAAACTCTCTGTGCACGAAAGTCACGGATAACGAGTTAGTATCGAATATCGAATTAAAGCGGCGCCGGCGTGCGACTAATTCTTTAAGAATAAGTGAATTTATGGTCCCTAATTGTAAGTGCAATTATTAATAAACATCGAAACCCACTTATGCACCTACTTATCGTTAGGTATTAATTAATAGCGTGTAAATAGATAATTAAAACCAACAACTCGATAAACATTACGCGGTAGAATTCCGAATTGTACACAGGATGTCCCGAAATGATTTGCGTTTCAAGAACATTTCTAGCTAATTTTTGTATCAAGTTTTTTATCGAAACATTATTGTTTACGTTAAAGTATTTAAACTTGGGAAATGCATGCGTGGAAGATTACGTCGTCCACGGAACCCCCAGATGTCCTCTCTCGCGCTGCTTTAGCTCGAATCTCTCCGTTACGACTAAATTTCCAAGGATCGATCTTGCATTAGGTCCTCGAATTTACGACCACCCCGCCGGCCACCGCTTCCGAGAAATTCAACGTAGAAAAACGCGAATCGTTTCGGGACACCTTGTATTTAAAAACAGCTACGTTTACTTTTTTGACGAAACGTTTAAATTTCAAGTTGACCGGTTGAGGTGTTTTAACTTGGTAAGTTAGTCCTCCAACGGAGTACAGTCATTTTAAACGAGTCAATGCCGGAACAACGTGATGCGCTGCGATGCGGCCCGCTCCGCCCCGGCACAATGTACGCCTACCTTTACGCCAATTAACACTTTATCGAAGTTAATGGAAAAAATTATCGATTCTCAAATTCGGACTTATTTGAGTAATAACGTTTTCTCTGACTATCGATCGGGTTTTCGTTCGAATTTTAGTTGTACCTCCGCTCTTTTAAATATCGTTGACGACATAATTGCAACTAGAAATGAGGGTAAAGCTCACGACGCTAGTTTTCGAAGTTCGAATTGGCATTTTGCGTCATCTTGGTTTTGATGCGTTGGCTTTTCGGTTAATGTGTTGTGTGAGGGGAATTAAATCTTCTTATCGTAACATTAAGTATGGAGCGCCACAGGGTTACATTTTAGGTACTCTATTATACATTGCCTATAGTTTTAATGTGTGCAGATCTTTATCGGCGTGTAATTACCATCAGCATGCGGATGATGCGCAGATATACTTGTCATTTCATCCGAACGACTGCTTTGTTACATAAAGATGTTGACAGTTTAACCTCCTTTACTGCATCGGTTTCTCTAAGCATTAACCCTAGTAAGTTCAAAGTGATAATTTTTGATAATACCGACGCCATCAACGGTATATTATCTACATTTAATATCTTTAAAAATGGAATTCCTGTACCGCATGTTAATAAAGTGCGCAATTTAGGAGTTATTATCGATGCTAGTTTAAGGTTCCGGAATCATGTTAATATGTGCGTGTCGAGACCATATGGTAAGTGGTAATCGTCATGTTTTAAAACAAAAAATTAAGAAAATTCTATGCGATTCTTTGGCGTTGTCGCAGTTTAATTAGTATGAGACGTTCTCTATGGTCCCGCTCTGAATGAGTTAACATTATGTTTAACTGTTTTTTCAATATCTTCAATTACTTATAGATACTTGCGCGCACTGCTTTGACGTTTTCAGTGTTCCAGTATCACACGTGGGAATAGTTCGCTTAGCAGGCGTATTCTGCTGATCAAAACTAATATAATTTTCTTTTGACCACTGCGGCTTCGCAACTGTGACTTTCAATTAAAAAAATGTCTCGAAACAGTCCAAAAATATTCGCGATTTTTCATTTTGCACAGAAATTAAATTCGCAATTTTATCGCGACAAGTTTAATACTTACCTAGGCACTAAGCTCGATCAAAATAATAATCCGACGTTACATTATTTTATTCTCCTAACCTCGACGAAATAAAATCTAAGAAAGGAAATAAGAAAACGTCGATGGAATATCCTAGAGTTCGTGCGGGGGGGAAGGGAATCGAACAAATATGGCTTTTATGTTGATTGAATTTGGGAAATCAGTGTTTGCTTTTGATTGACTCAACCAGACTATTGAAATCGTTCGAACAAGTTCGAAATATGGAACCTTCAGGATTAGAAACAACAAAACGTAACGCCCGCAAACGAGACCCTAAAGCTATAAGTGTAAGAATTTATGATAACTCGAGACAACTTTGGATTTAATTCAAAATTATTGTCGGAGTTATGCAAATGAATTTGTCCCACTTTCGTTCGCACCGTGCAGATTCAGATACGAAAAAAGATGTTACGTTATAGTCCAATGCCGGCGAACACGGCTAAGTTACGTAAATCCGCAGAAGGGAGAAGGATTGCATTTAAATGCAACAAACAGCATTAACCTGCAAAGAATGGTCTCGATCGCTTATATTCAAAGCAGGTCATAAATAATTCATAAGACCTTGCTCCGTACTAGTATTCTGGATTTGACAACTATAATCTCGATCGAACCTTCGCGACCTATCCATTTAGTCACATAATGAAAGATGTAGAAATTAAAACGAGTCGAATATTATACGGGATCTGCATAAAACGAATTTCCCCGCAATTACGAAATTTAAATAAAAGTCATTATCGTATAATTGCTGGATCATTTATGAAAGAAGAATAAAAAATTTAACCATTATTCTTTGCTTAATTGTGTAAGCGGTTTTTAAGAGTGGAATCGCTTTTGTTACAATGTTGCGGGAAATTTTATTAAAATGGCGCAGCGCGTACTCGCAAAATTCGTTTTGTTCGAATTCTCATTAAGATTTTGAAGCAATTAAACGTTAGGTATAAAGTACAGTCGTGGTAAAAGTTCCGCGTCGTCCTACATGACATTCGTTTATGTTTTTTAAAAATATTGGCGCAAATATTCGTTTATTAGTTATTACCTACACTTTTAATAACCTAATTAAAAAGTTTTCGATGAAGTGTTTGTAAATTAGTTAATTTTGGATTTTGCAGGATTATCGTAACTCTTTCAAATCTCTGGATTAACATTCTTAAATAATCTCGGTTTTGAGGTACGACTTCATTGTCAAAATGCCGTCGAAAATAGTTCAAAGCAAGTTGTCAGATGCCATAATTTTTCGCCGTAAAGAAGTGAGGATCGTCCCGTGAAATTGTTGCCAAGGTGAAGTGCAAATCATTCTTCTGTGACAAGGACATTTAAAAAATACAATGACACGGAAACAATGGAAGACAGGCCTCCCGAGAAAAACTTCGTCCAGAGACGCATACGACAAGTTTGGGCCGATCGGGCCCTTAATTCCACCGACTTAACCACATTTAGGTCTTGGATGTCCAAGAAGAACTTCGTCCAAAGACTACAGTTCGCTGCGTAGGACAAGTTTGGTGCTTAATTCGACCGACTTAACCAAATTTTGGTCTTGGATGCCCAAGAAAAATTTCGGGCCCTTAATTTGATCCAATCGAAAACTTATGGCAGAGAATGTCTAACATAATCTCCAACGGAAACCCACAACAAAAGCTTCACGAACCGAATCTTGTTGAATTTCGCCGTGTTTCCAAGAACTAATTGAAAAAAATTTGTTAATCCTACGCGGAAAAGGTGCGACTTGGTAATTAAAAACAAGGGACTGACCAATTAAATATTAATATAGTGGTAAAATATTGTTTAATTTTCTAAATATTTCAACTTAAATTTCTGTCTTGTACTATCTGGTAAAAAAGTGGTGTCGCGTACCGAGCCGTATGGGATAGGCAACTCAAAAACCACTAAGAATTCAATCCCTTATTTTATGAAGGCGGAGTTAAACGACCTTAACACTGGTACTTACATTACAAATTAATTTCGACTCGTTTTTATAACTAGATATTATTTGATAAACTAGGGGGAAGATAAGATAAGATAATTATCGGTAAATTCATTGTTTACATCAATTATACATAATTATGTAATGTTAGAATTTAATTAAATTGGTAAATATAAATATTTCTAAGTATAGAATATTAGTATTCGATAAAAATATAAGTTAGTTAAATTAAATTAAATCACGTAGTTTTATTCATTTTATTTTGGTCAAAACTTTCAAGGAAGACGATCGGTAAACTTTTACCCTTCTTGTTTAAGCTTTCCTGTTTGCAGGTATGAAACGAAGGTTATTCATTGTTATCGTTACCTAGTTAAGTGTTGTTAAAAATATGCATATTATCGTTGAAATTTCTTTCTATATTACGCCCGATGCAAAAATACATTTTGAATGAAATCGAACATTTTTTATTTATATATTTACATGTCGGTAGATATTTATACCTAATTAATTATGTATAATTTTTAATATACCTAGCTACCGTTATAATATTTTTCCCATCTTTATATCATTCACGCAATTTCGTAAGAATTTATTTTACTATTATTAAGTAAAAACTAAATATGCTTCTTGTTGTACGCATAACTAACTACCTTATGAATGCCAAACCGGTCACCGCTCGATGCTGTTGCGGGTAAAAAGCCCAGGTATAAAGGGAAATTTCGGGAAATGTAATTGCAACCTTATGTAAAATGGAAGACCACTCAAATGTGAATTTTTTGATATCGAACGATTTGTCTTAAAAAAATAAGCATTTTACATCATTACGCCAAACTGTTAATGAGTAGAAGAAACTTATAAGGGTAAAAAATTCACTTACTTACGATTACAAGTTAACTAGCTTGATGGAATTCTTAAAAATTTATTTTTTCAGAAAACGAGAAATTCTGAATCTACAAGTAAGACTTTACTTTTTTAATAGGTTTACTACCTAATTGATTTCACAATATCGATATTGTAAGTTGTTTGTAATGACCTTACGGTTAATAATAAAATAAACATATCCATTAAATATAAAATATTTTGGTAATTTTTAGTTAGGTAAGTAAATAGATTGTAAGTGTAAAACTAAATAAGTGAAACGATCACACAAATTTGTGAAACATTTGTAAAACTAACATTGATAACATTAATTACCTACAAAATATTATAAGTTATAATTTTTTATACTATATTCTGTATATTACTATAAATACTTTGCATATTTTTTACAACTATATTTTTAGTTTTATGTTTATTGTGGCGTTAACGTTTAATCCGGAAACTATTTGTCGGTATTGTGTTTACTTAATATTAATTTTTTTAATGTTTAGTGTGGGCATTTTTATAATTATTAACTTTAAGTTTAGATTGCATTTTTAAATAAATACTGAATATAAGTACACTTATCTTATTAAAACTTCTTAGTTTTACATGCTTATTATAAGCTATTTTTAATCTATTATAATTTATTACTACCTTATAACGTTTATTATATTAGATTCAGAATTTCTCGTTTTCTGAAAAAATAAATTTTTAAGAATTCCATCAAGCTAGTTAGCTTGTAATCGTAAGTAAGTGAATTTTTTACTCTTATAAGTTTCTTATATTCATTAACAGTTTGGCGTAATGATGTAAAATGCTTATTTTTTTAAGACGAATCGTTTGATATCAAAAAATTCACATTCGAGTGGTCTTCCATTTTACATAAGGTTGCAATTACATTTCCCGAAATTTCCCTTTGTACCTGGGCTTTTTACCCGCAACAGCATCGAGCGGTGACCGGTTTGGTATTCGTAAGGTAGTTATGCGTAGAACAAGAAGCATATTTAGTTTTTACTTAATAATAGTAAAATAAATTCTTACGAAATTGCGTGAATGACATAAAGATGGGAAAAATATTATAACGGTAGCTAGGTATATTAAAAATTATACATAATTAATTAGGTATAAATATCTACCGACATGTAAATATATAAATAAAAAATGTTCGATTTCATTCAAAATGTATTTTTGCATCGGGTGTAATATAGAAAGAAATTTCAATGATAATATGCATATTTTTAACAACACTTAACTACAGCCTATCCAAACCTATACGCAATTCACGTCATCAACAAAAAGTTACTAGATTGTTTATTTGTAATTCGGTTTAAAGTTTGGAAAGTGACATATTCTATAGATGATTTACTTGCTCACATATTAGATGGTATAAATAAAGCCTACAATTTATTAGAACTGTCAAAATACAAGATACGAGGTGACAGCACTGTGTGAAACGTCATCATCTAGTAACCTTGTATTGATGACGTGGATTGCGTATAGGTTTGGACGAAGCGTAGGTAACGATAACAATGAATAACCTTCGTTTCGTACCTGCAAACAGGAAAGCTTAAACAAGAAGGATAAAAGTTTACCGATCGTCTTCTTTGAAAGTTTTGACCAAAATAAAATGAATAAAAATTTAATTTAATTTAACTAACTTATATTTTTATCGAATACTAATATTCTATACTCATAAATATCTATATTTACCAATTTAATTAAATTCTAACATTACATAATTATGTATAATTGATGTAAACAATGAATTTACCGATAATTATCTTATCTTATCTTCCCCCTAATTTATCAAATAATATCTAGTTATAAAAACGACGTCGAAATTAATTTGTAATGTAAGTACCAGTGTTAAGGTCGTTTAACTCCGCCTTCATAAAATAAGGGATTGAATTCTTAGTGGTTTTTGAGTTGCCTATCCCATAGGACTCGGTACGCGACACCACTTTTTTACCAGATAGTACGTATGCTCAATAAATTAATATTAATTTATTATCTTTTGTTCTAAATTTCTCATTGCAGGTATAGAAAAAGGGCCTGCGGTCAATTCTCGAACCATTCGCTTACATAACGTATGCGAAAACTATATCAAAACAATTGCCATTGTTATGTTGTCATTTTAGCATGCGTTCTGTACGCGAATGGTTTGAAAATTGCCCCCTTAATCATAGTCAAATTCATTTTCTACGAACAAACTACGCGTCATTCCAAATTTAGCTATTTCGACCAAGTGATGCAAAACTTTTTACCATCACTGTACTTACATAAAGGTGCAGATTGTTCCTAATTGCGTTTGAACGTTAACATAAAATATTACCCATATGCGTTATCACTCGAAATTTAATGAAAGTTCGAAACTGCAGTATCAAAACTGCGATTTAAAAGCGAAACAATGCACGCATTGTGTTCGAGAGATTTGTTTAGAATTAAAATTAATTGTATGCAGGGGGCGCGTCCTAATGGAACCAACTCAATAGGGCATTAAAGCACCGAAACCGGCGAGGGCGCAATAATTAACTATCCGAATAATCAATAGTCCCCATATGAGGGAGATTCAAATTTTAAAAAGATCAGCGAGGGAACGAAAATGTTCTTTTTTACAGTAAAGCAGTAAAGCGAACGAAATTTATTATAGACAAAGATGAGCCAAAATCGTTGCTCACAAAATTTAATATCGCGTTGTGCGCTTAATTCCATTAGGTAGGTGCTGCTCATAGTTATTTTTTGATGACTCATTTATGTTACGCTAATTTTTAATTGAAACTGTATTAAAATATTTTTCTTTTCATTTTTGCAAAACGTCGAGATGAAAGGTAAAATAAAACATTTATGATACATATTTTTAAGTCGAAAAGGGAATTTCGATAATTTATTTAAGTAAGAACTTCGTTGTTGCACGAAATATTTAGGATTTTAATTTATAATTACGGAGTTTAAGACGAATTAATTTTGAATATATTCGTAATTAACGGAAAGCAAATACTTGTGCAACAATTTCATTAAGCGAAAGCGGAAAATTTTACGTTTATAAAAGATTATTAAATTACCGACGATCCTTCACTCGATGTTTTAAAAAATGAGTTTAAAATCATTTTAAATCGAGTCAGTTTAATTTCTGCTTTTTTACATCGATATAAATGAAAATAAACCGTGGTCAATTAATTTGTCGCTTTTAACAAAAATACCTACAACTTATCCAAACCTATATAGATGTTCACGTCATCAACAAAAAGTCATTAGATTGTTTTATTTGTAATTCGGTTTAAAGTTTGAAAAGTGACGTATTCTATAGATGATTTACTTGTGCACGTATTAGATGGTATAAAGAAAAACTACAATTTATTAGAACAGTTAAAATACGAGGTACGAGGTGACAGCACTGCGTGAAACGTCATCATCTAGTAACCTTGTATTGATGACGTGAGCATTATATAGGTTTGAATAAGCTGTATATAATATGCAAATTATCGTCGCTGCCACGTGATTAAAAGTTGTGAATTGCCCCAATAAAATTGTCGTAAATTAAACGATAGATAATAGGTAAACTATTATTACGAAAAAATTGTCGCAATTGAATGTACTAACAGTATCGTGTGACAGGTCCACTTAAGAGTGCGTACACTGCTTTAGGAAAATAACACAAAGTTGAATTATGTAACAACGCGCAGTTATTTATTCGCAAATCTCTGTGTTTATAGTTTTCAGTTTGCAATCACGAACAAACAAACATTCTCTTGAATGAACGGACGTTCTGAATAGTTCTGAAACTTAACCAATGCCCCTCAATAGTTGGTAAATAGGAAGCACTTTCGTGTGATATAATAAAATTTTGAAACATTTTACCTTGTCATAGTCTTATTAGTAGTACATTAAGCCTTTGAAATGAGGCAATAAAACTCCACATTTACAACAACTCGTCAAACATTAAACGACGGGTAGTTTTCCACGCCACCATCGAGGTACGTCCCCCAGGTGCGTCGTCTCTGTAAGATCGAGACTTCGCCTATAGCCCTACTGCACCTTCAAACTCTCCTATCAGTGATCACTGCACGTAAGCGAACGGCAAATAAGCCAAAGTTAAGTCAAAATCTTGACCTCTACAACGCATTTCAGCGTGACTTGTTTATTGACGATTATTGTATAGCGTGAGTACATTAAAAACCAACAGCTCTCTGTCCACATCTTCTGTTGTCTTCTTGAATTTCTCATTATTTTTAATTAGTTTCTCAAACTTCTTTCGAGTAAAACCGACTCTACCTGGAAGCTTCTATTTGCCACCTCGAAACCCCTTCTGTTGACTTTGAACTTGCAATATTACACACACTTTACATTTCACTGTATTTCACCAATCGCTTTGAAATTGCGCACATCAAAAAATCCGTGGAGTTCTGATTGAAATTAATTGTCGAAAGTGTTGAAATATAGTCTTTGAAGCAAGTGGAAGCTCAGAAAATAAGGTATAAATAAGCCATAAAATACTAATGCGTCTCCCGCACATTCGACCCGAGCCGTTATAATAAAATTGAACTGGGCAACGAGGACAATTTTTGCTCAAATGAGATTAAATGCTTTAAGAACCGAACCATAAAAATTAAATACGCTAAGCGATCTTCGATAATTTATTATGGACTCGTGTTGATTTCGATAATAAAAATCTGCGGGAGCGCTCAAAAGAAGTCCGTATAATAATAACGCAACGAGGTCCCGCTTTGAAGAATGTTCACCGAAAAGCCTTTGCGTCGTTGTTTGGTTTGTTTGTTTGCAGAAAGCGCCGTTCAATTCCCAACCGTATTCGGCCGACGCCTTGTGGAAGCTTGCGGGCTTTCCGAAACACTGGCTCGCTCGTATCACTTATTGTTAGAAATTGTTAAGAGATCGTGATGTTTTCCGTCTGCCGCCTGTGTGCTGCGCCTTTAATCGCGTGGTCGACTCTTACTATTAAAAACTTTCAACGTTTTGGAATACTAATTTATCATCATCACTAATTTTCGTCTTTCGGATTAAAATTTGTTACCACCTCCTCGGCATTAAATTTTAAACTTGACTTGCTCGTCATGTTGATCTTTCTACAGTTTTCCGATTGGCGTAAACAAATATAGGCGGACATTAACGAAATTAATTTCCTAAGGTGATGGTAACAAATTTTAATCAGAAAAACGAAAATTTAAACTAAAGGGGACTATATAAAAAATGATTTTTATGTCCCGATTCAAATGCGTGTTTTGGTAATGCCGCGCGAACAGGCAAATATCATCTCAAAATTCAATATTGTCAAGTATGTTGTAGAAGTAAAAGAAAAATTAATTATAAATTATTGAAACATATATTCTTTTGATCTGTAATTATATTTGTTGTAGGTCTTTCCGTTAATCTGTTGTAAGGTCTCAAAGTTGAACATTTACAAACAACAGATCTATTGCTACATTTTACGCGAAACTTTGAACTCCTATTATATTATAGGTTGAATCTAGATATTATTTTTGTTTTATAGAATATAAAATAAATAGAAAAGAATATCTATTTGCTATGTAAAGACCTTGGAGTCTTGGTCTTAATCAAAGATAGAAATGCGTCTCCGCTACGATGGTCGTTAGGTAGGGCGATCGAAATTCACCCCTACCCAGACAATGTTTGCCGGTCTGTGACTTTAAGAATCGCGAATGGACATCATTTAAGGAGAGCAGTGCATGAGATCTGTGTTTTACCGTGTCCATAAATTACAAGATTAACGGACTTTAAGACTATATTGTTGTTTTTTGTTCATTTTAAATTTGATTATTGTTTAACTTGTCGTTGTTACGATTTACCTTTAATTTCGAAATCATGTGATTTCAAGGCGGCCGGTTTGTTACGAAAATACGAGTCGGCGAGAAAAAAAAGAGGAGAGTTACATAGTTACCGATAGAAAGAAGTAGAAAAATAAAATTTATTATGACAAGTAACAAAAAATTGTTTTTGTAAATTTTCATATTAATAATTAATAACTAAATGCGAGAAAAGAATACGCAACCAGCGGCTTTCTCTACAATTACTGAACAGACTAATCTGGGTTCTTTATATTCAATAACTGTTTCAAATGAAATTGAGAAGCACAACGATTTAATTGACTACAATTATAAACTTGCATTAGACATTTAGTAACTAGCGCTTTTTACCGATGTCTAGAAATTGCGAATTTTTATATTCGTTGAAGTGTCTACTTTAAGTATCGGCAATAAAATCTTGCACCAACTTGCACCTTTTTAAAATATTAAGTTTCTAACAGAGCGCTGCGTTATAAAAGTTCAATAAGAACAATTAACTTCGGAAAAATATTATTTTATCTGTGGTCGTGATGAGATTATAATTGGTATATTTGTCAATATTTTGCATCGGTTTCTTTTTATATTTATCGCATCAAAACATATATAGGGTTGGGCAAAATGAGCGTAACACCCAATTTCTGACTTTATTATGAGCTGGACTGAAAACTGACCTTAAGAAAAGTTTTTGTATGTTTTATTTAATATTTAATGACGTTTAAAGATTTTCGTTATCTGTCATATTTTTTAAGCTACGATATCATTGGTTATTATTTTAAATGGAACACCCTAATTTTTATTATTGATTTGTATTCTCGAGACAATCGTACGATCTTTTATTCCAATAAAGATGATATCTAAAATTAGCTCGTTTGGAATTATTTAATGTTTTGTAAAAAAATTGATAGCTGCACGCTATTACAAATAACTATATTTCTAAGACATTTATGCATGTACAAATTTAATATTTTAGGTAAGTATTAGGGGGGACCGGAAAGTAATGTCGTTTCTGCGCATGTCGATATTTAATTGTCATTTGTCAGCTCATTGTGTATCTCGAAGGCGTGCCAAAGTCATTTTAAGGTTATTGTGACTTGTTCACTTCTAAATAATTCAATATTAAACTTTTTTTTGCAATTTGGGGTGAAATGGCCAGCCAAATACCAGAAGAGCATATCCGGCATTGTATGCTTTTTGAGTTTCGCAAGGGTAGTAACGCAACAGTTGCGATCAAAAACATTTACGATGTTTATCCAAGTGCATTAGACGTTCGTAAATGCCAAAGATGGTTTTCCAAGTTCAGATCCGGTAATGTTGATTTCTCCGACTCCTATCGATCAGGAAGACCAACAACATTAGACAACGACATACTAAGGGCAGAAGTGGAAGCAAATCCATGTCAAACAATCAAGGAACTGTCAAACGCTCTTAACCAACCTTGGTCGACCATCCAGGAACATTTACAGCAGATTGGAAAAATAAGCAGAGCAGGTGTTTGGGTCACCCATAATCTGTCCGAAGAGAACAAAGCCAACCGATCCATCACATGCAACGTATTGCTTCAACGGCACCACACAGAACCGTTTTTTGATCGTTTGATCACTGGAGACGAAAAATGGGTCCTATATGATAATCCAAAACGTAAAAGGCAGTGGCTCTCTCCAAATGAATCACCACGAGGTACTGCGAAGCCGGGTTTAGATCCCAAAAAGGCGCTTCTGTGTGTTTGGTGGAGTATTCGCGGAATTGTTCACTTTGAAGTGCTGAAACCTGGACAAACTGTTAATGCAGACCTTTATTGTGAACAATTGGATCGAGCGAACCAATCTTTAATCGAAAAATATCCGACGATTGTCAACAGAAAGGGCGTCATTCTACAACACGTCAATTCAAGACTGCACCGTGCAAGGAGAACACTGAAAAAATTAATGAATTGGGATGGGAGGTACTGCCTCACCCACCATACTCGCCCGATATCGCACCCTCGGATTTCCATTTATTCCGATCCCTACAACATTTTCTTAGTGGAAAAAAATTTGAAAATTTGGATGATGTCCAAAATGCCATCTCGAGATATTTTACTCAAAAACCAATTGATTTTTATCGGTCCGGGATTGAAAATTTGCACACTAGCTGGCAAAAGGTTGTTGATAACGAGGGTGATTATATTATTGATTAAAAATAAAGACTTATTAAAAATTTATTCGTTTGAATTTAATGTAAGAAAGCGACATTACTTTCCGATCCCCCTAATATTTTAGAAAGTATGCTGCATCGAATGATGTATTATAAACTTAACAAAATAATATCGGATATTCAAAAAAAATGCCAAACTTGTTATCCGAAAAACATTAATATCTTAGCAATTTTAAATACCAACCTACATTTTTCAGAATTCTATTGTATTGTACGTTCAAAGTTAGGGTCAGGTTGTATTTACTTCCCTATATCTAAATGTCATATGAGTTATTTTGGAAAATGTATTAATTCCCTCGAAATTTTATTTCATCCGATATTATTTTATTAAGTTTATAATACATCATTCGATGAAGCATACTTTCTAAAATACTTACTAAAATGTTAAATTTGTACATGCATAAATGTCTTAAAAATGTGGTTATTTGTAACACCCTGCAGCTATCAATTTTTTTTTAACAAAATATGAAATAATTCCAAACGGGCTAATTTCAAAGGCAATATTTATTGGAACAAAAAGTCGTACGATTATCTCGGAAATACAAATCAATAATAAAAATTAGGGTGTTGTTCCATTTAAAATAATAGCCGATGATATCATAACTTGAAAAATATGACACATAACGAAAATCTCTGAACGTCATTAAATATTAAATAAAATATACAAAAACTTTTTTAAGGTCAGTTTTCGGTCCGGCTCATAATAAAGTCAAAAATTGGGTATTTCGCTTATTTTACCCAACTCTGTATAAAGAAATTCAAATTGAATTTAGGTAGGTACATAATAATACCACTAGTAGATATACCGTTACATACTACTGTCAAACAATTGTTTGTGCAATATAATTTCAATGTGAAAGAAAGATTAAATAGTGACTATTAGAGAGAATTTTCCATACGCTTATTGTTGTATTTCTAATGTAATATTTAATAAACTCTGTATAAATTATAAAACTATATTTATTCAGTAGTACGCATTCCAAATTTCACTTCGATATTCGTTTTACTGTTAAAGTTATTAAATTTTCAGATGATATGTACCTGTTCGTCCCATAGTGGGTTGTTGTGCCGTGTCGTGCTATTTTATAGAAAAGACACTATCACGTCATGATGATAATCGAGAGATAATTGCACGCGCAAATTTTGAAACAACCAGTTCCTTCATAACTCGGTGTAACGAAATTAAACAATTTCGCTAATTGGATGAGTAACTGGTTAACGTGGTCGATAGTCTTTTGAAAACCCGATACTAACAACAATCGGGTTGCTGAACAACGGTAACCTTTTGTTACTGAAACGTGTACGATTTTTTTAAAGCTTATTGTTAGTTGTGCGGTTATTCGAATTTGTTTCGTATTAATTAATTAATTAAGAATAATTATTATTCAAATGCTTATAATTTATTAAGTGTTAGATTATTAGTGCAGATAAATTAGTATTTAATTACCGACGAACGTGATACGATTATTTTCGACCGAATAACATCCGGCCCGCTTAATAATTGGGACGTTTTCCTATTCCTAATCGACAAGTTCGACGTACAATTTTTATTTCTGCAGGTTTCCTTCAGGCGACGATAACGCTCGCCCGCAGCCGAATTTGATCCAGAGCTTTCCCCGCCAGAATTTAATTTCGGCGCGTGCAAATTAGCGCCTGTCATGCGAGATGTCGAGTTTTCAAATGTTTCCAATTAAATTTTCCGTCCTCCGGAGACTTCAGAATAAATTAGGGGCACACGCATCCGCGACGCATTTGCCATTATTGTCGAAAATTATAACAGATAAACATACGTGCGTAGAAATAAACAAGGTTAGTTAACAATTCGATGGTTTACGAATACGGCCCCCGAAAAATAAACAAAGGAGATGAGAGAACCTGGTCGCGTTTATTTAGTAACTTTGTAAGCTGCTTAAGGAGGCGAAACGCTGTCGTGTAATAGGCTTTGAACGTATGAACTTTCCTTTGTAATCAGATGCAAGACATTGCGAAAACGCAGATACATAATCATCTTATATCTCTTACACGTAGATTACGTGTCGAAGGGGGTTTCGTTTCTGATATCTTTGTGGTTTAGGAGGCGCGGAATTCGACTGTGAGATTGTGTGTGTGTGTGTGTGTGTAATTTTCGCGTAACTTCCTGGGGGAAAATTCGCCCGGCAACTGTCGATTGCCGCACATTTGTTGCTTTATTCTATGCAGTATTCGGTTGATTATCCATTAAAATTGTTGTACAGCATTGTTGAACGTATCCAATGGAACATTTAAATGTTTATTTATCTACAGGGCGATTCACATAAAACCCTCCAGGCGATCACTATAGGTAATTATAACTTTTGTTGTACAAGGTTGTACAAAGATTTCTCGATAGCTGGGACATCGAAACATGCAATAAAATAAATACAATTTTTTTTGTAAAACCATTAATTTTCGAAATGTTCGAGATTTTCTATTTTATACAATTTCATAGAGAATAACCCCTAGTATCGTTTTTATTAATTATTTAAATGAGTTGATTGTTTGAAACTTCAAAGATATTTCGTATAATATACAGGGTGTTTCAAAATAATTAATCCTACTTTTCAGATGTGATAAAGGGCGTGCAATTAAACACTTTTTTTGTAATAAAGGAATTTCCGAAAACGCTCGGTTTCCGAGTTACGGGGGTGTTAACTGCGTTAAAGGGTGGCATTTTTATTATCTCAGGAACGGCTTATTTAAATCATTTGAAATTCGGTATCTTACTCACACTCTGCATGTGCGACGTGTTGGCAATAACAGTTATACATCATTTCGTCCAGTGGCGGAGATCTAGACATACCGTTACAGATTTTCAATTAAATAGCATGTACCAAAAAAAAACCGTTTCCGAGATAGTAAAAACACATTGGGAAGTATCTCGGAAACTACGCGTTTTCGGGCATTGATTTATAACGAAAAAAGTGTTTAATTACAGGCCCTCCGTCAGATCTAAAAAGTAGAAATTAAGCTAATTATTTTGAAACGCCCTGTATATGTACATACTTACCACACACACACACTAATCGCGGCATCGCCATTCCCAGTTTAATTGGATGACTCGTTTTTTCCCGTAACAACACCTTTCGTATCGCGTTTAGTGTTCATTACAAACGTTAAGAGTCATCGATTACTTGAAGGGTTCCCCGACAATCTGGAAAAATAATGACGAGCTCTCCGAAAATATTTCATCTGTAATATAGAACGTTCGCCCTTTCGTGGATATGTGTTTTCACGTGCCAAACGTGATGGTCGTTCGTTAATCGACCTCGCATGTTTCGAAAAGTTGCCATTAAAATTACAAAGAACATTTAACAAGTTTCAATTGGAGTGTTTCTAAACGGCATCCCTCCATGTTAGTGTCACGTTATAAATACATTGCTGTTGCTCCCAGGGCTTTTGTAACTCAGCTTTGTTGTGGTTGTCAGGACGCCATTACTACGTCTGAACCAGACCTGAATTTTAACATGCCCGAATTCTAAACATCGACTTTCGCTAAAATATCAAAATGCAATATCACGTGGTATTATTGATTTAGAAAGTTGAAGCGCTCGTCTAATTATCAACTTTTAGTTCGACACTTTGTTAATTATCTTCACTAACGCTGTAAGGTACCTTTACGTAAACGTCTCTCTCACTTCGAAATCTTTTTATCGAAAATCGAAAAAAAAACGGCGGCAATCGACCAAAACCAATTGGACTTTAGCTTTCGAAAACGGAAACGCAACACGTCGCGCCGCACGTTTAAAGCAGTATTAACGTCGTGAATTCATCGAACATCGATTCACAAGTTTAGAACGATCACTTAAAACTTCAAAACAAGAGGACCTGTTGCTAATAAAAGTTCATACCTGAGTGTTTTATAAAAGCTTTTAGGTAAGATAATTTATTCAGAAGCTCTCTCGTATACGCAGTTTTAAAAAGATAAAATATTATCAAACTACATCAGAGAGCTTAAGAGATGACTACTGTCATTTATTTGAAGTCGACGACGAAGTTGTAAAAGTAATTTTCCGCATTCAAACCGCTCGTTCGTTGGAAACAGTTGATCGTTTATCGTTAATTAAAGTAATTTAACAATTCCAGGGATGACTTATATTCTATTGGACGTTCACTAGTTATTAGAATCATTCGCTTAATATGCTCATTATTGTCTGAAGGAAATAATTAAACTAATTTTTTTATCGCCGCATAATGGAATCGCCGGATATTGGAATCAAAGTTGTTAGTCCCAACGTGATTCCATTAAACGGCATCTACTGTACTTACATACCTTCAGATTTCAAAGAAAATTATGTAGATTACGAAAGAATCTAATTTCAATGTTCTTTTGGAAGTATCTTACGTTTTTCAATGTAACGAAATTTTCATAAAAAGAAAATTCGAAATTATTAAATAGAAAAAAAAACCGTTTTAAGTGTTTATGTATCTATATATTTATATTTTACGTAACGTTAATAAATAATTAATGTTCTATCTCCGACATACAGTAAATGGCACAAAAGCGAACCTACTGCTTGGTACTCTTGAAAAAAAAACGATTGACGAAAATCAAGTATATACAGGGTGTTTCGGGGTATATAGGTACGGTGCGTTTGGGCGACTTTTACTAAAAGTAATTTTTTAAGACCTCAAAAAAGTTATGGACGAACGATAAGCGCAGACGTTGCGTAACTAACGCCCTCTGTAACAAACGAAAACGTGAGTACATCCAATCGCCACAGCTATCCCGGAATCATTTGCATAGCAAATTTCAATACGATATCGCTTGTAGTTTCGATGCAGTCGAGAACAAAATTATACGAAAAGCAATTTTCGATGTTTTGGGGCCCTATTCTCGAGCAACTCCCTTACAAAACGTATGCGAAAATTGCAGTCATAACAAACTACATAATCAAATAAACTACATAAATTTTTTTTAAATAAATATAATTATTTTATCTGATCAGCACGGTTCGGATATATTTGAATTCTGACAGATAACCCCCTGACGATGCTAAAATTGTGAAACGAGTTGGGAGTAGATATAGTTAATTACCCACAGAGTATCGCTGTATTTTCACTCGCAAGGAAGGTTAGGCAGGTGGAAAAATTTGAAACTTTGCAGGATTGTAGTACTAGTCGACCCTAATCAAGAGCCGCATTCCGTTGGTGCTCTTACGCGGTTTAAGAGGGTGAAATCCATCTTCGAAAATTGGATCTTTTTTCGATTTTGCTTATTATCTGTGAAACGACAAGAGTTATCGCTAACAAAGTATGTATTTTTGCAAATGGCTATTCAAGATCTACATTACGATAAAAAAATTAGGGATGACAATCCTAAGGGATGTCATCCTTTCAACTTTTCAACCCTAATTTTGCCATTCGTGCGTACATTTTTACATCGGCATATATATATATATATATATATATATATATATATATATATATATATATATTCATGTAAAGGTCAATTAAAACTATAATTTGAAAAAAACAACGCGAGTAGTTTTATATCGTAGGTGACAAAATTTATTCATTTCGAGGGAGGACTGCCAGGTTTGCGAGGCAGATCACAATAATTTTAAATAATTGATATTTCGCTAAAGTCTATAATAAATTGTATCAAGTAATCAAGTTTATCAAAAATGATTAAAACAAAAATTCAATTGTCTGCCACCGGTTGGATATTTCCCACCATACATAAAATACACTAATACTAAAATATACTAAAATACTTAAATACACTAAGAAAATTTTAGTAGCATTGTGACGTAGGTTTTTGTGCGATGGGAGCCTGGGCTATTACAGGGGTCGTAGTGGAGTTTGATACAAAAAATATGCAGATAATGACTGAAAATTTTTAAAATATGTCTTTTTTAGGAAATTTATTCTAAAACGATGTATTTTTTATGCAGTAAAATTATTTAAATAATCACTAACTACTACCTTTATACCGCAGAATTATAAATTTATTCTATTTTTAATTTAAAAAGCTATACGTGTGCCCTTAAGCATTGAAAATTTTTCTATTACAAACCATAAACCAGATAAAAGTTTAATCGCATTTTTATGTGGCCGATACAAAGTAAGTAATAAAACATGTGCACCGCCTACTTTCATAGCTTATCGAAGTGCAAACAAACAACTGAATGTTTTTAAAATAAAAGTGGGATTTCCTAGTATCGATGTACAAACTCGAATGCATTTATATATAGAATTTTGGCAAAACTGCTTCAGATAATTCGCATTAGTGGTACAAAGCGGTTGTTTCAGTAGTTCGAATTTTAAATTACGGCGTCGTATTATTCGTGTGTGCGAGGAGTGCTCGTTCGGTTTATAAGGCCTTTTTGCGTGTGAGTACGCGAGTGTTGTGTTCTCTAAAAGGAACAAAAAGGATTAATACGACGAGGAAAGGTAGGATCTTTCTTCGTCGACTAACTCTCCATGTATTTATAAAGTGAAAATACATGAACCATTAAGCTCTAACACAAATTCTCTGAAAATCGAGCTTGGTTAGGCTCTTGGATAGGGAAACGGTTAGGGTCGTGGTTAGGGCTTCCCTCAAATATTCAACGGTCCAATTTCGTGAACGAAATTTTATCTTTCGTAGGTATAGGTATGTAATAATACAAGTTCGCAATCAACGGAAGAATCTACGCTGGAAATTGACGATAGAGGGAAAAAGATGACGAGAAAGGGGTAGAAAATACAAAGAAAAATTTAGAAGTTTCTAATTTTTTTTCTTATAGTCTGTTACAGACAAATGGTAGTTGCAGCGGCAGCATTGTTAAGCTAAGCGACCAATTGTCCGCATCGGACGCACAATACCATCCCTTAATCATAATAGTACTAAAATTCTGCAAAGTTTCAAAATTTTCTGAGATTTACACCTGCCTAACCTTTCTTGTCAGCCAACCACGCTCCTGTCGGGTGTCGACTGTGTCGTTCGTTTCGAGTCGACCAGCGGTATGTTGCTTACCATATCACTTGCTGGTTACGTACGTATATATCCGTAGGCGATTCTAAATGCCCTGCCACAGTCGAAACACTACAAGTTATATGAACATACAGCTATAATACGTTTCATCACTATCACAAACAGTGTGAAACGTAAAAAGGTAGCCAGACGCATCGCTGTATACCGCTTGACCCCCGAAACGGACGCGATGATATTGTATACATGTTCATAACGGCGTCAATTTAATTATGCGATTATGTCGCATGCCAGGATTTTACTGTTGTCTATCGTTGCCGTCATTTTAATATAACGCATGAATTAAAATTCTAGATGCCAGTCCTGACCCGCTCCTTGTTAGTGTTATCGGTTACGTTTATTGGGTTGTCTGCTAAGAATTTCATTATATTAAAGAACAAATTAGTTTGCTACTTTCGACGGCAAAGTCGGCTACTAGACAAAGTCCCGTTTCTTGTTGAAAATATAGAAGAAAGATTTCCGATTTTTGTTTCTATTCGCCCAGACGTCGTTCATCTGGTGAGTGTAGGGCACGAACAACCGCCTATTATAAAAATTGCCAATCAAAATCACAATCGCAATTCGCCATTTAATCCGCTGACATCTTTTAAATCAGATAACGAACGTTCGTTGAAAATGTATTTTTCTTTCCTTTGATGCGAAGCGAGTGTAACACAAAAGCGACGAAACCAACGTCGAATGCTATTCAAAAAAAAATAGTGGACGGGTATTTAGCGCATTTTCTTCACAGCTTTGGCGAACACCGAAGTACAAATGAACGATAACACGAAAAAAAAACCGAACAATACTCTTAAATAAACGATATTGTTAATAACAACGTTCTAAAATCAGCAACGATTGAAACGATTTCGCATCGATGTTTCCACGTGTAAATATTTCTCTTTATAAATGGAAACACGGCAGAAAGGGGCTCGGTTTTGCACGTCAAACATTTTCATTATATCTGAATAAATTAACGTGTGCCAATACGAATCGAAAGGGCACGTTATATAGACTTCGAAATCGATTACCTCTAACTACGTGGTTTCTCTACATGTTTAATAGTTGCCGAGTGTCATTCGTAGTATAGAATTCGAAACTGGCTCTTAGCTGAATAGTGCTTTTGAGCTGATAGAGTACCTAATGAAAAGTCAATTTCTATTTCTGGTTGCGTTTGAGAAAACGGGGAGACGTCGCCTAGTTCTCGCTCGATAAAAGAAGATATCACACGCTTTTTGCCGGAGAACGCTTTTATTCTGGAAGGTTAAATCCCAAAGGTTGCTGTATACAGTATGTTTTCAAATTGGAAATGTATTAGAGGTGCTTTTAGGTTGCCGCTTAGGAATAATGCTCGGTCGTTCTTTGTATGATTGATTTTGTTCGAAGAAAATAGCTACATCTTCTTGGTGGGTATATCCGGTTGTCATAGGTACCTACGCGTTTAGGTTTAATTAAATCAACGCTAATTAAACGAGGTCGAATAAATAACAAGGTCCTCTAACGCGCGATACTCCGAGTTCGTACGCATTATAGAAATGCCTCCGATTAGATGCAGCTCAGTTATTCCAACTATTTGCGTATTACATTTTATGTACAGGGTGGCCCAAGGCAACGGGCTTTTCTTTAAACGAAACGAAAATTCGAACT
This sequence comes from Rhagophthalmus giganteus, assembly GCA_036326145.1. Classification (NCBI taxonomy): domain Eukaryota; kingdom Metazoa; phylum Arthropoda; class Insecta; order Coleoptera; family Rhagophthalmidae; genus Rhagophthalmus; species Rhagophthalmus giganteus. Next base: position 10,578,720 of record JARFJA010000036.1, on the reverse strand, counting down.
ACGATGTAAATTAAAATGATTACTAAAAAAAAACAATACGAAACAATTGCCGTTATTTGTGTTCTAGCGCAATTACGGCACTCTTTTGTTATTGCTTGTAAGTTTCGGAATACGTTCGCAAGTGTTTGTCGTGAGATCAAGTCCACTTCGGTGGTCTTTTAAATTTCTTCTCTTCGAGAGATCAACTTGCCTGGAAACTTGCCGGCTTCGCCGCGCGCCTTTCGCTCTGATTTGACGTGTGACTTGTTGAAATCACGTTCTACTATCGACAAACCGGACATCGCTTCCGGTCGTGGTGCCAAAAAGTTGCGAGGCGCTCTAAATTGTCGTAATACATTCTGACCTCTCGTGTTCTCACAAAAATACGGGTCTATGATTTCCAACCTTGTGCGATGGCTGTTCAAACGGTGACTTTCGACGAACGTGGCGATTTTTTATGTTTAAACCGTATTCTTTTCGAGATAGCGACGAACAGTGACGCACGAGCGGTTGTTTTGATCAAAGTCGATTAAAATAGCACTCGCGCAGCTATTGGTCGCACCCCGTTATCGAGTACTAACGATTAAAAAAAAAAAACGTTGTCGTGGGCCACCCTGTATAACGCATGTAATCGATCCGTACACGTAAGGATGCAGATTCGTAACAAAATACGCCGGAGGCGGTATTTTGCGATTTTAAAGTTTACGGTTGTTGTCGAATATGTATTTAACTGGGTACGTATCGCGATTCGACATTTACAAATGTAATTTTCGGGTATCGTCGCATACGCGTATGACAAAACGAACGCGAGAAGCTCGAATAAGTAATTAAGCTCGAAAGCTCATGTTTAAACGTAGCATGTGTTGTAACTAAATTCTATAATTAGGTTAACTGAAGTTCAACAGGCCCTATTGTTCTAGTGAGGGCCCTTCAATTCAACCGAACAGGCATACGAATGTCAACATCTCTCGCGTGTTGAGTAGACGATCTCGAGTGTGCACGCGCTCGGTTTCCTTTACTTGTCTCGTGTTACTATTTATTACGTCTTATCGGCAACAGGCTGATCTACACATTGTAAGTTGTGAGTGCTTTTAAACTTGTCTATAGTACCAATTTGTCGTATTCATCGTAGAATACGGAAGTTTAACCCCGGAACGCCTTCACAAATCCAATTTGAACTAGTGGAAAGAAAATCTTCACGGTTCGAGAATGTTAAGACATTCAGTTTTTTTTATACGGATCCGTTTTTAGTTAATACGTATTGTGTTAAATAGAGGGAAAATATGGCAGATATTCGATCGATTTTTAATTTCGGCTTTAGTTGCTGTCGCAGTCACAAGTTTGCGTACAGGGTGATTCGCGAAGTTGCACCGTCACTTACGTAGCTCGTTTTACAGGTAAAAATAAAGAAAAAATGTCATATACCTAAACATAATATGTCTGGAAACGCTTCGTCGTATTCGAGTTATGGCTCATATAAGACAGGCCTTTGCTCTGCACATTAAAGATTGAACTCGTTTTCACTATTTGAGGATAAGCAGCATAATATCAAAATGCAATTCGAACATTTTTGATCAATTACACGTATACTATCAGTTGCCCGTGTCCACACTGTATATAAAAATGTAACGTGACCGACTGACCGACGTATCGAACGCTCAACCTCAACCATTGGTCCAAGAAACGTAAAATGTGAAGCTACGACGTAGGCACTTATAAAAAAGGATATCTTTAAATATTTCCAAGCAGACGAAGTCGCGAATAAAAGCCAGTTAATAAGAAAAGTCGCCGAACATCAAATAATATTAATAACATTCATGGAGAGGGTTAATTTTCTTCCGCTTCTTCGCAATAATGGCAATCACGATAACTACTTATTAATCGTCCCTACTTTAACGCAGTCATACGTTTTATTTTTCGTTTCATTTTCGTTTTATAACGCGAGGATCCATTTAGGTTATTGGGCAAACAATGCTTTTATGTGCTGTGAAATGTACGAGGGAATTAACGGACGCGGTCGGAATGAAGTAGCGAGTTATTGTTTATTTAAAGTTCTAAAATCCCTCTTTTATTAGTAAGTAGGTACTGCCGCTTTATTATTCACGTAAATGTTAAGTTTATTTGAGAAAACCGGTCGGTATTGTTCCCTTTAAACGTTTTAAATTTACGAATTTTTCGTAGCAGAACAAGCTGTAAATATGTACCTACTTAATTGTAAATTAATGAAACAATTCGATGAGGTGCAAACACCAAACGACTTGTTTACACGTTCATTTGTTTATTTTTTTGTTTTATGTTGTATGTTTCGAATATTATATAAGATACAAACTTTTATTATTTATAAATTCCAAAAAATATAAATATACTTTAAATTTTCGTCTTTCCGATTAAAATTTGTTACCACCGCCTTAGAAAATTAATTTCGTTAATATCCGCCTATCTTTGTTTACGCCAATCGGAAAACTTGCAATGCTCGTTATGTTGGTCTTTCTATCGTTTTCTGTTTGGCGCAAACAAAGATACGCGGATATTAATGAAATTAATTTTTTAAGGTGGTGGTAACAAATTTTAATCGGAAAGGCGCTAATGTAAAGTAAAGGGGACTATACATAAATGACAATTTTTTAACACTGCCGAGAAAGAGAGGGAGCAACACAGTAGCGGCCATAATTATATCACATTCAGGTTTTTTTCATCATAAAACTGTCGAAAGTTAATGAAACCTTCCTATTTTTCCACAGATTGTGATGTTACCATATCTGATGTGGTGCGAGATAGAGTAGTGAGATATCTCAAAAACATAATTTTAAAAAACTTCTTTAGGAAAATTCCAGAATTGACTTTTTTCAACTTTGTTTGTTTTGATTGGTTTTCCGTATTTTTTTCGTTTCCATTGTGCTTTTCTTTATTCAATTTATGTTTTCCTGGATGGGAGGCCATACGGGCACCGAAATTTGACCACTTCGCGGCAAAAAGCGATCGTACGAGGAGCCCCAGGAACTGGCGGAGCAGTTCAACATGGATCGGACGACGATTACGAAGTTCCTCGGCCGTCAGAAGAGAGGAGACATTCCCGGAGGCATTATTGGAGCCGAAAGATCTCGAATTACCGACCGAGTCTACGATCGGAACCCGCTGCGAGTCTCTCAAGTCGATCCCCGACTGTCAGCTAAGGATGTGCGATCACTCGCACCGTCACCTGGAGATCCCAAAGAGGTCGTCCGCACTATCCGCCGTCGTATGCAGCACGGAGGACTTTTTGCACGTCGTCCGGCTAAGAAGCCCTTCTTCAGTGAGAAGAATAGGAGGTGCAAAGTGAAGTGGGCTCGCGCCCATCTCCACTGATGTCGCGCGGAGTGGCGCAAAGTGCTCTGGTCGGATGAAAGTAAGTTTAATCTCTTCGGATCCGACGGAATCAAGTTCGTACGTCGTCCGGTTGGCACCCGATGCGATCCCAAGTACTAACTTCCCACTGTCAAGCACGGAAGTGAAAAGTCATGCTCTGGGGTTGCTTCTGGACCCTCTCCGTCGAGTGGATGGCAGAATGGATCGATTTCAGTACGCAGACATCCTGAAAAGACCATGCGACCCTACGCACTCAAGAGCATGGGTCGGGGATTCGTCTTTCAACAAGAGAATGACCCCAAATATGCCTCACTTCACGACAAAGACTGGTTCCGCCGGTACAGAGTCGCCGTTCTCGACTGACCCAGTCAATCTCCTGACCTCAATGTCATCGAACACATGTGGAAGACTATCGAGAGAAGCCTCAGAGGTACCAGAGCCAAGAATGCGGACGAGAAGTTCGCCCAGCTGGAGGCAGCCCTGGCTGCGATCCCCCAGTCGACAGTGAACAAGCTGATCGAGTCCATGTCCAGAAGTTGCGTGGCAGTCATCAAGGTTAAGGGCTTTGCTACTCGAGCTATTGATATGTGTATTCGGAAATGTCTTTGTTTGGTACCATACCCATGTTCCTGGATTTTTGTTGTAGACGTTTCTAAAACTTATCTAAAATCGCACTTTCGATAAAATTCGTTTCGAATTTTTTTCTTCTTTCTTTGTCCAGTCTGAGAGCTCTGTGGTCGAAACACCAAATTGATATCGCTAGTGGAAACTGCAGGAAAAACATCGAGAAGAAATCCCATCTAGAACAATAGTTACGGTCGAAAAACATGAATGTGATATATAATTATGGCCGCTAGTGTATCTGTATTACTTTTCGAAATATCGCACTTCCTTTCTTGTTAAACAGACTAGTTGTAGGTACAAAAATATCATTACTGTCCTTTTTGCAGTACTGGTTGCCTATTAATCGTATGTAAATACAGTAGGCGCTATTTAATCCGGCACGTTCGGATCCAAAGCCGTGCCGGATTCGCGATTTTTCCGGATTATCGAATGCCAATATGCATATGTAGTTTTAACGGGAATACCAAAGATAAATTACTCTAGATAAAAATGCAAACGATTAAAACATGTAGTATTTTATGGGTTTACGCAGATTCTGAACCTGTGCAGACGATATAAATATCCGACAAAGTTATTCGTCATTCTAGTAAGTGCGGAGTTTATAGAAAAACATAGAGTATAAAATTAAATTCAAATATTGAATATTCGTGTATTAATAAAAAACATAGTATGTACAAAAACCGAATCCACCCGAAAAAATCCGACCGCGAACAGCTCGATCGGTGTCCGATTAAAGAGCGTCTACTGTACACGATTGAAAAGGAACCGATAAATCGATAAAATAAAAGCAAGAATAACAATAAATTCTCGTTTAATTTAAAAATTTGCCTCGTTAAAATCATTTCAGTATGCAAAAAGTTAATTTGATTCCAATTCGAAATTCAAATTATAGTATCGGTCGCTTTGAAAAATTCATACTAATATTCCTGCGAAAACATACGCGAAAGCTCGAAGATAATTTTGCGACATTAGGTGGCCGTAAGTATCGTCCTAAATTGAACAATACAATCGCCATTTTGTTTCCATTAATTTTATCGAATTAGCACTTGCGATCTCGTAATTCTAAGTAGTTTTTGGACTTCAAAAAACGTTTCCTTCTTTGTTTTCGTTAGTAAAGCGTTAGTCGAACCTGAAAATAAAGAAACATTTTCTATTAATGACGGTCCAAGCTGACGTCAAAGCAAGAAAACGCTCGGTTTCCTGTTGGTCGAGACGAGCAGAGCGACTACCTATAATTTATTTAATGATTTCCAGAGAGGTCGTGCAATATTAATTTAACCAGAACCGAAAAATCCGAAGTATATATATATATATATATATATATATATATATATATATATATATATTTATTATATATATATATATTTATTATATAATAGGTACTTACTGAAAAGGAAACTACGTATGAACTAATTAAATAGAGATTATATATTAAGCACAAGAATTAATCGAAGTATAAACAGTATCTTAAAGGATGAGCTTTAACCAATTATATCGTAAGCCCTATGTTTACTTTTTCCGTTTAGATTTCGCAAAACATAAATTTGATAAGATGCGGAACGTGTTTTATCGATTTAACGCTTTTTGTTTATTTTTATAAATTGAAATACTACGTACTTATGACATTTTTTAACTAGTTGCTCGTCACACGTCGAATTAAACAACATTACCCGCCTACAGGTATACAAATTTCAAACAGAAACTATTACGCGCAAAGTTTCAATTTTAATTGGTGTTTGTTGTTTTGTCACGATAAGCCATTCGTCATTAATTAATTGTCTGTTTAGAGGGCTACTTTAGCCGATAATTTGGAACGTTTTCGTTGAAACAATTAGGGTCACGGACACACGAGCCGATTTAAATCGTTCGATGCTGCGATCGCAGGTAAACTGTAAATTACTAAAAATAGCTATATCTACTTGGGACGATGTATTTTCTTTCATAATGTGCGATCGCTTAGTTAAGGGGATAGTAGTTGCTCGAAGATAAATACTTATATATGGTTTTTTTATCGTTGGTAACAACTTTGAGAAGTTTCATGTCGTTGTAAATGATGAATTTTTTATAATTATTTGATATTCTGTAATAAAGATTTATTGACCTTGTACGATAACAAAGATAAGTTTTTAGATATTTTCGCAAAATCTATGGGGAATTCATAACATATTTTTACATTTATAGAATCTGCATTGGTTTATCTAGGTGATAATATCAATAAAAATTGAAACTTCCCTTTAGTAATCTCACAATTTCAATTTTTATAGACGTTTTATAGTTACTTATGATGTGTGATCAAAAAACGTCTATAAAAATTGTTAAGTTGTTACCAACGATAAAAAAAAAACATATATAAGTATTCATTTTCGAGCGTCTACTATCCCCTTAAAGCAAAACTTAAAAATACCATCTGCCACTAAAAATTAGTTGGAGAACTTCCAATTCTGATTATCAATATTCATTGTTTTTCTCAAAAACGATTACAATCATCTCATAAAAATAAACCGATACGGCAGTACCTATTCGAAATAAAAAATACAAAGCCGACCCGCTATTAACCGTTCTGGAATTAAAGCCACAGAGTTTTAGATAATGGCCTAGAGAGGTAGAGTTCGTCCAGTTTAAGACTGAGAATGTCAATCATAATAGTTACTATAGTTTTCTCTCACAAAGGGCGATTCAGAATTCATATTACAAAATTACATGGGTAAACTAACACAAGACGGTAATGAAACCTCACGACAATCCACCACGTACTGCATGACACAAACAGTTGCTTACTGGACACGCCTATACGTCCCAGAACATGGTAATGTGAATTCTGAATCACACTGTATGGCAGACATATTGTAAAATAAGCAAGCAAGTTTCTTGCTAATTGTCAAGTATAACGTATATTTCCGACGTTTACGCCATAGATGCCTGCACCAGCACCCGTCTCGGTTTTAGAGCCGTCCGTGTACCAAATAAGGAGATTTGGAACTCCGTATGCAGTCAACCAGTCACGTCCGTTCCAGAACGAAAGTAGGTACATCGTATTCTGCAGTCTATAGAGTCCTAATCCGACTTCCCCCTCAATCACAAACTGAGGGCAGAATTCCTGGAATAACTGCTATGGAAATGTTTCTTGAGACAATGGTTTCCATGAAAGTTATTCCCGGAATAGCTTATCTAACGTATATCTCATAATTGTAAAACCGGCCCTGAATGGGAAGAAGGTCCAGAATAGCTTCCATTGCAGCGTAATGCATTGTTCTAATAATCCCCCGTAATACCAAGGCAGACAAGTCCTTGAATCTTGCTTGGCTTTAGTTTGGTAGTTTCCTGCTTAACCTTTGACCACCAAACGAAAGTGACCGCTCTGGTGTACAACCAGAGCACCATTTTTGATCCGAGGCCTCGGGATTTGACATACTCCGCCTTTCTGATTAGTAAATTTGGAGTCCAAGGTATTTTACCTCCCCCGGCAGATTAATCTCTTTGTCGTCGAGGAAGGCCAGAGTCTTAGACCCACCAAATCTCTCCTACGCGTTAATGATATAATTATGGTTTTTTAGGGACTGACCTTTAAGCCTTCCCCTTCCATCCATTTAGTTACTACGCGCAGGGCTCTGCATGCCCCAGACTATAGGCATGCATGCAAGTCTTCGGAAAATTTTGGTGTCCACGATCTTAATGTAACAAAATGAACAATAAAACACTTAATATTGAAATTGGCGCCATTCTAAACAACACAAATAAATGTGTAGGTATAAAGAAAAGTCTTCGTATTTACTCTTATCGCCATGAATGTTCTTATTAGGAACAAAAAATTAGGTATTTCTTTTCTCTGATGCAATACATATTTGAACTTGAACGTCCTGCCAATAATTATTTTACTTTTCGTTTTATTTAAATTTATAAAATTCAACAGAGTATTCTATATAATGTACAAAACGAATTTAAATGTGACAGCTTAGGATTGATTTACATGCAAACACAATCAAGGACTGTGATTGATTGAACGCGGCTGTTTTGCATATTGAAATTTTATTCTCCCATGGGCACCTACCTATAATGTCGAAATAATATTTAATGTGAAAAATGTAAACAGAACTTGTTATAAAAGGTTAAACACATTTGCGATATATATATATATATATATATATATATATATATATATATATATATATATATATATATATCTGTGTGTGTGTGTGTTTACGATATTACATAATAACTTATTTGTTGAAATTTTGCAATTTGCAATCTTAAAATCTTAATTTTTCGCAATAAAAACCGTTTCAAACGATTCAAAATCGTTTACAAATCAATTTTATCATCGGCTAACATATTTTATTTTGCAGAAGTTGACTTCTTGGGAGTGCCGTCTCGAAAAGTATGGATCAAAACTGTTCAAACGTCGTCTAGCTACGGCACTCTGGAAATTCTGGGTTGTCTTTTGCGCCATAGTCTCAATTATTGCTCGTCGTCAGACCGGAACTATCGCCGCTGGAACCTTAGCAGTACTACGTCATTTTCGACGCTGTTGTTTATCGCAATCTTCACATTCATGAAATCCCACAATAACTACTATAAATATAAATAAGTATAAAACTAATAAATATAAGTATATTATAAATAAGAATAAATTGTTCCGTTATTTAAATAGTTTGGTGTATAATTTTTATATTTTGCGAAAAATAATTTTTTAACTGCTAACGCCATCTATTGATACAACAAATCGCACTAAATGTGCGAGCGATGGTGCTGCCATCTATCGATATAATCGTAAAAGTAATTTCTCAGAAAAATTTTCGAACGGCACCCGTATATTTTTTAAATGAATCATAATCGATTACAAGTCTTGGTTATTTACCTACGTTTAATTTTTATTGTCTAAATACGTATCTAAATAATTATATTATAATATCCTTTATAATCGTTCGCAAATGTTAAAATGTCAATTTAAAGTAAACAAGTGGAAATGTGACACCGTTTTAGGTAACAATTAATCTATTATCTTAAGAGCAAGATTCCATTAAAAGGGCATGAATTATGAAATTATATGAACACAATAATTAATGGAACTCTTGCTACCTTTGATCTTCGTTAAACGAATTTGGTAGTTTAATATTTTAAACGAAACGTTTAAATATAGAACGAACATTTCGCTCTCGAAAGTAAACAAATCAATTATTGTTTAAGAACGAAAAACGCAATCGATTTAGGTACAAGTGATTACTTGCTTTTGGAACTTCCGCAAATTTTAATTTAGTTTTATTTTGTTTATTTCCGGATACTCGTAAATACATTTTTCTAATATTCGTTCACGAGGCAATCGTTATTAAATTTTTGTTTGTTATTGTTAAATGTTGAACTTGGGGATTAAACTCACTTCGAACTGTAGTATTGGAAGTGATATTTATTGATTGTCAACATTGTCAAAATATGTTTCACAAAAATGAACACATTGCGAACGGAATGACCGCAAATGAGCAAAGCAGCAGATGACAAAATGATAAAATGGTAAAAATAATAAAGACATGATGCCTTGTGTAAAATTTCGAGGAAGGCTAAAAAAAATGAAATGAGTATTGACAGTCATCATCAGTTTTTTTCAAAAACAAGAATAAGTATTTATATCGCTGTTAAAGTTAGTCGCGTTTAACTGATTCCTAATCGCGTCTCCCTCGCGCGCGCTCTCTCTTTCTTTATTTTTTTTATCTTCTTATTCTTCTTTTTTTTTCTATCTTCTTTTCTTTTTCTTTATCTCTCTCTTTCTATTATTTCGTTTCTCCTTTTCTTCTCTTGTTTTATTATTATTTTTTGGTAGAGCGTGAAGAGCCACGTCGTGAACACCCCTCTACCTACTTATAAATGATGCGCCAAAGATAATATCAATGGCGTTTTGACAAAATATCGTGAGCATTACTTTTTTCGAAAATGAGTTGTTCTGACTATATTATGCATCTAAGGCCAATATGGATATAATTTACTGTTATATACTGTTGGGTACAAATACATGTTTGTATCCAACAGTGGCACCAGTTAAACATATTTACTATTGAGTCGCTGCTCGAGTCGAGGCATGAGTCGACGTTCCACTATGTTTGTGCTCGGCAGTGACTCGAACAACAAATCAGACGTGTCTTGTACGCGCGACCTGAACTAGGTTTAAGTCGCTGCTCGAGTCGAGGCCCCATTAAGTTTTCGCCCTAATGTTTTACTTATCATTTATTTTGTAACAACCACTTAATTAAAAAAAGAATACAGACCAACCTGGTAAAAAAAACAAACTAAACAGTCGGTGCATTATTTTCAGAGTAGAAGATACGCAACGGCTGACTGAAATGTTGGCTGTATAATTCCTTTACCGTGGGCTCTCAATCTAACTAGAGCACTCGTATTTACATAGTATATTTGCATTATGGCAGGTAAGTAATTAGTGAATCAATAAATAAGCGACGTGAACTCGTCAAAATATTAATACATTCTAAAGTACCTACCTACGAAATAATCTAAAGAATTTTTCGGTGATCGTATTCATCCAAAAATTATGTAGATATAATAAAGTAAATCGTTACAAATCCGATTTTTGAACATCCGTAATTTTAATTAATTTATAATACGTACCTACTAAGGAATTCGAAAAATGTTCAATATCGTAACGTTCTTAGAGACTAAACGTTATTGAACACTAAAATTTAAAAAATATATATATTTTTAGAACGATAAGAATTCTTATACAAAAAAATTAAATTACGTGGAATTTTTCCGTCAAATTTCTAAACAAAATCTTCGGGAAATCTGACGAGAAATTAAAAATCCATTATAAGATTAAAAAGTGGACGAATCAATTTCCTTTCCCACTTTATGAAATCTTTTCGCAGGTAGGTAACATATTGGAATTTTTTAACAGTCCTTAACCGTCCACGATTCGTCACGTCACGTAACAAAGCCCACGATAATAAAAAGTCCCATTAAGAAGTTTTCTTCCCTTAACTGCAGTTTGGTAGTACGCGAGCGGCGATTAATGGCGGAACGAACCTCTCCGTGTCGTAAGTTTACTTAATTATAAATTAATTGCCCACGTTATATTGAATATAAGTCGGATTATTATTTATATTTTTATGGCGCACTTAGCGTAATTAAGGCTCGGTAAAAACTCGAGTTGTTTAAAAATAAACACAAGATCGGACTCGAATTCTTTTTATTATATTAAGAACGCTCGTTACCGCCGAACTTGTAATTAACTCGAGCTTTTTAATTAACTTGGAAATGATTTTTAAACAACCACACAAAAATGTACGAGTTGGCAAACATGCAAAAACGGTATTTTCCCGATAAAAGCCCGGGATAAATCCGTAAGCGCTAGATAAAAATATCGGCTTGTTTGTTGTTTTAATTAAACCTTCTTCCATTAGAATAACATTGTTTTATTTTTTATTATCCGATGCAGTTTAGACTGATTTAATTAGGATTGCGGTGGTGGTTGTATTTAAAATTCACTAAAATGTTAGTTAATTACTTTTCAAATTGTTATCGTCGAAATTGATACAATACAAAACCTACACAACTTTACTTGATTTCGTCTTCATAAATTATAACAAATATCATCTTTAATTAATTATAAACCGTTGTGAGTTTCTACACTATATTGATTTCGTTATCCGTACCCTCTGTTTGTTTATATGAATCTGAATTTGCCGAGTGTGCAGGAACTGATAAAAATTTCTCTAAGGGCAAAATATATTATTACAACTTCATCGGCTTTTCGTCGTCGTAATCTAAAAGTAATTTGCTTTGGCGTTTATTAAAGTTTTTCAACCATGCCGACAAAGGTACGGAATAATACGTCAACCCCTAAAATATCTCCTCCGCCGAGCGAGTTGAGAAACATTTATAATTCGAACGTTTCTCGGTTTTCTGATAAAAAAAAACTTTTAATTTTCAAATGCTAATTATGCAATTTTATTTAAACTTAGATATCTACCACATCGGTTAATTGTAGTTAATTACTGACGTAGAACTCGAATTTGTTATTAGTTAACAAAAATTCTGCCTCTCCGTTGCTTTCCATTTAATAGTTTTTAAAATACGAGTAAAAATCACGTTTTTAAAAACATATATTGCCGCAATAACTTAACGTTTTTTTTTGGAAAATTATGAAATTACGCGTGCTTATGTAGAAATAAAGTGTCTTTAGCGTGCAGTTTGCTTGAGCGAAATCCGTTACGTACTATTCGAGATATAAGCTTTCAAAATTAGCCGCCAGAACATTTTATTTCGATAATAGTATAACGAGAGAGCGTTATCTTTTTATGTCGGGTTGTTAAGAGCTTTTAGTATTTGAATTATTTTATGTGGGGTATCTGTTAATATTAGGTTGGGGAAAAAGTTTCTTCGTATTTTAGTACGAAAATGAAACAAGTTTTTTTTATATTATAAATGAAGTTTATTAAACTAAATATGTGCCATTTTGTTCGACCACCTTTTGCCACTTTTGAGGTAAAATCATAATCCCATCACTATAAAATTTCTGTGATTTTTTAGCGAAAAATTGCGACAAGTGATTTTCACAGACCTCTTTTGAAATCAACTTTACACCATTAAGAGAGCTCTGCAGAGATCGAAATAAATGAAAATCTGATGGTGCAAGATCAGGACTATATGGCGGATGCATCAAAATTTCCCAGCCAAACTCTCTCAATTGTTGACGGGTCGCAAAAATGTGTGAGGTCTGGCGTTGTCGTGATGGAAGACAACGCCTTTCCAATTGATCAATTCTGGTCGCTTTCTCTCGATTGCTTGACGTAATCTTTCCAGTTGTTGACAATAGAGATTAGAATCAATTGTTTGACCGGGTGGGAGCAGCTCGTAATAAAGTATTCCTTTGTAATCCCACCACACACACACAACATCACTTTTCTTGGCGTCAATCCTGGTTTTGCCACCGTTTGCGGAACTTCATTTTGCTTCGACCACGATCTTTTTCGTACATTATTATCGTACGTGATCCATTTTTCATCGCCCGTAATGAGCTGTCTCAGAAATGGTTCGATTTCGTTCCGTTTGAGCAATGAATCGCAGATGGAAACTCGATTCATTAAATTTTTCACTGTCAAATCATGTGGCACCCAAACATCGAGTTTTTTTTATATCCGACCTTTTGAAAATGGTTTAAAACTGTTTTGTGGTCGATTTTTAGTTCCTTGCTAACATCATAACTACTAATATGCCGGTTTTGCTCAACTTTTCTCATGATTTCATCGACTTTTTCAGTGATTGGCTGACCACAGCGAGGTGCATCTTTGACATCAAAATTTCCAGCTTGAAAACGCTTGAACCAACTTTGTGCAACGCGTATTGATACTGCATCATGTCCATAAATATCACAATTTTTTTTAGCAGCCTGAGTTGCATTCTTCCCTTTTTTATAATAAAATTTCAAAGTGTATCTAATTTCCTCTTTATTTTCACTCATTTTCAAAACGCAATAACTTTTGACTGAGTGAATAAATATCACAATTTTTTAGGTTAATTTGTTCTGTGAAATGTCAGCTTTCATTTGCATGTAAATATTACTAAATTCGATTAATAGTACCAGAGTTATGCGATCTTAAAGCCATCTACCGCGAAAATACGAAGAAACTTTTTCCCCAACCTGATATATTATGAGATCGATACAGAAACGAAAAACGCTAAAAAAGTTGATCTGTAGATCTGAAGTAGATTTTTGTCATCAAAATTTACCGATTTATCGTTACTCATAATTAAATTGGCATGCTCTTAATAATGAAAATGTTAAACAAATGTCACCTATTTTATACTTTATATTAACAGATTTTTCCCTAAACAATTAACATAGATAAAAATCTATCGGATTTAGGTACGAATATAGAATCGGCCACGCAATGGGCTTTCCGCGGTCAATCTACCTATCAAATAACGGTTTATTTTATCAAATTAATTTGTTTTATTCTGGCTAAAATGGCGCTGCCGCATATCAAACTGGACTTCATCTAACAAGGTGTGGCCTTTAAAAATTCGGGCAGCGTTGCATATCAAAATGTAGTTAATAATTTACAGAACAACAATACGTTGTCAAATCACTGTCAGAAATTGCGGTGACGAGTAAGGAAAAGGCCCGTCTGTACTGCATACTATTTGCAATTTACCAAGCCAATTTAATTTTTAACAAGTGTAAACGGACTTGACACCTCGTTTGGCACTCACTCGACTAACCAGAGATCGGACGTGTGTGAATATCTCATAAGGCAATTTTTTACGAGATTTCATTTTCCTATTTCGTTCTTTGTTACTCCAAGGGCTAAGTTGTCAACCGATCATCGTCGGAATAAGACAATTCATCGCCGTCAGTTCATCGAGGCCGTTTGATCGCCGCCGATTCATCGTCGATTATCTTAAAAATAAGTTTAGGTTAGTGCAGATGAGGTGAGTTTAGGTTAGTATCTTTCATTAACGGTGATATAAATTTTAATTAATTATTTATCGACGATAAAATATCCGGAGGTGAAATGGTCGACGGTGAAACGGTAGACGATGAAACTTCATCATGTCAAATGATTGTCTAAATAATTATTTACATAGTGATCGACTGACAATGAGGTTCAACGATGAACAGTTATTGAAGAACTGCTCCAGCGCCAATTTTTAGATCATTGTTTCTAATAATCATTTTTGCTGTAGTAATCGACTGATCGACTGAGTTAACTGGCGATTGAAAAATCCCTAAGGTCCTAAGGTGCAGATCTCTTATAAGTTGTAAAACAATGTCGTTATTATTATGTAATTACATAAATGTTTATTTAATATGTATATTTGCTAAAAGTACTGTGTTGAGTTAAAATTTTGCGAAAAAAAACCTAAGATTGTAATAAAACGTTTTTCCGAAATATTGTCGATGAAACTGCCTGTAACGCATCGTTTTATGCAAGTTTTTAGTTGGAAATCCCTTTTCCTAGTGGTACAGAATTGAAATTAAACATTTTGTCTCGGGTACAAATTTTCTGAAAAACGTAAGGTTTTGCCAGATTTCGTTACGTGCGGAGTTCTACGAAACAACCTGCAAAACATCGTTTTATGTAAGTTTTTTTTTTAAATAAAAATTGCTTTTCCTAGTAGTACAGGGTTAAACGGTAAAAGTCGTTTGTCGGGACAAAATTTTACGAAAAAACGTAAGTTGATAATAGACTTTTTTTAAGATTTCGTCACGTGTCGAGGTCGACAAAACTATACGTGCAGTGCATCATTTTAAGCGCGTTTTTTTTATTCATATAGTTATTAAAAATATATTCCTAACTAACAAAAAAATATGATTATAAATAGGTTATTATAAAATATATACGGATTTTTTTTACGGTTTTGGACTAACCAATTAAACAGTCTATTATTGTTGATGATTTTTTTAAATCGGATCAGTATTTATTGCAAAGGATTTACACTCACAAACGTCCGCGGTTGTAGTGGGATTCGAACCCGCAGCCGTTCGTTTACTATAGAATAGCTAACAATAAGTTACGTAGTCCACGGCGGCTTCTTTACGTGTTGAAATGCTATAAAATAATTTTACGAGTTCGGATCGAATTAGTATCTCGAGGAATGGAAGTCGTTTAATTGTTTATAACGAGAACGCCATGAAGGTCGGGAAAAGCCGAAGTATTATTAATTTGTTTGAAACAACTTAATTTAAATTTCTTATTTTCGCATTTAGTATTTGAAACGCTGCATTATTATAAAATCTAAACTAGTAGATACCGTTGTTTAAGTAAAACACAAAATTACTGCCGTACGGTTTAACTAACGCGAGCGATTCACTCGCTCATAATTAGAATTCTAAAACTATAAATTTAACCTGACTACAATAATGCGAAGTTCTGGATAATCAGCCAGCACAAAGTTTCCAGCTTAGCTACAGGTGGTGGATAAGGAAAGGCATATAAGCGCTTTAGTAACAGTTTAGAAACAGTTTAGGATTACTACACCGTCCCTTTGTTTAATTTATCCTTCGTGGGTTTCGTATGACCTGGATGCGAATCCAATTTTAGATGTTCCGTTCGTACCTATTCTGTTGCTGAATACGTACGTAACAACTTTTTCCTCCTTTTTCAAATTGAATTTTCAAATAAAATCCAAATTATTTCGTAAGTATTAAGATTAAGTCGACAAATTGTGAAGTGTGATTCAGGTTACCGTATTTTGTGTCGTTGAAATAAACATCGCTCTTTTGCGCCGATTTCGCTACCTGCAACAAGCAACCTAGAGATAATACATATTTTCATAACGTCGACAACGACGTCTTTACAATGCAATTGTACAAAAGAATTTTTTTATTTTTAAGAGCGATCTATAAACAAAGTAAAGAACAACAAGATAAAATATTTACCTTAGCACCGCGTTGTTTACCGAAACACTGTTAAGATCTGGAATAATATCGAGGACTTACGTTCTTGTTTAATAAATAACGAAACAACATTGTGTACTACCGTTGAGTGAAGGATTTAACAAGAGGCGCAACCCAATGCAAAATTTGGTATCCGAATAGAATCGACTGAAATATCGATCGCACTGAAATATGTAAATTCTCCAATTATTAAAAATAAGTATTTATTTATTGAAATACCGAAGTAATAATTTTAATTCTTATAGGTAATAATTTATTAGTACTTAACCTTGTTTTAAATAAAAATTTATTGTCATTACTTATACAATACGGTTAAGTATAAAAACAATTAACATTAATGTATTTATGAATAGGTAGTTATAGATTTTTTTTAAATTATGTAGATATTCCGCCCACTGTAAGAATATGTTAAGGAAAAAAAACGGTTTAAAGCTTATTTTTTGGAAAACTGGGGTCGCAAGAGGTCGGGGTTTGTTTGTAAAATCGTCAAAAAAATCGGCGCATACGGGAAAAATACGAAGAATCGGGCGGAGGTGGCGACGCGATTTGTGGCATTTCGCGACTTTCAGAATTTTTTCGAAAAATCCCAAGGTCTTTGTGCGGAATTTTGTCGACTTTCGAACGCCGCGGCGCGCGATTCGATCGTTCGACGTTTGGGACACGTTTTTTTTTCCTAGCACGCGGGGCGGTGCGAAATCGCTAAATCTTTAAACTGCCGTAGGTCGAAAACAAAACAAATTTTGGACGCGCGAAGCGCTAGCCGCGCTTACTCCCGCATGCTGCGAAAATGCCGCGTCGCGATGCCGGCTAAAGTACTTTCGCGAAGGGTTTTTCGCTCGCGGTTTCGGGCACTTCACGGGGGAGCAGCGCGGTCGCGGCAGATGACGCGGGGGGACGTCCGGAATGCGGATTTAAGAGTGCGCAACCGTGCGACGTCCGGGGGCGGCGCGACGGACGAAAAACCGGATTTTACCTACGTTTTTCGAATTTTGGGAATTTTTTTGCGAAAACGGCGCTCGCTAAAAATGCGCCGTATGGCAGTCGTCGATGGCAAACGACGGCCGCTTCGAACTGTCGACCCGAAACCGATGCCGACGTCGCGATGGCGACGCAGCACGGCTTGGAAATTTTTTAACCTTCCAAAACCGAAAACTTTAAAAGGCCGTAAGTTGTGGGCTTGCGACTTCGCGGGGACGGTGACGCGGCGTCGGAAGCGGTCCGACGCCGGGCGTCCTCGTTAAGCGGGAGTAGTTGCCGTCGTCGCGTTCGGGTGTGCGGTGAACGAAAAAGTGGATCTAATTTTTACCGAAAAACATCGGTAATTGTTTTGGACCGCCAGGCAGAGGCAGCGGACTTCCGTTCTCGGGCAGATCACGTCAAACGGGCCCAAGCACCACGTACAGCGAGAAAATCGGTGCTGGAGGCGGCGTCGACTTCGCGACGCCAATTTTCACAAAAATCGTCAATTTTTCCGTTTCGGTCGTTTCTGATAAATAACTTTTAGGATTCGTAGGCGCGGGGAAACGGATCGAGTGCGTCGCGTGGACCGCGTCGAGGCGCGTGTTTTACGACTAAAAGCGGAAGTCTACGCGACAGCGGTTTAAAAAAAGGCGCGAAACTGACGAACGAGAGAAATTACGGGTTTTGCATTTTTGACCGTTCGGGCTCGATTAGGTGCGAGATGGGAGGGTCGTAGAGGCATGAGACCGGGGGCGCTGGAAGCAGGAAACCGTCAGCTATCCGAGGAAGGTGTCGGGCGGCGTCTCCGACGAAAAGCAATGGCGTGCGTTACCGATATCCCCGATTTTAGTGATTTTTGAAATTCGAAAATTCCAGAATTTTTTAGGGTAGTTAGAAAATTGCGGGGTGGAAAATTTCGCCTTTCGAGGGTTCCCGAGTGTCTCTTTTTCGTATTTTGATAAAAAATCGCGAAATTTCCGATTTTGACCGATATATTCCTTGTGTCTCCCTATTATAATCTGTAAGTATCAAAATTTTCCAAAAAGTATAACAGGTAAATAGTGTCAATTTTGAAGAGTTTTTCTCTTCTAAATGATGATTTGGTAATGAGTTTTCAAGATATGATGGATAAAATAAGCTCACCTAACTATTAGCTTGATTAAAGATTAATGACTGCCTCCCAAGTACAATAAGATATTTTTTAAATTAGTTACATTTATTATTGTCTATTTTGCTCATTTTCTGTGCACGGGGGGAACCTCGAAAACAATACCACTGATGACCCTTTAGCACCTCTACAGTATCACAGAAGTGCCATAGAATTCGTTATAATAGTTTCTGAAAAAATGTGTTTTTTTTTTAATTCACATAGATTTGTACGAGATAAGAAAAGTAAATTTATTCCATTCGTCGAAAATAGAAAAAACACTTTTCTGACGAGCTGTACACAAAATTTTGTAAAATTCGCTAAGAAATTTCTTATCATTTTAACTGACGATGAATATTTTATTTGTCATCATGTCAAATAAATCAAGTTCCATATTTTGATGTAGTGAATTATTTGACTGCAATGGAAAACAAAAGTAAACAGTAATATTAGTTATTTTTAATTTGTGAAGTATTTCTTTGGTATCGTTACCATTGTTTCTCTTTTGTTTTATTTTTCCACACTAATTAGGAAAAATTGCACATTTCCTAACTTAAATAAGTTTTGAAAAATTGAAGAATTCTTTGCCGAATTTTACTAATTGTAAATAATATTGTTTTTTTGCATAGCAGGAATTTTTGGAAGTTGATATTGTGCTAAGGTGGAAGTTACATCAAAACGCACCTCTGAGAACAAAATTAGCCAAATTCGTGCAAACGCATGTGTTCAATGCTACGGCCTTTTTCTCTAAATTTGTAATTAGAACATAAGAAAAACAAAATAATGTACTTAGGTAATTGAAAGAAATTTTCAATCGTACCTACGTTTTAAAATGTACTTATAGGCATTTTAAATAGGAATTTTAGAAATTTTAGTAACAACGCCCTTATTAAAATGTCAATAAATTTAAACAAAAAAAGAAATATCTCAAAAGACCTAATACTTTTTTATATATTTCTTTTCAAAAATACGTGCAATTTTCGCACTGCATTTGATGTTCTTTTTAACCGCTACGATAAATTCTCAGTCGCAGTTTTGCAAAGCGGGTGCCAAATTAAAAAATTCATATAAAGGAAACGAAGGCACGTATAAAACTCCGGTTTTTTCTAAAAGAAATTTCAATCTTCGTTCTCCATTTTGTTCGCTGGGGTTTTTTTTCAAAAATAAAAAAAATCCTCGCTTACTGAAAATTCCACTACGCATAACACTAATTTCCATATTCTTTCTCTGTTTTCCAAAAAATTAAATGACCTTATTGTCTTTTTATTAGACCGTAGTTAGCGCTTGTTATTTGGCTTTCTATTAAAAAAAAGATTATATCGATAGCTTATCTGGTTCCCGAGATATTACGATGTAATTATTAAAAAATGTAGTTTTTTACAATTTTATAAAGAATTTACGGTCTGCCCAATAGATATACATATACCTTACCGTTCCTAATGAACGATTGCAACTGACAATGAAATCTCTAAGACCCCAGCAGAATTTTTCGACTGTGGCGTCGCCTATCCGTTAGGCCCTGCGGGAGAACGAAAAAGTCTATCTGGTTGCGCCTCTTTATAAATTTCTCACTCAACGGTACTACACAGTTTGATTACACGTGAAATACAGAATGTAAATAAAGCTACAATAAAATCATAAACATGCTCGAATATTTTTAAACGCCTTCGGGCAGCAATCCGAAACCATAATGTTAAAAGTCTAAATATTTTACCTTGACGTCAACTATACATAATAATGTCAAGTAGTTTTATTTAAAAATACGATCAAGAACATAAAAACTGGCCACTGATAAATGATAATTCAGAAAAGCCTCGACAGACTTTAAAAACCTAAAAGTTACATTAATATCTTTAGAACATACAACAGCTACTAATTTTATTCCTTTATTCAGCTGGTTCACGTTATATTTAACTTCAAAGGTGCTCAATAAAAAAAAAATGACTTTATGCCAACAGCCAACGAATCGAAGATAGGAACTTTTTAAATTTCGAGGTAAATTGCATCGTCGTTTTTTAATATCGCTCGTTTAGGTACGATTTAAACAATTGCATATTAATAAATTTAAAAAAAAATCATATTTTTATCTTGATCAAGTAGCTCAAGTAGTCGCCGGCTTCTTATCACTTACCTACAAATTAAACTCGAAATTATGGCCGCCGTATTTTTACACATTTTTCACATTTTTAGACCTTCTCCGTTAAAAATAGTTAACATCGAGAAGGGCTTAGTTTTATTTAAAACAAAATTATTTTCAGTCGAACGGCCACGCGACTAATACAGAAAAATTGTCCGATCGCTTTTTACTATCGGACATTTAAACACTGTCGTATGTTAATAAAACGAGAAATCCTAAAAGCGACATAACAATACCATTTGTTTTACAATTTACATCCAACCTATGCCATTAAAAGCCGCAGAGCCGCAGGGAACGATTCTTGTCCCGGTCGCTGCCGTTTTACGTTTCTCGCACAATTGGAAACAAAATGTAATTTCCGATAGTGTTTATATATATGATAGTGCATATATATATATTTAAATATTACGCGACTTTGCAGTTCATAAGCTCACATTTGAAAACGAAAAAATACAATAAATTATAACATTAATCGCGGAGAAATAATAAAATAAACTTTAAGAAAGTCCTTTAAAACTCTAGATCATCGCGTCTTATAAATGTACTGTCTAAACCTGAAAGTTTTAGTATCCACTTTCCTTTCTCAGAACTTTAATTTGCAAGAAAACTCAATTTCAGAAACAACTCACCGTGCGACCAATATAAACTTAAGTAATAAAGCTCTGTGTGGGAAGTTGGGAGTATAAACTCTGCACGTATAACTTCGATTAATGGACGCATTTACTTATTTACAGATCCGACTGTTTATGGTTACAAAGTTATGGGCACTTCATAGTTTCGTCATTGTGAACTAACTTCGAAACACCCGAATCGACCTGATGATGAACACGGTTTTCGGATAGTTTTCGTTAACTCCGCTACAAGTGCCCGCGCCTCGCTAAACAATATCGCGATGAACCGTTGTTTCTCCGCGGTTAAGCTCTACTTAACAATTTTGATATAAAATGTAATATAAAACCCGAAATTACTTTTTCGTCAATAAAAGCTTAAAAGAAATTAATTCGGTTTCTGTTTCTCGCTTTTTTGGTGGGTTGGTAGGGGGGCGTGCAATATTCACCGGCACGTGCTGAACAAATCTCTTCAATTTTTATTTGAAGGTGTCAGGATGACAGGTAAATCGAAAGAAACGCTTCGCTAAGTATTCAAACTAAGGCACGCACGTAGTAGCACTTTTTTGTTGACACAGAAATTAGGCGACGCGCTGTCTGTTGTGGAGATGTGACGTTGAAGACTCGTCGAGCGCCGATAGTAATTCAAAATAGGTTTTAAAATCGAAAATGTACTGTTCGTTGTGTATTTGAAGTTGCACCGAAAATAATTTAAAATGTAAAGGTGACGCAGTAGCGAAATTCGCACGAGAAATCTCGATGTGTTGGAGAAATGTGAAGGGAAATTATTGATTTCGCACTTGAAGTTAAAAGGCTTTAAAATCGTTCAATTCCGAAGCTTTTATAGGTAGATTAGGTATGTGACGTTTTCGTGTTGAATCAATGTAAGTATACTTATCTTTTAAATAAATACCAACTCTCTCAATCGAATAACACGTGACGCCGCGTCGCTCAGTAAAAACAACTATAAGCCAGTTAAAGATTAAACAAATTTAGATAAGCAAAATTTGCTGATAAAATCGAGATTCACTTAAAAATGTGAAAATAAAATTTTGGGTTTTGGTTTGTAAATTTAAAACAAAGTAGGTCCCAAGTGGAATCCCTGAGGAACTCCCAAAAGTATTCGTTTTAATTTAACGGTCTTGGTTAGCCAGCAACTATGTTTTGTATATTCATGGTTGCAAAGGGATTCAAACCCCAGGTCGTCGGTTTGCTAGGAGTTAGTGTTTAGCTCTCTGGTCCACCACGGCCTCCCCCTTCCCCGCAAGTGCAATTAAAACGTTGAGCCGTCGAATTAAAAAAGTCGCGCTGCCTCGTTTTTCCTGTCCAACCCTGTAAACGTATGTACAGTGCAATCGGGGAAGTTCGCCTATCGATTACTGAGCGAAGCAATATTAGGTAATTATTAGTTACTTACCAATTCGCTAGTAAAATGCGATTACGAATTAAAAAATATATACACGAAAATATTTAAAAATTGTCAAACGTCGACAAGACGAAATAACAACAGACTTTTAAAAAAAAATTAAACAAAAATTCAAATTACTAAAAAAAATACATTAAAAAACAATAATTACCATTTTGTTCTCAAAATTAATTCGTCTAAACGACGCCCGGCGCAATTACGGCACTCTTCTAATCTTGCTTGTAAGCCTTACAATTAGAATACTCTCGCAAGTGTTTGTCGTGAGATCGAGTCCACCCCTCGCCGAATATTTGCCTACGGTGCGCTCGTGGTCGTTGGATTAGTGGGCGTAAACACTGCTCTCAAAATATTCCCACAAAAAAAAAATCAGGAGATAAATCCGAACTCCCGGATAACATGTCTTCTCTTCGAGAGATCAACTTACCTGGAAACGTGCCTTTTGCGACGTACATATATTCTGGTTTGACGTGTGGCTTGTTGAACTTGACGTCATTTCCGGTTGCGGTGCCAAAAAGTTGCGAAGCGCATCCAACGCAGCGCTTTGAATTGGACGTTACATTTTTGGTCTTTCCTATCCTCGCATAAATATGGGCCTGCGAATCGCCACTTTTGCCGTGATTTTGACGAAGGTGACGGTTTTTGAAGTTTACCTAAACCACATTTCGTGCGAAATAACGGCGAACGGCGATTGCATCGTGAACTGATCCACGAACCAAAATGGCACTCAAACAGCTATTGGCCGCACCCCGTTATCGAGTACCAACGTTTTAACGAAAGCCATGGGCCACCCCGTACCTTCAACTTTTCTCTTCTCCTTCCCGTCGCGCTTATATGGCAGAAGAAAAAAAAACAATAGCAAGTGAAGTCTTCTTTTTCCATTTTGTTTTCATTCGCGGCCGAAAAAATTATGCGGTTTTCGGCACCTGCCTCTTAAATTAAAATAGAGACTTTGGAGATTTTTGAAAAATTAGTCTGATGATAAAAAATGTATTTTGCAAAATGTAAACAGACATCGAAATGTTTTCACAATTAACAAAATATTATTATAACTTGCTTAAGTTATCGTAACTTTCCCTTTCGACTAATATTGTAATTGATCGTAACTAACTTTGCCCGTTTTTACCCAAATATGTACCTATAGCTACTAAGAAGTTATAATCAAATAAGAGACGCGCTCATCAGATCTATGAATAAATTACTACTTATACAATAAGGTTATTTTCTCCCCGACATTAAATTATGCATTAGATCGTTTCGACTGGCTGTGTGGAAACTTTAATAGAATAAGAAAAGGGAAATAATTGTCGAGCTTCAGTTTAAATGACAAATAGACGTTGGACAGCTTAAAGGCACGAAACTAAACGAGATATTTTCGTCGCAATTATTAATTTAAAACATTTTCTACAGTTACTGAACTCATTATTATTTAATTAGTTTTTCGCGGTCCGTTATAATGGAAAAATTTAATTGCGGCTTAATTTAAAAATAAAATATGTTTAGTATTCCTTAAGGGAAAAATAAACTATAAATTTAACGTCTAGTGAAAAAGGGGAAAAACGTTCAAAGATCAAAGATAACAATGTTTTTCCGCAACAATGTCGCACTTACAAATCTTACAATTATTGACTAACAGATACAAATTTTTAACATGCAAATTATTTTCTCCTCGTCAAGCGTCGATTTAATAAGGGGAAATTAAAATGTGGGCCTCTAATTCGAAAATTAAATTAAACGGAGCCGTTGAAATGACTAACTCGATAATCTATAAATGTGTTTTATAAAAAAATGGACTGTCAAAGGTCGATTTATATTTTAACAGACGTTCAACCTGTCGGACGAGTTACGCGATAAAATACAGTAAACAATATTCTTTAATAATAATAATAATACATTCGATTACTACAATAACATCTGACAACGTCGCAAAAACAAAATCGGACAATACCAAAATCAAAACGTGATGCTAATGAACCATGCGTTTTGTTCATTAACTATGCACTTTTCGATTCCATTTCATGTCAATTACCACCTTTTAAAATTATTGCAGTCATACTGACTACACCCTATATGTCAGCATTACCTGCCGGCTTAGTGGACCTTGACTTCAAGTTCTTTCACTTTCCTTTGCCACTTTCTCCTGTCCTTAGCCTCTTCTTTCCAATCCATAACTCCCGCCTTTTTCTCATTAATTGTTAAATCATATTTTCTTGCTTTTCCTAGCAGTAGCCTTCAAGATATTGGCGTTAGTACCATCGTCCGCGTAAGCCAAACACTCGTGTCTCGTGTCATATGTCAAGCCCTCAATCCTTATATCACTTTCCCTTAAAATTATCTCCTGCATTAAATTAAAAAGGATTGTGGATTATGCGCGACACATTGCTTCAGTTCTTTATTTACGATGAACCCTTCCGACATCTCGCCTTCCATTGATATTTTGTTTCGCGTTTCCATTTTCTCGTCTTGTCCGGCACTCGTTTTTTAATTGCCTTAAACATCCACGTTAATCAATGAAGACTATAATCAACACAATAATCAATAAATAACATACGTAAGCCTAGGTTTTGTTCGTTTACTGTATTTTTTGGAGCTGTTCCATAATAAAAATCTGATGTATGGCCGATCTTCTTCAGATCTGGATTTTCTCCAGCGCTCCCAGCACTTACGTATTCCTCTACTTGATCTCTTGTTGGCGTTCTTATTATTTCGGCTCTTTCCGCAGCTCCTTCTTTCTAATTCTTTGTCCCTTAAATAATAGGGTCCACTGTTTCATTTTGTTCTCAGATTTTTGCTTTTATTAGGATTCCTCTATTTCTTTTAATTCTCATACTTCATTTGCTTGTTCATAATTTTTCTTATTTTCTTCTCCATAAATCTTATTCTTACTTTATTCTTTTATTCTAGTAATTGATGACATTCATCATCAAATCACTCCTTTTTGCCGTTACCTTTTTTTTTATCTGAGGAGGGGAATCTTTCAAAGACCATCAGCCGGGGGTGTGTCAGATTCACACCGGCAAGTCTGTCCGGCGCGCCTACCGACTAAACCCCTCCTCAATCGCTAGTGACATGTACACTAGTTGGAACCATTACTTTACATTACTTCAACCAGTGGCGAAAAAAAGATTATCTTAGAGTGAAAAATTTCAAAGTCTGCATAGATAATAAAAATCCATTATTACATAATTAAGATATCAAATTAAAACAAAAGCATTACCAGGAACCGTTTTGTCGTTCGATAGTAAGTCTATCTTTCATGATCTTAATCCAGAGCTCTGTTATTATCTTCCAGTTGCATTCCTTTTCACACATTAAATCTATTACATTCTCTTTAGTTACGATTAGTCCAAGTTGGTTATTTAAATTGCCTCTATCTTTATCCCATTTGGTGCATTCAAATATGGCATGTTCGACCGTGTCAGGGACCTTATCTTCGAATGGGCATTGGTCATTCGAACATTTACCTATTTTGAACAAATAACTTTTGAAACATCCATGCCCAGATAAAACCTGCGTGATGTGAAATTCTACTAGCCCGTGTTTCCTGTTTACCAATTTATCCAAGTTTTTAATTAATAATTTAGTCCAGGCGCCCTTATTGCACGTTTCTAGTTCCCTTTTCCATAAAGATGGTGTATTAGTTCTCTCTGCCTTCCTTGTTGTGCCATTCTTGAATTTATTATTATATAGATTGACTCTTTCGTTACGTATGAGATGAATAGGTATAGTACTGGTTGTTAGAGTGACCGCATCATAAGATACCGTTCTATAAGCCTGACAAATCCTCAAGGCTGATGTACGTTGAATTTTTTTGAGTTTTAGTAAGTTTCTTTTAATTTTCAGTGCGTCTTTCCAAATAGGGCAAGCATATAAGATAGTCGAATCTATTATGGAGACAAACAACCTTCTTTTGTTTTCATTTGGACCGAATAAATTTGGCATGATTCTCGTTAGATTTGAGCGTAATACGCTACCTTTATTATTAACGTGCTCGATATGTAAACTAAAATTTAGTTGTTTGTCCACAATCAGTCCTAAATATTTTATGTTCCTTTCTGATTCTATTATGGGCCCTTTAATGTTAATTTTGAACCTGGGGGGTTTACGTTTCCCAATTAGTAAAATGCACTTGGTTTTATTTGGACAGATTTCCAGCGAATTGTCTTCCATCCAATTTAAGATCGAATTGATACATTTTTGTATATTTCTGCGCAATTTAATAGTAGTGGCTGCAGAAACTATGAGAGCAAGGTCGTCTGCGAAAGCGACAGTGTGTGCGTCATCAGGTAGCTTTATTCTAAGCACGCCATCGTAGATAACGTTCCACAGGGTTGGTCCGAGAACCGAACCCTGTGGAACTCCACATGTGACTGGTATACACTCTTGCTTGTTGTCGTTACCGAATATAATTAATCTCCTATCCCTCAAATACGAGCCTATTAACCTTAACGGGTAGTTTGATATTTTCCTATTCGCTAGTTCGTTCATAATTAGGTGCCATTGGACAGAATTAAATGCATTTTTGATGTCGAAGGTGATTAGAGCGCAATATTTGCGTGTACGCCATGTTCCAGATTTGGCATCTTTTGCTGTATCAATAACCTTTTGCAAGGCGTCTATAGTTGATTTGTGCTGTCGAAAGCCAAACTGATTATCGTGCAAGTGTGAGTTTTCTTCCAATTCGAAGTTCAGCCTGTTTAGGATTAATCGTTCAAGGAGTTTTCCTAGAGTATCGAGCATGCATATAGGTCTAAATTTTCTGTTTAAATTATCACTGTTTGGTTCTTCAATCAGGGTTAGTCTGGCAATTTTCCAAATTTCAGGGAAGACGCCTTGTTCAATAGCTTCGTTCATAATTTTTAAGACTGTGTTAAGACATTCCTCGACCATAATTTTGACAGATTCTGGAGTGATTTGGTCAGGGTCTGGGGCTTTTTTGTTTTTGATCTTTTTTGCTGCATCTAGCAGTTCGAAGATAGATCATTTGTCAAAATCTGAAACATTGTTAGATTGTAATATGGGATAACTAAAACCGATTAGACCTTTTGGAAAAAGGGAGGAGGTGATTTCCTTAGCTTTCTCTAAAGAGATCGATTGCGTTGTTTGTTCGACAAATTTTTTGGTGACTAGTTTATAGCCGAGACCCCAAACATCATTGTCGAGGTACTCGCAGATTTTCCTCCAGCATTATGCTTTGGAGTTTAATATCTTGATTTTTAGCGACTTTTTAGCGGCCTCTTCTGCAGTTATGATTGCCTCCCGTTGCCAATTCTATGTTGTCTGGTAACTATTCTCCTATTGCGAAGACAAGTTTTTCTTGCATCGGCAATTTCAGAATTTCACCAGTAATGGAATTTGAATTTTGCCGTTACCTAGGTTCACCCATTCCGCACCCAGGTTCCCGCCTAATGTCCCGTTTTAATCTGCTCCCAGTCTTTTTTTATCTGCTCCAGCCGGAGCATGTCTTCTAACTTTTTTCCCATTTCTTGTTCAAAGTCTTTCAATTTTCTTTCAGTTTTCTTCCTTCTGTACTTTTATTCTTAGGTGGTCTCTCCTGCTTCGTTTCCGCGATTACTAGTAGGTACACGATCGCTGTCTGCATGAACTCCTCTAAATCTTCTCTCGGCGGTTACTACTCCTCTATGCTTTCTCTCTATTAGTACATGATCGATTTGATTAATTGTTTTCCCATCCGGCGATATCCATATTTCTTTGTGTGTGTTTTTAAGATCAAAGGCTGCACCTACAATTCTCATTCATTGGTCGCATTCAGGGAATGGTAGCGCTGTAGCGCTTTATCGAAGCGATGCTATGAATGGTGTCTGCTTTACTCGCAGTGCTGCAGCGCTTTAGTAAAGCATTAAAGCATATAAATATTCCGCTTTAGCGCTTTATAACTAAATAAAGCAATGACGCATCCATGCGTACTAACCTAACAAATTATGTTGCTTGTGTATGTTTTGGTTTATGCAAAAATAAAGATGGCTTATAACGTTACAATTCGGAGACGAAGTCATTTCCCCTGCAGTAACGTAAGAAGAAAGGTTGAAGATATTACAAGGTAAGTTTTACATAAAAATTTGAGTGTTTTACAAACAAAATTGCCAACCTAAGAATTAAAAGCTGAAGAATAACTAGTACCAAAAATGTTTATTCAGGCAAGATAAAGCGTTACAGCGCTGCAGCGTTTCGACGCTACAATTCCCTAAATGCGACCATTGTCATTAAAAAATGACATGGCCCGCGTCTTGCACTCTTCATTGATTGAAATAACTGAACACTGACTGGTGTTACATACTACCTACACGTCTGACACGTTAAATATATATAAATATGAATCGACCTTCAATCGTTTAGTTAATTATAACAATATCTACCTACATTATTCTTTAAAATCTCTGGGAATCCTATATACGTCTTAAATAATGATTCATTCCAAAATTCACGTAAGCGAAATTTAGCAGTTTCTAAATCAACAGATCCTTAAAACACGACTACGCTTTATTTGTTTTGAGATGGAAGCGGACGACGCGACGAGGGAAAACCGAAACAAAAAAGTCAAACTGGATTGATTTGTAATCGAATACGGGATGGAAAATGTAAATAAACTGCAATTGTTCGAGTTTTATGTTCATTAGAATACTAACCGAACAAAACATTTTCCAGGCATTTTTATTTATACGTGGAGTACGAACAAACATTAAATTTCGAAATTACAAATTAAAAAATATCGTATGTTTTTGTGCGAGCAAAATAATAATTACGAACCTCTTTAAATGGTTCAATGTAAATTACTTTTATAAAATATTATATAACGCAAATTATAAATTATTCATAAAGCAAACCGCGGGAAAATGATTTAAGCTAAAAACATCGAGCACTTGCTGTTAGCATACCTATGCTTTTAGGATAATCTCGCGGTTAAATCCAAGAATAAATCATAAAATGGGAACTTGTAAAAGAAAAACAACTCCGAGATAAGTTTTCCCGCATAGCGTATTTTTCAAATTTTCGACATTTTTCCCGGGTGCGATAAAAACGCGCGCTCTAACACGCGTATAGGTTATTTAAACTAACTAATTTCCATATTTAAATATGAAATTTAGGCAGAGCGTTATTTTAAAGTTTAGATTTACCTATTTCGTAATGCTAGCGGAAAATCCGGCACATACACTGTATCGGTTTACTGTCGTATTGGTTAATCGATATGTATCAGTTTCCTTCTTTTTGTATTTTTAGACGTATCAAGATCCGTAATTCACGCTGAAAAGCGAACTGTCAAAAGATGAAATCCATATAGATTGTTTCCAGCTCTTGCAATCATCACGTCCTGAATACATATTGTCGGGCTTATCTCGACGTTAAAATGCTCCAATATCATATATAAATAGCGGTTTTATCGCATTTAAAACATTCATCACTTTAATTATAATTAAGTAGTAAAGCAAACAACGCAACGTACGTATACGTGGCTTCGTATTTATTTACATTCAAAATTTATCGAGTTTCAGGAAGATACGATTTCAACGTTTAAATCGGACTTTTTGTTTCAACGAATTTTTTTCGCGTTATGCAATTAACTAGAACACATTTTTTTTTAAATAATACTCCCGAAAAATGAATTGCCGCATTAAAAACGAGCAGCTGATGGCAAATAAAAAAATTACTACATTAGTTACACGCGGTGACTCAACCAAACAAACACTAGGGAACATTCTAGAATTATGATCGTTAACATCGGAAATGTTTGATTACCATTGATTGTATTGTCCTTATAGAAGAATCTAAAGTCAACTACAATTATAAATAGCTCATAACCGACAAGATTAGTTGATCGGCTTTCAATCGAGTATCGGATATGAGTTAAATAATGTTTAAATAAATTGATTAGCATTTAATAAAATAAATAGCCGTTAGACTATCAAATTAAAAATCAATTTTTATCAATTTGTCTGAAAATAATAGCACCTCCTCTGCTACGCATCAGTCGCGTTCAATAGTCTAGTAAATAGGTGTAGTTTAGCGTTAATTTCACAGCAAGTGCCTCCTAGCGCTACACCCCCAATGATTACATCGGCCAGTAAACTTGAATATTAGAAGATCGCCGTGTTATAGTATTACAAACAATTACGGTCCACGACGTGAATCGGACGCTATCAGAAATTCAGCAACATTTTTCGGACACGTCATCCGGAACGACGAGCCGGAAAAACGTCGAAAACCGGTCGAATATCAAAAATCGCGGACGCTTCACTAATGAGAAAGAAAAATAAACGACCGTAAACGCAAACTAAAACAACTCGCGCGTTCGCGATTTTATCGGACGCCATCAGATATTCGGCAAAATTTTTCGGACACGTCGTCCGGAACGACGAGCCGAAAAAACTCGCGAAACAAAACGTCGAAAACCGGTTGAATATCAAAAATCGCGGACGCTTCGCTAATGAGAAAGAAAAAACAAACGTCGGTAAACGCAAAGTAAAACCATCCACGCGTTCGCGATTTTATTATGTAGGTAGGTATAAAACAGCAAGTTTGTGAAAAAAATCGATTACGTAATCGAACAATCTTCAAAACCTTCGAAATAAATTAATGCGAAACACCTTTTATTATGAAATTATTAGATTAAAGTAAAGTATTAGGGGGGCCGGAAAGTAATGTCGCTTTCTTACATTAAATTCAAACGAATAAATTTTAAATAAGTCTTTATTTTTAATCAATAATATAATCATCCTCGTTATCAACAACCTTTTGCCATCTAGTGTGCAAATTTTCAATCCCGGGCCGATAAAAATCAATTGGTTTTTGAGTAAAATATCTCGAGATGGCATTTTGGACATCAACCAAATTTTCAAATTTTTTGCCACTAAGAAAATGTTGTAGGGATCGGAATAAATGGAAATCCGAGGGTGCGATATCGGACGAGTATGGTGGGTGAGGCAGTACCTCCCATCCCAATTCATTAATTTTTTCCGCATTGCACGATGCGGTCTTGCATTGTCGTGTTGCAGAATGACGCCCTTTCTGTTGACAATCGCCGGATACTTTTCGATTAAAGATTGGTTCGCTCGATCCAATTATTCACAATAAAGGTCTGCATTAACAGTTTGTTCAGGTTTCGGCACTTCAAAGTGAACAATTCCGCGAATACTCCACCAAACACACAGAAGCGCCTTTTTGGGATGTAAACCCGGCTTTGCAGTACTTCGTGGTGATTCATTTGGAGAGAGCCGCTGCCTTTTGCGTTTTGTATTATCATATAGGACCCATTTTTCGTCTCAGCAATCAAACGATCAAAAAACGGTTCTGTGTGTGCCGTTGAAGCAATACGTTGCATGTGATGGATCGGTTGGCTTTGTTCTCTTCGGACAGATTATGGGGGACCCAAACACCTGCTCTGCTTATTTTTCCAATCTGCTGTGAATGTTCCTGTGTTTGACAGTTCCTCGATTGTTTGACATGGATTTACTTCCACTTCTGCCCTTAGCATGTCGTTGTCTAATGTTGTTGGTCTTCCTGATCGATAGGAGTCAGAGAGATCAAAATTACCGGATCTGAACTTGGAAAACCATCTTTGGCATTTACGAACGTCTAATGCACTTGCGTGTTGCAACTGTTACGTTACTACCCTTGCGAAACTCAAAAAGCATACAATGCCGGATATGCTCTTCTGGTATTTGGCTGGCCATTTCACCCCAAATTGCAAAAAAAAAGTTTAATATTGAACTATTTAGAAGTGAACAAGTCACAATAACCTTAAAATGACTTTGGCACGCCTACGAGATACACAATGAGCTGACAAATGACAATCAAATATCGACATGCGCAGAAACGACATTACTTTCCGGTCCCCCTAATATTTAGAAACGTGACTTTCAAAACTTACTTTAGAATATACGGGGCGTTGCATATTTTATTGTCAATGCCAACGTTTTTTATGCTGGCTACAGACGTAACTGTCTATTTGACAAGTAAGCACGAACACTTCTTTTTTGTTCAAGTATACATGATCGCCATATAGCCGCCGCACGTTATTCATGTCAAATACTTGAGCAGTATTCTTCTACAGACGCTACAGACTTTTGAACAACAAAAGTATTCATGTATGCTTGTCAAGTAGACAGTTACGTATGTAGCCAGCATTAGAAATGTCTAAAGATAATTCGAAGTTGAGATTCAATTTTCGTAAAATTATGCAATAAGCAGTATATGTACTTTATTTCTCGATAACCGCGGTAGATCAGATTTCTCAAGTCTTTGTTTGACACTAATTAATCCCTTTTTCATCAAAACAACTTAAAGGTTCAACCGAGTTTCGTGAGATTGATATTCTTAAGAGCTAACGATATCGTATTTCTCTAAGCATACCTTTAATGATGACATTTTTATCAATATAAGAAACATTATCTATTCGCTGAAAACATGGGCTTTTTGTTGTTTTGTTAGATCAACGAAATCGTCGATCATCGGTAGTTCTTGTGATATCTTAAGGATATATTTATTAATTGAAAAAGTTTAACTTGCCCCATTTTTTTATTTTATTACAATTTATGCACAAGCCATGTATGATAGCGTCCAACAACTCGAATCTAAATATAGAAATTATAGAAGTTGTAATAATATTGATATTTTAATCGATAATTGGACTATAATAAATTGCGTGTTTTATGTGAATTTTACGTGCTTACGTTCGAAATTGTGTGCACTCGACGCGAGGTTAGTTGGAAATTCCCATTTACTACGAGCTCGGTTCCCGGATATAACGAGCAAAACATTTAAGGATGTTGCTTAGTTTCAAGTCTCTGACAAGCGATTTACGATGTTTACAAGAACAATATCCACGCGCGACACTCGAAATTAACGACTATAAATATTTTTCGCCCTCGTAACTGTAACAACCCTGCAAGTTTTTATACAAGAAATTCTTCGTCTCAATTTCTATTAATCATGCATTTAAAATGCATGCTAATATACGTATGAAAAGCCAATTTTACGAAACGTTTATTTTAAAACAAATAAAAAAAAACGAACATTATCCATAAAGAAATTGATGCGATACGTCAAAATGTTGATTAAACTAATTTCGGCCGTATTTCATGCATTTCCTTGCTATGCGGTTTATATCGTTATAGCCATTCGTTGTTTTCGGCAGTTGGAAAATAATACTACATAAGTAGGATCTAATAATAATCGAGCGGATCTCAAATATCGCCAAGCACCGAAATACGACTTGAGCGGATTAAATTAGCTGATAAAAATTGCTTTTATTGATTTCTGAGAGGTTTATACGTGTCAGCGGATTTCCTTCTGCTCCAAACTCTCGAGGGAAAAAGCCTATGTGCGACCTTTACAACGTTGACTTAGTGACCCGATAACGGTCTCTAGTTTACCAGTTAAGGTGCTTATTTGTTTTACGGCTTTATATCAAATAAAACGAATTCCTTGCAGATTGAATTTTATTCTACCTAACTAGTATTTTTCTAATTACACATGCGTACGTCTACGTTAAACTCTCAAAAGCTAATTTGTGTTAATAAAATTCGGTTAAAATCCACATTTTAACGTAAGCAATATTTTATCAAAATTTTAACTGCAACCCTAAAAACTCATAATAAATTTTAAAACTAATTTAATTACGGATGTATTTTACAAAGTTTTGCGACCGTAGTTGAAATTCTGTGCGGAAATTTAAAACCTCAAAAAAATCGGTAACGTCGTTCATCGAAACACGGGCGGGTACTAAATAAAAATTAAAAAGTTCCCTTATATTGCTCGTGAGATACGTTTTCGGTTGTCGAAGTGCACTTTTGGACGTCAAACGATAGATTTATCTCGTCGGAACTCGTATTTCTCCCAACAAAATATCGCGTCATATCCGACGAAATATGCTTGTTTATCTTACCTACCTAAAGAAAGTTGAAACTTGATAAATGAGGGTTGACGTGCGTTTGCATCGCCGTGAATGCCCTATAGGGACAAAGAATATCTACGTCAAATGTTTAATAAAGTCCGCCAGAAATTCATTTTATGTTAATGCGAAGTCGACAGGCGCTTCATTAAATGAAAAGTCGAAGTAAACAAAAGTGTAAATGAGCGGCCCTAAAGATTTTATTATATCACATTCTATTGAATCCATTCGGTCCCTGAACACGTCAACTTCTTGCCACGTTCTTTTTGACGTGCTTTACTTTAACTTTGGCTATTATACTTATACCTACATCTCGAGACGTTCGTAGGTCTGATAATTTTTGCGTAAAATTGCTGTTCGCGTGAAGATCGCACTTAAAGGGGCCCATACATTATCGAACAATTTGCGCAACCCTCGTGTAATGCGTTGCACGACTGTTTGGTGGATTTCAAACATGTTGAAAACGTTCGTCGAAAACGGGAAAGGTTGTGCAATTGTTTCATCAAAATTCTCTGTCGTCTAGGACACGAACGAAGACATGCTTATCTTAATACAAACCTTTAATAAACTGTATGCTCTCTCGAAAAATTGCTGTCGCAAATCAGTCACGAAATATAGGCAACTTATCGAGCACATCAACTCTGGCTTACTATTTTACGTAGGCGGACAAGTTGTTAAACGATCGAGTGCGTTTATTTTTTTATTCGGTCGAGTAAAATCTTTGACTTTTGTTAATTTCATATTAACACTTCCGTAATAGACTAAAGAGCTAGACAGTTTCTTAGTAAATCAACGGCCTGAGGTTCGAATTCTCTTACAATCATAGATATTTGTGACCGTCCCTACTAACAATACAATCTAGGCGATAAGTTACGCTATCCTAGATTATGCGTAATAATCGATGACTCATAATTCAAAAAAACATTCTAGAGGCGAGACGCTCCTCTGATAAGTTCGACTACAAACTTATATAAATAACCGGTAACAGCTCAGCTTCGGGCGGTTAATACCGTTGCGATATGAAAAGTGGCGACTTTCGACTACTAAAATAAATAATTCGCGCTCGACAACGTTTTATAAAAACAATTCTAATCGTTCCGCTCACAATCGACGATATAAATAATTATTAAATTCGTGTAAATAAATAAATTAACGTTGCAATATTTAAACGAATTTTCAATCGAAAGAGTTGCAATATTTAAACGAATTTTCAATCGAAAGAGTTTTTTAATGCATCAAAAATCAGAAGGCAAACATAAAAACGATAAAGGCATACACGATAAAGGACGCCATCGAAAACCCTGGATAAAATTCTCCCTTTACCGAAATGAAATACAAATATTTCTTTTCTTCCAGAAACGCTAAAAAAATTCTCCCTTCTTTATACTAGATATGTATTTATTTTGCCGTCAGGATTCGTTCTATCCATTTTACACGTATAGGTAACGTTCGCATTATTCCGTTCGTGCATTTTTTTAGTGATACCTATATTCATATTTGCAAATAAACAAAGCGGGCCGTGTAATTTACTTGGCGCACAGTATTCAATAATTACAAATTTCAATTTTATTAAAACTATATTTTTTTTAATTTACAAACCGACATCGGCAGTGCAATAACTGCTTTACGCGTTTAGAGTTATAAGAGTGAGAGAGAAGTGATTACGGGAAATTTTATTTCTTTTTGAAATTCCGATAAAAAATTCGTTTTTCGATTTATTGGGCAAGTGAAATCTATCTGGAACTTATTTACGATTTCTTTTTTATAACTAGCTTATATATAGGTGTAGTAGTGCTTCGGCTGCCAAGACACTTCGACGGTTGTGTTTACCTTGAGCCTTCAACTTTATTGAAGAGTCCAATCATTTTTAGATATCTATTGAATAAACATTTTGCTCGATTTAAAGCCACCACTAAGCGACTGTAAGTTGTTTATTTTACACAGGTTTCTTTCGTTTTTGAACTAGTCACACTTACAAAATGTAAATTATTCTAATAATTTCTTATCTTAATATTCTATGGCTCTTTAGAAAAAGGAATAACCTACATACATTTTGTTTAAAATAGTTTTTATAATATAAATATTATTTTCTAAACAGATTGCTATAAAACTTTGTTATTATGTAGTAGTTTATTTATTTAAAAAGAAAAGAAAATATTTAATAGGAATTAGTCCAAAAAGTACGGTTATTATCGAGACAGTCGGATATTTTAAAAAATTCAATAAATAAGCAACCCGAGATGCACACAGTTTTTGTTGAAAGCCCTGTATGTATAAATTTTTTTCCTAAGTTTAGTAGGTACAGTTTAGGATCGACAATTTATTATTTACACTTTTGCAATCATAAATAAGTTCAAGATAAAAAACACGTTGAAAAATTAAAAAATCTATTAAAATCTATTAAAATTATTTTTACCAATTTATCTACAGATTTCTACATAATCGTAAGTGACCTATAAAAGGTAAAATAATAATGCAATATAAATAAAAGAAATTAAAATTTAATGGGGGGGCAATGAATATTTATTACCTACTTTAATTGCGCGTCGTAGTTAAAACGTTTTAAATGTATTAAATAATTGATGTCGATCAATTAAATTGACATCACAATAAATATAAATAAATAATAAAGTTGCCACGATTGTCCCTAAAGCAATTGAAAAAGTCGCCCAGTTAAATTTCTGTTCGGTATCCGAAAATGTCCGGAAGGTCCGGATATATCCGAAATTGCCTCTTTTTCGAGATACAGCTCCTTGAAAACGGTTATTGACAACATAGTATTTTTTTCAAAATAACTTATTATAAACGATTCAATCTAAAAACTTTAAATTTGGTACGTACGTGTATTGCTGCAGTTAAGGCTAAAATACACGGTGCCTCACTCAAATTCGCACACAGGGTGTTTATTTTTAGGGGTCATAGAAGTTTTTAAATTAACACTAAAAGTGACGTACGTGTAAAAAAATGAGGATGTGACCCCTAAAAATAAACACTCTGTGTGTTAATTTGATAGCTTGTTAGCTTTAACTGTAGCAAGCCGACTCGGATGTCTAGTGGTTAGGAGACTAATCTCTCGCCTGACGGGTCCTGGGTTCGAATCCCGGTACGGGTGGTGAAATATCCCCCCTGGTAGGCATGGATGTCCCGGGGGGCACTAGAAGTAGTAATGCCTAACGGGGCGGTTCCTGGTGTCTTTCGGGGTGTGCTACTAATACAAAAAAACAGTGAAATACATGTACCAAATTGAAAATTTTAAGTTAAGTCGTCAATAGGTTATTTTGAAGAAAGTGTGTGCGATAATTCGTCTCTTGGAGGAGCTGTATCGCGAAAAGGAGCCATTTTGGGATGTAAGTTGTGGTAAATCGGCATATTTTCGGCTCAGTGATCTGTGGTTAAGCGTTGTACAGACCTTTCAGAGACGAAGTTGGTAAATTACGAAAAACAATTCGCTATAGTACAGAAATTTCGTTATACATGGCGTTTCGAAATCGCCCCAATCCTTTTTTAGTTATATCGTGATTTTAAAAATTTGTAAATTAGGTAGTAGTATTATGAATATGACTTATTGTGTTTATTTTCTTATTTTCTAGTAGTATCTGCAGGAAATAGCACCGGAGATGATACGTAAGTCGATTCGAGCAATGCAACAACGTGCTGAAGGACGTTTAACAGCGGACGGTAGACATTTTGAACAAATGTCGCAGTGATAATTTTTCATAAATTTATCTTGTATTTTTGTTTGTTTTTAAAAATACATTATCGATTTATTTTAACTAGGTATGGCCTATCCAAGCGTATAAGCGATTCACGTCATCAATACAAGGTTACTAGATGTCTCGTACCTCGTATTTTTACAGTTCTAATAAATTGTAGTTTTTCTTTATACCATTCAATATGTATGTAGATAGGCAAATCATCTTTCCAAACTTTAAACCGAATTACAAATAAACAATCTAGTAACTTTTTACTGATGATGTGAATCGCGTATACGCTTAGATAGATCGTAAGTACTTAATTCATATATTTAAAATTGAAAATATTCTTGCTCGTTTTCGAAATTTTTTAATATCGTTGTAACTCGAAAAATATTGGTCTGATCGAAAAATCATAGAGGAACATTTTATTCAGTTTGAATTGTATATTATCGTTCTACTTTCTGTATGCCCGAATTTCGAAACACCTTGTATGCGAAACTTGATACAAATCTTGATTCGCCGGAGCGAACCGGATATTCCTGGTCAAGTTTCTAATCGAGGTCCGCGTTCAATCACGCCATGTCGAACAACACCACATCGTCATGGTATGGGGTGGTATCTTGTGGATACAGCAACCGATGATGGGCCGACGATATACACTCACCGGCACAAAATTCGATCCATCTACAATTTTTAATAAAAAATTGCGATAAACGTTTGTTTTATCTAATAATGGGGAAAATTCATATTCCAACGACATGTTTAGTGCGATAAAATTTTATTCGTTTGGGGAATTTAGTTAGTTTGTTTATTTGGATGGTATCAAATTATAATAGTGTAATTCTGAGCGTACTTTATTATTAAGTTTATTACGCGTATTAGTCTTAATTGTTGGAAATACAATTGAATTTACTGTCTGTAAAAATTAAATATGGTGTTGAATCCAACCGATACTGCCAGAGCAATTGCTTTGATTCAAGATGGGCGCTCGCAGTACTACGCCGCTCGAGTGTGGTGCCTTGGTGTTTCAAGGTGTAGTATTCAGAGAGCTGTAGAAAGGTTTCGAGAAACTGGAGGCTACACCAGGAGAATGGGATCAGGCAAGAAAAGGTGTACAATTGCTAGGGATGACCACTTCCTTACATTAAAAGTTCTGAGAAACAGAGATACTACTGCAGTTAATGCACGTAATGAGTTGCAAGAAGTACGGGGAGTAAGTGTTTGTGAAAGAAATGTAAGAAGAAGGTTGCAGCAACACGGATTGCTAGCAAGAAGACCCGCAAACGGCCTACAATTGACCAGAGAACATCGAGTGGAGCGGCTTCACTTTGCACGTCAACACCAAAATTGGGATAATGATGGGGTCGTATTCTTTTTACCGACGAGTCGAAATTTTGTTTAAGATCTGCGGATGGCCGTCAAAGAGTATGGCGCAGGACTGGAGAAAGATTCGCCCAATGTAATATTGTGCCAAAGCTTAGTTTTGGTGGCGGTTCAATCATGGTATGGGGAGGTATTAGCATGGAAGCTCGCACCGAATTAGTAGTAGTAAATGGAGGGGCGATGACTGCTGACAGGTACATTAGGGACATTATAGAACCACATGTCGTACCTTTCGCCCCATTTATTGGTGACAACTTTATGCAAATGCATGATAATGCCCGACCGCATGTTGCTCGAATTGTTTGTGAGTACTTGAGAGAAGTAACAATCCACCGTATGATGTGGCCTGCAAGAAGTCCCGATCTAAATCCGATCGAACATGTTTGGGACATGGTAGGGAGACGAGTTCCTGCTCCTTCTAACTTGCGAGAGTTAAGTGTAGCAGTAGTCCAAGAATGGGACGAAATTAGCCAAGATTCGTTGCCTTATTGAGGGTATGCCAAGGCGAATAGAAGCTGTAATTCGAGCACGGGGAGCTACTACACGTTACTGATTTTTTGCTTTTTCGTTTTTTTTACTTGTTATGTACAATAAATGTCGTTTACTGTTTTATCTAGTTATGAGATGTTGCCGTATTTTTGTTGTTAGAGCAATAAGAATGTTTCCGTCGGTTTAATTACATTTCAACATCTGTTTTACACACCCTTTAAACTATGTGTAAATATAACCAATTTATAAATTAAAATAATTACATCAATTAACCGAGTGTATATAGAAAAGCTTTGGACACGAGAGGCACGGTTGGCCATCGTCCAACGCACCTCGTTGGGCTTTCGGCGATACTGGCTGCACCTCCAAATTTTGAGTACTTCCTTTACTTATTAAATACTACTTGTCGTAATACTAAATAATATTAAATACAATATAATAATTAAATACTACTACACTTCGTCCAAACCTATAAGCAATCCACGTCATCAGTAAAAGGTCACTAGATGATGACGTTTCACACATGCTATCATCTCGTACCTCGTATTTTGACAGTTCTAATAAATTGTAGTCTTTCATTATACCATCTAATATGTGCGCAAGTAAATCATCTATAGAATATGTCACTTTCCAAACTTTAAACCGAATTACAAATAAATAATCTAGTTACCTTTTATTGATGACGTGACTGCATATAGGTTTGGACGAAGTCTAACCGTCTATTAAATTCGTAATGCGCGTTTCTGAGATACAGGGCGCGGTCAACACTTTTGTCCAACAACGTAGTTACATACACATTTTCTTTTAAACGAGCGGTGTAGAACACGAAAATTCGTTATATGTAAATTTGACTGTATATGATACTTAAAGTAAAAATAAAATTTTAGAACCGTTGGCGTTGAAACAACTACATTTAATTGCGGAACAGAAATCGAACACTTTTTCGTTCTAATTAGATGACCGAAACTTTTTTTAAGGGGGGGGGAGATATTAATTGTTTGTTTTTTTTTCTTAATATTCGTCGCTCCGATACACATTTTTAAGACAAGTAGGTACTTGAATTTTTAATGACATTTTACAAAGACTCGCTTCTTGGAGTTTATATTAAAATAAATTAGTTTGTTTTTCGAGATGCCTAAGGCTACGTTGGGGTTGGCTTTGAGCTTTTCGAAAGAAACTTATTAGAGGACTTTTAAAGGAAAAGTTTGACATTCAAATTAAATGATGTTCGTTACGAAGAATCGGAATACTGTTGGAGCTTAAAAAAACTTTTTGTTTGTGTTACTTTCGATATAAATCTTCTATTACCTACAGTCATTGAGAAAGTTTATTTAAAAACGTCCGTAGGTGACGGTATTGTAAGATATTTAACAAGCGCGCACACGTCACCTTTGCTTTCCACTCGTTACGTTCGTAATTCATTCGATGTTCGAAGGGATCGCGAAATATCGAGCTGAACAAATTTACAATTTTACAAAATAACAGTTACTCCCCCTAAATTCGTTTCCGTTTCAATTTTTTTTTGTCTGAAACTAAGTGGTTTTTTCGATATCCGTAAATTAAAAAGACGGAACCGTTCGGTAATTGGGGAAAGAAGCATATAGTAGTTAAACAGAAAACAGGAAGGATTCTCGGAAGCCAGGATATTAGGATTAGTTGCCTTGTTTGATTCTAGAAGCTTGAAGCTTACAAGTCGCCCGTCCGTTCAAATTATTACGGATTCGTTATTATTTGATCTTCTGTCTTCTCGTGGTCGATGAAATTGTAAAACTTTCCGAAGCCGCGTTTCCGCCCGACCACCTCCTAATAAAGATATACCGGATATCAAAACCTACTGTGCGCAAAAGACAAATTACTATCTAATAAAGTGAGGCGCTTGCTTTGTCATTTTGTTTTGCGTTAAATATAAGAACCGAAATTAAATTGTACCGTGCTGAGCTGAAAATTAATAAACTCGCGTTACCTGAAAAATAAAGTGCGTTGTAGATGAAATACGGGCGCAATTTTTATTGTATTTCCCTTGAAATATATCCACGACGTACCCGACAAAAAATTATTTACT
The DNA here is from genome assembly GCA_036326145.1 of Rhagophthalmus giganteus. NCBI lineage: Eukaryota > Metazoa > Arthropoda > Insecta > Coleoptera > Rhagophthalmidae > Rhagophthalmus > Rhagophthalmus giganteus. Next base: position 10,536,557 of record JARFJA010000036.1, on the reverse strand, counting down.
TCTTACCTAAATTTTCGACTGCGCTTACGGAGAAAATATGCAACGCGATAATAAATTGTGACATTGCTGTCGTCGACATCTTTCAAGGTTGACTTGCATTCGACAAGTTTACCGAAATAATCTCAAAAATGGAAAATTTCATAAAACGACGCTTTTAAAATTGAAATTCCGAATTCTATTATAGAAGGTCCCTATCCATAGAATACCTATCAAACAATATATAAATGCGTCGCGTTTTAGCTTCCTTCTATCGTTTATTATAAAACCATAATAAAATTCAATATGATAGTTACGGCCTATAAAGTTAAAGCGAAGTGGTTGTTCGTTGCGTTTAAAATATAACGCTGACAAACGTTGCTTTGTAATACATTTTCATTATATTGGCCGGAGAGGCGATAACCGAAAAGCCATATTGTTTTGATTGCACACTTCGATTTTTAGTTGGTAGTTTACGTTTATGCGCTAATGTTACACCTGGTACGCTCACCTAAATGGACTCGTGCTGTATATTATCAGGATTTGAACATTCGACGTGTTTATAGGTTTACCGATTTTTGTGAACATAAACTTTGCAGAAAACGACATTTTTATATTTTTACAAATCCAAATAAATTAAATGCACGCAGATTTGACATAATTTGTTTGGACGACTGGAGACGTAAATATTTCTTTTGTCGGGGATTTCCGACCGAATTATAAAAAAAAACTCAAATATAACATGTACGTTACAAAACTCAAACGTTTGCTATAACGTCATGCTATAACACAGGTCTGCGACCAAATTTTTTTCTTTAAAATAATGGGTGATTCTTATGTATTTTGGTGCGCTGAGTTCGGAAATGCCCTCAGTTTTTTCCCAGCACGTAAGCATTTTCCGCAAATGCATTTTTCTGCGGGATTGTCTACCTTAAGGCGTATATTTATGAATATGCCGAAAAAGTTGTTTTTCCTATTCGGCTTCATAGTTTTATATTAGAAACTATGAAATATGATAAAAATTAGTATATTTAACAGTATTAGTCAGCGTATCCTTTTAAAGAATTAATTACCTTAATAGTATGCAATTAAGGTTTATCGCTTTTCTTCGGTGTTTTCAGATTCCAATGTTACTGTAATAAATGTTTTTGTTATTAAAAGTACATAAATAAATAGGAGAAATTGTGGTGAACATTATTGACAAATGATGATTTAATAAAATAAAATTTAAATTTCCCATTGCCCTATATATACCCCTCGTAGTCCTTCGATTTGTTCATTTCAATTTAAATATTCTTAAAGTGTCTTTCAAAATGTCTTCAAGAGCTTGTGTTAATAAACCTGATAGTTTCTGTTACATTTGTGGCGAACTTGTATTAAAAAAACAATCTCGAAGTATTACGGAGTTTATTAAAAAAGTGTACTTTGCCTATTTTGGTGTGAAGATCGGAGATCAAGAAAAATCTTGGGCCCCTCATGGAGTGTGTTCAGGCTGTGTTGAAGGACTTCGCATGTGGTCTAAAGGAAAGGTGAAATCTTTTCGTTTTGGGGTGCCTATGATTTGGAGAGAGCCGAGAAACCACGGCGATGACTGCTACTTTTGTTCTTGCAACATACAGGGGTACAATGCCAAAAATAAAAAAGATATATGTTACCCAAACATGCAATCCGCACTTCGGCCTGTGCCTCATGGACCCGGTATTCCAGTACCAGTGCCCCCACACAATTTTGACGATCTGCCAGAGTCATCAGAGAGCGAGTCAGAGCAGTTGGATGATGAGTTTCAAGTCGAAGACTGTGGACCCCAACAGTTTTCACAAGAAGAATTAAACGACCTCGTTCGTGATTTAGGGCTTTCTAAAGAGTCTGCTGAATTACTGGGCTCTAGACTTCAAGAAAAGAACTTATTGAGATCTGGAACTTCATTCTCTTGGTACAGAAGCAGAGAAAAACAATTTAAGCCAAATTTTTCTCAAGATGGCGAACTTGTATATTGTTCTGATGTTCCCAAGTTGATGTCAATGTTTAACATTCAACATGTGTCAGATGAATGGAGGCTTTTTATTGACTCGTCAAAACGAAGTTTAAAAGCAGTTTTGCTACACAACGGCAATAAATACGCTTCTGTACCCGTGGGGCACTCTGTGCATCTAAAAGAAAAGTATGACAACATGGCTTTTATCCTTGTTAAATTGAAATATAAGGAGTTTGGATGGCCTATCTGTGGTGATCTCAAAGTCATCTCTATGGTGCTTGGACAACAAGGTGGCTATACGAAATTCCCTGTTTCCTATGTGAGTGGGATAGCCGGGCAAAAGCACAGCACTGGAGTCAAAAGTGTGGCCAACGAGAACTTTGAAGGTTGGAGAAAAAAATGTTCACTTTGAGTCTTTGGTTGATCCCAAAAAAGTGCTTTTACCCCCACTTCACATCAAGCTTGGACTGATGAAGCAGTTTGTCAAGGCATTGCCAAAAGATGGCGAAACGTTCAAATACCTTGAAAAGAAATTCCAGGACTGTCTGAGGCAAAGTTAAAGGAGGGTGTTTTGTTGGCCCGGACATTCGGAAACTAATGAAAGACAATCAGTTTGAAAAGGTGATGAAAAAGCTGAGAAAGAGGCGTGGATATCATTTAAAGAAGTTGTGACTAAGTTTTTGGGGAACAATAAGGACCCGGATTATGAAGAAATTGTAAATAAAATGTTGAAATGTTTTAAAACCTTGGGGTGCTCCATGAGCTTGAAACTTCACTTTTTGAACTCCCATTTGAGTTATTTCCCAGAAAACCTAGGTGCCGTAAGTGAAGAACAGGGCGAGAGGTTCCACCAAGACATGAAAGAAATGGAACGGAGGTACCAAGGACGATGGGATGTGAATATGATGGGAGACTACTGTTGGATGCTTCATAGAGAACTTCCAAGCATCCCACACAAACGGAAAAACTCAAAACGGGGTTTTGAGGGAAAAAGATGTAGATATTATAAAGAATTATTATAAATCCTTATTGTGTATACATATTATTTTTATCAAATTGTATTTAAAAAATGTAAATAAACCACTAGTAATATATTTTTTTTTAATTTCAAAATGCATTTTTACCTATATGTACTGCGGGTTTTACATAACTTTCTTTTTCATTTTGCGGAAAATCCCTACGTGCTGGAGAAAAACTGAGGTCATATTTGGACTCAGCGCACCAAAATACATACGATTCACCCATTACGGTGAAAAAAAAATCAAAAAGTGTCAATTTGCAGGCCTGTGTAATGTTTGAATGTTACTCGACACATCGGGGGGGGGGGTTAGTTTTTAACAGTTACAGGATGTTAAAGGTCGAATTATAACGTACATGTTATATTTAACGTTTTGAATACATAATCGGCCCAATTGTCACTTACAAGGAAGGTTAGGCAGATGGAAATCACATAAAAATTTGAAATTTTGCAGGATTATAGTACTAGTCAACCCTAATCAAGAGCCGCATTCCGTTCGTGCCCTTATCCGGTTTGAGAGGGTAAAATCCACCCTTAAAGATTGAAACTTTTTTCGATTTTGCTTATTATCTCTGGAACAGCAACAGCTATCAACTAACAACCAACAAACCAGCTACCAACAAACTATATATTTTTGTAAATTGCTATTCAAGACCTACATTATAATACAAAAATTAGGAATAAAACGCCTAACAATCTCCAACCCACAATTATTTTTAATATTTTTGTGTACGCTGCAATGCATTTTTATAGCTTATCGGCATAATTATTCATTAAAATGTATAACTTTAAATTAGTTGATTTGTATTTGTGCAAAGTCACCCTTTGTTAATATAATATCTAATATCCAAAGTAACATTTCACCGCTTTGCACGCTTTGCAAATCTGCACGCATTTAAATCGATTTAAAATTTTTATAAAATCTCGAAAAAAAGTCGTGTTATAGTCCATGGTTTTGACAAAATTTTAGCCGAACCTAAAACGTTCAGAACAGGTCCGCAATTACTTGAAAAGTCGTTTTTATAGTACAACAAAGCAATAAATGACGAACTGCCGGCATTTGAATAGAATTAAATTTTTTGCATAATTTCGATAAAATGACACTACCTGATACACTCAGAACGGATCCGGAATTACATGAAAAGTAGTTTTTCGAGAATAACAAAGCCAGAAATGACGATCTAAGCGCGTTTCCGGCGATTTAAAATTTTCGCGAAATCTCGAAAAAAAGACGTGTTCATGATTTTGGCAAAATTTTGACCCAATCTGAAGTGTTTAAAACAGGCCCTGAACTGCTAGAAAAGTCGTTTTTCAAATATAACAAAACAAATTATGACGAACTACGCGCGTTTCCGTCGATTTCAATTTTTTTGGAAATCACGAAAAAAAAGACGTGTCCATGGTTTTGGCAAAATTTTGGCCGAACCTAAAACGTCCGGAACAGGTCCGTAATTACTTGAAAAGTCGTTTTTATAGTATAACAAAGCAATAAATGACGGACTGCAGGCGTTTAAATAGAATTAAAATTTTTGCATAATCTCGATAAAATGACACTACCTGTAACACTCAGATCAGGTCTGAAATTACTTGAAAAGTAGTTTTTCGAGAATAACAATGCAAGAATGACAATCTAAACGCGTTTCCAGCGATTTAAAATTTTAAGGAAATCTCGAACAGAAGGCGTGTTCATGATTTTGGTAAAATTTTGGCCGAACTAAGATAGCTTCAAGAGATAAGCGGTGAAATGTTATTTTGGATGTTAGATATTAACGAAGGGCGACTTTGCACAAATACAAATCAACTAATTTAATGTGATACATTTTAATTAATAATTATACCGATAAGCTATAAAAATGCATTGCAACGTACACAAAAATATTAAAAATAATTGGGGGTTAGGGATAGGGAACGCCCTTAGGCGTTTTATTCCTAATTTTTATATTGTAATGTAGATCTTGGTCAATTATTTACAAAAATATATAATTTGTTGGTGATATTTCTTATTGTTTAAGAGATACGCGGCTTCGGATATTATTACTAAAGGGTGCAATTGCACAATTCAAATAAATTAATGTAAGGTGATACACTTTAATGAATAATTCTTTTAATAAGCTAACAATTCATTGCAGCGTACAAAAAATACTGAAAATAATTGAGGGATGGAGGCAGGGATGGCACCTCTTAGAATTTTTACCCCTAATTTTTCTATCATAATGAATAGCCATTTACAACAATATATAGTTTGTTGTAGATAGCTCTTGTTGTTTTACAGATAATAAACAAAATTGAAAAAAGCTTCAATTTTTAACGGTGGATTTTTTCCTCTCAAACCGCGTAAGGGCACGTACGGAATATGGCTCTTGATTAGGGTTGACTAGTACTACAATCCTACAAAGTTTCAAATTTTTCTGAGATATCCACCTGCCTAACCTTCCTTGTTAGTTGAAATTAGTTGATTTGAAAGATTTGAACTTTAGCGCGTCCTACATTTAATTGTTGATTGTGAGCTTGTAATTTCATTTTTCCATCGACCTCCTGTCTATATTCCAAATTGTCTCCTTTTCACAGTAACGCGTTGTCTGTATAATGACTAACAATTTGCATTGTTTACAAACGTTAAAATTTGAGGTTACATATTTTATTTATAAGCGTTTGTACGATCCGACACCACTGTATCAGACGTCACCATCTGGTAACTTTTTATTGATGAAGTGAATCGACAAATGGGTCGGATAGGCCGTCGTAGGTATAGCAAATGTTTAAAATGACCACTTTCGGCAGAAATACAGCTGTCGTATTCAGTCTAATTTTATTCGCAGCCTATAAAGTTCTTTTCGACAACTGTTTTCTGGTGTTAAACCATCTCGTGGTAGGCAAACCCGCCCTTTCAAAAACTTCCATAAAAAGAAATTCGGCGGATTTAAGTCGGGATTCCTTGGAGGCCATCTCACGGGATTGAAATGATTAATCATTTAACCATTATGTATTAACGACTCTATCACTGTGGGAAGGCGCAACGTCATGTTGGAAGAACATTCGTTGTTTGTTAATTGTTTTGTCTTGACCTAAAAAATTTCAGTTCAATTTTTTACACCTAATTATGACTCATGCTGAATATGTAGGTATCTATACGATAACAAATTAATGAACAACGTAAACCATATAAACTGTTAAAACGTATTAAAGCTATTGAAGAAGGGTCGGGGAAGAAAATTGTCCAGACCTTGCGATTTTATTTTAAATTTTATTAAAATCGATTTCCCATTCCCATGCAGCCCACGATGACCTGTACTGCCTCCAAGAGAACGCGCAACTACCGATAATTCAATTAGCGTAACTCAATTTTCGCTCTGTTTAAATGTGCCGCGTATCAAAAGCTCACGTTCCACTTGTTGGACCATTTACCTACATAGTTTCTGTCGACTTGTAACTAGATAATTACGACGCAACGTCTCAGTTGAGGTAGCTATTGTACTGGATCGTCTGCATAACATAATGCGATAGGTGTACAGTGAATTTAGTGTTGTGCGAAAACCGATTCAACCGTCGCCAATTCAAATTTAATAATGCACGATTAATTTTCCGTTTAATTAATAATTTTTAATGCAAAAACCCAAACGACTCCGACCGAATTTTCTTTGATACTTGCTTTGAATTGCGATACCTACATTTTTTGCGTTTGGCCGAAAGTACAAAAAGCGCCGCTAACATGACAATGGCAGCTAATTTACCGAACAAACAAAATACCTTACAGCTAATAAAAGCTTCGCCTTCATAAACATTTTTGCAGGTTAATTTAACGTGGCAGCCAAAGCGTAAATAAAGTTTCGTGGTTTTTTTTCCAAACGTGATTTTTTTTTGTTTAAGGGCAGGAGGGCGTCTAGAACTTAGCGAAACGCCTGAATAGATGGTACTATAGCAAATTTCTTATACATAGACAACCATATTAACACTAGTTCGTTGAAGGGACAATTTATAAGCTTATTATCGGTCCCGGTTTATTTATGACCTACTGATTTACGACTTCTCAAACGTTTGGTTTGGCAGGTAGAAATTCTTTCCGAGAACGGATTTGCCTAGTTTAGTTCGAATTCTCGATCTATACATTCAAGATAGGATTCGATGCACGTCATCAATAAGAAGTGAATAAATTGTATATTTGTAATATTCAGTTTAAAGTTTTGAACGTGGCATATTCTATAAATGATTTACCTGCACACATATAACACGACAAAGAAAGACTGCAATTTATTAGTACCTAATGTAAAAATAGGTACGAGGTTTTATTGATGACGTATATTGGAACCTATCTCGAATAACGTATAATTAAACACACTACTTCTATCCGTATTGAAAATAATATAACGAGTATTTTACTTTGCGCGTACCTGCGCCACCCCGAAACTGTCAGTTTCGATAATTCGCTTTCTTGAATTCGCTAATGACCCTGTTATTACAGAATAAGAATGAGGTGGTTTTTCATTTCCCATTTATTTAAAATATTTTGCGAAAACTTATAAACTCATCGCCGATTTTTTCACCTCTTGGTGAATTTATCTGATAGGTATTTCCCATAAAATCTAATCTTACTTTAATCGTACTTTGCACGACCAATTGTTTCCACGGTAAATACCTATACGATTACCGATAAATTTTCCAAGAGATGGAAAAATCCGTTCTAAGATCGAAAGTAAGTTTTTGCAAAATATTCTAGATAAGCGGAAAACGAAAAACCACATCATTCTTATTTTGAACGTGGTACTTCGAGAACGATTAATATCTAATTACTAGTTATTATCGCACCCAAGTAAGCGGATTATCGAAACTGGTCTTTTCGAAGTGGCGCAGGTACTCGCAAAGTATAAACTTTTCCCTCGTTCCTTCTTTCTCTATTGTTCAACTTATTTGTAAATTTTATTTGGTACTCGTATTCGCCATTCATGACTTGTTTGGTGTATCGATCTTGGACCAACGTTAAAAATTGTTGTTTTTTAAAAGCTTTTAAATGACATATGACTTGAAATGCGTTTCCATTTGAAATTTTTTAGTTGACCTCCACCTCCCACTCCCGGAGGTTCCACACCTAAACATTTTCCATTAAAAATTGTGCCCTAAAAATAATGGAATACGTAGGTAAGTGCGTGTTCGCCGATTTTTCCATATAAGTACCCAACAATTTCCGAAAAAATGGTGCGAGGCCAGGCTTTGTGGACATTTGGTATGCCATTTAAAACAAAACAAAACGAAATTTTTAACATTACGTTTAAATCTAATAACATTTGCAACCATTTCATTCTGTTTATAATAATAACATTTAAATTTTGAATAGCAGATTTATAATTCATATTGTTTATTACAAACTACATTATTTTTTATTACACATATTATTATTATTAAAAATTATATAGTAGCAGAGGTGCCTATAACGTTTTTATTTTTAAAAAGCAATTTCTGACGCTTTCTAACTATTTAAAACTTGCCTGTAGTTTCGAATGTATATAGGTACGTTTATATATTTGTCAGGATTATTTGGGTAATAAATATTTCTAACAAGACCACGTGCCGAGCTGTAGAGGTCTGGACATTCTTTCTTTTTCTGTAAGCCCTCATTGTTTAATTGTGAAATTTTATAAAAACATTTGTACGATTATCATGTTCTGTTAAAGATGAAAACTTGATCGACATCTTAAATGATATAAAAAAACGTTCTCTAGGCAATGACAAAACATGAGCTCGATATGTTGACGCATATATGAAATTTTGAATTTTATTTATAAAAGTAAACTTATACGCAACATTTTTTCAATAATAAATCTATTTCTACTTCAGCTATCTTCATCAAAACTTGTTATCTCCTAGATATTGTATTGAACATTATACATTGTAAAATTGAAGCCGCAATTTAAATTTGATTTTGAATTGTGTACAAAAGTTCTAATTTCGTTATTAATAATTTTATATTAAATTTTAAAAACTCAAATGATAGATAATTTAATGGCGAAAAATCTCCAAATGAGAGAATTTTGTAAAATTTAAATATAAAGAATATAATTCACTTCTAATGGTCGTCGGGGATGGAGTATACCCTCCCCTTAAGACTTAAGGTAGGCGCGCAACAGAGAGACATAAATAAAGGCCGAGATTTGATATTTGCTTGAATAAAGCTTCGGTCAAATCTCTTACGGCGGGTGATCAGTAAATATTGATCTGTGTCGAAATGTTTGTTCGAGGAAGGAAATTATAAATAATTCAGTTCCGAGTGTCCGAAGCTTGAAGCTTTCAAAGTAGCTTTGCCTATTTAATTCCCTTGAAACTCTCGAAACTTAAGGAGTCCGATTAATCCGAATCGAAAGGCACTACGATTTAACACTGTACATCGATGTGCAATAATAATGCCTTGGCTTAATAAAATTGCAAACGTCATACATTATCTTCTACTTCCTTTTGTCCTCCGACGAAAGCTTCTTATACAGCTAATGAAATTATGTACAGTGAAGTTCAAAATTAATGTCCAGAATCGCAAGCGTTGCTCGGACACGCACAATACAAAAACAAATTATGAACTGAATATTTAAAGCAGTAACATTGTACAGTGAAACCTCCATCTGTGGACACCTCTCGTATGTGGATACTCCCATATTATGGACAATTTTAGGTATCCCAAATCATTTGCATAAGATTATATAGAAAATATAGATTATATAGAAATATACCTCTAGATTGTGGACACTCCCTAATTCGGACATGGACAGTTACGCGCGGCCCCTTATTACACATAAACCTCTTTATTTTGGACAGTTAATTGGACCATTTGCACATTTTAGACTTTTAAAAATTTATGTTAAAATATTTTTTCTTGAAAAGGCTTATTACTTACAATAGAAAAGTTTCCTTTGGAGTAATCTTGATTGGCATGTCATTGTTAAAAATAAATTCAAATTTAAAGGATTAGTTTGAACAACTGTTACAATAAATAGAGGTAAAGTGTATTTTTGTTTAGTTGCTCAATTTTTCTCGCGTTGTTAAGGTGGTTCCGCGAAAAGATCTGACTATCGGCGAAAAACCGAAGTGATTGACTTTAATAAAAGTAAAAAATGGAGCGTTATAAAAGTAGCGGAATATTTTGAGATATCGAAAAGTACCGTAGCCAACATTTTAAAACAAGAAATCGATTTGCGGAAAATATGGCAAAAAAATAAAAATCCAAAGTTAGCGAGACAGTTCTCAAAAACAAATGGTGCAAATATCGATCAAATTGCATACGAATGGTTTTCCCGAGTCCGTACAAATAATCTGCCTGCATCTGGACCGCTCCTACAGGAAAAAGCTAAAGAAGTTGCGAAAGAATTAGGTTTGGATGGTTTTCGTGCTTCAAACGGATGGCTTGAAAAGTTTCGTAGTCGTCATTCAATTTCGTTTAAAGCTATTTGCGGTGAATCGGCCGAAGTTAATCAAGAAACCGTTTCCACATGGATCCAGAAGTTACCTGAAATTATTAAAAATTATTCTCTCGAAGACATTTGGAACCTTGATAAAACTGGACTATATTTTCGTACTCTTCCCAATAAAACAATGTGTTTCAAAAAGGCGACTCTTGTAAAGGCGGAAAAATATCGAAGGAACGTTTAACGGTTATGTTTTGTGTAAATATGGTGGGCGATCGTGAAAAGCCGCTTGTGATTGAGAAATGTGTCAAACCCCGTTGTTTCAAGGAATTAAAACCTAACAATTTTGACATAATCTGGAAGGCAAATAAAAAATCGTGGATGATCAAAGAAATAATGATGGATTTCTTGATAATGCAACGTCTCATCCGGATGTTATGTTAGAAAACGTAAAGTTGATATTTTTCCCTGCTAATTGTACTTCCGTTATTCAGCCGCTTGACCAGGGCATTATTAAAAGTTTTAAGGTTCGTTATCGAAGTTTACCGTTGAAACATTTGGTAGCGTCATCGGAATCTTGCCAAAGCAGCAGTTTGTTTTTAAAAAGCCTGAATGTTCTTCAATCAATTCAATGGATAGTAACTTCTTGGATGCAAGTTCCGAACGACATTATAAAAAACTATTTCCGTATAGCTGGTTTTGCAGGCGAGAGAGTGAACATTGAAGAACCAGAAGAGAACTTAGATTTGGCTACTTTAGCCAAATTATTAAAAGTAGACAGAAATAAGAGACTCTAGAAGAATACGTGGAAATCGACAGTAAAGTGCATACAGAAGATACAACGTGTGAAATAATAGGCATTATAAATTCTTTTAGTGTTAGTCGGACAACGAAGATGTAGATCAGATCGATGAAAATATGAGTGAAATCGGCGAATATAAAAATTTACATAAAATTTCCAATTTTTCTGAAGCACTATCGATTACAAAATCTTTAAAATCATTATTTTTAAATAAAAATAATCCAAAATTAGTAAATATAGTAAGTTCTTTACAAATAGTGGTAGAAGACTGCATTTCGTTTGCCAAGTGCAATCAAAAACAGACAAAAATAAATGACTTCCTTCAATAATTTTTAATTTGTATAATAATATTTTTTTTAATAATTTAATTTATTTGCATGATAAATATGTGTACTTTTTATATAACAAAATTTGAAGACCCCTTCCAAATGTGGACACTTCCCTAATTTGGACACTTTATTTGGTCCCGGAGGTGTCCAGATTAAAGTATTATAATTCATTAATTGTATTTATAATTCATGTTACACATCGTAAGTACTTTTTGCAGATTTGTTCGTTGTGCCGTGTATTGCTCGTGCTTCGGGACATTATTTTTGAACTTGACTGTACATTGTTGCTTTTGTTAAAAACCCAAAATCTCTGTTAATGTCGTCGACGTTACAACGATATCGCCGCTTTTTTCTTGTTAATCGAATTACAAAAATTTGGATTGTTGTAAAATAAATGCGCTTTCATCTTCGAACAACCAAAACGCAAACAAAAAAAATTACGCGTTTGTTTCAATTACTTATCGTTACTGTAAAATTAATACCTATAAACAAGGAAAACTGTATTTCAGTTGAATTTTCTATTTTACAATAAACTAATTCCGCTAAGAGCCCGTCACAACCTACCTTCGTTTCGAAAAATAAAGGTCAATTAACTTACTTATACCTTTGAACGTTTTTCCTCTTAATTTCCTTCCTCGTTTTTCCTTCCGTCCTTTGTTAAACAATTTTCGACCGAAGTTTTTTTTTTCAATGTAAAAACGACGCACGCGCGCGCTACTGTTTTTGAACATTAAGCACCCAGTAATCAGAACTTAAAATGTAAGTATGTTAGGTATTCCGAATTTGGAATCGAAAAGATTAAATTCCACATGAAAAATGCATAGTTTCGATACTCGAATGACCCTGAACTCGTAAAATAGGTAGGGAATATACAAATTATATTACCGACAAGGTTTTTCGCGAAATCGAGTTATTCGCTCTTGACAGACGCGCGAGATAATTTACCAATTAAGCTCTTATCAATTATTCATGAACGTCGGCACAGGAAGCAAAGATCGCTAACACTTGATTTTAGAGGTTATTTCGTTAGCTGCCGTTCAAATTGCATGCCGAATCGTTAAAAATGAAAAAAGAAAAACGAATACGAGCGTATGCAAAGCTCGTTCAAGCACAAGATGACTTTAACCATAAGTACTTACGTATATTAAATTCATCATCTAACGGCATGTTCAAACAACCCCAAAGATAAACAATTCTCGTTTGATGTTTCACAATAATAACAAAACAACGTACAATAATAAGTACCTACATTTACATAAGTTTGTTGTAAAGCAATTAAAACTTCTTTAAAATGTTAATAACGTTCGTCTAAATTTCCATTTAGGTATATTTTGTGAGGCATGTCGAAGCGGAAGGGGCGAAAAACCTTCAAATTTCTAAGCTTTTAATTTTCGAGAATAAATATTTCGCGGAAACCAGAAATGATGTGAAACTAAATCGCACCGAATCTGCGATTCTGCGGTCTTGAGTACTTTATCCGGGAAATATTGAACTTTATTGCTAAGCAACAGTTAAAAGCACGTTCCAACGTACTATGTATACCTATTTCAATTTGATGAAAACGTCCAACTTCAGAGCTGAAATTTCGATTTCTCGATATCACGTTAAATAATAAGATATTGTATCTACGATCTATTAATTGGAAGTTATGCAAAATCGCTTCTGTGATAAATTAGGACGCGGTCCGCTAATAATAGTAACAAATACATCAATATTTTACGGGTCCGGAACTCGAAACCTACGGTAAATTAGTGCTCAATAAACGTTACCGAGAGTTACCAACGTAATTGCTACTGCTAATTAACGCAAAAGTTTATCGAACAATTTTGCTCGTTCCCTTATTCCGCTTTCGACGTCAATTAATAGACTCTAATAAATAATTAAATAAACGGGCCGCAAAAAAAATGCTAGAAAAAACGGAAGATCGTTGCCAATATAAATATATCGATCGCCTTCGAACCATTACGAGGTATAAATTATAAAACTACACTAGGTTATTTATAAGCAACGATGGCTTTTAAAACATTCATAAAATTCCATTCGCATTTTGATTAAAGTCCAATAGTAACGTCTATTTCGATAAATATTAATAAAAATCAACACAGACCGTTTACAGTTCGACAAAAAACGTTAATATTGTCGATGATATATATTTTTAAATTATCAGCGTAGCCAGAAAATGTGCCCTTTTAAAAAATGATGAGTGCCGTACAAAAAAAGTCGATTGCAACATATCTATTGCAATAAACCAAAACACTTTTATTGAAGCTCGTTTAGTTTAAGGGGGCGACCGCTACGTTTATTGTCGATAGATGGCAGCAGCTTCGAAAATTAAGCATTATTTTATGAATGGATAACTTTTGAAAAACGTTACAGTTTTGATTTTAGCTTGAATTTTCATTAATTTAGGGAATCATAAAATTTCATGCTGACCATAACTGTTTTTAAAAATTTATTGCTAATTAAAGTTTGAAAATAGAAGGTTTTTATTTTGAGTAACGTTTAACGTTTTCTATTCGAGTATCTAAGTTATTATTATAAATGTTCTAATTTCAAAATATGAATGTCGAAATGGAACATTAGTTCCATTTCCATTTTCCAAAGTTTATTTCCAATTTTAAAGTTTTCTGTCAAGCTCTAGTTATTATAAATATAAATATCGTTTTTCAAAAGTTATCCAATCATAAAATAATGCTTAATTTTTGTAGCTGCTGCCATCTATTGACAACAAACGCAGCGGTCGCCCTCTTAATTGTAAGATCGGGAATGTCAAACATAATAATTACTATAGTTACTAATTTTCTCTCGCGCAATAATAAAGAAATAAACAATATTACAGTTAATGACAATTACAATAACTTATTGACATTCCCAATCTTTAATAACTATAGACGAGCTCTAATAATAAGCAAAATTTTTCGTAAAACCGCAAATTGAAAAATATGCCTAGCAAATAAAAAACAAACGTGTTATTTTTGACACTGTGCAAATGTATTTTATATTAATTCTGTTATGAGGTACAATCGGGTGTAAAATTAATGTCGCCAATCATTTACAAGATTTTTTAAAATAGGAATCGTTTACTTACACCACATCATAATTCTTTTTTAAATTCGACCCTCGAAATGGGTCGATTTAATTGTCCGCCAAATTTATTTTATACAAATAAATAGTGATAAAAAAAATGTAATCCGTGCACAATTGAAATTTTGTCAGTTTCATGTACGCAAACTGGACGTGTTCCTGTGTGATTTTAACTTTGTATTGGAGGTTAGGTAATTTTATTTTTAAGGATATGAATCGACGACTTAAGCCACGTTGTCAGTTTGAGCCACTTATTGCTTTGCTTTTTAATCGCAAAAATGATTTTTATCGATGATTTAACGATTAGTTTTAAGTACAAACAACTGTCAGAATAATACAAATTAAAATGTGGCAACTAATTGTAAGCTCATCTGATTAACGTGACATTGGTCGCATTCAGGGAATTGTAGCGTCGAAACGCTGCAGCGCAGTAACGCTTTATCTTGCCTGAATAAACATTTTTGGTACTAGTTATTTTTCAGCTTTTAATTCTTAGGTTGGCAATTTTGTTTGTAAAACACTCAAATTTTTATGTAAAACTTACCTTGTAATATCTTCGACCTTTCTTCTTACGTTACTGCAAGGGAAATGACTTCGTCTCCGAATTGTAACGTTATAAGCCATCTTTATTTTTTGCATAAACCAAAACATACACAAGCAACATAATTTGTTAGGTTAGAACGCATGGATGCGTCATTGCTTTATTTAGTTATAAAGCGTTAAATCGGAATATTTATATGCTTTAATGCTTTACTAAAGCGCTGCAGCACTGCGAGTAAAGCAGACACCATTCAGAGCATCGCTTCGATAAAGCGCTACAGCAGTACCATTCCCTGAATGCGACCATTGACGCGAGTTTTCATTTTGTCCCAGCTACAGAAGGATACCAACACTTAAAAAACTAGTGCATGGAATCGGCAACGTAAGAAAAACAAATCATAGTCAATAGCTGATTATGAAATACCAATTAATTTGTTATTTTTTTAATCGATTATCTATCAAAATACATACCTATAGCTTATCCAAAGCTATATGATGTTCACGTCATCAACAAAAAGTTACTAGATTGTTTTTTTGTAATTCGGTTTAAAGTTTGAAAAGTGACATATTCTATAGATGATTTACTTGCGCACATATTAGATGGTATAAAGAAAGACTGCAATTTATTAGAACTGTCAAAATACGAGGCAGGAGGTGACAGCACTGTGTGAAACGTCATCATCTAGTAACCTTTTATTGATGACGTGAACATCATATAGGTTTGGATAAGCAATATGTAGTTCGATTTAATTCCGTGAGCGTAAAAACATAAAATTCACTAGCATTAATTTACGTTATTTTACGTGTGCTCAAAGTCGTTAAAATTTGACGATTGCCTAAACCCTCTTTAGAGGGTCTTTAACATGATGATGCGTCCATTTTCGTTAGTTTAAGGTTAACGCATACGTTGTCGCCCGCGTTTGTTTCAATTAATTAATTTTATGGGATGTATTTGTTATCCAAAGCTTCCTGGAAATAATTATTTTCGACGGCGAAGATCTGCTTTTATTGTTCATTAACAGTCTATCTAATAACAACGTTGTTTCCCTAATTAGCAGTTGGAGCGTTCACAATATATTTATAGTAGCATAGGTAAATAAAGTTCTGCTAAATTGTAAGTTCGATGATATATTAGTGAAATAAAACAGTCTAATTTTAAGAAAGTTCAGTATCATCGACTGATGAAATCATCAGTACCGATATCGATTCTATAAAAAAAATTTAAAAAGGAATTTGGATTGTGAAACAATTATAAGAAAATTTCGCTAACTGTAAATGCGAGAATCGAAGATCAAATTTAAATTTAGATATACCGGATGTAAAATAAATCACTAGACAGCCCTTATTTTCCAACGGTGAAAACATTATCGGTCTGAATTTTTTTGTGAGTAATATAATACGTGGGTGTTATATTTTGGATGTTGCAGAACCACTATTACATTTCCGGTTGCGCAGAAAATAACCTCAACTGTCGATTTTTAAACGGAACACCCTGTATATCTTAACTTTTTTAAAATACTCTATCGATTTTATAAAAAAAAATTTATACAATTTTATGTGTACATTTAAAATGCCGCGGGCTTGAATGCAAATTATAATTTTCGAATATTTAATAATATTATTGATGGTAATTGCTATGATAAACTGTACATTTACAATGGAGGAAGCGTATCTTCACAAATACACAGGGTATCTTGAAAATATTGAGCTGGCTACATTCTCATTCAAACAAACAAACAAGTTTTTATAAAGCATGGTCCTAAAGTGCTTACAATTCACTAAATCCACTTGATTATTATCTGTGGGGTTGTTTAACTTGTTTACGCGGTTCCAATCGAAAACGAACAACAGCTTTTGCAAATAATTGAAGATAACTGCGCAACGATACGTAATAGGTACGCCAAAACTGTTTGAACGCGTAAGACAGTCTATCCAAACGGAGAATAGAAAGATGCATGGTGCTCATCTCGAACATCTTTGTACGTGGCTCTTCAATTATAAGCACTTTAGGGTCGATTTCATGAGAATTGCTCGAACAGAGAATTTCAAGATACTTTCGGGAGCGTGAATTACGCTCTATTTGAGAAGTAAAGAGTAAATGTTTTTTAAGACAATTTCCCATGTTAAACTAATAACCAAACATTTTTTTGGTGTATTTCATCTACATTAACTTACACCTCTACACTAGTCTAAACTCTCCTCATCTACACTAACCTAAGCTTACCGACTTACACGACTGCATTAGACAATAACGAAACACCGAACCTCTTTTCCCTCTTTTTTACCCTTTTCGTCAACTTTTGAAAATGGACGTGTACCCTCCAAATAAACTCTAATTAAACGCTCACTGCTATATTGATGTGTTTCGAGAAATTCTCCGTTCGAGCAATTGTTCGCACGCCTTTAGGACCATGCTTTATATAAACTTTTCTGTTTATTTTAATGAGAAGAACACGACTCTGTATAGCCAACTCGACCTTTTCGAGGCGCCCCGTGATATTCTGATGATGGAAAACGCGTTACAATCATTTTTTAAACAGTAATTTGAAAATGAAATATTACAGATGTTTAATTTACTAATTTACGTCGTTAACATGCGGCCAAGACAAAGGTTAAATGGTGGACACAGTGATTACCTCCTTCCTCGAATGACAATTTGTACTGTCGGACTATAATTAAACAAACTACAATTAAGATTTACTGCCGTAATAATCGTTTAATGACTTCATTGTATGCTCGCTGTAAACACGCGTTGCTTCGGTCCCGGTAAACTACGGACAAGTTTACACCACACGTCACGTCGCGTGCTACACTAGTTTTATTCTGATCCCCACTGTATGGCACGTCAAATAAATACCGAAATACACGCAGAACGCCCTTTTTCTTTCGCAGACCTCGCTTAGGCCAATTAAAGCCTCATTCAAAATCATTTCGAGCATAACTAATTTTGAAAAGTACAGAAAAGGCGTCTACTCGTCGCGTTCAATTATTTTTTACTCGATTTAAATAATTTTACTTTTTTAAAATAAAATTTTAATATCGATTATTCGAAACGGTTCGCTTGCGCTGCATTTTACGCGGCATCGAAAAATGATTCGTCTTAAGAAAAAACTGTTTGCGTCCAAAAATATTTTAAATTTCAATATCTATAAGTGCTTACCTACTTTAATTTAATTTAAGCGCCATTATCTTAGACTTTGATAAATCGATCGT
The DNA here is from genome assembly GCA_036326145.1 of Rhagophthalmus giganteus. Classification (NCBI taxonomy): domain Eukaryota; kingdom Metazoa; phylum Arthropoda; class Insecta; order Coleoptera; family Rhagophthalmidae; genus Rhagophthalmus; species Rhagophthalmus giganteus. Next base: position 10,518,235 of record JARFJA010000036.1, on the reverse strand, counting down.
TCGTGATTTACGATCGTATTAATCTCTATTTTATTTTAATTAACTGTCGAATAAAGGGAGCTTTAAAATTTAAAATATAAATTACTAATAGAACACATATATGTAGGTAGTTAAGTAAATAGATAACTTTATATTTGTACGAAATATGAATACGACTCGTTTCGAAATTAAATTCTCGTTACCTCCACGTATTGTACAATTCTCATAATTTATTCCATTCCTATTACGGTATTGTGTACGATTTCTTCCTGGTTATGAAGAATTCCTTTGAGATTATATATAATTTAATAAGATGATACCGGAATTTTATTATCAATTGTCTCGGAGCTCTAACCCTCGTGTTTTATTAAATTTTGATAATACGATCGAAAATTCTATAAAGACAATATTTGTTTACGCCTTACTAGAAGCATTCGAAAATTGCTACAGATAGGTACGTATATTTTAAATAGCGGATGTTGTTATATGTTTGTTGTGCGTTGCAAAAATGTTAATTTAAACTAAGTTATCAAAAGCGGATGATGTTTTGGGTTTCCGCGTACCGGCGCTAACGAGAGAATACAATGCTAAAGAACGATAGAAAGAGATAAGACAATCGGTGCGCGTCGAATATTACTGTGAAGCGTGCTGTGCCTCTTGGGCACAGAATCAATACACCTGTATACATGCGCACAGAAAATTATTGAATAAGGTCGTTTGCAGGTACTCCGTATAATTATATTGTCGTCTATATCAAAATTCGTTTAGACTGTGAACGAGACAGAGCTTTCGGACGCCACGCCGTCTGGCGCGAAAAGCTTCCCGACCAGTTCACAGTCTGACGGATAACTGTTGCTTCGAATAATCGGCCGCGCGCATCAACGAAGAATTTTCCTACCAATGTCGCCTATACTTATTGAATCGACATCTCAAATTGCTTAATTATTAAAACGAAAAACGAAAAAATTCGTACGTTTGTCAAATTAAATTGAAAACTTTTCCTTTCAAATAAATACTTATAAACGGCGCACAAATATTATAAATCACGCGAAAGAAAAAGTTTCGGATTTTCGATTTTTACCGTTTTCCTCTACGAAAAAGGGGGAAACAAAAGGTTTTCCGAATAGACGATATTGGGCTTTAAAGAAAGAATGATAAAAGTGTGCGTTTTCCTCTTTTGTTAATCTAAAAGCTTTGCTCGAAAAGCTTTGTGGAATTATTGGAATTATCGGCTATCGAAGTAAAAATTGTAAAACGTCGCGTTCGCCTGTGTATAAATTAGTTTAATCACTACTGTTACTCGTAGTACCTACTACAAGAACTCAATTTAACTGACGTTCAAAGTTCTCGAAGTTTAAGCTGGCTTTGTATAACCGCAACGTTGAATGTTTAAAACATAAGACGCTTTGAAGATATTAATTATCTTGAAAATATTATACGTATGGAATTAAATTTAACAAGCAGCGATTCGTTGTTGTCTTGATTAGATTAGTTAACCTATACTATTAATGCGGAAATACGATACAATTTCGCTCTATATAAGACGAGAACGAGGAAGAAAAATCGAACGTTAACTCATCTCAAAGTTTGGAGCAACGTTCTCGTGACAAATTGTAATACGTAATGTTGCGGATGAGTTAGTCAAGTCGGTAAACCTGTCGGAATGAACTTAGGTTGGATCTTCATCTATCAACGTCGCCGTTCGCGGAGACCGTCGTAGCCGCGTACTATGATCGATTGCATTTTAGTTAGTATCGCAACTTTCTATATAAAAAAAAAACAACCAAACAGAACCAACAGGTTTTTCTTGAATGTGTCGCGTCGATATGCGAAGGGTTAATTCGAATTTATCTGACCCCTCGAGGCATCGTGTTATCTGCAAGTTAATTGGGGTTTTATACGTATGCACATCTTGAAATGGAAATCTCAGAAAATTTTGAAACTTTACAGTCAACCCTAATCAAGAGCCGTATTCCGTTCGCGCTCTTGCGCGGTTTAAGAGAGCGAAATCCACCCATGAAAATTGAAACTTTTTCGATTTTGTTTATTATCTGTGAAACAACAAGAGCTATCGCCAACGAACTATATATTTTTGTAAATGGCTGTTTAAGACCTACCTTATAATACAAACATTAGGGATGAAAATCCTAAAGGGTGCCATCCTTCGAATTTTCACCCCTAATTTTTGCCATACTTGGGTACATTTTTACATCGGCAGACATATATATTCATGTAAAGGACAATTCAAACTATGATTTGAAAAAAAAATAACGCGATGTAATTTTATGCAGTAGGTGAAATATTGAAAATTTATTCATTTGGAGAGAGGTCTGCCGGGTTTGCGAGGCTGACCACAATAATTCTAAATAATTGATATTTCTCTAAAGTCTATAATATTTTTTTAATTTATCAAATATGATTAAAACAAAAATTCAGTTGACTGCCACCGGTTAGATATTTCCCACCATATTATCTCTTAAACACACTAAGAAAATTTTAGTAGTGTTGTGATGTAGGTGCGATAGGAGCTTGGGCTATTACAGGGGTCGTAGAGGAGTTTGATAAAAAAAAAAATGCAAATAATCATCGAAAATTTTTAAAATATGAACTTTTTAGAAAATTTATTCTAGAATTATCTATTTTTTATGCAGTAAAATTATTTCAATAATCACTAATCACTATCTACTGCCTTTATACCGCAGGATTATAAATTTACTCTATTTTTAATTTAAAAACCATTCAGGTGCCCTTAAGCATTGAAAATTACCCTATTCCAAACCATAAATCAGGTAAAAGTTTAATTGCATTTTTATGTGACCGATAAAATACAAAGTATAGCTTATCCAAACCAATATTATGTTCACGTCATCAACAAAAAGTTACTAGATTGTTTATTTGTAATTCGGTTTAAAGTTTGGAAAATGATATTCTACAGGGTGTTTTCAAACATAGTATCTTATTTGTAAGGGGTGGTTTTACAGGTTAAAAGATAGCATTAGACGTTAACATACCTTAATAAAAGTTGCATAATAACAAAGTTATGAATGTTCCAAATTCTGGCACAAAACAGTTTTACAGTCACTGGTATCTATCTATTTATAATAAATGTTCAAAGTTAACATCGCGTACTTGAAGGCATAGTTGGGCTCGGCGTATCCATAAATCAGCATACGTCGTTAAACCCACGCCTTGTAGAATTATTGCTGAAGCTACTTCTACGCGGTTATGAAGATCACGTATATTAACGACTTCTGTTGCGTATAGCTAGTGTCTTCTTATGGCCCCATAAATAAAAATCTACCGGATTTAAATCTGGTGATCGAGGAGGCCATGCGATGGGACCTCCTCGACCAAGCCATCGATTCCGGAACCTTCTGTCCAAATATCGACAAACTAGGCGACTACTATGCGGGGGCACCATAGTGCATAAACCACATTCGCATACGCACATCCAACGGAATATCCTCTAAAAGTTCAGGGAGATTATTGCGCAAAAACAATAAGTAGTCAGCACCTGTTAAGCGAGGTGGCAACACATAGGGACCAATAAGATGACCGTTGACAAGACTGGTCCAGACGTTCACGGAAAATCTTTGCTGGAAGTGCGTCCGACGTACAGCATGTGGATTATTGATACTCCAGATATGAGTATTGTGGGTGTTGTGTATTCCGTTGTTTGTAGACGTTGTTTCGTCGGTCACTAAGACAATTGAAGAGCAGTCAGAAATTACATTATAGTATCTTACAAACCATGAACAAAACTCAACGCGTCGAAGATGATCACCAGGTTGTAACGCGTTCATACGTTGCGCGTGGTATGGATAGAGGTGCTCTTCGCGCAATGTTCGCCATACTGTGGAATGTGAAACGTCTACTTGCCGAGAAATTTGGCGAGTACTGGTGGATGGGTTGTCATGCACCAGGTCTAATATTAACTCATCGGCCTCTAACATTCGCCGGGCTCGACCAGGTCCTCCATCACGTCCTCGATGTGGATGCAAGTCGTCAGTTTCTCGACCACGTTGCGCGAGAACAATGAATTGTCGACGTGTAGGTGTCCGTCTATGCGGAAACCTTTCCGCGTAAATCGACGTGCAGCAGCCGCATTCTGCAATGCTTTTTCTGCAAGCATTTGTTAAAGCATTGATTTGAGTAGTTAAATGTGACTATGACTACGACATATGTACATAATATGCGTTTTGGACGAAGAGTTTGCATATAGCTGTGTGTATCACATGAAGGCAGATAGTGGCAGCCTCGAAGACTCGAAATGATGGTGGCTAGTTTTGTTCGTTTGAGATAACATCTTGGGAAGTTGTCTCTTCAGTCTGTGATGAACGTTACGCTGTCCAAGATTGTAGTGAATTGCCCCTTCACAGGTGGCCATGTTTGAGAAGAAAGCCCTGGTGTTCGAGAGAATATAGTCTTGGATTGAGACGACACCCAATTCGTGGTGGAGTTGCGTGTTTCGGATAAACCATGGGGCATTCACTGCAATTCGTAGGACCTTGTTTTGATGTTGGATTTTGAGTATATTTGTTTTGCTCGTGTTGCTCCAGAAAGGAGAGACGTAAAGTGTCAGGGGGCGTAGGAGGGTTGGGATAGGAGGATGGTACATTCGGGTTGAAGTGAGGTCTTACGATTGATAATGGATAAAGTTGTCGGAGTCTGGTGTGGGATTGGATTAGTTTTTGATTAATATGGAAGCTCCAATTCAATCTTGCGTCTAAGTACACTCCAAGATATTTGATGGCTGAGTACAATTTATTAGAACTGTCAAAATACGAGGTACGAGGCGACAGCACTGTGTGAAACGTCATCATCTAGTAACCTTGTATTGATGACGTTAACATCATATAGGTTTGGATAAGCTATAACTAATAAAACACGTGCTACTTTCATAGCTTATATTTGAATATTTATACTGAATATTTTTAAAATAAAAACGGGATTTCCTAGTATCCACGTATAAACTCGAATGCATTTATATATAGAATTCTGGCAAAACCGCTTCAGAACTTTCGCGTTAATGGTACAGAGCGGTAGTGCTTGTTTTAGTAGTTCGAATTTTAAATTACGGCGTCGTATTGTTCGTGTGTGCGAGAAGTGCTCGTTCGGTTAATAAAGCCTTTTTGCATGTGAGTGAGCAAGTGTTTTGTGTTGTGTTCTCTAAAAGGATTACAAACAAAAAGGATTAATACGACGAGGAAAGGTAGGATCTTTTGTTGTCGGCTAACTCTTCATGTATTTATAAAGTGTAAATACATGGACCTTTAAGCTCTAACACAAATTATCTGAAAATCGAGCTTGGTTAGGCTCTTGGATAACGATGATGGAGGGATGAGGGGGGCTCTTGAAAGGAAAACGATGACGAGAAAAAGTAGGAAACACAAAGAAAAATTTAGAAGTTTCTAATTTTTGTCTTATAGTCTGTTACAGACAAGTGGCAGTTGTAGCGGCAGCATTGTTAAGCTAAGCGTCCACTAGTCCGCATCGGACCCATCCCTTAAAATTTTCACCCCTAATTTTTGTATCATAATATAAGTCTTGAACAGCCATTTACAAAAATATATAGTTTGTTGTTTCACAGATAACAAAAAGCAAAATCGAAAAAAGTTCTAATTTTCAGGGTGCATTTCACCCTCTTAAACCGCGTAAGAGCACGAATGGAATACGGCTCTGGATTAGGGTTGACTAGTACTACGATCCTGCAAAGTTTCAAATTTTTCTGAGATTTCTACCTGCCTAACCTTCCTTGTAAGCGTGATTGTTACCTATACGTATTTGTTCGAGCATCACATTTTTCAGGTAAACATTGAAAATTGTCAAGATCTTTCAAACTCGCGGCTATTGGGCTTTTATATAAAGTATCCTATTTCCCTGCGAGGGTCCTTGCATTCGTGCTTTTACTTTGTCGTTGTGGATTTTCCTTTGAAGATTAGGTTCGTGCCTGCCCGTGCAATAATATTATGTAGATGAACACTCAGGATCGTCTTTGTTCGTTCAAAATATTACATTTGTTTTATATTTTTATTATAATTGGGCAGTTTTTTTTGTAATTGTTTTACGACTTGACTTAAAACGTCGTTTCAAAAAAATAATAATTTTTATTTCATTTTATTTTAATATATTACATTCCTCACTTCAGAAAAAATAATGACCTACTTTTGATTACGTTACGCAAATATGACGATGAAAGAAATTGTGTTCCTATTGTTGTGACTGTACAATTTGTTTTCGCCCTTCGTTAGGAGAAATGGTCAGTCGAAATTTTGCTGTTTGCGGAAACCATTGTTTTTTATTTTAACGTCCGAGTCCAATTAACCAATTTAAATTTAAATACGTTAGGCTACTTCTTAGAAATTTTACTGAAATTTTACATTACAGAACAAAGTTAGAATCACGTCACTACAAAACTATGACGAAGAAAAATTGGACACGTATCGATGCTATCATAGTAGACAATTCACCGAATAATGTCGAATGAATGTAATTTTATGACATCGTGTAAAATTCTTAAATTAAAATGAAATTTTTAGGGAAAAAAACTGAATATTGTACGACATGCGAGACCTTTGTACATACATATTCGGTCGAACTGTCCTTCGCACTTCCTTCAAAAAAATTAAATATCTCCAAAACTAAACGAGGGTAAAGAAATAACGTTTTCATTTCGTGCTCGAGGATGAATATTTCTACATTTATTATTACAAACCTGTATAATTTTATTTAGAAAGTTATCGAATTTTTTTTTTAAATATAACTGCAAATTTCGAAGCTCTTTCGATTTCATTTGACAATTTGTAATAAACAATTAACAGTGCGTTCGAGTCAAACGAGTTACTGGAGAAGTTTCGATCGTATCAACTATTTTACTAGCCCCCACGTTGGGCGCCAAAAATGCCTACACTCCTATTTTTTAATTGGGTGGAGCAAGTTAAACTTCTTGCAATGTAATACGAATATATGCGATTGGCTATTGGCAAATCAAGTTGACGCAAAAACAACAAAGCAGAAATAAGTGATTGTTATTAATAAAATATATCAATTGAAAGTCCAATTAAATTAATTAACATTTTAAATTTGCTTGTTAACAACTTTAATGTAGATATTCTAGTGTAAACGTCATCATCAATAAAAATCATCTTCGTATAACAAAGTAAATATTTACCTAGTTCATCTATACAATTTTAATGTGTTGTTTAACGGTATAATTAGTACAAACAGAGACAACGAGAATATTTTACGACTAAACATTCACCATTACATTTGAGTAATCGGAGATCAAGATTTTTTTTTAAATTCATTTTAAAAGCCCAACAAATTAAGACTTCGGATCCATTTCGTAACCGAATAATTAAAAGAACCGGCAACGAAATTAATTTTTAAATAAATTTAACTTGCGCTAATTTGAAGTGGTTCTCCGTGGACTTTTGAGCCGTAATCCTTTATAACACCACAAAGAGTAAACCCTTCAACGAAAACTAATTACACTCTTCGTTAATTTAGAATGTAAAAGTACAGCCGCCGTAATCGTATCTCGACTAAATAAAAGACGGCATCTCTCGGTTGCAATTTAAAACGTGACGTTGCCCACTTAAAGATTTTATCCTAGGAAAATTAAAAAGCTCACTTTCGACGAAACGCGACGAACACTTTAATTCGCGAGATTTATTGTTAATGAAAATTGATCGTACCTACTACTGCAGTTGTTGCGCGTCAATCAAAGCTGCTAATGGCTCGTATGGTTTATTTATTCTAAATTGCGGAGTGGTCATTTGAATTTCCAATAGTTTGCGAGACCCTCGCTAAAATATAGAACAGTTGTCGAATCGCTTTCAACCTGTTGCGTATTTATTAAGCTGCGTGCTCGTCGAGCGAACGAGCGAGCAAGAGCAAACATTCGCTCGCGTTGATCGTACGGATCAGCGCGCGAACGAACATTAGTTCGCTCGCTAATCCGTAATGCCATAAAGAACGACTACGATTTATTAGAACTGTAAAAATTCGAGTTACGTGGCGACGGCACTGTGCGAAACGTCATCATCTAGTAACCTTTTATTGATGACGTGATCGCCAGACAGATTAGATAATTAATAATAAATTTTCAGTTTTAAATTAATAAAAAAGATTAGTTTACTTATTATACAAACAGTAATTTATTTTTAAAGAGTTACCTAAAAATGGATTCGAACTAAAACCTGGGGACAGAAAGCAGATGACCTCGAGCGCACCACGGTTGCGGGTTCGAATCCCACTACAACCAAAGATGTTTGTAAATGTAATTTAGAAATGGGAAAAGCAACGGCTAGGTGTAGCACCACACTAACACCGGTGTTAAACACCTAACAAACAAGTGCTGGACGCGATTAGTACCCAGAACATGTTCCCTTTGGGGAACATCACCAAACAACGCATTCTGTCGCCGTTGCTAAAAACCAAAGTTTGGAATATTTATTCCGCACATTTATGCGGAGCTGCAACCATTAAAATAAACTAAAAATGGTAAATAAGAAAAGATGGTGTCCCATATTAGGAACCTTATATCAGATTTACAAAAAAATAAATCGGTAGCCAAAATTTTTTATATGTATTTAAGCGCCTAGAACTCAAATAAACCTTGGAAATAGCACTTTTCGATGTTTGAAAGTACGTCCTCGACGAGCGCCCTGGGATCCGGTGATTCGCCATCCAACAAACGACGTCGACAATATTTATGTTTTGCTGTTTTTACGATGTTTATCTGAATGAATCTTAAAAAGAAGCGAAAATGCACATAAGTTTCGGCATATATACAGTGTATCCACGGATAACTGATACGCGTATAATCGACCAAAAATTTTCGAACTGAATGTCGATATTCCGTATTTAGCTCCTGCTTGTTCTCAAACAGTGTTGAGAATGAGTTCATTCATTTATATACAGGGCGTTTTAAAAGCAAATTTCAAAAAAAAAGATAAGAATTGTGTAGAAGATAGGCTAAAATGCGAATTTTGATATTTTTGCCTTTTTAGGCGGTTTTTCTATTATTCTTTTTTTTTAATTGCGTGCCTAATAACTTCAGATTTGAATATGACAGATGGTTTTTGTTTCGTAGTTATTCATTTATTTCATTTGCAGTTTACGTAGAAAAACAGATTGTTGTTGATTGCTAATGCAAAATTGGAATTTGGACTTATCTTTTAATTATAAACAACTCATTTCAAGTACATTTTTTTTGTTACTTTTCAAATAGACCACTTTTCTCGTGTCTTTTTTTAGAAATTTGCCTTTAAAACGTTCTGTATATAAACGGATTGAACTCGTTATCGCTACAACACTGTTTGAGGACAGACAGGATCTAAATACGGAATATCAACGTTCAATTCAAAAATTTTGAATCAAAATTAGATCGCGCCTACTTTTCATCGTCCTATTTTGACGGTTAGTGGTGAAAAAATGTACTGCACTAAACGCTGTCAGTTATTTTAAAAATTAACGCGTTTAGTCGTAGTTTTTGTAATGGCGAAAACCTTTATTTGTAAAAAACGGCACACAAAACGCCAGTCAAAGAGGCACCAATTGTAATATTCGCGTAGATGCGCCAAAATCTCGAAACCCAAGAGATTTTTACTAATTGTGAAATTAATTGTGACACCCTGTATTACTATAAAACATTTGTCGTTATGTAGTATAACGGCAAGTTTTATCTAATGTTATGTTAACAAACAGTAACAGTTTAAATGCTTATTTAAAAAAATTAGTCCAAAAAAAATTAGTTACAACCAAGCGTATACATTTCGAACGTATACTACCACCTACTATATATTCGTATTAAGATTATGTATTAATGAAAATGGGTATTGATTTGGGTTATACTAATATTTATACAAAGTCCCATGTCGGATAAGCTGTCGAGATGTGTTGTCTAATTGATTTTTATTCCGCCTTCTTGTCATCGATTTTATGTTCACATCAGGATGTTCGCTTCGCGAAGTGTGTACTCCGATTATACATTTCGGCGCATTTAATTGTAGATTAATTCCATTAACAACGACCGATCACGAATTTCACGTGGAAAACTAAACGACAGTGCCGCACGTTATCAATTAATTTACAGTCCCACGGTTTCGTTGCGTAGTCCGCGCAGGTGAAAGAGTGATAAAAAAGAGGAAATAGTAAATACGTGCAACGAAATAGATTGGGCGCGACAAAATTAAAAGGAGCGAGTCGTCCTTTCGGGCCACATTCTTATCCGTTCTATATATTCTGGACGTGTCGGCGCGACGGTGGACTGATCTGGACATAAATTCAATTTTACGAATCGGGTCTTCTCCTCGTCAGCATTAATGGATGATAATTTCTATTCGTGCGACTCGTCATCGTAACGTTATGACATTTTATAGCTTTATAATAATAAATTGTAAATTCGATAAAAGCAAAAGCATTTATAAAATGATTACTTAGTATTTCATTTCGCTTTTTCGTAGATAAATCAATTATTGAATTCCTTCATCGATTTGAATGCTGGGGGGACATAACACACGCTACAAACTGAACGACAATGCTTAATTGAATAACGCACTGTAATTGAAATTACGCGGGGCTTACGATCAGGAGCGCTCAAACTGTTAAATCCAAATTTAACTAAAAAACCAAAAATCTATCCTATCATTTTATATTAAATACTTTAGAAAATTCGGTTTCGATCGGCCAAACGAAATTGCGCATTCCGTACGCAAACGCTCTCTGTAATTGTGATGCAGCGAGCGATCAAATGAAATTTTCGATTCTCGGTTATGTTTTACAACAACTGCAAATGTCAGTTTCATAAATCGAACGGCGAGGCCTGTTTCGGCCGAAATGAATTTTTTATATGAAAGAACCCCCCAAAAATCTGACAAATGAAGATTTGTAGCTGCCGTCTTTTTTTCTCTTTTATTTCTATTGTCAGACAAAATATTGATTAATGCCGATACAAACAGTTGCTCGCTTCCAATAAAGCGCACAAAGGAAAAATTAATTCGGACGGCGCGGCAAAAAGTTACTTGAATACAAAAAGGACTTAAAAAATTGACAAAAATTGTCGCAAACTAATTCCTCGTTTATCTCTAACAGTTCGAAAATAATGTCCTCTCCCCCTCCCCGCCGCCGCCCAGGTATTAGGTCGACCTAATAAGATAAAAATATCCACCCGTAGAACGACAAACGAAACCTAACTTCGGCAAAGTTTGCGGGCAAAATCAACTTTATCGGTTCGCGGAATTATCCGGTAAATTGTTTTTGCTTAAACAACCATTCAGTATTGACGCGTATTATTTTGACTTAATTCGTGTAATTACGACAATTGCTTTCTCGAAATAAATGAAGCGCCTTTCACAAATACTATAAATATTAGGTTGGCAAGAAAAGAATGACCGGTTTTGTTCTTTATTGTTTGAGTATAAAAAAAGTGTAGAAAATGGAATAATATTTAAGGATAGTATTCGCCATTCAATTCTACGATCTTCTGCCAGCGCTATGGCAGCTGGTCGATCCTCTTGGCCCAAAACTCTGGTGATCGCGACTCAAGAAAATTATCCACCTCTTTTTGGGCTGCCTCTGCGGGATTGAAGATGCGTCCTTCAGATAAGCTTGCAGGCGTTTGAATAGATAGTAATCTGAAGGAGCAACGTCCGGGGATGTATGGTGGATGGGTCATCAAATCCCAGCCAAGATCACGCAGCTGCTGACGAATCCTCGCGCAAGTGCGTGGGCGCGCGTTATCTTGGTGAAATGGCGGATTCTTGCGCACAGCGGCAATTCGGCGTTTTTCCTTCAAATTTTTTTGCTTTTCGACCAGCACTTGGGAGTACAGCTCACCATCGATCATCTCTCCACTCTTAAGATAGCGCTTGTAGATGATACCGCGTCGATCCCACCAGATACAAAGAAGAGTCTTCTTGTTGGTGAGACCCCTCTTTGTCACATCGCAAACTGACACACCGGGTTCAGAATAACCTCATTTTCGCGCTGTGTTATCGTAGTAACGCCACTTTTCGTCGCACATTATCATTCGATCAAAAAACGAACAAATTTCGTGATCGCGAAGGAGATCTTGACACTCACGAACACGGTCTAACTTGTTTTGGGGGCCGAGTTGATGTGGCACCCATTTATTGTACTTAAAAATCAGATGAAGGCGCTTTAAGCTGTTTTGAATGGTTGTATGGCTACAATCAAACATTGCGCCAAGTTCACGTGTTGTTAGAAATCGATCCACGGTGATCACCGTCAAGAGATCACTGTCGGAATATCTCCATATCTCCATTCTTAAACTTGCGAAACCAAGTTTCCACTGTTTTACACATACGCGACGATGGCATTCTGCAGCTGTTATCTTGTTGGAATAATCATAATGCATGATCACTCGAAAATCGCTAAAACCGATAATAGAGAAAAGAACCTAATTCCTTCACACCAGTTTGGGTTCAGAGAAAGCCATTCTACAATAGACCAGGTACACAGAATTACAAATCTCATTGAAAAGTCTTTAGAGGAAAAGAAAGTCTGCTCTACAATATTCCTAGATGTAGCCCAGGCTTTCGACAAAGTCTGGCATGAAGGTCTATTCCATAAGCTGAACAAAACCTTGCCACAGCAACACTCTCAATTGTTAAGATCATACCTTTCAGGAAGATATTTTAGAATAAAGCAGGAAGAGGCCTATTCTAATTTAAGAGAAATTCAGGCTGGGGTGCCGCAAGGTAGCGTACTCGGTCCAGTACTCTACCTGCTATACACTAGAGACATTCCTGATATTGAACAGAACATCATTGCAACGTTTGCAGATGATACAGCCATTATGGCAATAGGAAAAAATCATGAAGAGGCTGCTGTAAAATTGCAATCCTTCATGGATAGAGTAAACACCTGGACCAGAACTTGGCGTATCAAGCTTAACGAAAGTAAATCTGTGCATGTAGACTTCACCAATAAATTAAAACAGCATATACCCATCAGAATAAACGATGCCCAGATACCACATGCTGACTCGGCAAAATACTTGGGCATGACCCTAGATGCAAGGCTACGCTGGAAAGCCCATGTGAAAAAGAAAAAAGAAGAGTTTAATCTAAAATATAGAAATATGTATTGGTTACTAGGAAGGAACTCCAAGTTATCCATTTACAATAAATTGCTTCTTTATAAGCAAGTTTTAAAACCAGTGTGGACATACGACCTACAACTTTGGGGCTGCGCTAGCGAAAGTAATATCCAAATCATTCAACGACTACAAAACAAAGTACTGAGAGACATAGTCGATGCACCTTGGTACTTCCGCAACTGTGACCTACATAAGGACCTTGAAATAGAGGCAGTTAATCAAACTATTCCCAAAATCGCAAGACGTCACGAACAACGACTTCACCAACACGTGAATGCTGAGGCACTCCAGCTCCTCGACAACACCAACTTGAAAAGAAGACTTAAGAGGACAAAACCCTTTGAACTAGTATAGTGAAATGAATGAAAAGTAGAGTATTTGTGCGGTAGTTACACGCAAAAATTAGTGTACTTTAATTATCAGAACCTGAGGTGAACTAGTGAATAGACCCTTAGTTAAGTTTCAACCTGTAGCAATTTAAGTTAGAATCAAATTATTCATTGATCAAAGTTATGATCAAATTGTAATGTTAAATGTGCCCAGAAATGTATTGGGTATAAAATTTAAAAAAAAAAAAACTCGAAAATCGCGTCGGGTTAGTTCCATTTTTGGAGTGACAGTTGAGGATGAAGGTGATTTTTTATCAATTCTAGAATAACACAGTCAGATGCAGCAGGCTTTTAGCTTCAAAACGAGACCAACCGGGTGTGCATACACAAAAAAAACAGCTGTGCAAGGTTAGGCTTTTCGTGCATGCGTTCAAAAATCGGTCATTCTTTTCTTGCCAACCTAATATATAAATCTGCTTAGGAAGAAATCGTTTGTTTTTTCGACTAATTGAAAAATGTATATAATTGTAAGCTTTCGTTCATTACGATATTGTACGAATATCTTTCGCCCACATGAAAATTATAGGGGTTTTAGGACGTTTCGATGCGGCTGTTTCGACGCGAGTCCATTTCAATGCAAGACTTTTCGACGTGCACCCATTTTGACGCGAGGTCATAGAATAAAACACCTCTTCACCGTGGGACACTTTTTGTGGTCCCGATGATGTCCACATTGTAAAGGTTTCACTGTATATGATTATTTTGGTTGCAAATGACCTCCCACGTTACCTCACTTCATTTGATCGTTCACTTTTGGGACACCCCGTATAGATTACGATACTAAGCAGTCCTCGCTTTTCGTCAGGTTACGTACTAGCAACAATAAGCGTCGTAAAACGAGACACATTTTTTCTTACATTTCTATGTAAAGCCATTTAAGTAGTTAGGTCCTCGGATATGAAAAAAATGGCATTTTTTAAAGAAATGAACTAATTTTATCACTTTTAACTATGCACACAGTAATAAAATAACGAGAGTAATTAAGACTTTCTTTATTTCTAACGCTTCTATTTCGCTTAAATTATTCTCGTGAATTTCTATAACATTTATGGGCGAGAAAACTGTTATTGTTGACCTCAGAACTGCGTTCAAAGTTGACTCAAATATTTTATATGTAAAACAGTATCGAACATTTTTGATACCTACATATTTTATCAAAGATTGTTGAGCTAAAAACAAAATGAAAGTCATTACCATTGAGTTTTTGAATGTAGTTTTTAGTTTTTGTTTTTTATAGATACTAATAACACTCTTACAAGAATGTAAAACAAATCATAAACGTATAAATATGAGGACTGTGGTATTAAAAATGTTGTCTAAAAACGTAAAACTAAACGCCGTAAAACGAGGACCGCCTGTACTTATGTAAAAGTTATCTTCGATAATTAAAATTAAAAGACAATGTCTGGCAATTATACGCGCGTTGAACGTTCGAAAACGCGCAGAAAGTCTGTAATTGTTTTTTAAGCGTATAATAAATTCGTTTGCTTTCGACGGGAAAAACGGCAAATAATCTAAAAATCTCTGAGCTTTCAAAAACGTCGGCTATAATTGACGCTGTTATCGTCCTTCCGACAACAACAAAAAATGCGAGCTTTTACCGTATTTTTTTCATTTCATTACCTGCGTGTTCCCCCCGAGGACAATTTCACTAATCGTGGACGAAACGTGCACAAAATGTGTTTATGGAGTTGTTAAATTTTTTTTTTAAACTCGCATTCAACCGCTCCCCAGAAACACACCTCCAGAAAGGGTTTGCGGTTGCGAACACTATTGGAAATCGATGCAGGACTTAGTTCGAGATGCGAAAACTGGACGAAAACGGATTCCACACTCATTTCCCATTCTCGTTACATGTTACAACATTAATATCGGTACAATCGAAAGATAGACAGCGAGAGGCTTTCGCTGCCAACTTAACTTTTGAATATAGATCTAGAGATCGTGTCAAATAGAAAAGGACCTGTCGATCATTCTCGGTTCCAATCGTATGCACTAGTATTATTAAATCGGAACAAGTTATTAAAGTGCGTTTTTAAGAGGAGTGTATACTCCATTCCCGGCGACCATTAGAAGTGAATTATATTCTTTATTTTTAAATTCTACAAAATTACTCTCATTTGGAGATCTCTCATCATTAAATTATCTATCATTTAAGTTTTTAAAATTTAATATAAAATTATTAATATAACGAAATTAGAACTTTTGTACACAATTCAAAATCAAATTTAAATTGCGGCTTCAATTTTACAATGTATAATGTTCAATACAATATCTAGGAGATAACAAATTTTGATGAAGATAGTTGAAGTAGAAATAGATTTTTTTATTGAAAAAATGTTGCGTATAAGTTTACTTTTATGAATAAAATTCAAAATTTCATATATGCATCAACATATCAAGCTCATGTTTTGTCATTGCCTAGAGAACGTTCTCTTATATCATTTAAGATGTCGATCAAGTTTTCATCTTTAATACAACTTGATAAACGTACAAATGTTTTTATAAAATTTCACAATTAAACAAAGAGGGCTTACAGAAATAGAAAGAATGTGCAGACCTCTACAGCTCGGCACGTGGTCTTGTTAGAAATATTTATTACCCAAATAATCCTGACAGATATGTAAAGGTACCTATATACATTCGAAACTGCAGGCAAGTTTTAAATACACTCACCGGCACAAAATTCGATCCATGCGGTTAATTGATGTAATTATTTTAGTTTATAAATTGGTTATATTTACACATAGTTTAAAGGGTGTGTAAAATAGATGTTGAAATGTAATTAAACCGACGGGAACATTTTTATTGCTCTAACAACAAAAATACGGCAACATCTCATAACTAGATAAAACAGTAAACAACATTTATTGTACATAACAAGTAAAAAAAACAGTAGCGTGTAGTAGCTCCCCGTGCTCGAATTACAGCTTCTATTCGCCTTGGCATACCCTCAATAAGGCAACGAATTTAATCTTGGCTAATTTCATCCTATTCTCGGACTACTGCTACACTTATCTCTCGCAAGTTAGAAGGAGCAGGAACTCGGCAATGAACTCGTCTCCCCACCATGTCCCAAACATGTTCGATCGGATTTAGAATCGGGACTTCTTGCAGCCCACATCACACGGTGGATTATTACTTCTCTCAAGTACTCACAAACAATTCGGGCAACAAGCGGACGGGCATTATCATGCATTAGCATAAAGTTGTCACCAATAAATAGGGCGAAAGGTACGACATGTGGTTCTATAATGTCCCTAATGTACCTGTCAGCAGTCATCGCCCCTCCATTTACTACTACTAATTCGGTGCGAGCTTCCATGCTAATACCTCCCCATACCATGATTGAACCACCAAAACTAAGCTTTGGCACAATATTACATTGGGCGAATCTTTCTCCAGTCCTGCGCCATACTCTTTGACGGCCATCCGCAGATCTTAAACGAAATCTCGACTCGTCGGTAAAAAGAATATGACCCCAGTCATCATTATCCCAATTTTGGTGTTGACGTGCAAAGTGAAGCCGCTCCACTCGATGTTCTCTGGTCAATTGTGGGTCGTTTGCGGGTCTTCTTGCTAGCAATTCGTGTTCCTGCAAACTTGTTCTTACAGTTCTTTCACTAACACTTACACCCCGTACTTCTTGCAACTCATTACGTGCGCATTAACTGCAGTAGTATCTCTGTTTCTCAGAACTTTTAATGTAAGGAAGTGGTCATCCTTAGCAGTTGTACACCTTTTCCTGTCTGATCCCACTCTCCTGGTGTAGCCTTCAGTTTCTCCAAACCTTTCTACAGCTCTCTGAATACTACACCTTGAAACACCAAGGCACCACACTCGAGCGGCGTAGTACTGCGAGCGCCCATCTTGAATCAAAGCAATTGCTCTGGCAGTATCGGTTGGATTCAACACCATATTTAATTTTTAGACAGTAAAAAGTACGCTCAAGAGTATATAATAAAGTACGCTCAGAATTTGACTATTATAATTTGATACCATCCAAATCAACAAACTAACTAAATTCCCCAAACGAATAAAATTTTATCGCACTAAACATGTCATTGGAATATGAATTTTCCCCGTTATTAGATAAAACAAACGTTTATCGCAATTTTTATTAAAATTTGAGATCAATTCGGAGTGTTAGTTCGAGCGATAAGTGCAGACGCTTACTCTAGACACACATACACGCCAGCAGACAGTTTGGCACGCTCTGTAATAATAATTTTAATAATCGATAATCATGTCGTAAGCTTGATCAATGTATTTTAATAACATATAAATTATAATGCTATTAAAATTAAATGTATTATTATAAACAGATATGAAATGGTTGCAAATCGTATTAATTTAAATATATTTAAACAGATCGTATGGTTTGAATTTATGGCTAGATTACCATAATGTTACAAATCTGCCGTCCGTTTTGTTGATTATGGATACTATATGCAAAAGTCGCAACACGCACTTACCTACCTATTCCATTATTTTTAGGGTACAATTTTGATGGAAAATGTTTGGTTATAACTTCCGATAGAGTGGAGGTCAAAAAAATTTCAAATGGAAACGATTCCAAGTCATGTTATTTAAAACTTTTAACCCTAGAACAATCCGCTTATTCGCGACATTGCAAATATTCAAAATATCAATGCCGCCATACGAGCGGCATGACGTTATATTCAGGACCTGTTAGGTTCGGCCATTTACTGAAAGTTCCATAAATTCCAATAAAGTGCTTTTTGTCGGAATTAAAGCACCTAATTTCTAAATGATCCTTCGACTACTGATCATGGTTTTAGGTAAATGCGCTCGTTCGTTAAGGGTTAATAAACAACAATTTTTAACGTTGGTCCAAGGTCGATACACGAAACAAGTCATGAATGGCGAATACGAGTACCAAATAAAATTTACAAATAAGTTGAACAATAGAGAAAGAAGGAACAAGGGAAAAGTTTATACTTTGCGAGTACCTGCGCCACCTCGAAAAGACTAGTTTCGATAATTCGCTTACTTGGGTGCGATAATAACTAGTAATTAGATATTAATCGTTCTCGAAGTACCACGTTCAAAATAAGAATGATGTGGTTTTTCGTTTTCCGTTTATCTAGAATATTTTGCAAAAACTTACTCTCGATCTTAGAACCGAATTTTCCTTCTCTTGGTAAATTTATCGGTAACCGTATAGGTATTTACCGTGGAAACAGTTGTTCGTGCAAAGTACGATTAAAGTAAGATTAGATTCTTATGGGAAATACCTATCAGATAAATTCACCAAGAGGTGAAAAAATCGGCGATGAGTTTATAAGTTTTCGCAAAATATTTTAAATTAATGGGAAATGAAAAACCACCTCATTTTTATTCTGTAATAATAGGGTCATTAGCGAATTCAAGAAAGCGAATTATCGAATCTGACAGTTTTCGGGTGGCGCAGGTACGCGCAAAGTAAAATGCATGTTATATTATTTTCAATACGGATAGAAGTAGTGTGTTTAATTATACGTTATTCGAGATAGGTTCCAATATACGACATCAATAAAACCTCGTACCTATTTTTACATTAGGTACTAATAAATTGCAGTCTTTCTTTGTCGTGTTATATGTGTGCAGGTAAATCATTTATAGAGTATGCCACATTCAAAACTTTAAACTGAAACTTAAACTTTACAAATGTACAATATACTCACTTCTTATTGACGACGAATTCTATCTTGAATGTATAGATTGAGAATTCGAACTATACTAGGCAAATCCGTTCTCAGAAAGAACTTCTACCTGCCAAACGAAACGTTTGAGAAGTCGTAAATCAGTAGGTCATAAATAAACCGGGACCGATAATAAGCTTTTAAATTGTCTCTTCAAAGAACTAGTGTTAATATGGTTGTCTATGTATAAGAAATTTGCTATAGCACCATCTATTCAGAAATTTCGCTAAGTTCTAGATATCCTCCTGCCCTTAAGGTGGTACGGTCCAAATAAAAAGATTGATGTTTTTATGAAATAAATTACGTTTTCCATAGATTACAATGTTCCGATTCACAGAAAAATACTTAAAAAAATCTATCATTTCCATAACGCCTTTAAAAACCTTAATGATTGTGTAAAAAGTACAATTTTACTGCAATCATAACTCAAAACTGGTGTAACCAAAGTTTGCAAATTAATAACTAGTGGGTAACGTAACATTCCCTCTACTGCACAACGTGCTCCTTTGCTTAATAAATACTTATTTTCATTAAATAATTGCTTCGCAATTTTTTAAAATTTCAATGTGTGTTTTTAACGATCATTTGAATAAATTGGAGAAATTTTAGCACGTCTTGCCGTTAAGAATCACTTCTGATGATCATTTTCGTTTTTACATCAATTTTTTATAAATAATCAAAAGCGGGTTGTTGGAAGTTTTAATTTTTGGTTTAAATGTTGACGCCCAATATCGGACAATGGTTGTGGGTCGTCCCACAACTATTGTTAAATACTGGGTAATATGACTAGACCTCCCTATTTTTATTGTAAAAGGTCATAAATTTTACAACCTAAAAATCTAACGCGAGCATTGGTCACTTAACAGTATAAATCAAGCGAAACGTTCTCCTTTTAAGTCCTTTAAGTCAATATTGTGAATTTAGACATAATTTATTGTAACATCAATAAACGGTTAGTGTATGACATTTTACATACATTTTAGAAACGGAATCCTGATTAACAAAATATTAATCACGATTAGCTATCTCATTACATCGTATATTGCACCAATAAAATGTCTTAAATTTGAGAAAATTAACAATGAGGAATTTTGTTCTTTTTTCTTGCTATTTTGTAACTAAGTTTTTTGACGACTGTTTTGCAATTGAAGTTCTTACGATATTGCATTTTTTTGTATATGGCACCTTCTACTTTTGACGTCATTAATAAATGGTCTTTATTTACCTGTACATATTTATAAAACTTTGGTGGTGTAATACAAATAAAAATACTAGAAATAGGTATATTACCTACATTATTAGTAAGGAAAGTTACATTTTCCGACGACCATTATGAAAAGTGCATAATTTCATACCAATAAATGTTATGGAAAGTTGACCATTACAAACAAATAGGCTGACCGTGCGTAAAGAAACTCGTTAGCCAATCGAAAACGTTGCAGCCCGTGTGCGATCATTGCACACGGTCAATCAAAGTCTTCTACACTGTCATGCATTTACTTTACGCACAAACTGTTTTATTATCAAATTTGACATTTTCTTAAAATATCAAACGAACTTATGTAAACGTCAAAAATCATTTTTTTTAATAAAAATACTTGTGGTCGTCGGAAAAGCATAATATATAACACGTGCGGAAAGGTGGATATTTTAGCACTTGTTATACAATATTACTATACTATTATTCTTTTAATAAACATCTACTTAAATTACAATTTTCCTAATGTAATACTTTTCACATGTGAAATCTAATATTTTTTTAAAAACAACATTTTTTTGATAACAATACAATTACCGAGATCCGTTCGCATTCAATATCCTCGAGAACGCCCTATTTATATTGTTATAATAATAATAATATTAATTATTAATTAATTTTCTAATTTCGATTAAAATTAAAGTAGATTATTTATTAGCGAACTTTAAATAAATCAGTTTTTCAGTTCAGTAATCTTAGATTTTTTCTGTACTTAACATTAAATCTTAACTTTTGTATTGCGAATTTTAAAATCGTCTTCGAATACGTTTTAATGTAAAAACACCGTATCTAAACATTTGTACCCTTAGCTTCGAAGCAGGTAGATTTTACGACTTTACAGAGGCAGGCTATTTCAACCAAGAAGGATGGTCTGTTTAAAATTTCTCTAAAATTCACTAACAGTGCCATCTACGGATTATCGTTTGGCGGCAATAGGGACCGTACGCCCTTAAACGGTCACTAAATAATATTTATGTGCCGCTCGATTTGGTTCTGATTTAGGTCTCGCCCACTATTCAATCAAACCAGCGTTCGTGAACTCGAGAACGTTCGACAGGTTTCTTTTCTAGACGACACGATCTCTAGTTTAAATCCCTAGTAGATACAGGTTGTTCCCGTTAAATATCTTTTCCGATTCGAGCGAAACTAAAAATAAAATAGGAACAATTTCGAAACGACGAACAAAAACGAGCCCCGCTTTTGATCAGATCGAAATTAACTGAATGTGCCTAAATAAAAAATTGACGTTAAACGACCCTAATGCCGCGCTAACAAGCAGTCGCAAACGAAGCTCTGGAAAAATTATACCGTAACTCTCGCTACCTGTACACAATAAGCTCTTGTTATGTGCGGCGACAAAAGAAAAATAAGTCGCAGCGAGGAAAAGAAAATGCTCCTCCTCCGGCCTCGACACCTAATTCGCCAGACAGCTTCGGAAACTTTCCGAA
Organism: Rhagophthalmus giganteus; assembly: GCA_036326145.1. NCBI lineage: Eukaryota > Metazoa > Arthropoda > Insecta > Coleoptera > Rhagophthalmidae > Rhagophthalmus > Rhagophthalmus giganteus. The sequence continues at coordinate 10,496,330 of JARFJA010000036.1, read as the reverse complement.
GGCAATTATAATAAGTCCCGCGAACGTGCTGCACATAATTATTAATTACTTCTTAACTTTAATGTGTATTTAGTTTGTTCGGAAATAAATAAAAAGAGGCGGATCCGGTAGGTGTGCGCATTTCCACTTGGAATTAATTCATCCGAGTACGATAAATAATACTCGAGTCGGAAACTTCCGCAATGTGACTTTGCTTCTTTTTTTTTTCGTAAAGCTGAGACTTAGGTATAAAGTTGAACTATATAGTACGTATCACGTAAATTAGTTTTTAAATTGCCGGAGGAGATAAATGAAATTTTTAATATAGAATATATTATTCTAAAAATGGAAACAATGTGAAATTAATTCCGAGTTGTTTTTCTTTAAAACATAATTGCGAAATACTGTGACTAAATTTACTTAACGTGCAAGTGGAACGTTTCGCTCCAAAAAAATTTTAAAAAAAAAGTTAAAATTTTGTTTCTTGAACAGATTCTTTTAATTCGTCGGGGCCGAGTATACAGGACGGAATAAAAGTAAAGAAACGCGAATGCCCTTGTTCAAACACGTTTCGAAATAATTTCGCATATTTTAGGACTGCCTAAAAAATAATTTGCTTCAGTCAGTTTTCGAGTATGGTCGCCATCTTCCTTTTTTTTTAAATAGCACCATAAGTCTTGCATTACGTCAATGAAAAGCTTATTTTTTTCGTCTTTATAACCGTTAGAATTTGTTATAGGGTTACATAACAAAAAAATGCAATAAAAGTGAATAAATGTTTGAATTGCGATGTTAACACAAGGTATTTTACTTCAAATCCATAGCAACCTCAGATTGAAATTAACAATTGCTCGGATTGCACTCTCAAATCTAATACAGCGTTGACTAGATTTAAGAGTGCATTAACTCCACTCAGTCAGAGGTTGATTGATTTAAAGTGCAATTACCTTATTCTTAAACATTTATTAACTTTTATTACATTTGTTTTCTTACGTAACCCTATAAAAGACTTCTAATGGTTATAAAGACGAAAAAATATAAGCTTTTCAATGCCGTGATGCCGTGACCTACAGCGCTATTTAAAAAAAAATGCAAGATGGCGATCATGCTCAGAAACTGACTGAAAAAAAATATTTTTTAGTCCTAAAATATGCGAAATTATTTCGAATTACTTTTATTCCATCATGTATATCAAAACAAAAGGGTAAAGATTGAAGAAAAAAGTCTATACGACCGAAGAAAGTCTAAGGCGCGTCAATTTATAAAGAAATATAGGACATCAATCATCAAAATAACCATCGTCTGTCGTTGTTAAAGCGCGTATCTGAATATCGGAATAGGTGAGACCAATGAGTCATTTGTTGAGAAAATTTATTTTTGAAAATGTCTCATTGTTCTCACCGAGAGGGAGCATCGAGGCATAACGTAGGCAACGCCGAATCACCGACTCCCTTTGCAATTCTGAAAAATCATTAACAAAAAAAGTGGAAACTTCTTCCTTTCGCTCCTACTTTTTAACTTTCCCTTGGTGGTGCTTTTGGACAACTTTACAAAGCACCGAGAGACACGTGGGCTGTTTTGCTCAATGAAGATGGATCGGTGCTTTCTTATGTATAAAAAATATAGTAAAATGTTTCACTAATTTAAAGTGTCTCATTGTTTCCAAATCACCATTTACGAGAAAAAGGTTAATAACATAATTAGAATTTAAATTGAAAGTTTAATAAATTATAAATATCTTGTTCACTAATAAAGCGACTTCAGAACACTAATATTTGTTTGTTTCAACAAAAATGTTATTTCACGCACAATAGCTAAAATTCTTCCAGAAAAGATAATGGGCATTTTCCCCAGAATTTTTCAATTGTAACACAATGTGTTATATCGTGCTCAACATGCCCTTTAATTCATTATCTGACAAGGACTGAAATATATGGGAAAAAAAGATATTTCCAATTGAAAATCTTAAATATCTTAATTCGAGACACCTTGTATAACACCAGACATAATATACAAGAAGTGACTCGCCGTTTCTCATGTCTCTTTGTTTCTCACATCTCCCCTAAACGCTAGCATAATAGCTATCATCAAAACGCGGACATTTACGAAAAACGGATAACCAAAAAAAAAAAACATAGGTCAAAAGATAACCTCAGAACATCAGAAGCCATGGACCATATCGACGTTGAAGAATCGAAATGAATAACACTATCGAAGTCAAAAACAGATCGTGAGAAGTACGAAAGTTGTGAGTAAAAACAAAAACCTTTGAATTATATCGTTAGAATCGGAAATTTTTGCCCCACGTTTTTAAACACGTCATTAATTTTTTGTAAAATTTCACCTTAAATTCAATCTACTTAAACTAATAGCCGATTGACTTGCTCCAATTTAACGTTATAAGATCTTTATTTTTGCATAAACAAAACATACAAGAAAATTTGTTAGGTTAGAACGCATGGATGCTTTATGAATTATAAAGCGTTAAAGGAAATCTATGCTTTAATGCTTTAAACGCTGCAGCACTAAAAAGAACATTCAGACATCGCTTCGATAAAGCGCTACAGCGCTACCATTCCCTGAATGCGACCAATAACACTATCGAAGTCAAAAACAGATCGTGAGAAGTACGAAAGTTGTGAGTAAAAACAAACCTGGAACGTAGAAAAATCCGCATTTTAACATATAATTTCAACTAAAAATAAACTACTAATCAACTAATAGCCGCGTTTTATTTGCCGCAATATTCTTCATAACAAGTACACGTGTTCTGAACATCAAATTATGTCGAATAAAATCAGACAACTCGACGCGTTACTTACAAAAATTTAAAAAAAAAGAACATGGTAGAACGTCTATCTTACGGCGCCGGTACCGGCGCGACGCGGTCGCAACAGTGATCTTATACTGCTCAAGTACAATAAAATCCCGTTTATTCGAAGCAAACGGGACCGAAAATAATCCGAATAAATAAAAATCCGAATAAAAAAAATAAAATAAAAATGGGGGGGCGAAGAGTGATACTTAATAAGCGAGACGTGTTTTCGCCAACTGTAGTGTAACACAATCCTTGTTCCTTTACTTGCGTAAGTTTGTAAGAATTTGTCGACTATTACGACACGCAATGGCGTCTGTACAGAAGGGCAAACGCGGTACTTACGCCCCCGAAATCGAATAAAAAGTTCACAAATTATAATTGTAAAAATGATATGAGATATATAACCTTAAACCTCAACTATAGAACGCGTTGTAGTAAAATTTTACAAAAAAAAAACACGCCGTTTTATGAAATGTTCCACTTTATCCCATGTGAGAGGCAAAGCGGAACATTTCACTACAAGGGAAACAACAAAGGAAACACATTAAGATCAAATAGAAACTAATATTAAAATAATTTGACCACAACGTACGCATAGCGATAAAACCAGTAAATTTTCCTAAAATTTCATTTTGAAAGGCAACACCGACGTCCTCTAGTTCGGGGTTAAAATAAAAATATCCTCGAGTTTTACTATCTAAATTCTTTTTACCTATACGCGCACATCATCTAAAAACAGTTTCAATTTCGGTGAAACGCATATTTGATTTTTATACAATTGTAACAAAAACAACAGGTTGTTTTGGTACATCATACTGAAACATACAAAAACAATTGCAGCTGAATGTGAATTTAAAAAAAAATTAAAAATGTTTAAAAAAAGATATGTGCCACATGTCCCAACGAAAGTATGAAGCGCCTGTGGCAACTGTCTAACTTGAGCCCCCCTCCCCTTCAGGCGCTGCCTTAGCACTATTTGCGTTTTTTAATTTTATTTTTATAGTTGACGTATGACATCATTTGCGCCACGTATTTATCACAATAACTTAAGGGCCTTCGACAGCAGTCAGTAACGCTTACTTTCCGCTGTTTCAGTGATGAGCCTGGCTGAACGCGCGCAATGTTTATAAATAATATTGAGCAGAGTTACCATTTGATCTAAATGTATTTGAGAGTTGTTTCACTCAAGTCACGTCAATTTTAAATATCAAAAGATGTTTACAAATAGTGAAAAAACTTGATACCTATGATTTTGGTACCTGTATGGAGAATGTAGATGAAATGCGGGACGTAGATTACCTTCATAAAAACTTTTAGATTCTTTAAGAGAACATAGGAGTTTTATTAACAATCTGCGATCAATTTTTATTTTGAATAAGTATTGTGCGTCTATGTTGCCATGACATTTGTATATTGGGTTGCTACCTATGAAGTTGTAAGGGGTTCCACGATATGTGACCCATCCTGTATAACGATTTAAAATATTTTTTTGAATTATTTACTTTAAAACGAATATTCTTTTGTAACTGAACATATAAGTATTTAAAAATCAACGAAAAACCGGATCTTAATCCGGATTATTCGTTTTATTGTACGAACAAAACATTTCCAATTATTGAATCTTTAAATTATGTTAAAATCGATGTTTAAGTCCATTACAAACACTTCTCAGATAACAATGCTAACAATTAAAATAGAAATATCCGACTCACCTCATTTTAAAAAGCGTTACATAACCAAAACCTCAAACTCCATAACAAAATCTGTGAAGAATTTTCGTTAACACGCACAATTAATTAAAATTGTTTATTTAACCGAATTATTCTGATTAATCACTAGTATTAAACAAATGAACACCAAACACTAAAAATTAATAAACCGATTCAATTTGGAACGCGTGCACGTAGGTGCAATTCAAATGAAAGTTCGAGGATTACTGAAGACACATAAATCGCTCGAGTCTTACCGATAAATACAAATTTACGTGACATTAGCCCAATCACGGTCGATTCATACGATCCTTTCCGCAGACGTTACATATTTTCCAGGAGAAAGTTCGTGTCCGAACAAATTCAAATGTGCGTTATCGAAATTTTTCGATAAGCACGTGTATTTCTAAAGCCTAGTCTACACTAGCACAATGTTCAGCATACATACAGTTCATATTACATACTTGTACACGAACTGTACGTCAGCAATTTATTCTTTTTCGAATTAAACTGAATTTTATTTATTACTTCAATATGGGAATGCTCAACAATACACCTGTTGTTTCTTTAAATGAACTTTTGAAAGTTTTGGTCTTAAAAACATAATTTTTGAGATGCAAGACCGAATTTACAGTAATATAATCGAATAAATTCAAACAATAGAATCTTATAACTGCTATTTTTTTTAATGTAAAAATGTGTTCACAGATTAATATTTTTAAGTTTCCAAAATCGAGTACATACATGATTTTTATAATGCCAATTAAAAACTTATATGCATTACTTTCCAGAATTGGATGCATTATTTTATCTTTTGTTGCGACTTAACGTTTCCGATTAATACAAACTTATAAATACTGTGACCACAAGATTTAACAGAGAGAGCGAGTTGGTTATAATTTTTCAAAAATGAAATTGGATAACATTTTACGATGGTAGTAAAATTGTTTTATCAAAGTACATATTTATTAGTCTTTCTTCAAGCCGCAATACGTCAGCAACGAAGTCACAACACATTCCTTATTATGGACATTTTGTGAAAATTTGTAAATTTTATCGCATTTTGAAAACAAGCTTCGATCGGATTATAATGAGCTTAAATTTTGAAATGTTTATTTCGCACATATCCGCTCGTTTCCTTAAATCTGCAAATATTTTGAAGATGGCATTTGTTGAACTCGATGTGTTAATTTATTGGTCTTTCGACTGTTTGTAAATCAACCAGCGAAACATCAAAACACCACCCTTGAGGGTCGGATTAGTTAAAAACAATTTAAAGCACGCAAGTTTCGTTAGATTCAACAATTCATTCAACAATTTCAATTAATCGCATTTATTTCATACAAAAATGTACCAAGTAGGTTTTAACAATTCTCTCCCCTATCCTTAATTGAACTTTGCACGTTTATAAACTTAATACTGTATCTTACACGGATGTCAATAAAGTTAACTTCTCGTTCAATTGTAGTTGTGTCTTGAGCAACTGCGACAAAGTGACAACCATAAGTAAATCTTTAACGTTACTATTGAACATTTCGGAAAATTGTTCGTTACTCATGTGTGGCACGGAATTGACCAAATCCAACAGGGATCGTCCGACTGCATTATCGGCCGGAACACGATTCGCTAACACATCTTCGACGTAATTCAACACTTGTTCCAGCAGCATGCTCATTTTTAGACCAGCTTCCGACACCTGCGCCAAATCTAACATCGGTTGTACGTTTCTAGGTCTGGCGGGTCCGGTACTCATCGTTTTCAAACACAATTGCAAACCGTATACTTCGGGATCGTAGCAATTTATTTCCACAGGTATAGGTGTAAACATGCAACCCTGTTTTCCATTCGGTACGCCTAACGAGACACAAACGTACGCCTTTAAACCCATTCGCGCTCCTTGTAGGCTCGTGTCCAACGTTACGTGCACGGGATTATTACATTCACGCGAGTAATACTCGTGGATGACAGAACTGTGATTCGTTACTTCGTTACCGGTGGCCCACCAGCCCACGATATTCTCCGAGGAGTTGACGCGGCGATTCAAATCGTACACGTCCATGGCGTAGCTCAGTTCGGCCTCCACTTGATCGGCATATTCCTTGTGGGGCACGCAAAAGCAGTTCGTAACTTCCACGATACCTTTGTCGGAAGTGCCTGCGAGCGTTTAGGTTATCTACACGTGTTACAAAATAAATGATCGAGTATCGCTTACCGAGTAGGGTTCCGATGACACGGTGAGAATCTGCATTTCTACGTTCGTACGCGTCCACAATTTGAAATAAAACAACTGGATGTATCTTAACCGTAAGGTTAAGATGATTCAACGCCATTTTGATGACGGTCGTTCCCGTCCGGGCTCGTTTGCGCAAACGCAACCAGGGTGGTCGCCAATGAAACGGACTAAAAATCACTAAATTTTATTCGAATTTTAGAATTTTTAATCGCGATTTATTACGAAGATAATCGATGATTTTCGAAAAAATCTCTTTCCTTTTTACTGCGACCTTTTCGTTTTTATTATAGGCGCTCAAAATCTTTAGTTATTTTAAGAAAAATGCCGTAAATGATCGTGCAGTTATCCCACCAAGAGTATTGATGGCTATTCTCAAAATGGTTTCGCGGCCCACCACTACCAAAGCTGCCTGTCTGTATTCGTTGTTCTGGTATATCCGCAATGCAGGCGTGCCTAAGCGTAACCAGTTTGTAGTGTGTGTGGCCGGGAAATTTCTGGATAAAACTTAGCACTCACAAAGCAGGTCTGTTAAAATTAGACCAAAATAATATGGACGGTCCCCTCCCCCGCCTATATCGAGTCGTACATGATTGTTTATTGATACGACAATAAATTCCCGGCTAATACCTAAAATGATTATATGCTAGAATAGTCTTATGACAGGCAAATTCCCAAGCGTAACAGTAAAATGAGCACTTGCTTATAAGGTGACCTTCAATTGCTTTTACGCTTTTTATCGCTTGAAATGGACTTTTAGAAAGCAAAATTATTTTAAATAGAGGTCATTCCCACATAACTAACGTAACGACTTTTTTTTCAATTTTAAATAATCACTGTCACCTTTTGCAGGGCCGATGATGGATTCTGAAACTTCATCGGAAGATCAATCATCGACCGAATGTTCGACGGATTCTTCCGACGACGACGAAAAGCTGGAAACAGCTCAAATTTGCCGAATTAGACTACAATTGCCGCAAGGGCTGTGCGAACGGAAAGACATTTTCGATGAATTTTTCTCGGTCAACACGTGGAATTCTTTATCGGAAGTACACAAACAACACTTGAAAAGCTTTCTACCCGCATTCCCCGATAATGATGAACAAGAAAAAAACATAACTTTATATAAATTATTTAATAAGGAAGTATTTAGATTTAACAGTCCTCTTTTGCAGTTTCACGAAAATTTGAAGGCGGGCTATTATAGACCCGACATTGCAAGGATGAGATTGTTAATTAGAAAGGCCGAACGTAAGGAAGCAAAATTTAGACATAAATTGCATCGGCGCCATTTACAGGAGCAGGTCGTAGAGTCGAGAAATAAATTACTTAATTTAGTTAGGAATTTGCCGCCCGGAGTCGAACCAAAAATGGAAAGGTTGGTTCCGAATGCGTCTTCATATATAAATCCAATTTCCTTCAGAACGAAACGTAGGTACTTTCAGGAATTAACGGCCTTGCGAGAGAAGGTCGAAGAGACGGGATTTTCATCGGACGAAAATTACCCGGAGGGTCCTCCTACCGCTTTGTCGAGGAAACAAAAGCGACATTTAAACGCCATAAGGAATTCGGCTTTGAATAGTGAAAAAATAGTGTCGAGTTTGATGACGAAACCAAACGTTTTAGATTTGGAAAGACTCATTACGCCCAACTGCAATCCGTTTTTTATATCGGAAGATTCGTATAGGAGCTTGTTGTTGAGGCATAAAAGAAGAAGGCTCGACGATCTGGAGGAGCCGGAATATAATACGGCCGGTATTACAATTTCAGATGTTATCAATAGGACTGATTTGAGTAGCTTTAAAAAGTTAAGTGCGTCTAATAATTCTTCAAAACATCATATAGAATTTAAGGGTAGTGTTAATAAAAAGAAAATTAAGAAGGAACCCGCGCCGTCCGTTCCGCAATCGCCCGAGTTCGTTCAAAAATCGAATCCGTTCTTTGGTCACAGTTCGAATTCTGAATTAGATTCGGATTCAGATTCACTTTTCGACTCTATAGCAATAAAAAATAAAGTCAAATTAAAGAAAGCAGCGGTTCGACCTCCAATAAGTAAACCTGTTGATAATTATACGAGTGGCCCCAACAATTTGGACGTTAAACCTAGTAAACCTTTAAATTGTGTATCTCAATATGGGAAAATTACACCAGCAACTTTGTCGGATCTGGACGGCATCGATATGATGAATTTACCTATAGATTTAGACGATTCGAACATCGATATATTAGAATTTAATAACAAACCTGAATTAATGCAAGACACGCACGCAAACTTTTTGTCTTTAGTTCGGGATATCATTTGTTCGACAAACGAGCACAGAATGACCATGAAAATTTTGGAGGAACGTTTAAAATCGTGGCAAGAGAATCCGATAAGTCCTTTGAACGACTGGTATAATCTGACCGATAATTGGGTGTCGTTACTGCCTTTAGCTGTCAATTTCTTAAGCGGAAACATTTTGGAACAACCAGAAGATTTTGTGCCGTATATCGAATACAAGGAAAATCTCGACATGTATCAATGGATCGGAGCAGGTCGAGATTCCGACAGTCTATTATCTCCACTATGCCTGTACTGGCTCGAACATCGCAACGAAATGAAACCGGTGCACACTAAACATAAAGAAGATGACGTGGAAGTTAGCGACCGTTCACAAACCCCGCCTCCTCCTCGATGCCCCACCACGTGGAGTATACGCAAAGCCAACACAGAAGAAATCAGATTGTTTCAGGAACAGGAACGAAAACGGTATAATAATCCACACAAAGCCTTTACTTACAGATGCAACGGCTACGAGAGCGTAGTTGGCCCAGTTAAAGGCATTTACAATAATCAAAATGTAGGTTCGACGAAAGCTCGAGGTCACAGTGTCTTAAGTGCCGATCGACCAAACTATGTCACCATTTTAACTTTAGTGCGTGACGCCACGGCACGATTACCAAATGGCGAGGGCACCAGAGCCGACATTTGCGAACTACTTAAATCTTCACAATACCTTTCGGTAAACGTACCCGACAACGTTTTACAATCGGTAGTTAGCGGGGCTTTAGATCGCATGCACACCCAATTCGATCCGTGCGTTAAATACGAATCTAAACGTAAAGTCTGGATCTATCTGCACAGAAATCGGTCCGAAGAAGATTTCGAAAGAATCCATCAGCAATATCAAGGCATGCACAAAACCCTCAAAAAAACTGCCGTAACTAAAACAAAACCGTCGACAAAACTGAAAGCGAAGCCCGACAAACAATCGATTAAAAATCCCACCAAGCTAAATTCAGACGGTATGCAATCTCAAAAGCCCGAACACGATCTAGTCGAACTTTCTGCCAACTCGGATTCGAAACAAGCGACACAAGAACAACCGATACAACCGCAATCCCAACAACTGCCTTCGAGGAAGTCGCCCACCAAGCACCTACAAAAACAACCGTCGATCATCAACCTCCAAGAAAAACTCGATAGCCCCGCAAACAAGAGCCTGGTCAAAATAATATCGTCGGCCCAAGGCAAGTCTCTGATCATACCCGCCGCAAACTCGCAGCTTGCGAAACAAACGCCCGCGAAACAGATCGTCCAACAGCAAATTCTTCAAACGATAGCCCAACAAAAGCAACTGCTGCTCCAAAAACAGGGCGACCAGAAATCGCAACCGAAACAACAAATTCTGCAAACGGTGACGCCGCAAATACAGAATATAAAAAATGTCACCCTCCTGAGAAACGCCCTGCCACAACAAATCCCCAACGCCCAGACTTCGAGCGTCACGTTTACCCAAGCGAACCTGACGCAAACATCGCAGCAGCCGATTATACAGGAGCAAGTGATTCAGAGCGGGGTGCAAAACAAAATTACACAACCGCGACTGACGCCCGCCCAACAACAACAAATACTGCAGTCGTTGAAGCAAAAGGCGTTGCCTCTACAGCAAACCGTGATGAGTTCTCAATACCGGGCAGTTGCCAAGCAGAAGTTGGGAACGGTTCAAGCGCCCACCTCATCGCTTTTGGGACAATCCAAAGTATCTACAGGTAAAATTTTGCACGGATCAATTGTAAATTTGGCGATTGTTGCGACATATTTTGTACGCCAGTGTGTTTGTAACTTACGAAAACTGAAAATTGAAATCAATTTACGTGAACCTCGCTGCCACGTCGAATTTTCGACTAACGCATTGTTTGAATCAAATTTTAAAGTCACGTTGCAAAATGTCCTTTTAGCGAATTTTCGTAGAAAATAAAGCTATTGCAGGCTGTCTGTTGACAGGACCCAGACGTGTCCTTTTGGACTTTCTCCAATCTCAACCCCTAAATGACGAAAATATAGGTCTTTCGTTTGAAATTTGGACAGTCTTTACGAAAACGAAGGACGAGTTCGTTAACGAGCCAAATCGACCGACCCGTTTTAAAATGGCAGCCGTTCAAAATCAATCTTTCAAGTAAAATTTTTAAAAAAGGAGTTTCTTTGACAGGCGACGTGAAAATTCGATACCGAGGCTTGCACGCGGTCGAATTTTTTTAAATTATAAACCACTGGAAAATGTTTTATCAAGTACGGGTACCTGTTTTCAAATTTATTTGCTTCTTAAAATATGTCAAAAGTGATTTGAAAGGACCACGCACACTTTATATGGAAAAATAGGAACCACTCAAATCGATTTTTTTTTATATCAATCGACTCGTCTTAATGTGAGGAATAATTATTATCATTGCGCCAATTTTGTTAATTTATAAATAAAGCCGCAATCTTTAATTAACGCTCTTATGAGAATTTCGTGAGAGCAAAAGAGAAACTACTAAAATCAAATTTGTTTGAGTTCATAAATCAACTTTGTTATTTATTGCGGGGTGCTTAACAACGACGGGTCGGTACGTACCTATTTAAACTGGCCTGAGATTTAAAACGATTGAAATAATTATTTAAATAGGTATTGGTTTTGTGCACATTAAAAATGTATACTTAACTAAAAGATTATTTGTACCTATCTATAAAAAGATAATATCGATGGCGTTTTGTCAAAAGGGCGTAGCCTACACTTTCTGTTAAAATGAATTATTGAATTAAATGAAAAGACATAATCTGTTAAAATCTGGTAACAATATTTCGATTTTTTTCACTGGAAAAATCGATTTGTATTTCCGCCAAACGTATCTTCTTATAGCTACACGACGACACAACATGTGCTCTCCGGCAAAATTTACTTTTTGTGGGTTACGCCCTTCTGGAAAACCTGCGTCGATATTTATATCAACTTGCTTTTTACAATTGCTGTTATAATATAGTTGCTGTTGCTGTTTTACTCTATTTCCAATTATTAGCGTTAACAGCAACATTTCAAATAAAAAACAAAACACATTCACGAATAACAAATCAATAATAAAAATAATTCTTCAATATTCAAAATTGTGAGTCAAATAAATAAATAATAAAATAATCAATATAAGACAAAAATACACATAATGTAGCTGTTTATTTTTCTACCTCTATTAAAAATGTTCACCATAAAATATCTATAGGTAACTCCAAATTATTAATTTCAATTTAGTGGGGGTAGTAGTGACCAGCCTCATTAGAGATCTCTGTCAAGTAACTCTAAAATAACTTTGTAACGTAATAAATAATTCGATAAATCATTAATATTGAAAAATCGGCCTATGTATATCGGTCAAAAAAGAAATCTTCCGCATAAAATTGTGGCTATTATAACAATTACGGCTTATCCAAACCTATATACAATTCACGTCATTAATAAAAAGTTACTAGATTGTTTATTTGTAATTCAGTTTGAAGTTTGGAAAGTGACGTATTCTATAGATGATTTACCTGCGCGCATATTAGATGGCATAAAGAAAAACTACAATTTATTAGAACTGTAAAAATACGAGGTACGAGGTGACAGTATTGTGTGAAACGTCATCATCTAGTAACCCTGTATTGATGACGTACATTGCTTATAGGTTTGGATAAAGTGAAACTAACAAAACTATTAGTTTTTAGGTAATTCTTTTATTCCAGGTTTTAAGCTCCCTTACAGTAGGTACCCTCCTAATTCTATTCTAACGACTCTAAAATAGTAGGATTGAATTCAGAATTTAAATGCTAACGTCAATCCAATATGAATACGGGTTTACAATTCTTAATTACAACAAGGAATCGAACTCTATGAGCACTATTTTACTGTTTTCTACCTGCTACTTACATTTGTGTCGTTTCTTAGAAACGTATTTACCATGACCCCTCCATAAATAACGAGCGACAGATTTATTAACTTCCGACATAATTTAAAGCCCAAATTTTTTCAATGAATTGTTCATTAACGGGTTTAATAATGAAGTTACAGATTTGGTGCAATGTTAATAATTATTCCCCACATAAAGACGCATCGATTGATATAAAAAAAAATCGATTTGAGTGGTTCCTATTTTTCCTTATAAAGTGTGCGTGGTCCTTTGTTTTTATTTAAATTTTATTATTAGAATTTTGCCATTTTAGGAACATCATTTTATTTGCAGTCGCAGCCGCCACATTAAAATCGAATTATTAACTAACTGTTCTAAGAAAATTAACTAAGAAAATAATAAACATTAAATTTATTTCTTTTTATTTAGATAATTATAATTATTGGGATAACTTTTATAAAATGTTATGTTACAGAAGTTACTAACAAACCAATAATAACCACATCGCAAGCACCGATAGTGGCGAAAGTATTAACAAATGCTGCCGGACAAGTAATCTCAGTTGAAAGTTTGTTGGCCCATCAGAAGCAGCACGGAAGTTTACCGCAAGGTAACGGACCCGACGACGTTCAAAATGCGTCCTGCTTTAAAATCGATCTCGTTTCAGGAACTACTCTTAGAATATCGAGCACAAAAAGCGTTCAACCGAACGTGATTCAATTGACGGCGGCATCCACATCGCAAAATCCCGTGGCTCAGTTCACGGTTGCGTCGTCGAACGTAGGAATCTCCAACCAACCCAAACTGGTAATAACGACCCCAACAACCACACCAACCGTAACGGTAGCAAAAGCAATGGTGAAATCCGCCGCCAAGACACAAACGGCAACGAAATTCACACCGAAAATTGCTCAACAATTAGTGAGTGCGAAATTCGTGACTCAAAATGTTGGCCAAAAAATAGTGCAACCGAAGGTTATAGTCGGGCAACAAAACCAACTAAAAATTCCAATCTCTAGTAAAAATATTTCAATTTCAAAATCGGTCGGGATAAACGTCGCCGCCAATACTAACGCAATTCGCATGGTTAACGCTACTAATTTAAACTTAGCCCAATTAGGTGGTAAACCAGTATTAATAAGTAGTAAAGGCAACACATTTCAAAATATTCAAGGTCAAAATATTATAATACAAACTCAGGCCAATACCAACAATCAAAGTGTCATCATTTCTAATCCGGAAAAAACGATAACAAACACTAATGCGGTACAACAAAGTTCGACCGGATCCGTAAATATTACGAACCAACAAAGTGCTCAAGTGATTTTAAGTCCACCATTAAAAGTACAACACAGCCCACAAGTAGTCTTAAGTAATGCAATCAAACCGACCACCGTCAATTTAACGCAACAGAATCAAACCGGTCCTGCAAACCAAATCGTGTTGGGCGGCCAGACTGTGCGACTGCAAACCAGTGCAACGCCGGGCACCCACAGGGTCGTTCTGGCCAGCCAGAATCAAGGTCAAATAATTACACAACAAATTCTGTTGCCGGTCGGTTTCCAAGGTACCCCTCTCAACATAAAAGCCTTGCAAGGACTTAAAGTGGTGCCGATCGCTCAAACACAGCAAGGTAGAGGTAAGTTGTAAACATCGAAAATGCACATCCACCGATTATGATGCGGTGCAGATGAATTGGATGACGTTTATTGAAAAGGAACCAAGTACGAAATTTAACAAATAAGAATTTTATTCGTTATTGCATTAAACTGTTATTTGTTTTCTTCTTTGGCAATTTTTGGAGTATTGGACAAAGTGACTTTGAAACAGTAAGAATGATCTTAAAAATACGTATCTGTAAAAATAGTAATATACATTGTGATCCATAAAGCACGTATCATACGAGAAACCTTTCTATTATGGATTTTTTGAAAAAAAGTTATTCTTTATGAAAGTTGGCGCTTCTCTCAAAACTAAAGATTGCACGCAAGCCTAGGTATCGAATTTTCATGTCAAAAAACTCTTTTTTAAAATTTTTCTTGAACGAAATACATTTTTCGCAAAATAACATTTATGAAAGAGTTTAAAAAAAATTAATCACTTGCATCACTAATTTGCATAAAAAATTTGGTGAAATTTGACTTCTATTTTAAAGATTTATAAGATTAATATTAATGTTAAATAATTGAAGATATTCTCACATTGTTAAGAGTAAATACCTAAGGTAAAAGAATGAAATACTATAATCAACGTTGATTTTTCATAGGCGCTACTAAAAACAAAATGACCAATGACTTCATATTTATATAATATAAATTTTAATTTTAAATAATTTTTTTAAATAACGTTTTTTGATATATTTTAAAATAAAGGTGTCAAAGCTTTTTGAGTCAAAATTATATTTTTTGATCGCCCCCTATATATTATGATTATATCGTATAAAGAATAATTTTTTTTCGAAAAATCACAGCCTAGAAATAGTTTTGTATAAACAAAATTATCAAAACAATATTATCAAACTAATGTTTATTGAATTTTTTTTTTATTTCGAGCCACAGAATCTGATTGAATTTTCTTTAACAATAAGAATCGACCATCATTAGGTGCATCCTGCGCCCCGTTTGTAATTTTGTGTTATTACAAAGACGAGGCTAATTAATTTTTTAATACTATTGTTATTTTATTTTACAAGTTTCTCTATTAGTACTATTTATGGTGTACATATTCATGTGTACTCGAGATTTCTCGAGACCCTATTTCATGGAATATTTTCGCTAACTTTTTAATATCTCGACAGGTGTCCAAGGTAGACAAGTATTCGCGAGAGTTATGAATCCTGGCAACATAATACGCATGACACAGGCAACCGATCCTACGGACATAGGAAATTCGTCAAAATCGAGTGCCGAATAAGTAGCAATAGTTTAATAGGCAATTATAAACAAATTTTTCATTACGTAGGTATTTATAATAATTGTCAGTTTCTCGAACTTGATTTAAACCTGATTATAAACGAGGCTTAAACCGAGATCGAGAAAGTGATTCTATGTTGATATACGGATTTATAATAATTATATATTGTGATTCAATCTGTTGTTGTTTTAAATCAAATTTGCTGTGCATAAAAGAACACCGGTATTCTGTAAATGTCTATTTAAAAAAAAACAATCAAACAAGTATCATCAAATGTAAGAAGAACACCAATTAAAAAAAATTATATACCTATACATATTTATTGTAGTACAACATTAATGAACTTACTGGTTTTTGTTTTATAGCGCAGTAACAATTAACTAACCAATTAAATATGATCGTTATTTTGTGATTGATTCGTATTAATTTTATTGTTGTGAATAATATTGTTATTGGTTATAAAAACGTTAATGCAGTTTTATTAAAGAAGACAAGCAAGTACTAAGTACATCAAAACTACATATTATTTTTTCCCAGGCTGTATATAAATATTTTTTTATCGTCTTGTATTTTAATTGATTATTTATGTGAAGTGTAGAAGTATTGTAAATATAGTTGTTTTTTTTTATAAACGTGTTGACGTGTTAAAATACAAAGGTATTTCTAGAATATGCATAAATTTTATTTGCAAGATAGCAATAACATACAATTTTATATCAATTATAGGACAAACTTCAATAAACATCGATTTAACTCTCATATTTGTTAATTTAGAAATTATTTAGGTTTTATGTATTTTAGCTGAACTCCAGTTTTGTCCATAAATTTCGTGATTCTGGCTAAATAGGTATTATAGTAGCCCCATTATCCTGAATAATAACTTTTTTATTTGAACCAGAAGTATTGTAATAAAAAAAATGACCTTTTAAAATTTTTATTGAAATAACTACAACATTCTAGCAAAAAATAAAGATAGAAAAAAATTAGTATTCATCTTAAAAACTTTTCTATTTTATTAGTAATCAACTCTATATATTTCATTGAGCTAACTCCATAACTTCACATTGAATATTGTGTGCAAAGTGTAAAAGCCAAAATCCCACTTTTTAATTTTATTTGAAAAGCGAGTTGTGGATGTCATACATAAAATCTAAATAACTTCAAAACTAACAGATACGGGTGTCAAACCGATGTGTTCAATAAAACACTCTGTATATAAGATCACAATAGGATCCAGAAAATTAATACCTATTCATCAAGAACAACACGAATAATATCTGTTGCCGTTAAGACAAATTTTAATAATGTTTTTAGAAATTTTCTCACATATTCAGTCTACAAATAGTAGTGAAATTAATTTTGCACTGCTTTTTGCTGCAATTTTGAACTCGTTGCACCAAAAGATCTAATCTTCACACTTCGAAGGTGCAGCTTTACCTCAAAAAGAATTTTCCAATACCCAACAAAAATGCATTTGTAATAGCAATGCAACTTAACGATTAATGTTAAATAACCGATGTATACAAGCTTATTTACTGGATGTGAATTTGTCACTAGACAAAATAAATACGTGAAGATTGGAAATTAAAAATCGAGTAAAATTCTTGCATGCAAGAGTTTAGACAATATAAAAACGATCAAAATTGACCATTAAAAATCTAAAGTGCAATATATTTTTATATGATTTATTCATAGTACCTACCTATTTATGTGCAAAACATATAAGTGAGAATTAGTAAGTTAAAGTTCAATTTATTTTATCGGTTATTTATTGAACATTTCGACATTAAAATACTGAATAAATATTACAATACTAATAAAACAATTTGGACATTATTCCAGTTATAATTCTCGCTTATAAAATATTTGATAAGTACAAATAAAATTTAAGAAAAAAAAATAGTACTAGAATACAATTTCAAAGTAGAAAAATACAAAGTAACAAGGATGGTATAAATATTGGACGATTAAAAAAATTTGATGCAATTCATTCTATTAAAAAACATTATTTTTTTTAAGTTAATGTAAATTTCTTGCAGTTTAACAAATAAAAACTTGAAATTTTTAAAAATATACAAATTCCTATAAAATGTTTCATTAGAAATTATTCTTTAATTGTAAGCAACAAATAATTAAGTTTATTAATTTTTAGTTTATTAAAACAAAAAACTACAGCAAAGCCCTCTTTAATAATTAATATCTAATGATAATGAATTATTTTTAATAAATTGTATGTATTGGTAAAATTTATTTACAAATATACATTTCGTGAAAACTTAAAATAAATGGGGCTCCTATATTAAAAATAACCAACACACACACAAAAAAAAACTACTTTAAACTCTTATTGCTAAATTCTAAAACTTGATCGTTTAATGAAATATTATGAATTATATCTAATAAAATCGTGACGTCGTTGAACGACGAGATTTTATTGGGCGCCCGTGCAACTTTACCGCCGACTTTCCAAAAGTGATAATGTATCCGGAGTAATTGCGAGAGAATTTCACGCATCGTTCGTTCGCTTCTTTGTTTGTGAACGCGACCTCGGTGATGGTCTGTTGTCGTGACACCACGATCCTTATTTTCCAGTTGTTTGCGGGCAGCTTGATAGATTTCAAACAGCGCACTAACTTGTTGAAATCCACCTCGTTGGGTTTAGATGTTTTAGTTCGATTGTTTGTATTAACACTTTCCACAAGGGCGTACGTAGAATTTTCTTGTTTAGCGATGGTTTTTGAACCGTTATTTATTTCTACTTTTGTTTTCACTTGATTTTTGAGAGACTCAAACGAAACTTTATATTCTAGGCTCTTTTCGAATTTTAACTTTTTTTGTGTCGATGCAGGAGGGCTGTCTTTTTCGTTTTTTTCCGTCGTAGGGGTCAAGGTCACAATTGTTGATTTAACAGGCGTTATTGTGGGACTTTTTTTGACTTTCGTAAGTATTTCTGCGTCTCCTGAACTTTCCGTAACAGTAGGACATTCTGCTGTTACTGTAATTGTTTTTTGTTCTGCAGCATGATTTTCTTTCTCTTTGAACTTTTTGTTTACAGTTACGTCTGAGCTTTTTAACACTATAGTGTTACCAAATTTGGGAGGACTATCGAACACCGGTAAAAATGAATGTACAACCTCGCTAGGTATAGCCAGAGGATCGTCTTCTTCGTTAGTAATATCGGGTATGTCTACTAGTTCCTTGGATTTTTCTTTTAGGTTCATTTCGGGACTACTAGTCGAATTATGACGACTATTAGGCGATACTACGTAATCTTGGAATTTTGAATTAGGCTTCCTTACACGACCACTGGTACACTTGGCATCGTTACTGTCGTCTCCATTTAAACATTGAAGTTTTTCTACACTTTTAACACTAATAAAAGGCGTCAAATTTGCACTTGTGTTTTCAGTGTCATCAGAGTTGATTATTATTCGTTGCTTTCTAGGTCTGCCCCGTTTCCTGACATGATTCTCTACATTTACAGACGTGTCCTCCTGATCACTGTCAGAATCGTCCAACATTCTTTTCTTCCTATCATTTTAGACTGTGGCAAATCGGATGTACTTTTGTTTTCTAGAAATAATTCGTTTTAATTAATATATAGTTAGTTGTAACAGTAAAGAAAATATTTAACTAACTGTAAAATTACAGCGTTATGTTAAATTAATAAACCAACAATAACGCTCGCATTTTCTGAACATTTTTCACATATACATTTGCTAGTTGTTTTCGGAATAGCTAAATTTAGGTTATTGATGAATATTAAGTACTTAAGTACAAAACAACTATCAAGTAATCTATTACAAAGTACCATTAAAACAAAGCCGTTCTACGTGTACTCTTGCGACCACATTATTAACGGGCATTTCTGTACAAGTAACACCGAAAGCTGTGTATTTTCCAAAAACAGTATTCAGATTTCTATTTGCAGTTGACGAATTTACATCAAGCTCTGAAATATCCATATTCCCTTTACGCGATGAACGCAATTAGATTTCGACGGCGACTTTTACATTACTTCTAAAAACAAAACTGTTAGGTCCAACAAGCTTCCCCAAGAGAACGCTTACGAATCGCACAAGCGCTAATCAACGTCCGACACTTTCTAACATCGACAATTGTTATAATGCAGAAAAATGCTTTAAATTCTCTTCACTTTCAACAAATTAAACTAACCTATGATACACTTTTCTGTTACAGAAGTTCACGAAAATGTCCCTCCAAATAACTTTTATTAAAAACAACGAACAAGGAAGGATTGAAAACGCCAGCGTTAAAAGAAGATGACGAATCCTTTTAGCGTTCTAATTAGGGACATTCAATTTTATACCACCAAGCATTATAAATTCTAGGTTAGATGTCTGTCGCCATCTATAGCTTTTTATTAAAATCTACATAATTTAAATATTATGATACATAATATATACATATTTATGTATAAAATACCCTATTAAATTATATACATATAGGTAAAAATCTTAATTTTGTTATTTTTATGAAAATTTAAAATTCAACGTTTATACTATAAAAAAAGTCCATTATAATATCGAACTGTATCTGCAAATAAATTAGTAGCTTACTTACAAGTAAATAGACGATATGAACACCTTTTAAGAGTTAATGATATACAGGGTCGTGGGGAAAGATCTTGTTTCTGTTTTAACAATTCTTACAACGAACTTCTAATTATGACAGCACTGTTTCATAACCTTAAATGACAGTAAATAAACCGACAATAATTTTTTATAGTAATTATTCTATTTATAATGATAAAATAATAATAAATTTTCTCTTTAATTAAAAATCGTCATTTTCTGCTCTTCACAAATTTAATGCAGGTGCACGGTAATTTATTTATTTGTGCCCGTGGAAGTATTTTTGAAACAGAATTATGTTAGAATTATTGTTAGTTTTATTTCAATCAAAACGTCAACTTTACAGCAATTTTATATGAAAGACTCCAAAAGGTCACTACTCGCTCCACGGATCGTTGTTAACTACTGCTCGATTCCGATTGCAACCTCTCGGCCCATGTTTTGAGTTCCCCTTGTTCTCGCTGTATTTCTACACTATTAATTTGTAAAATTTACAATTGTATCCAACATCAGAGTGACTGTGATATTATGTCGGAACCAATTAATGTACCGATTTAATCAGCAATCACTGACCAATTGGTTAGACCAATCCAGCATTGTCTTTGCCTGTTGTTAGTTCAATGCTATAATGCTATTGTAACCTTTAAAATGAGGTTTATTTAAAATGATTAGGAAATAACCTTAGTGAAGTATTTAACATTGCAATTTTGATGCATACATGAGCAATTAAAAATTGATTTTACAGACAATATGATACAAAATGAGTTGGTAACAAATATTAACGGTGTTAAAACAAAGTTGTGTTAACAAAATTATACTATTTATTACCTGTAATTTAAACAGTATACACTGCCAATAAGCTGCTAATCTAGTTACATAAACAAGTGCCTATTTACATTAATTATAATTTAAATCTAGACAATTTACCTGACAATTTAAAATCAGTTTTTTTGGTCATTGAAAAGATAGTCAGAATTCTCTCATAAGAACGTGTATTTTAAATTTTTTGATCATAATTCAAAATTGTTAGTCGAAATTAATGCTTTTTTGTTGTGACACTCCCATATCCAGTCTGCATTAACGATACAGGCTTTTGGCCAAACATCTTTCAATGAATTCGCATACTTTTTAGATGAAATAACATAATCTATTGTTTCACTTACATCGTCGACCAACATCCTACAAAAACCATATTATTAATAACGAGAGAGAAATAAAGGTCTCCATTTACCCATTATAAGCAACAATATACTGTGTAAGAAGTTTTTTATCTTCATTGCTTAATTGTTTATCAATGTACAACAATTTGCTGGAAAAATAATTTGGCAACTCGGAAAGGTCGTGTTGTCCATTAACATCGGCTTTATCACAAACTTCTTCTTCTTCTGTATTATCTGAAAAACCGCTTTCATTTTTATTATCGGCTTGGATTTTTTCAATTTCATCCTCCGTATCAGAATCATTCTCCTTCTCGTAATTCGAAACATCTTCTTCCTCATCATTTGAACTGAAATATATAATCTAGCAACTGTACGGTATTAAATTTGATGATAACCTGCTAGGAATCACTTCAGTAGCTGAAGATTGTCTCACTTCTTCGAATATTTCATCTTCGCTCTCTGGCTTACTTTGCTCTTTACGTTCAAGCGCATACCGTCTCCAAGGCAGACGTTTTCGTTTAGCGTGGCAATCTAAAATCCAACTCTTATTGACTATTTTACCTTTCCCTTTCACCTGGTTGTACTTTGGTGTATTGGTAAAAGCGCAACTACAACAAACTTGTTTAATAACTAAATTAATTAATAAGAACGCAACAAACATTAAATGTGTGCAACTGCCCTCCCAATCAGATTTATACTTTGCCCCCATTTCTAAGGCATTACTGCGAATGTTGGAACGTTCTGGATTTTGGATTCCACTTATAACTATAGTCACATTTTCTAATAAACAACCAAAAGGCTTCGTTTTGATGTTAATCTTTTTCTTTTTAGCAGTCACAATTTGCGTGTCGTTTGTTTTTCGTTTCTTTGGGCTCGTTTCGGTTTTAGCGCGAGATGCGGACGTTGGAGTTAATTTCTGATTTTCTGCCTGTTTTGCTTTCTTTTTCTCGCTTTCTTTATTTTTTTGTTCGATTAATTTATCGATTTTCCCATGTAGTTCCTCTTCGTCTTTATTATAATACAATTCATTCCTATTCCTGGGTTTTGGGGAGTTACTAACGATGTCCAATTTCGATTGATTCGGTGTAGTTGTTCTAATTTTTTCTAAACGCTTCTTGAACTGTGCTTGTCGCTTGGAGGAAGCGGGCAAAGTTCCCGAGAGCGAAGCTTCGCGAATAGCAACGGTTACTAAAAAAATTACAGTATTTAGTCAATTTTGTATCGAGCAAATTATACAAATACCTGTCGAAGGTGCATTATCCAATTCCTTCCTTTTAGCAAATAAGCTTCCTATAGTCAAATTATCAGGCGAATCCGGACGAATTAAAAACTTTCCCAGTTTTAAAGAAGTGGAGGTAACGTTACACTTATCTTCAGTCGTATGTAAATTTACAAAGGAAAGACCGTATTGCACGTGTCTGTTGAACGGTTGTGTACATACGATTTTAACACGATCCCATTTCTGGTCCCGTTCCGGTGTTTGAAAATTATCAATAGTAAACATTCGAACTTTGTT
Organism: Rhagophthalmus giganteus; assembly: GCA_036326145.1. Taxonomy (NCBI): domain Eukaryota; kingdom Metazoa; phylum Arthropoda; class Insecta; order Coleoptera; family Rhagophthalmidae; genus Rhagophthalmus; species Rhagophthalmus giganteus. The sequence continues at coordinate 10,473,230 of JARFJA010000036.1, read as the reverse complement.
TATATTCGAACTCTGACGCGACTCTAAAGGTGACATGAAGGAAGACATAACAAGTAACACTTTGAAATCGTCGGTTGCACCAGACCGGTTCACCAATACTTCAATGTAGGCCGAATGTTCGTTACCAACGTCAATGCCCGTTATTACAGTAGCTTTCTCCAGTTGTAACACGATACTTGCCGATTTTTCTCCTTCTGTCAGGCATTTCCATTTTTTAGTTGGATCCTCGAGTAAAACGTTGTTGGCTACATGAATCTAAATAATTATAATAATTTATTATTAATAATTTAATAAGAACATTACAGATTTATCTTACGGGATCTTCTGTGCTGAAGCTGACGACGTGATCGATTTTTAATTTTGGCATCTTTTTAAACATAAAATACCATCATAATAGTATTTTGTTAAAATTTTAAAATATAACCTCAATTATTTCAATCGGTGAGCAAAAAAACGAGGGAAAGTAAAAATTTTAATTTTGTTATATACGGGATGTTTCAATACATTTATACATATTGATAAATTATAGTTAGTTTATTAATAAAGCAAGTTTGATAAGCTGAAGAAATAAAAATATTTAATTTAAATCGATAGATTTGCACAATTAGGCATTTCAAATTCAACCAAAAATAAAATTACGTAGCCAGATTGTTATTTAAGCCATCGTTATACGAAATTATCATAGTTTTAAGTTTATTTAATATATTTTTTAATGTAAAAGTGAAGTTTCGTATTAATGAACATAAAATGAATATTTTTATTTTAAACTATTCTGCCACTAAGAAAAACTACAATATATGGTTAATTTTAAATATTTCTAGACAATTTTCTGCCGTGATTAACATTCACCATTGCCATATCTTCGTGGGTTGCCGTAATGGGAAACTGTTGTGTATGAGAAATAGTACGTTCCCTGGCCTGTCTGTAATGTTCTTGACGGTCTTTAATTGAAATTATTTTATGTTTAATTTCCATATGCACTTCACTATTTAATAAGCAATAAATTAAGGCAACAAAGAAACCCTGAAACGCCGTGAAAGTTTGGTCGGCAAACAGCCAAATAAGTTCGAGCGTTTCATTTGTAGTAGACATGTAAAACATAATCAGAAATGCCGTGTACGGAACTCCAAACAGTGGCACCAGAATTAGTGTCGAACGTATTAGTCGTCTAAAAATCATTATCATTTGTGTTAATTATACAGTTAACTTAAAACGTTATATATTCACCTGTACTTCGCTTTTTGATGCTGAATATACATCGAATTCAGTTTAACAAGCAGGATGCGTACAATTAACATAAAAAGAATAAAGCTAATCTACAATAAAAATAATAGTTATTTTCTTTTCAAATGTACAATTCTTGTAATTTATTGTAAACTTACAACAACCGATAGTGCGATTGGTGCATGAATAATCATCAAGTAATATTTATTTTTCGATACCGTCCAACATAATGTGTCCTCGTTGTATATTCTTACTATAACCCATGGAATTATAAAAACGGACGGTAAGACTAAAGAATAATAGTTATAATCGCAGTAGGTGAAAAATCGAAAGTCTTACCCCATCCGATTATGTAATAAACGACAATTCTGCCGTTGTCAGAGAGAGTGGACAAAAACATGATATTGTACAAATAAACGCCTTCCATTAGTATAAGAAAATAATTTGCTAAAATAAAATAATTTCTAAACACTATAATGGCCTTACACATCCAATTCTGAAACGTGTTAATTATTATCAATATTACAACATTACTACAATTAAACTTAGGTACATAATTTTCTTTTATGTAACGAGGTTCGCCGTCAACATAAACTACATCGGACTGCATAGCGACACCTTCGATAAATAACACATCTTTTAAAAGAGACATCGATCCCCTTAATATAAACGATGCAAATAAGTGCATGTGCAGGCGATTTCTGGCGCATCGTAATTTTCTACAAGCACAAATTTAGAGACGTTTGATCTTAAAAACACAAAACTCGAGTAATCGATACTTGATGCTTAAAAAAATAATCATGGCCAAAATTAACGCCGTTAAAGAAATTCCATAGCCGCAGTGAGAAACTTTTTTAATAATGGGAAACCATGCACGATAAAGAGTCGAATTTTCCACTCCATCGTCTATTTTGACCACGGCAGTATCGTCGTCGATAATTTTCCAACACCGACTGTAATTCGTCCAACTTCTATTAATATTCTTTTTGATGTACCATTCGCCGTTATCTTCGCATTTTCTAGTAGCGTACTCCTATTTAAATGTTTTATCGATCGTCGATCAAAAATATGAAGTTATTACCTTGGAATCCATTATATAAGTGGGGCAGGGTTGTTTGGCCAACATTCCAGCCCGTGTCGGATTCCAACACATGATACCATCAAAAATCAGTTCACAAAATGTTTTCGTGATATTCAAAAGTTCACTTGAATTTTGCCGGCGGTAGCATTCTTCTCGTTTTAGATCCAGCAAATCGTCCATATTGAACGAGAGCAAGATCGAGACTGCATTTGAAACATAACACTGCACGTATTAACTTTAATACGTTTATATTCCTGTTTACTTGGAGCCGACAGAGATGGATTAAGTTTGAACTTAATTTATTATAATGTTGTGTAAATGGTTTTATCAAGATTGCAATTTGTTGATGGTATGTAAAATTCCACTTGCGAGGAGGTTCAGTTTATGTACACATTAAATTACCTAATCGAATTTAATCGATTCGCTCACATTTTTTGCTATCCTATTGTTTTAGAAAGTTGTCTTGTCTACATTCAAAATGATCAATAACGATATTCAAAAGCTCTTTTGCTTTGATAAATTCTGCATTACACAGTGAATACAAAGTTTTGGGAGTCCGATTTTAACTTATTTAATTCGTTACTTTACAAAAGCATTTTTTGATCGCTTACGACCACAGGTCTAAACTCTTTCTTCACCGGTACATGGAGGGCTCGGAAGTCAATCGGTTTAAGTCCTGCCATTGATTTATGTAATGTAAGTTTCATTGGCAATGTTCATACTTTCAGTTAACAAATCGTCCAGTGACGCGGACGCTTTGTCAATCGAAAGTACGAACATTGTCGATGGAACTTGATAAGTAAAAGGACTGCTAATAAATCGATCAAAGAAAATTATAATTTTTTTTATTTGAAATGTAAATAGAGATAGACGTACAAAAGTTAAAGCATCAAACAAAAATACTTGTGTGGATATATTCACAACAATTATTAATTGGTTCTAAATAACTTACGTATAAAGCTAGTTAAGCATATACACTTAAAGTTTTCATTTCATCTCTTTATACATATTATATTATAATCACACACAGATCCTCAACAAAACTACAAACAAGATTAATAAACGACGCTCGGACATAGCTGAATTATAATCATAAATATTGATTCTATACAAATTATTTCAAAACTCGTACCCGAATTTCAAAATAGACTTAGGATTATTAAATTAAAACTAACAATAAATACAGTACGGTTCACTTAGTAATTAAACAAGTGCTTGGTGCAGTTAATAAGTCCGTTATCATTCTTTGCGGGGCTTTCTTTTTCTAGGAACGTCTCCTTCGTCTCCGTGTCCATTAAACACCTATCGGGAATAAAAATCAGTTAAGTCGCAAATATGCCAAAACAATAATTATAGTTAACCTCCGGCACGTCGTCGCCTTCCTCCTCCTCCTCTTCTTCCTCCTCCTCATCTTCAACATCCTCCTCTTTATCGGCATACTTCTCCTTATCTAGTTCCTCTTTCTCTTCCGCATTATCTTCTTTATCGTTCACTTGAGGTTCGACACTTTCTACTACTGCATCGTCTGGAGTCACTTCGTCAGTCTTTTTAGTTTCAGCCTCGTGTTTACGTTCCTCATTTTCCTGTTATAAGATAACGAGAGAGCACGATACGTTTTAGACATTCTATTAGTTTTTCAAAAACTCTAGCTTACCTTAACATGACTAGACGAGGAACTAGATTTGCAGCATAGGTACAAAACAAAAACAACCGGAATACTCAGCACAATGATGTAAACAACCCACAAAATTGGATATTCATTGGTCAGGTTGGCTAATCTCTGTATAAGGCTCTCCTAATGTAGCGTAAATAAAGGAATTAAAAGCAAACAACTTGAGGGTTACAATTTTAGTAAATAAATTTATGGCGTCGACCTAACTTTTTTAAGTCGATATAAACAATCGACAATAAAACGATTTAAACGAAATATTAATTTATCAATTATTGTTTTTGATTCTAATATGTTTTATTTTTATTATTGCAAATAAATAGGTAATGTTTATTTAATGTAGGGCGCTTCACAGTTAAATGTACTAGTAAAATACGTTAATTGTAGAGCGTTAAAGTAGTTTTGAGAAAAATGCAAAAACCTATTAACTCGTGAGGCACTGAATTAAAATTTAATGTATAATTAACTTAATTTTTTCTGCTCTTTTCAAATTTATTTTAAGTTGACGAATTTAAAAAAATGTGATATGCAGGGTGTCTAAAGGCCGAGCACACCATCTTCGGATGCAGCAGGTGGCAACGCTAAACACACAAGGCAGTGGTCAAGTTGAACAGGGCTAATCCTTTAACGCTAGAAAGTATGAGCGATGAAATGATTGAATCGAGGGAAAGAAAATTGTGTAGAAAATGATGAAATCTAAGAACCAAGATGAGTTTTCAAGGCAGGGGCAGACTATTGGAGGACGAAAAGAGTAACACGTATAAGAAACAACTACAGAATTGCTCGATTTTAAATTAATTCAGGTTCCCATTTCTTCTTTTATCCCATTCAATTATTATACCTAATTTATATTTTAGTTGCACTAACTGGAATTTAAACGACTGTCGAAACGTTAATTTTGCGTTGTAAAATTTACCACAAATGCGCCACCTCGCAAGGAGGCGTATTATGGCGTAAACAATAAATTGATAACCACAACCATGAACTGGGCGTCTTATACCAACTTTACAGTACTTAAAACAAACAGTTTAGTTCGAAATTTTGTAAATCGTGTAGCAAAACGAACAAAGTTACTGCCATCAAATTAAACAGATAGTTCTCAACATATCCACTATTTATTTATCTTATTATTGATTCAATTTTGTATAAATTTTGTTAAATTTTCTATTTTAACTACATTCAATGTTAACCATTTTATTAATAAATAATTTATTCCTAGGTTTTAATAATGGGAATTTACAAAAAATAAACAAAAACAAGCATTTGAAACTTAATGGAACTTGTCGCATAATATCTAGCCTACAAAATCCAGCTCTACATAGAAACAACGTAAAAAATACCTCCTTTACGCACGACCACAAGTACCAAATATAAAAGACCACTGGTATCGAACAATAAATAAAATACAGACCCCACGCTTTAGGTCTGTAATTCAATGCTCTCATAAGGCGTCCCCAAAGTGTACCCTAATGTAAACAATTTAACACATCCTCTATATAAAAAAAGAAAGAAAACGAATTAACATAACAACTCACCGAATCCCGCGCTATCTTCTGGCGTTTCTTGTCGAAGGTGTCGGCTGCCCACTGTTCAGACACCGAAACATCGTCCGTAATTATTATATTATCAAAATAGATATTCTTAGACATGGACCATAATTCGAAACCGACGGCCGACTAAAAATTTGCCCATCAAAAACAAACCCACACAAATCGTTCGTCGATACTTACAACAGGATGCATCTTAAATGGTTCTTTATCTTCGAAGAAATGAGGATTAGGTATGCGACGTGACTTCCATTTACCCTTGTAATTAGGATTGTCGATAAGCGGAGCCTTCCACTTCCCTCTGTAATTGGGATTGTTAATCAGGGGCGGTTCCCATTTTCCGCAACCGGGAGCACTTTCGCATAAGGGATTATCAACCAAGGGTGGTTCCCAGGCACCGTCCATTTCGACATCCCAATCATCCGGCATTATGGAACTAGGATCTGGAATGTGGGTCGGCTCGTTTTCCAACCAGTTACTCGGCATTGTAGCAAATTCGTCAACAATCTGAGCCGGAGCATCTTCGTCCCAATCCTCAGGTTTGGCTGCTTCGGGGTCGGGAATCTTTTCGCGCTCATCCCAATCGCCGGGCTTCTTATCGTCAGGATCATCGATTTCGCCGGCGGATTGACGGAAGGAGTAAAGTCTTCTAGCAAACTACCCGAATTTATCACTTGTTTATCAACCTTAACTAGAAAAGTATTATCCGGATTCAAAACGAGCGTGTACAGATGCGGTAACTTATCAGAGAAATACTCCTCGATACGCTCCTTAGGTTTCTTGCAGTGTTTCTCCTGGACGGTTCCATTAAGCAGATTACGGTGTCTAAATATAAAATGCAGCTTGTGATCGTTACCGCACTTATCCGGACCAAACATAATGGTGTAGGGCGATTTGTCGTGGAACTGTCCTAGATTTTTAGTATCGGGACCATCGCTCAATAATTTTAAATAAGCGCCACCGCATTCTTGTCCGTCTTGAAATAAGACTTCATATTGTACAATCAATGGCTTCTTATTAAACACGAAGGGTTTGCTAAGAAGTGAAGCGATCGCTGCGTGTTTTGCTTTAGATTTTAAAACCAGTCCCAAATCGCCTACAAGAGCGTCTTTGTGGGGGGCTTCCACTTCCCATTCACCATCGTACTTGGCTATATCTTCTGAAATTCCCTCTTTCTTCGCTTGTGATTTTATCCAGCGTTTAGAAAACTGCGACACGTCATCAAAATGATCAGATAAGTAAACTCTATTTCGGTCTTTCACTATAGGGCTCTCGTAGGGAACATCGATGGATGGAAGAGATTCGCTTTCAGTTTCTACCGTCACTTCATCGATGTCCTGTATATTAACTATTCAAAAAAAATAAATAATTATTAAAAGGTACTTACAAAATCGTCCACGTCCTTTGCCAATACTATGGAAGCGGCTAATGCCGAAATTATCCATAGAATATAGAAAATTGTCCTTTTTGCCATTTTTAAACTTGTCAACCTACAACAATGGACGCATACGTACATTCATTTATTAAACGTACGCCGGTAATAAAATTAAATAGGTGGACGTTAAATGATGAATGATGCAATAACTAGGTTCACTTTAATTTAATTAAGTTACCTATACGGGGTGGTGATTTAAACGATTTGAAACCCACCCCGCATAGGTTAACGAACTACGACACGAAATTATTTAATCGGATAGAAAAAAAAAACAAACGTTCATAAAACATAATTAAAAGGATTAAAACTAAGTGCATATTTACCTATGCGGTTGAAATTTAAATGACGAGGCACCTTAATTTTAACCTGAAAATTGTCGATATAAATATCGATGGAAATTCGATAAAAATTTACGCGAATTACGTGTTTGGATTGATTAAACGATGTACAATTTAATATTTTCTTTAGTACTAACGCGATCAGAATTAATTGTCGTTTTTTGTTACTCGCACCATCCACTTAATAGAAAAAAAATTAATAAATAGGGAAGTCAAATGATTGAGGACCAATCACAAGTCTCCAAATGTCCAACGTCCCCAGGACCGGATTACTCACTTTAAATTTATAAACGCAGGCTAGCCAATCTTTACTTTCACGTTGTGCGTTCGAACAATTTTGGCATAAAGTGATAATAAAAACACTTTTTATGGCATTTTTGAGATAACGAGCTCGAATTTATCTATATTCCAATATTATTCAATAACTTTCGGATTAAAAACGTCCAGTTTTTCATTATAATTAACTGTAAATCGATTCTGGAATTTATTTTTGGGTCTTAATTTTTTGTATTTTCTAAATATACCTACTCAACTTCGAGAATATAAATTTAAACACATTCTGTTGCTTCAAAAAAGAAACATGATTGGCCAGGAACCCTTCGAGATAAGCTAATGTTTGTGGGGTCAAAGACCCATACCCTCATGCATTATAAATTGAATTACCAATGTAATATATACCATGTACTGAACTTTTATTATGTAGGTGCTTACCTTTTATTGCACTTTAAAATCAATTCCAAAAATATCTCGTTTCAAATTCAAAAATTAAAAGAAAAATTCTGGATTTTATTAAATTTCCAAAATTTAATTTTACTACTTTTACAAAACAAACAAAAACACTTTACTTTTATGGCAAATGTGAAGAGACGAATAAATTTTTTTTTATACAGCCAGTCTTAATTTTTTAACGATTCGGTTAGGTACACACTAGGTTTCGCTTAAAAGTCTTCGAAACATTCCTATAAAATTAAAAACGCCCGTAAACTTTCACGTTTTGCTTTATTACAATACAAGTACCTACATAGATACAGTAAAAATGGCATAAGTATCACAAATATTATACTTTTTTTTTAGAATTTTTTCCACAAAAGCCATACAAAAAAATATTTATTCATATTTTTGCAGTTGCTCGTGATATAATTTTTGTAAATATAGATATGTGAGCACAATATTTATTGGCGATTTGATACCCTTAAAATTACACATGTACTCGGCACATAAAGCTAAACGACTTTTTCACCAGATAAAATCGAAAACATGCATAAGCAAGAATTACTTGCGACGGCAGTTCAAATTAAGTACTTATATCAGACTTATATCACTTATATCAGCACTTATTTATAAGAAAATACTGAATACTTTGGTTTGTCAAGTTTATGTACAACATAGCTTAGTGTTAATCATGTCTTGGTCAATATAAATAACAGCGAAAATATATTTTTTCAATTTAATTCTACTTTTACAGTTAACCAAGCTATACATTACACAAATACCATGTCGTTAACTATACAAAAGTTTTGAGCAGCTTATATACTATACATTTGGAATAGGAGATACTGATGATAAATCAGTAATAATTATTAAAAATATTATTATTGTCTTGTGAATAATCAATAATGGAAGTTCGGAATAGTGTAAAAAAAGGCGAATTCAATTAAGATTGTTGTTGAAGGGTGTATTTTTTCAAATTAATCTCCATAGCCAACTTACCTGCAATCACAGCATTAATTTCGATCATATTCCACAGCGAAGCCATTATAAAAGTGAACCCCATTAACCAGGTAATAATTACTCTTAAAATGTGATATAAAATAATCTGGCCAAACGGTGCGTCTGTAGCTATAGTCGTAATAAGAAGCGCAAAAAGAATTGCAGTAAAAACCCAATAGATACGTTTATGGTTAATTAGCCGTTTTATGGCGGAATTACAAACTTCTATACTTTCTTGTAAAATATTAATACATGCACTTAAATCTAACGTGGTCGAAGAAGCAGTCTTACTAAGTTTCAATGTAGAGGCGACAGCTTCGTGGTCCGAGTAACTATAATTGCAGCCGGGAACACGTTCTGGTAACGGATGCTTGTACTTTACCACATCAACCTTAAGATTGGGTCTGCACATATACATAACATAATCTATACGTTTACCGGGGAATTTCTTCTTAATTAAAGAAGCGGCCGTATAACTGTTTTGTGATACTTCATTTGTACCGAACGTTTCTTGAGCGATTTCGTCAGCTTCAATAAATGCATCTTTTAAGCCGGTCGTACTAAACAATATCCTGAAAAAACAAAAAAATTGTTAATCCAAACTAGACCCCAATTAATAATCGTACCTGTAGGAAAGATCGCCTGGTTCTGTATTAAGATCTCCAGCTAACACCACTAGGTCGGCATTTGCAGAAGTAAGTTGAATAAATTGAGCAGTATCAAACGCTTGAAGTACACGATGCGCTTTGTATTCATCACAACTTCTATTGTATTCGGCATGCAGCTGCAAACAACGCATAAGTGAAACAATAGAAATATTATTTATAATTTGCTTACATGAGCAGAGTAGATGTTTATGTTATAATTATTTATTTTAATCTGACACAATCCTACACCTTTCCCTCCGAACCAGTCGCCGTGTTGCAATTTATGCACGTATCCATTTACAGGCCACCGGTGAAAGAAAACATCTTGCAGTGCGTACTTCGAAAAAATACACACACCCGAACCAACTACGCCGCTACAAAAATCAAATATACATCGACGAAATTAAACGGTGCAACATTTAAGATGAATATATGTATACCTATAAAAATAGTGCGAGAAAGGAAACGTCCCGATTATTTTATCGCGAATTAAAATAAAATCGGCGTTGGTCCAAACTTCCTGCAAGCAAATCACATCGTACTGACTCGTGGCTATCACTTCCGCTATCGCTTGCATCCTGGGCCGCCTATCCTTCGAAACCACAGGGATGCCCCTGATCAAAAACAAAGCAATTATTTGCCATCGATGATAATTTTAAACTCACTTACCAACAATTCAATGTGAACACTTTAATTTCTATGCTCATTCTGCAATACGAATCAAAATGCAAATATGTTAAAATAACATCGATACGTGTAAAATAAAGGCGCTATGTTCCTAAAAGAAAACACTACAAAGCTCTTTGTGTGCGTTCACGTTTGCGTAATCAAGACATCTGCCTTCAACTGTTACTATTGCAATTTGAAAAGTTTCTACATGATAACAGCTGATGTTGGCAAATCGACCACTGCTAAATTAGCCGCAAAAGCTAGGATGGCCACTGATGAAATTGTAGGTTATTAATCCACCGCAATATGTGGTAAATTAAATTTAAATTCCGACTTTAATTCTTGTTCGTTTAAATAATTTGACTTGCAACCGTAATCTTTTTAATAAAATTAGGAGAAGTATTTTTAAATTTAACTGTTAAAATCTTGCGTTGTGATTGGCTGACTAAAAAAAATAGCACTTTAAGCCAATCATAGCACGATGGTCGTTTTTTTAAATATATTTTCTTTAAAAAACAAGGCGATTTCTAATCTATAAATATACTTATTTCGAATTTAGTTATCTCTTAAATTTTTTGATTAATAATTATTATGTAAATAAGCGAAACTGTAAAATATCAAAAATTTGGAAAGTTACATCCTGGAAGTACCCTAACCTCAACTTCGCAGGTTAATTCTAACCGAGAATTTTTTAAACGTTAAAGATTCGTTAAAATGAATAAATCGATAATACCTCCGTCGCCAAATTGGTATGAAACGAATATTCTCGCTTGCGCCTTTGATAACACGATTCTCTACGGTTCCCGAAACTGTATTATTGTTTTACCACTCGGAGAAGCCAATGATATTAAAATAATAAGCCGAATTCATAGTCAGCGGTAACGTTTATGCGTTCAATCAATGTTTTCGAATATATAAAGTTAATATTTTAGTGTGACTTGCGTTGCAACAAGTCCTAATTGGGGTAAACCGAACAAGCCCGCTTTATCAGTTGGAGAAGATAACGTAATTTGTTACCTAGATTTAGAAAGCTATTCGTTAAAATCGTCACATAGACAACATGTCGTAAGTATATCATCGTGTGGCTCTCGAAATGAATTTATTTTTAAACATTTTATAGTCGAGCCCGGATAAAGTCGTTGGTGCCACTTTCACAGTCAATGGCAAAATTGTAAGCGTTTCAGAAGCCGGATTAATAGTAATTTGGCATGTAGAATCGAATAAGTTTACAAGTTTGAATAACATTTTCGGTATGAAAAGTAAGATCTCTTGTTTGTCTATGTGTCCACATTCGGAATGGTTAGCGGCATTTGGATTCAAACAGGGGACCTTGATTATTGCAGATTTGAACGGTATATTTGAGCGTGCAGAGCTTTCAATTTTAATGTTTGTGTATATTAGGTACCGGCAAAGTGTTGTATAAAATCAACGCATACCAACACAGCATTTTATCGTTAACTTGGTGTCCAGCCCCGGAGAATATATTTACCGATTTACGTAATAAAGAGCAGTCGACAAGCGACGAAACCGAAGCGAAAGTTGCAGAAAAAAGCAAAAATGAGTTTCTTCTGGCTTCGTCGGCAAAAAATTCTAAGTAAATGTTGTGGGCGTCGATAAAAACTAGGTTGATTTTACAAATTGATTTTAGTTCGATTAAAATTTGGCGCGCTGGCACCGACGGTTTACTAGAAACGGAAGTGAATCTACCGGCCGGTGAACAAAAGAAGCAAAAATCTAGTAATGCTAATGCATTTTGGATTACGGCCGTTTGGATTACGCCGAAAGATTTAATTTCGTCATCTAAAAATGGCCAACTTTTACATTGGAAATTAACCAACGAGATGATAAAAAAATATGGAAAATTGTTAGTAAGATTGAAATCGTCCGAAATGTGCCTATTCAAATATAAGATGTTTGAATTTTTTTAATTAATTGAAAAGTTTTTTATTGTGCAATTTCTCTAACAATAAGAGTATATAGGGTGTTAATTGAATGTCGACTAATTGTCGAACATAATCAAAAACAATTCAAATATATGCATAATTTTCTTAACTGCAGATTATTTACCATAATTAATTTAACTTTAAAATCATTTGAGATTGTAGAGGTTTTTTTAATTACAGAAGTTACAAGTATCATTTGGTTAATAACGAGCGCAGTAAACACATTGTGTGTATAGCAGCTCCTATTAGAAAGTACGATTCTTTGGAAGACGAAGATTGGAGGGACAGAAATATGCTCAATGTATGGAGTGTCGGTAAGGATCGCTTTATTTGGAACACGGACATTTCCAACAATTATAAAACTATGAATCAACTATCTCATGTTGGGGGAAATATTCATTGTTTCGCTGCTTCGCCCATAGATCCCAATAGGTAACTAGTGTGGCTTAATTTTATAGTAATTACTCGATGACGATGTTTAGGATTGCTATTTCCATGGGGGAGTTGCCGTGTAAACTGTGGAATTTGAGCAGTTCGCAAATAGTGCTGTCCGATTTATTTTACGTGCTTCGAGTTAAAGTCAGCACTTTGCTGTGGCATCCTGTGAACGAGAATTGTTTGGTGTATGGGACATTCGACGGAGATGTAAAGCTACAATTTCAATTCATTTATTCGCCTATTATATGCTTTATATCTTAGATTGGTGTAGTAGATACTAATAAAATTTCCAAGGCCCCTAATTTCTTGGTTAAATCGTCTCATGCTGGCATTTTTAAAATGGAATGGGGACCTCTTAAAGGAAACTGTGATGTTTTAGGATTGTACGTTATGTCTAACGGGAAACTGTTGACCTACAATATTAAAACTATCAAAGATGGTAACTTGAAGTGGATTTTTTAATACTCGTCCATTCATTAAATTAGAATATTTTAGAACCTACGCACATCGATTTGGGTGAAAATGTTTTTATTAGTTATTTTTCCTGGAAATCCGATTATAGTATATTGGCTGTTGCAACGAAAAGCACAAATATATTGTTATACGATAGTCGGCTTCAATTGATAGCCTCGCCGATATTTCAAACCAAAGTTGCTCATTGCATATCTTGGCATCCGAGTGGTAATACCGAAGACAGTTGGTTGGCTGTGTCTCACAATGAAATTATTGTTTATGATGCTTCTTTAGTAAAAGAATCCAATAATTGTGCGGAATATATCGTGGCTAATTTTAATAAACATATAAAAACTGTACATTGTTTAACATGGAATCCGCATAAACCTGGAATGTTGGCTTCTGCTAGTGAAGATGGCGCTATATATGTAAGCTCAAAATATATGCAATAAATTACCCATTTCACAAATAACTGTAGCAACATTAATAATAATAATTATTAGCATTTTGTAATTATAACATAGAAAAATGTTAACCAATTTTCGAAATGTTCTACTTTTTAAAATTGTCAGGTTTGGGACGTAAAATTGGAAACTCTCTTGTATTCCTGTTATAATTTCGATTTGGATCCTGTTATTGCGATACTGTGGAGCCCATTTGATTCCGATTACTTAATAACAGGCGGTAAAAATAGTATAATTCAAATTTGGAAGTTATCGGAGAATCCAGCTCGATCAAGACCGGGTACTTCTAAACTGCACCTATTCTACATACATACTTGGTTATTACTGTTTTTCAAATTTTAGAACATAAACATAAATATTACGCGAAAAAAACGAAAGAAAAAACTGTCGTCGAAGATTCAAAACCTACGTCGAACCACAAGTACTTCTTTAGTTCGTTATCTAAACTTCAAAACGCATATAATTCCAAGGATGTATTGAACGACTGTAAACGCCTTTTGGCCGTGCATAGAGAAAAGCAACTTGATTATAAACTCGAAGAAACAAAATTCGATGTGCTACAACTGTTCGGCGACAAGGAAGACATCGATAAGTTACTAAATTTAGAAAGTCGGTAAACCGCTTATTTATGATTTGATTTTGCTAATTTGATTCCCTTACAGAGTCGCATCAGGAGCTTAGTTCTTTTTCGTTGTACTACGACACCATCGGATTGTGGCAAGGAAATATTGGCGAAACTATTAAAAACGCAATAGCTTCTGAGTCTTTAAATAAAAGGCTCGTGAGTGTAGCTCCGATGATTTCTTATAGGTACGTTAAAATAAAAAACAAACTTGATTTGGTTTGGTTTTAAAAATTATTTTGAACAGTCTATGGCAAGAAGCTTGCGCAGCTTACGCGAAACAGTTGTCGAGCGGATTAGATTGCGAACCCACGGAGGCTGCTTTCTATTATTTGGCTTGTCATAAAGTTGAGGATGCCATAAGCGTTTTATGTAAGGCTCATTGTCATCGCGAGGCCCTCATTTTAGCAAAATGTCGATTGCAACCTTCTGATCCTGTCATCGCTGAAATTATTCTGTCTTGGGCAAAGTATTGTACCGTAGTGGGAAATTATGAAGTTGCGACACAATGGTGAGTTGTATATCTCTTTTAAGTAAGTTTTTAATTAATCAATTTTTTAGTTACATAGCCCTGGATCGGGTAGAAGATGCGGCAAGGATATTATTTAGGCGGTCGGACAGACATAGTTTAGAATTTTGTGTTGAATTAGCTAAAGACTGTGGTAATGATGAATTATTAAGTGCCGTATTATATAGATTAAGTTCAACTGAGAATTCCGAAACCGATAATCAGGAAGCATTGACACCGCTTATGTCTAGGATAGATTTAGAACTAAAAAATGCCGATGTTGGTAGCGAAGCCTCCGATACTGATGATAAATAAAAAGACAAATTTGCTTTCATTTTATTTGCCTTTAGTTTTGGTAACACAAACTTGACAATATAATATATTTACATTTATTAAATGGACGAACAGATTTTAGAGCAACTTCCTGATATTTTCGCTAAAATTTGTGGCGTCTATTTAAAAATCGTGTCGGTAATTTATAGCCACCCCGTTCTAGGCTTCTGTTTTTTACTTAGGTCACCAACTCGGGAGATGCTCCTCGAAGATAATGGGGACTTTGTCTTTTCTGCGGTGTTTAGAGTTTCGGTGGACGTTGATGATGTCGCCATTGTCTAAAATTTAACATAAAGTTTTTTTTTAGTCATACGTTTTTACATAATTTTATTTTGAAGACCATGCAAACAGATAAAGGTACTAACAGATCTTAATAGTTATTTATGCAATGGGTTTGTAATTACAGCTATTAATACACAAGTACGAGTATCAAAATTCATGCAACTGTATTAATAGCTATTGTACAGGTGGTGTCCCTGTGAAAACTTGCAGGCCACGATATTAAAGGAGATAATGGAACGTTATAAACAGTAACATCGATAGCTACCAGGGATCAACTGGAATTCTAACTGCTATTCTATAAATTTTTTTGTTTAGGCTCCCTTTATACCGCTCGAGACACATAATCGGGAAGCTTATTAAAAATAACATTTGGTAATGATTGAATTCTAATTTGAATAAGCTTTTCAATAAGTACAACTCAATGGTGCAATTGAAGATTTCAAAGTTGGGATATGGAGAGCCTAAGTAATAGCATAGTTTCTGGAATAACTGTTGCAGTTTCCACCTCACAGCTACCGACAATTTCGTTTACAATGTTCAATTCATGTTATTTTCTGAGTTGCTGCAACATGGAAGTTTTCATTGGGACACCTTGTCAACAAATTGCTTGCACTCTGTCGCGGAACCAGTTACGAAATGTAGGAAACTTATCGAGCACTTTAACTTTAAGGTAGTTGAAGTGCTCGATAAGTTGCCTACATTTTAGGATTGTAAATTTTGTGACAGTAATTTTTGACAGGGTGTACGCTATATTTTCTACAACCAGTTATAATTTTTAAAAAATTATTTTTGTACTTAGTGTCAGTTTGTATGTGAAAATTGTTTACGATTTCTAATTGTCGAACTACTAAAATGTAGACAGTTCAAAGGGTATTTTTGTCAAACGAAATGCTGCGCTGTGCTTTTGTCAATTTAATTACGGTCTATCTAAGCGTATAAGCGATCACGTCATCAATAAAAAGTTAGTAGATTGTTTATTTGTAATTCGGTTTAAAGTTTGGAATTCTATATATTCTATAGATGATTTACCTGATATTAGTTGGTATAAGGCAAATACTACAATTTATTAGAACTGTAAAAATACGATGTACGAGGCGACAGCACTGTGTGAAACGTCATCATCTTGGAACCATTTATTGATGACGTGTCGCTTATACGCTTTGATAGGCCATATTCAATAAGTAAATTGAAAAGAATTAAAAGATAAAATGAAAAGCACCTGATTATTTGGTACTGATGGCGCTTGTCCCTTATGACCTTTTAATTTCGGAGGCGATTCTGTTTTGTCCGAAGACGCTTTGGTATCTTTAATAGGTTCTTCCGTTTCTTGTTTGGGCAGGATATTTTTATCGGGTTTTTGTTGTTCGGTAGATGCATTTGTTGCCGAATCATCTTCTTTTTTATTTTCTTCAGGTTTAGATATTATTGGTTGATTATCGGATTTCGGTTCTGTTTTATTTTCAACAGGTTTTGCTTCCGTTTTGCTTTCTACAGGTTTTTCTTCAACAATTTTCGATTCCGCTTCCGTTTTGCTTTCTGCAGGTTTTTCTTCAACAATTTTCGATTCCGCTTTCGTTTTGCTTTCTGCAGGTTTTTCTTCAACAATTTTCGATTCCGCTTTCGTTTTGCTTTCTGCAGGTTTTTCTTCAACAATTTTCGATTCCGCTTCCGTTTTGTTTTCTACGGGTTTCTTTTCGGCAATTTCGGGTTCGACTTTTCCACCAACGATTCCTGGTTCCGTTTTTACTTCAGTTAATTTTGCATCGTTTTTCTTCTCCTTGGGTTTTTCTTCGGCAACTTTCGATTCCGGTTTCGCGTCGACCGGTTTTTCGTCCTTTTCGTTTTCTACAGATTTTTCTTTTTCATCGACAATTTTCGATCCTGGTTTAACTTCGGCAATTTTTGGTTCAGGTTTTGCATCGACACTTTGTTCGAGTTTGACTCCAGCAGATTTATCTCCTTCTACAGATTCTACTTTAGACGCGTTCGTTTCAGGTTTCGTATCCAGATTTAGTTCAGATTTTATTTCGGCAACTTTAAATTCCGATTTTACCTCATTAACTTGTGGATCGGGCTTTGTTTCGATCGGTTTCTTTTCAAGTGCGGGTCCTGTTTTGTTTTCTGTAAGTTTTGATTCTGGTTTTTGATTTTCTTCAGACTGCGACTTTGCAGGATCGAGTGATTGGCTGTTAACCGGTGGAACTTGAGATTCGGATGGTTTAGATTTGGGAGACCCAGGAAGACTATCTAACGATATAAAATCTGGAACGTCTTGACATTTACTCGAATCCGTTATTTTAGTTTTGGTCATTTGATAATCGTTGTTTTCTTTTTCTTGAGAAGCTAACGATATTAATATTTCGGGTTGTTTTTTTATGAGAACGTTCGGCTGAAGAGGAGTTTTCAAAGATGATAATACTTTTATTGCCGTTGATGCAGCTGAAATGAGTTTTAAATTGTTTGTAAGGTGAAACTTGTTTACGTTTACCTTTATGTTCATCTGGACTTTCAACATCTTTCAAAATATCCATTATTGATTGTCCGGTTGTGTCGGGTAATTCTATCGGGGAAGAAGATCGTGATGCAGGTAGTGGACTGCGTGCCACGAAGCGACGTGCTTCTTCCATTGCTTTTAATAAATTTTGCTGTGTTTTAAATGAATCGCTACTATTACAATGGCCGATTTGTGAACTGCTAAAATATAAGCGATTAGTTGTGAAACTGTTGGATTCAAATGGAATTGTGTTACGCTAAGCAAGCTCCGGTCACTACTTGGCCCCATTTATGTAAGTTAGAATTCAAGGCTGCCAATTTTGCCACACGTCGAAATCTGAAAATAATCAATCATATTATATATAAATCGTTAGTGGAAGTTTTTATTTACCTGGATAGGGCGTCCTCATTCTCAGGAGGAGGTTCATATATTAATTGGTCAATTTCCTCGTCTAAAACAACTGGAGCTACTTTGAAATCTTTCATTAATCGTCGTTCCCATACTTTCATTTTTTTGCCAAGTACAGTCTTTTCTTTTGTTTCCACACTTGAAATGTCCATTCCATTTTTGTTCAATACTTCCAAAATATCGTAACGGAATGCTGATATGTCCCCTTTGACTTCATTAATATCATCTTCCGTTACCGCATCTTCTTCGCATTTTTTGTGCACCGCAGATACATAACGCCACACTAATGCTCTCATAATTGATGTATATCGAAAGTCTCGTTCCTTTTCTTCGTGGTTTCGTCTCTTGAATTAACGATTTTTGACGTATATTTTTTAATAAATGTATAAATAGGTTACTCACTATAGTCGACAGTCGTTTCAGTTTATCCTTCTTCCTTAATTTGAAAGTTTTCAAAAACGTTTTGAGAGTTGGAAAAATGTTGAAAGGGGGCGGTAACGTATTCCCTTCCTCAAAATAACTCATCCACAATTTTGTTCTAGCAAATTTCCACTCGGTATCGGAATGTTCCTTACGTTCAACAATTAGAAATTAGGTACTTAAACGTTTTGTCGAGTCCACGTACCGAAAAAGGATACCCGAGAGTATCACGTGTTCGTAGCGGTGGAAGGGTTGACCGACCACCACCACGAACACCAGTAACGGTACTCGATCCCCATTGGTGGGGAATTAGCTAGAGAATCACAATAAAAGAGCTCGGACGGACCAGGAAGATTCATTCGATATTCAACATTCGATACTCAACATTCAACATTCGATACTCAACGTTCAACATTCAACATTCGATACTCAACGTTCAACATTCAACATTCGATACTCAACATTCGACATCCGACGTTCTACATTGGACATCCGAGATTCGCTTCGACTTCCTGCGTGCTATTCCCAAGGCGCTAAAGTTTTATTGTAGGTCTCTACTACCTACTGTTTTATACTTACATCGATCATGGCATAAGAATTGGACATCATAGCGATGAGTAGATTCAACAAGACAATCACGTTGATTACCGAGTACGATCCAAACATCAAGAGTCCCCAGAATCGCGTGTACGTTTTGATGCCGGTCAGCTCAAAATTACCCAGATCCACCATGCCGAAGCTGGCCCAAAATAGAGATTGAGACGACTCGAATACACTGAAATCAATTTTGCCGTGTAATGCAGTTTTAGGATTTTGCGTGGAGTTACTTCGCAAAACTCCTCCATTTCATGCACGAGTCGGATCGGTTATCCCAGTCGGGTTCGCCGTTTGGCAGTACATAGCATTTTTTTCGTTCCAGATCAGAGAAGTACCACAGCAATTGATTCAGTCCTGACAAAAAATGTTACTATGTTTAAAATTACACCTAGCTTTATTTTCTATTATTTTCTTTTATTCCTAAAAAGCCGATGACTTCAAGAATTGAATGAACTGTGGGGTCAAAAATATTTTATAACAAGGGAAATAATTTTGAATTGTCAACAATGTCGAAGATGCATTTAAGATTAGTTTCGATTAGTGCCGAAGGATAATGCAATTTAATAACGGTTTAGTCGAAAGAGGACGTTTAAATTTGACTTAGGAAATTCCGAAGTGGACGAAGAAGGTGGAGAAAAAGTCCGAAGGCCGCTATAAAACCGTTAAAAAAAGTACCGAAGGAATTTAAAAAATAGATATTGTCAATTTCGGTGGTATACTAGTTCGAGTAAATCACGAGTACTTACGCATTTTGGTATTCCCACGAATGTGACGACTAACAGTAAGAGATGAATCAGCAACGAAAAGTTAGTCTTCCGTTTTGTTCCAAAAAGTTTTTGACTATATTACAGTCGACGTCTGACGCCAAAGAAAGCGACAGCCTTAATTAAAATTGCCAAAAATGAAAATTCAAGGTGAAATATATATATCGAAAGTTGCTATTTGCTGATGGGAAATTCCCAAGTAAGTTTAGGGTCGAAAATTTCTATCTAATTTATAAATAGTTACCTATGTATATCAATGAAAATTTGTATCGTGCAGAAAGCGTGAAACTTTGTAAGAGGGATTTTTAAACAACCCTTATAGAGAGTTGCCGTACGTCAGATAGTATAGCGACCCCGACTCCTCAAAATTGAAATAAACAAAACAAAAGAATATTATATGCAAACGCGTCTATGGAACTTGACGAGGAAGGTTAGGCAGATGGAAATCTCCGTGGAATTCCGTTCGTGCTCTTACGCGGTTTAATAGGGTGAAATCCACCATTGAAAATTGGAACTTTTTTCGATTTTGTCGATTCTGTGAAACAACAAGAGCTATCGCCAACAAACTATATATTTTTGTAAATGGCTGTTCAAGACCTACATTACGACATAAAAATTAGGGATGAAAATCCTAAAGGATGTCATCCTTTCGAATTTTCAACCCTAATTTTGCCATACTTGCGTACATTTTTACATCAACAGACATATATATTCATGTAAAGGACAACTTTAATAGCTTATCGGTGTGCGAACAAACAACTCAATGTTTTTAAAATAAAAGTGGGATTTCCTAGTATCCAATGCATTTATATATAGAATTCTGGCAAAACCGCTTCACATCTTTCGCGTTAATGGTACAGAGTGGTAGTGCTTATTTCAATAGTTCGAATTTTAAATTGTTTTAAGTTGTATTTTATCGCGTGTGCGAGTAGTGCTCGTTCGGTTAATAAGGCCTTTTTGCGTGTGAGTGCGCGAGTGTTGTGTGTCGTTTTGTATGCTCTAAAAGGATTAAAAACAAAAAGGATTAATACGACTCCATGTATTTATAATGTGTAAATACATGGACCTTTAAGCTCTAACACAAATTCTCTGAAAATCGAGCTTGGTTAGGCTCTTGGATTGGGACTCGGTTAGGATCTTGGTTAGGGCTCCTCTCAAACATTCAACGGTACAATTTCGCGAACAAAATTTTACCTTACGTATGTAATAATATAAATTCGCAGTCAATGGAAGAATCTACGCTGGAAATTGACCATAGAGGGAAAACGATAACGAGAAAAAGGTAGGAAATACAAAGAAAAATTTAGAAGTTTCTAATTTTTTTCTTATAGTCTGTTGCAGACAAGTGGCAGTCTCAGCGGCAGCAGTGTTAAGCTAAGCGCCCACTAGTCCGCATTTAACGCACAGTACCATCCCTTAAAATTCTCACCCCTAATTTTTGTATCATAATGTAGGTTTTGAACAGCCATTTACAAAAATATATAGTTTGTTGGCGATAACTCTTGTTGTTTCACAGATAATAAGCAAAATCGAAAAAAGTTCCAATTTTCAAAGGTGGATTCCACCCTCTTAAACCGCGCAAGAGCACGGACGAAATACGGCTCTTGGTTAGCGTCTAATAGTACTACAATCCTGCAAAGTTTCAAATTTTTCTGAGATTTCCACCTGCCTAACATTCCTTGTGAGAGCCTTAACGATGTATGACGTTACGACTCGCAGTCATATACCTACATTATTCTATCTGCTGCATTATTCTGCTTTGTTTTAATTTCGAGAACTCCGGTTGCTACATTATCCGGCGCACGGTTGCCAAACTCACAATTCTCGTTAAAGGACATTCAAAAGGGCTTTGATGCTTAGGCAAATATTCGCAAGTACAAACGTTGCTAGCTCTCCGTCTAAAAAACAGTGTTTTGATAATAATTCCCGAGAGGATAGCTTTCTTTCTACAAGTCCCGTTGTAGTAAGTATACGCTTTAACACGTTCACTGCCAACCAAATTTTAAGTGCACCCACAGAACCTGATAAGACTCGAAAAAAGTATTACAGTTAGGTCATATCAGTTTTTTAAGTAGTTGTTTGTGCACTTGCCGCGCATTATCAGTGAAGGTGTTGCGGCTAATTAAAAAAGCAATTATGTTATCGATACATAATTTAGTAATCGTATTATTATTGCTCCTCTTGGAAAAATAGAAAAGCCCAACGTAAAGCTTTACGTAAATGAGTATCACTAAAATTATAAATCAATAGTGAAAGTGATTTAAACGAAATTCAGAAATTCTTTAGACTAATAAAAAAATTAAACGAAGACCACCCGATTATTTTGTAAACGCGACATTTTAGAGAAAAATGTTTCGGACAGTTATAAGGTTTTAAACGATGTATCAAATAGTGATATTAGTAAGACCTTGCACGGCGTTTACAAGGTCACGCAAAGGTCGCCCTCAATATTTTAAACGGTACCTTTGTAATTATTTTATCCTCATTTATGCGTTAAAAAATTTAAAACGTAGTAAAACTATTCCCCAAAACTTACCGCATGCAAAGGCAAAGAGCACCAAGGAATAAATAAAGAAAAATTTAACGATATCAATCACCATCCGTCCCAATGAGATCTGTAACGGTCCCAGGTGGGGATTGATTGAAAACAAATGAACCAGTTTTAAGGCACTGAAACGGGAAATTTAGATTATTTCACTCTTAACAATGTTGACGTTAACGGTTACCTAAATATATTGGCTGCTGCAAACAGCCCTTCGGCAATTAGTTGTGGATCGAAGGCGTTCCATTTTTCCCGAGGAATATAGGCAGTAGATGGATCTTGAGCGATCTCGTTTTGTTGTTGTATGTACGCTGCGACTCTCAACAAGAACACTAAACAATAAAGAAAATTTCTCGTAAAATCTATGGAATTCCATAAGTTTCGTAGATACGATTTCATCCCTTCGACATAAATTTCATAGGTTTCTTCATATATAAACCCCATCACGTAAAGTAGTACTAGATATTCGAGCAAGGCGGGCGGCTTTCCCCTTTGTTTTTCGAACCTTTCCGCCTTCATGCTTTCAGTTCCAAAAATTTCTATGAGTAAATCTTCTGCTCGTTGCGAGACCAAAATCAGTATAACTAAAATATTTTTAATTTAGATATACCTAAGTATTTAAGATTTACGACCACGGAAACCTACGTAAGAAGAACAAATAAGAAGACGCGTGTATTAAGAACTTCATAAACGGTTTTCTCATGAGCTTTCCGGTTTTCGTATGGGGGGCCAACATGTAAAGCGTGCAGTATAACGGAAAGAACAAGGCCGTTGTTAGAAGTATTACAAGTTTTTCGACTGTCGTTTTTCGTCTAAAACCTGGAACACCTTCGTACCACATGGAGGCCAACAATTGCTGAATATTCGGATGAGCTACAAACTAAATTCTTCGATTATTATCTACGAATCGTGCTTCGATCAAACGGCTTACTTTCTTTTGCTTATACGTAATTGCCAGTTCTAAACGTGCCAATTTCATATGATCGCCTTGTTGGTAAGGCAAACTTTCGGGATCGTGGTTTAAAATAATCGCCAACTCTTCGGAGCTTCGCGATTGATGAAGCAAGTCCACGGCAAATTGCTTGACATTGTCTACGTAATTCTAAATATTCCGATCTACATTCCTGTAAGATTGCGTTAATGCCGTTTCGACGTGTCGCACGATTTACTTACAGGTTCTGCAAATGCGAGATTTCTCAATTCCCACGACAACTGAAAAGCGGTCAGGATGGGGTCGCTCGACGATAGCGCGATAAGCGACGGACTCGCCAAAGCTCTGTATTCGTTTAGCCTCGAGAGGGCCTGGCGAAGAGAATCCTCTTTGGATTCACGAATACAATCATCACAGCCACACCTATTGGAACAGACCAAGAATTTATAGTACCTTGTTTATCTAAATCGAGATCACGAGTGTTTACTTGATATCATGGGGCATAGGTATAGTCGCTCCTCTATCCAGCAATATCTTTAGTATCTCGTAATTATTTTTATGGGCCGCCAGGATCAGGGGCGTGATGTCAGGTGTGAAGGTGGCGGTGCTCAGGTCGACTTTTTGCCAGCTCTTCAAAAAATACGCCCTTGAACATGATTTTACGAGCTATTTATTTGTAACGCGATTACTTACGTATGGTTCGTCTTCTTTGTGTATCAGTTCCTCGTGTTCTAACAGTAGCTCCACGGCTTCCACAAATTCGGCGTTTATGGCATGGAGTAGAGCATCTTTTGTTTGCACATTCATTATAACCAAGAGTTCCGCCATTTCCAAATTCTCTCCGTCGATCGCTAACGTTAAAGCGCCCCGTCCCAAACTGTCTACGCAGTCTATGTTGATGTGGTTGTGACGGTGAGCTTTTTGTAACATCCTTTGCAGATGAAGGTTAACGACAAAAATTCGCGGTGCGATTAAAATGTATATATTTACCTTCGAACGTTGGCCATGTCTCCTCTTTCGACCGCGAGCAAGTATTTTTTTTCTTCTAAACTTAGGGGTTTCGGTAGGCAGGTTTTGCTGATCGGTTTTGGACATTCCGAGTCTTCAACGTCGACCTAATTACAAAAATTTAATTTTTACGCCGCGTTAATAAAATACAATCGCTTACAACCGTGTCGGCACCCATTGGAAATGATTTGGAATACACATAAAAAAACAAATTAAACTTTTTTTCGAAAATAGTATAACCTAAGGCGGACTAAATGAAAATGAAATAGTTTCCGATGCATGTTTATTTTTGGATTTTATCTAAGCTCTTTATTAAATTACTTGCTTACATAACTTGCACTTGTTTAATTTAATTAAGGTATTAGACTGCCCTGTATCGACTAAAATGCAAATATGATAGATATTATTTCGAAGAGATCAATAATGCTATATGTAATTGGTCTGGTGCACGCGGTATTGATAGGCGGTTGTTCGCTAATTTATTATATAAATTTAATTAATTTGTGATGTGAAGTTTCTAGGTATAAGTACAAAATATAAAATTATTATTTAAGTATGGCATTGAAAATACAATTATTATTACCTATATGTTAGTTGTGTTTTAGAAAAAAATTAGAAAAATACCCATTATCGTCTTTTGTGAATTATAATATACCTACATATGATTAATGATAAAACGTTTTCCGACGATCACTAAGAAAAGTGCATAAATTCACATAATTAAATATTATAAAAAGTTGAAAATTACAAACAAATAAGCCGGTCGTGCGCAAAGAAACTCGTTGGACAATCATAAACGTCGTAGCCTGTGTGCAACCATTGCGCACAAGCGGTTTGATTACTAAAGGTCGCTTTTAAAGTGTCAAACGTTAAACGTGAAAATTCGAGCATTCGCTTATTCGCGAATTACTTAAAAACACTTGTGGATTTGAATTTGCGACCAATAGTGATGACGACGCATCGCGTCTAGGGATTTGTTCTTCTGCAACTTCAATAAATTCAGTCTGACGAAGACTTACAGTTTCGTCTGTTAAAAGTCTGTCGGTTACATAAAAACCAAGATAATCCAAATAATCGAAGGGCCAAATTCCAACAATTCGAAGTCGTCGTTGCTAACGACACAACTTATTTGATAAGCGCAGGAAGATCATAAATGGTAACGATTTTCTTCGGTTAGCTTCTCATCCATCAGTTGTTGATCCCTTGATTCGGGTGTGTCTTGTATGTGTTTAAAATTACCAAATCTAGTGGTTGGCGTTTGCGCATTATGTGGGGAGGAAATGAAAGTAAAATAATCAAATTTTCTTTGTAAAAATCTAGTACATGCATAGAAGAATGATTGTTTAACCATAACAAACACGGAATTGTGCCGCAAAATGCCATACAAATATAAAAAAAAACTTCCATGTTTTTTTTAAACTAAGGGAGATAGAGCCCGTTCAAATGTGCGTTTTAGAATTTTTATTTAATATCTCCTGAACCTTTTAAAATAAAATGACGAAAATTGGCACATTTACTGTTGTTTTAATTCTTATTAAATGCTCAATATTCAATTTGGGGGTGTCAAACTGCATAGGGAGTTGGTAAATAACACCCTATTTTTTATGTCAGTTTTTTCAACTTTTGACAAGAAATTATGAAACTCTAACGTTTTCTGCTAATAAAATGCTAATAAAAATTAAAAAAAAAACATTTATCATTTTTTTTTCGATTATCGATTTCGATTAAATAGTGCATTCTATCGAAAATTACAAAGAGACATTATCGGCAGAGAATTTTATGCCGATTTTAAAACATATTTTCACATTAGCGATCCAATGATTAATAACGGAGATTCGAATTTTTTTAATTTTTGAACGGTCGCCATTTTGAAACGGGTCTGGTAACGGGAATTTGGCTGGTTAACGAACTCGTCCATTGTTTTTGTAAAGACAATACATCGTTCAAATGTCAGCCTGCTACGATCAAAATTGCGACCGGAATTGTGTCCACAAGAAATTGATTATATAAACAAGGTGTTCTTAAAAATAGGTGGTCAAAGCTTGAAGGCATGTAGAGGAAATCAAACCACGACGAAAACCTTTTTATGTTTTTTTTTCTAAAACATCTTCTAGGGGGATAGAGAATAGGTAAATAACACCTTAATTTTTTTTGTATGTCAATTTTTTCAACTTTTGACTAGAAATTATGAAACTTTAAAATTTTCTACTAAAAAAATGTAGGCACTCTTATCGAATTTCGATCAAATCAATTTGGATATTCTATTACATTAATAGTAAAACAATAATTTTGACAAAAACACTACTTTCTTCTTTAAAAAAAAATTTAAGTACTATTAAACTTTTAACTGTTTATAGAAAGACAGAAAATAATAACCGTGATATTAGAAAAAAATTAATTGGAATTAATGTTAACATACCCAACAATTTTCATATTTTCTTATCTTCACTGAATAAAAATTCAGAACGGAATATTGATGAGAAAATAATGCCGATTAAAAAAAAATAATAATAAAAAGGCTGTTAGCGTCTCAATTTGATAATTTTTAAAATTGATTAAAATTGTTTTCACTGCATCACGGCATGAATACATTCATGTAATGGAATATTCAAAATGATGTTACTCGAAAACGGCGCGTCTTATCGAAATTTTTATAAATTTCTCCTTTAAATATTATTTTTCAAAAAATATATTTCTTCCGAGAAAATTTTTAAAAATGGAGTTTTTTCGCATGCGACATGTAAATTCGCTACCGCGGCCTGCGTGCGAATGGATCTTTAATGATAACGATTTCAATGATTTATCAATAAATCCGAACAGAGGTCATTATGAAAAATTTAAAGACTACTAAAAGCATAAATAATCTAATTGTATTTCATCAAAATATATTAAAAATTAACGTAATTCATAATTATTTGATTATTAGACAATAAAACGAGTTTGAATAACCTACATAATATGTATATCCGAGCACTGACCGTGACCATGCTATTTAATTACCAAAATATTTTTTGGCAATCATTCAAAAACGTTAAAAAAAATTCAAATAACTAAACTGCAATTAACCACGCGTAGTTACATACCGAAACGTAAACTTGAAGTTATATTTTATTGAAATCAACACAAATAGGACTTAATCCATTTACTTAAATATTGATTAAATTTCGCTTATCTTGTTAGCAATATGGGCTTAAATGTCGAGTTCGCCCCAGATGTGTATTTTACATAATTTAATTCGCCATTAAACATGCAAGGTGCGAACAATTTATTTTTTCCATAAAAGTTTTGTTATTTTACATATATATATATATATATTTCAAATTATTTTTCAGATTTAAATGATTTTTGTTATGAATCGGATAAGTCTCTTAGTCCCGTCGAAAAGTTCTACTTATTGCACGTCGAACGCGGCGATTGTCCGACAATCCAGAGGTAAATAAAACAAACAAACGTTAATCCATAAAATTTCAGCTTAAATTTGTAGACTAATCGAAAATTATAAAGACAAACCGGAAGAGTTGGACGTTAACTGCGTCGGCCCCCTAAACAGGACGGCGCTGGTAATGGCAATCAAAAACGAAAACGTCGATTTAATTAAGTTGCTCTTGCAACACGTTCAAGTTAAAGACGCTTTACTGCACGCAATCAAAGAGGAATACGTGGAAGCCGTTGAATTATTGCTCGAATGGGAAGAACGCCATCACAAACCCAATCTTCCTTACGTAATATCAAAGATGCAATTTTTCCCTACCTCAACTTCCATTGATTTTGATTTTTCGGCAGAGTTGGGAATTCGGTTCGTCCACGTTTTCGCCCGATATCACACCTCTAATCTTGGCGGCGCACATGAACAACTACGAAATTATCAAACTGTTATTAGATCGAGGCGCAACTTTACCAGTGCCCCACGATATCAAGTAACGTCCAATCCCCCCCGCCCCTCCGCCACTTCGTTAAATTACCATGACCTTTTCCAGGTGCGGTTGCGATTATTGCGTGGAAATGAGGAAAATTGATTCATTACGACATTCGCAGGCGCGTATCAACGCCTATCGCGCCCTAATTTCTCCCTCTCTTATTGGGCTATCGTCGAAAGATCCCCTTTTGACCGCATTCGAGTTATCCAAGGATTTGCGCAAGCTCAGCCGCATCGAATCGGAATTTCGGGCCGATTACACCGTAAGTCGTCTTAAACGTACCAATAATCGCATTCGCGACGTCCAACTAAATTGTTTTCCCGACAGGAGATGCGTCAGCAACTTCAAAATTTTTCGACCTCCCTGCTGAACCACGCCAGGACCTCGTACGAGCTCGAGGTGATATTAAATTTCGATCCGAACAGAGAGAATTGGGAGCCCGGCGATAAACAAACGTTGGAAAGACTTAGGCTTGCCGTTAAATATAAACAGAAAATGGTAGGTGGTCACTTATCGATTGGGAAACTTTCGGGTTTCGACGTTCATTTTAGTTTGTAGCACATCCCAACGTCCAACAGTTGTTGTCGGCGATGTGGTACGATGGCGTGCCGGGTTTTAGACGTAAAAACGTACTTTGGCAGGTCGTTAATTTAATCAAACTAATAGTAATGTCTCCATTGTATTGTATTATTTACATAGTCGCTCCGAATACGAAAATTGGACTGTTAATGAGGAAACCGTTTATTAAGTTTATTTGTCATTCGGCGTCTTACATGTTTTTCCTAAGTAAGACCTTTAATGAGTGTATTTGTTGGTTGTGTAATAGGTTTCTATAGTGTTTATTAGTATGGCTTCGCAACGTTTTGAAGATGTTGTATTGGAATGGTTCGACCAGAGTTGGATCGACGAGAGGAGGAAGAAAGAAAGAGGGGCGTTACCGGGAGCGATAGAGTGCGCCGTAATAGTTTATATTATAAGTAAGCGTGCTTTTATTGTGGGTTTTATTTGTTGTCAAAGTGCGAATTAGGTTTGATTTGTGCCGAAATCGAGGAGCTATGGAAAAACGGCGTCCGGGAGTACATAACCGATTTATGGAACACCCTCGACACCATCACAAATTTGTTTTATCTCTTATGGATTATTTTGAGGTTGTTCTCGTGCTATACGGTTTGGGTAAGTTTTCAAGTGTTTTCGTAATTATCGATTTAACAATTTTTTTTGTTAGAAAGAAGCCGAGGAAGGAGGCGATCCGTGGTATCCGCGCGAAAATTGGCACTCTTTAGATCCCATGTTGTTGTCGGAAGGGGCCTTTTCCGCCGGCATGATTTTTAGGTAGATTCGATCGTCTCCGACAATGGAAGATGACTAATTTCGATTTTAATAGCTTTCTCAAATTGGTCCACATCTTCAGTGTAAGTCCGCACTTGGGACCGTTGCAGATATCGTTGGGTCGCATGGTTATCGATATCGTGAAGTTCTTTTTCATCTATAGTCTGGTTTTGTTTGCGTTCGCTTGTGGTGAGTTTTAGCCATAATTTCTAAAATACACGGAAACAACATGGGTTTCCAACATGGGTTTTGCTAGATAATTCTTTAAAGATCCCTTGCCTACACTAATTAACAGAAAAACCACTATTTCAAATGTACGATTATGTCGGGAAAACAAAATTCAATTGTTTTTAGGTTTAAACCAGCTTTTATGGTATTATGCCGAGCTCGAAAAAAAAGAATGCCACGCGAACGGTTTCGCCGACTTCGATAACAAAGAGAAAGCGTGCACTGTTTGGAGGCGATACACGAAGTAACGCACGCGCCGCACATACGCCGAACTTATTACTTATCTGTTTTTTTAGCCTCTTTGAGACAACCCAATCGTTATTTTGGGCCAGTTTCGGTATGGTGGACTTGGTGTCGTTCGATTTGACCGGAATCAAGGAATTTACACGATTTTGGGCCTTGTTGACGTTTGGTTCGTATTCCGTGATAAACGTGATCGTTCTACTGAACATGCTAATTGCAATGATGTCCAATTCTTATCAGATAATATCTGTAAATATTTAAATTTGTTTAAAATAGTTTGGTGCCAAGGTGTTTTGCAGGAGCGATCCGATATCGAATGGAAATTTGCACGCAGCCGTTTGTGGTTGAATTACTTCAACGCGGGCGACGTGTTACCCCCACCGTTCAATATTTTACCAACTCCTAAATTTTTATGCGAACTATTTAAATGTAAACGGAATAAAAATGAAGATCATTCGTTTAAAGTACGCGCGTAAGGCAATTTGGTCTTTATAAAACGTAATCGTTAATTTTACAGAAAAATTCCCAAAATAAAAATAGACAAAGGCACGAAGTTGTAATGAACGCGATAATTAAGCGTTACATCATGGCAGAACAAGAGCAGCGTGATGTTTCTATCGTAACTGAAGATGATGTCAAAGAAATACGTCAGGACATTTCCAGTCTTCATTATCAGGTTATCGATACTCTTCGGAAAAATGGCATGAAAACACCCAAGTTTTCGGAAGAAGATGCACAAAGTTGTGGATAAGTTACAATTTTTTCCATTTTATTTGTGTTTTTTTTTAAGTTGCTGGAAAAATGTACAAAGTCATGGAAAGGCTTTTGCTGAAAGATTTTTGCATTGGAGCCATCGACGGTGTGGAACCAACTGCGGAAAAAACGATCACGTGTAAAAATTTATTTACCCAAATAGCGCACGCCGTTAGAAAACGTTCGCGTAAAGGACGAAGACCCGATTGGAATGCTTTAGTCAGAAAACACATTACTAAACAGAATCTTATTGGTTCTTCCACGGATGTCGCGCGGAGTGTAAAAGGGCAGTCGTTATTAGGTAGATATAAATGTACAAGATAAATTGAACTGTTCGTTTTTAAGGGCAACACGATTTTTCCACGTAGATGCCGAAGTGCGAATTAAGGCAAGTACTTACCATTTGAAAAAAAATAACAGCACTTATTTAGTCGACGGCCGGATTCGCACTAAAGTTATTTATAGAATATTTTATTGGTAAACTGTTGGTAACAAATTCATTTACGACTTTTGAAGTAGTTATAAATCGAGTAATCGGGAATTGACCGGCACAGATTCTAAACTAGATAAATAAATTTTCAGGTTCGTCTCCCGGAAAACGAGAGAGGAGTTGCAGCTGCTGACAGTTTAAAATCCAGCGTAAGTTTGTTTGCGTTAAAAACGTTTTATTTATATCGAACTGCCAAAAATTGTTTACTTCTAAATTTTTGATTTACAGCCAGACGCGCGGAAGGAAGTCAAAACCGACACGGAACCCAATATGTTTCGTAAAGCAGCTCGAAATGTGGTGAAGGGAAATAGAGATGGAACGGAA
Source organism: Rhagophthalmus giganteus (assembly GCA_036326145.1). Classification (NCBI taxonomy): domain Eukaryota; kingdom Metazoa; phylum Arthropoda; class Insecta; order Coleoptera; family Rhagophthalmidae; genus Rhagophthalmus; species Rhagophthalmus giganteus. The sequence goes on along the minus strand of JARFJA010000036.1, from coordinate 10,441,419 downwards.
GGCGTTGATTTTAATAACGAGTGGGTGTAATTAATAAAAGCTAAATGATATTCGCGCGTCGTTAATTGTTTTTTGTTCATGAGCTTGTTGTAGTTGATGTGCGCCAAGAGACGAAAATGACGATTTTGGTATAAGTCTGGGAAACTAAACGGCACTTTTAGGGTATGTTTCTACATGTGTCTGGCATTGGCTTGTGTGGTAGACGCCATGGTCATTAATCTAAACCTTTATGGAGATAATCGAACATCTGATGAGTTTTCGAGTTGATTATCCAACGATTGTCGTCGTTTCGGATATCGCCGATTTTTCACTATTATACTAAACATTTTGCAAAGATATTAGTGCTATTATGACTGCTCTTTGCAGATGTCCATAATGGTTTTTTGAAGCAAACCCTGCAAGAGACGTTCAATCCACCCGATTTATACCACAATATCGATGACGCTTTGACAGAATAAAATCGATTTGTATTTCCGTAAGTACGTGGAAACCGTTTCCACGTTTCACTCAAACCAGCGATTGCGCCCCATAATAAATACGTTATTTGATTTGTCAAACGTACCCCAAATTACCTTATATCGCAGTTTCCAGGAGGCGTTGGCTTATAGTTAAGTTACGACACAAAATGCGCGCTCCCGTAGAATTTGCTTTTTGTCGCTCGCGACGTTTTGCCACGCGAATTATTAATTTAAATTGAGATTATTTTGACCTTATTTCGAAACTGTCGTCGGGTTTCCATATGTTTTAGACCCGAGACGAACGGTCAAAGTGATTTTTTTCTACTTTGTCGTTGACGTTTTCAAAGTGGGCGAATCGGTTTTGTTAATGGCGCTCTTAACATAATTTGAAATGTAATCATCTCATTACCAAATATTTATCGACTGTTCGTTAATTACATCGTGGAATTTTAAACGCACTCGTACATCGACATCTGAAGACAGATTTGAAAAATTCCCCCGTGTTATCTACCTACACGTGTTTTCATCTTGATTTTGAATCGATTCGTTCAGAAAGTATTAATTTTAATTAAATGAGATAACGTGTATTTATATTATCTGATAATTACATTAGGAATTACACAAATTAACGAAAACAACTTGCTGTTGCACTTTTAATAATTTCCAGCCACATCGTTTACACGTGAAAATTATAGCTGTTAAATTAATTAACAGTAGACGAGAACAGTCTTCGATTGATTTAATTTTGTTGTTTCATTTCTTCTTCTAATTTTCGTAAAATAGTTAAAAGGGGCGAGTTGTATAACCGATCGTCCATCGGCGCGGTATGGGTTGTAGGGTTGTTCGCGGATCATGTTCGAGGAGAAAGATGGATGCGATTGCGTTGGCATGGGCAAGAAGACGCCGTCGGGGTTTCGGCCGTATCTTATGAAGCTGTCGTCGCCCGATTTTCCGAACCTGAGAAAATTGTCTCCGGTGGTTGCTCGTTTGCCTTCCAATTCTTGTGCGTCCCTCTTGTTCCTGGCTTTCGCCGTGTTCGAGTCGGAAGTGCTACGTCCAAATCGCAAAAAGTTTTGGTTGTGGTAAGGATCCCGGCCGAATCTTATGAAATCGGAATTTCCTCGACCGAAGCGCACGAAGTTGTCATTTTTGTCTTGAGAACGTGTCGGTCGCGCGAACTGATCGTTCGCGTCTTCATATTCGGATTCGAGGTCCTCCATGTACGGCATTAAATTTTCGCTTTTGCTTCGCGAAAGTCGGAAGTAATTGTTATCGATTAGTCCGCGATGATCGTCTTTATTATGGAACGGTTTTTGAGTTCTATACTTTGACGTGTGTGCGTCCACGTATAGTAGAGGGTCGTCGTCATAGGGATCATCAGAGAACGCAGTGGTGGAGGATATATGGATTAAGTACGCTATTATAATAAGACGAAGCATTGTATTTATAAATCCAGTCTGTAACAAAAAGTACTTATTAGTTAAACGTTTGCGAAGGAACGCTTTTTGGGTAGTTTATAAATTGAACGTTTTGATCCGATTAAGACTCAAAATTCCACGAAAATATGACAATTTCACATTTATCGCTAGTATCCAAACAATGTATAGTTTGTATAAGACATGTATGTATGTTCGCCTTATGAAGGTTTTACTGTATTTAGCTGCAAACTTATATCGCTATTTGTGTTACCTAACTTACTTATTTACTACTTACTTGTGTTACTAATTGTTTGAACTTTAAGCGTGTAAAACACGTTTATAAAATACTTATATTACGTTTCTACTTATAATTAATTGTATAGTTTATCCAAGCATATGAGCGACACGTCATCAATAAAAGGTTACTTGATGATGACGTTTCATACAGGGCTGTCACCTCGTTCCTCGTACCACGTGTGCAGGTAAATCATAGAATATTGTGTCACTTTCCATACTTTAAACCGAATTACGAATAAATAATCTAGTAACTATTTACTAATGACGTGATCGCCAAGACGCTATCATATCTACACGCAAGATAAATAAATCGGTATGGGGTCATTTCGTTTACCTAATAATTGCTTTGACTTTAAAACTCCTTTCGCACTTAAAAAAATAATAATAAAAAACGAGCTTGAGCTTTATATTGTTAGTATAATTATATATTAATTATATATCCAATTGCTTTATCAACTATAATTAAAATTTCATAAAACTCAACCCCCTTTTTTACACGTCATGACGTTAGTCTCGACATTCGCGCGCATCTTTTTCGAAAATGAGTTGTTCTGACTATCTTATGCATCTAAGACAAAGACCTAATTTCGTAAAATCTGGTAACAACATTTCGATTTTTTCCCAAGATAAATCGAATTGTATTTACGTAAGTACATGGAAACGTCGTTCGGCGTTTCGGACATGCGCTGCCATATGCGGACATATGCTTACACATACCAATGAACTGCGACACGTTACTATACGTCCAATCGCCATCACCGCAAAAAAAACAAAGTGCGAAAATCATAGAAGAACAACCATTTAATCGAAGTTGGAAGTTGCGTTTGTGGCGACGCACAACGATACTTTTCATCGTGTCTCGTTCAAGGATGGTATCTAACCTCCGTACAATTCCGTTTTTCAATCACACCAGTGACTGAAACGTAGAATAAATACGTTATTTGATGCAAACGTGCCCTGAACTACCTATATACGCGGTTTCCAGGTGGTATTTGCTGACAGTTAAGCTACAACACAAAATGTGCGCTACTGTAAAATTTGATTTTTGTCGCTTAACGTCATCGATATAGAGTGATCGACTAATTATGACTATCAGTTGCCGAACGCTCTCGACGCCGATGACGTCTTAATGTCGAATTGTTATCAAGCGTTCACTTATACATGATTCGTCTCTCTTATCGCTACTAAAAAAAATTCCACGATTTCATCGGCAATTGTTAAAACGAGACGAGTCACCTAATTTGTTGTTACTTATTAATGTAAAAATTAAGCTTAAGTAATTATTGTTTTAAAAAAATAGCCCTCATCGATGCGACGCACAAACCTGACGACGATACGTTAAGGTGTTTTAATAGTAGGTATGTAGGTGGATTTTTCGAAAATAATTCTTACGCGGGTGTATTAAATTTTTACAATAAAAAAAAAATTTGCCGTTAATAAACGTCAACGACTACATTAAAAATTGAAACTTTTTAGATTATGTTTCAGAGTTTTTTTAGCAGTTTTTAGACATCCGATTGTGAGCGTTTTAACAAAAAACGTTTATTTCGGGATGAAATGTTGAATTTGCTTAATATCACTATAGGATTTTCTGTGTAGGTAAATAGCATACATACGTATGTCTAAAAACCACGATTTTTGTTTATTTTGTTTTTTTCGATTTTCGTTTATTGTTTGTCACAATTTGAATCGCAAAATCTTTAATTCGCGCATTTTTCACGTAATGCCATTTATGGTAATTAATTCGCCGTTATTAAATTTATCTTGAATTTAAAATAAAAAACGACAAACGCAATCGTACGCAATTGCTATTAAATTATTAACAAAGTCAAGATCGAATTTCAATTTTTCCTTTATATTTGCATTGTTCGTTGCTTGCTTGCACGGTACGTATACGTATTGAGTTTTCATAAAGAAATTGGCAAAGTAAAGTAAACATTTGGCATTGGCAGGTTAACAACGAATAACCAAATAAACTGCGGAAATACCTTAACCTAATACACAAATCTAAAAACGTAAAAACCTTTAATTTCAGTTTTGTAAATGATTTGAATGCGTTTGATCGTGGTTTGACTTGGGGCTTTTTGATTATAAACGACCTTTTACGTTTTATTTTTAAATTTTTTGTTACGATAATATGGTAAAACTAATACGTATGTGAAACAGGAAACTTTGAAAAACGATGAATGATAAATGTAGTTTCTTAGTTTTCAGTGGCGGCTTTATAATTTGACATTATATCCGTTTTTGCTACAAAGGAAATAACATTATTTCCTCTACATTGTTCTGTAACTGAAAATTTAATATAAACATTAACAGAACGGTTCCACACAAACAGAAGCCGAAGAGATATATTTGTATAAGTTTACTAGTGTATAATTTTTTTTTTAATAATATTATTCTGTTTGGTTTTAATTTTGTTCGGGGGTAGTTCTATCAACCTTTTCCATATCTAATTATTTCGGTATCTTGTGTATTATCAGCTGTCATATTCTCAGGAACTTCAGTCCCCTCTTTATTTCCGGACGTATTCTTCTATTCGTAAATTCGAATATCCTATTTTATTTCGTTAAATTGTATCAGAAAATCTCGAAATTAAACAAAAGTGTCACATTTTAATTGCCCCTCGAAGAATAACGTTACACTTATAAAGCGTAATTAGCACGGCTTGATGGTGGTTGTTCTTGATGAAACAAAACACACCTAAATCAGTTTATACAGGGTCAATTATGTCCTTCTACGAAAACTATTTATCAGGATCTCGTGGCGGAAAATCTGGCGCGAGCGCCGTCGCGTAGCCACTACGTCGCAAAAGACGCTGCAAATCAATTTTCGGACGCGTTTTAGGACCGCTGATATATATTTCAAATTAATTATAAAAGTTTTTAAACTTTTCTTTTAAATGTCATACTTCTGCGTTTGTCACATTAAGATAATTAGAATTTGATTGCCTAATTTTTCGGCGTGGCGTGGGCACGACAAATCTTCCGATGTAAAGTAAACACATTCAAAAAGGTGAAGTGGGTTAATATCAATAAAAAATAAATTTATTCGAAACGAAGATTTAAACAAAGATAAATTTCTTTTGAGCGGTCCGCGGGTCGTGAAATATTTATTTGCCATTTTATGTTTGTTTCGGTATAAAGGGCGAGTTGAGATAGTGCGCACCCCCCCTTCCCCTATTAGTTTGTTGAATATTCGTATTAGAAAAATATTTTTTTTAACAAAAGAGGTTCAGATTAATTCAGAATGTTGTATTACCTACATTATTGTAGATTTATTTGATTTGAACAGTAATATGCGACTTTTTATTTTTAAAGGACACCCCTTATCTATATTTTTTATATTTTGTTAGAAGAGCTATGTTTTTTTCTTTATACGACATTATAAAAATATTGTGGGGTTAGACGAGAAAATTGCAGCGTTACATACGATTAAAGTTGAAAAATGTCTTATTTAACGATATCGTCATATCATAGTAGCCATGAAACAAAACATTCAAAAAAGTGACAACCGAAGTAATACATAATCTATCTACAATTACTAAACACGTTCGTTTATCGAAAAATGACTTGGTACACACGATTTTAGTAATTGGCGAATCAAATTAGAAGAATCAAAATAGAACTCCTGACGGTATGAAAAAATAAGAATCGGAGATGAGTTTATTACCATATTATCACTGCTGCTAAAATGTTACAACAGTTTTAGAAACAATCGTGTTATGCGTTTTCCAGCCTTTTATCGACCAAAATGGAAATAATTTAAACATTTAGTTGAACATGTTTATCTAGTTAAACATGGGACATTTTTCAACTTTAATCGCGTTTAACACTGTAATTTTGCCATCTAACCCCACAATGTCTTTATAACTAGATTTCGCGTTTGTAAAATTAAAAGTAAGTTTAATTTATCGCCGCAAATTGCAGTTGCTAAATTTCTAATGAATTTTAGAAAACCAATAATGCGGTCGGACAAAAACTTCTTTTAAAATGTAATGCGACCGTGCAAACCGTTAAACGCAATCGCATTACGTAGGCGTTTTTAGGTCGTCGTTAATGTCGTTTAAGTCGTTTTTTGTTAAAATAAAGATAATAAGGGTTAAACGTAGTTACCTCTACTTTCGTTCATCCAAAATTACGTAGACAATTCAAGAAATACATGTAGTATATTACGAGCGACGAAACGTCACAAGGAAATTGTATATAACGCGGAAACAGACGCAGGACTACCGCCGCGAAAGGCTTCCGTCGAGTTCTAACTTGTTAAAATGGCCAGAGAAACTGTCAGAACGTTAATTTATAATTACCTTTTCGCAATTGTCTCGTACAAATAACGAGTAAATTTTATAAGCTTCAAGTTAAGAGTGACGACAAAAGCTTATTAAAGCGTGAGATAATTAAGATGTCGACAAATACGGCATTACAAACTCTTATAGCACATCAAAAGGCCATAGGTAATTATTTTGTTAACCTTACATTAGAGTTGTAACAAATTTTTCTACGAAAAAAGGGCAATTCATATAATACAAGGACCTGTTTAACAATTCAAATTGTAACAAATTACAGACCTCATCGGTTCATCGTTGTAGTTAGTCGTTTCATTCCATTTTTCTTCTATCTATTCGTTCGCTCCTCCACCGATGTTATTTGCCACCCCCGTTTTATAATGATATTGAGAATTCAATCGTGTAGTGTTTATTACAGCCTCGATCGTCTAATTTACGTTAAGTATCTGTAGGTTAATTTCATCCGTGTGGTGTTTTAATTCATCACAAAGATTTTCGAGTGGGTTCAGGTCAAGACTTTGGGCCGGCCAGCCGAGCCGGGTTATACGGCTTTGGCTTCGTGAGCTAGTGCATTGGTACGTCGAAAACGAAATGAACCAGTTCCAAGTTGTCGTCGCAGTTTGTTTTATGGGCTTTGACATTCGTGCACCCCGGCACAGAAAGCAGTGGATCAAGTCCATACCAGGTAAAACGATCCTTATAAATCGACGTGCGGTGATTAATATAGTGTAGCTCTGCAAGCGATTACCTAACAATACTAAGGGATTTTTTCGAGATTTCGTAAAAGTTTCAAATCGGCGTTTCAACGGGCTTCGTTTGTCATTTCTAGCTTTGTTATTCACGAAAAACTGCTTTTCAAGTAATTCCGGACCTGTTCTATGCGTATCAGGTAGTGTCGTTTTATCGAGATTATGAAAAAATTATAATCTATTTAAACGCCCGCAGTTCGTCATTTCTTGCTTTGTTATACTACAAATAGGAGTTTTCTAATCGTTTTCAACTTGTTCTGAACGTTACGTCTCAAAACGTTCGGGTTAAAATTTTGCCAAAAGAGAAACGTGAACTATACTAATATGATAATTCTTTAAGCGTTTTTCGGGCGCGGTAAATCTAAAGTGTGGGACAATCCAGACCTTGTTTTTTTATGGTACTCTTTACGTGACAAACTTGACGAGATAAGCTTGTGACGACGTTTATCAGGCTTTTACAAGCTTGTTTAATCTACATTTACTTTCAATTTAAACATTGCCGGGCAATCTTAAACGTTTTAAAATTGATCGAATTAGGTACGTTAGGCTGTTTATTGCTTTTAACCAATTTCTTTCTGTCGTGGTTCGTGTATCAAACGCCCATATTTTCTGGGGACGCGTCCCACGCTTCTCTTGGTTTCGATCGGATACCATTCTGTGACCTTACGTGACCTGCCCAACGTCATTTCGTCGTTGCAAATTCTTCTGTGATGTTGCGTATTTTTTTCCCCACTTTCCCAATTTTAATTGCGTTTCGTTATTTGCCGACCGGGACAAATGAAAAACATTGGGAGAGATACGTATTGCAGATGAATAATAATAGTAAGAAAACTACTTATTTGGTACATTGATGAACCACTCAACGACAGAACACCCTCCAATTCTTAATTTACGCCAAAAACTTTTGCGCGGTACCCCTGGTATTTTTTCTTTCTCTACAGGTGGTCGTAAAAATCCAATTTATTGTCCAAAAAGAGACGAAACGTAACAACCCCACTAAAAACGGTGCCTAATTAACATTAATTAGCATCTTTAATCAGCTGAAAAAGTTTGATCCACAAGCCAAGATCTTAATAGGGGTCGAAAAGAAGTACAAAAAATATTCGTCCAGAAAAAAATACCGTCGGGGTGATTATAAAGCGTTGCAATTTTTAAAGAAGATTAGGAAAACGACAAAAGAAATTTTACTAGCGCCTCAATTTACTAATACGATTTTTTAACTCGAATACATCAATAAGTAAAAATTGCATATGGCACTCCCTTAAAATGTTTATCGAAATTATCATGATGTCTAGGTATTAAATAAAGTGTTAGGTATTGGGTATTAACATCTTAATTTATCTTAATCTAAAATCAATATTTATACGAGAATTACCAGAGAGATTAATAAGTTTGAACGTCCGAAGGGTCGAAACAAACTAAAATCGTTATGAGTTTACGTTAATAAAAATCTCGGGCAAAATCTTAATTATGGAAACTAGAACGGCAAATGTTAAATAATTAATAATGGTTAGATTGGTAATTATACCCTCGCGCACAGTTGTCCTACGCCCTGTCAGAAAACTATTTGTAAACGGAAAGGATTCTCCGACATTTAACAGGCTTTTACTGTATTTATTAACGTACTTTAGTTTATTTTTCGTTATGGGAATGCACTTAGTAGCGAGTATTGCGTTGTTTTTTTTTAATATTGCGGCTTCCTTAAAAAAGGTAATATTTATTGGTTGCACGCTCGGCCATTCGACGCTTGACGCTTCGACAGGGCCACAAAGTGGTGATGGTAATGGAGACACATGTATTAGGAAAATTTAACTGAAATCTCATTTGTTCTCAATTCAAAAGAAAGACGTTTTATATATAGGTGAAGCTGTTAATAAATTTAAGAAACAAAATACCGTATATTTTAGAACATAGAGGGACCATTTTATTTAAAAAAAAATCAACTTGAAATCGAGTCGATGGCCATTTTTGATGCTAAACTCACAAATCTCGCGTTAGTTGCTAGATCTTCTTTCGAAATCATTGTTTGCATTTTTGGACAACAAGAGACGATAAATATTTTCATGGTGATTGGTATTGGGAACTAAAAGTTTACTTAGACTTTTGTTCCACAAAATTATGGAAACAGTTAGTGACGAACAGGATGAACGCTTTCACCAAGATATCCTTACCGTGTGGAGCATCGTTACCAAGGACACTGAACACTGAAATCCTTCGATGATGGGCGATTATCACTTGTTGATTTCTTTTTAGGAAAACTGATGAGATATCGTGCCAAAGAAAAGCATCGCCAAACCATTTTCTTGGCCATTAAACTTTGTAAATATTAACATCTCGGAGTCTTACGTTATCAAGAAATCATCAGTGTTTTTTGTTTTGTATGTAACATGGTGTTATTGTCGTTGTCTTAGTGCTGTGTATTTTGAAAATGTGACGTAATAAAGATAATCTGATTTTGCATTGAATTAAGCCTCCCAAAATTAGACAAATCTGCCCATTTACAAACCAGTTACAGAAAATAAGTTTGAATTTGATGACCACTATCATCGCATACAACACATTTTAATAATTTAGATAGGCAATATGTATTTATTGCGTGAACATTAAAGTCTGATAACTAATAACAATAATAGGTAGGCGTACATAAGTAAGATAAAACCAAAATATGACGTAGAGAATAAGCTTAAATACGTTTCGTCCCCTAATATGGCCGATAATTAATAGTCCACTCGGACAATAACGGACAAGAAGACAACTTAAAAGTTCGAACAAACTTCGAATAAACAGAATGGACGCTTTAATAGACAAACAAATACTACACTACCTATTATAATTTATTGCATCGTGTCTACTCGGCTTACAGATATTTAATAAAAACGACCGCGGCAAATACCAGTAGATCAATTTTATGCGAACGAAATACGTGCGGGAGATGTATAGAAATTACCTACACCTATATAGTATAATATCACGACATGGTAAGAAGTTACCGCGAAAAACACGAATATTTTTTTTGTATATTTCGAAAAACTCAAAATAAAACGTCGCGTCGGTTCTAATATGAGTTTAAGTCGTAGAAAATAAGCACCGACTTAAATTTTGTATGTAAATACAGTGCGTCCCGTTTTCGTTGTATTTGCAATGTATCTTCGTTATTACAAAATGATTGAGATTTGCGAATTCCACATTGTTTTCCTACTTTTTTGTGCCGATTCAACGGGCAAATAAAAAATTAACGTGTTACCATTCGATTTCGAGTTATGGCCGAAAATAGATTTTTTTGACTATTTCAAAAAGGTGTTATAACTTATTTCGTGATTACAATTTGAAGTATTTTATTAAAGATCTCGATTAATTTTTACCGTAGAATTCGGTGGTGTGCCTAGTTTTTTTTCTATAGGGTACCGTTTTGGAGTTATAACACAAACTTGTAATTTTTTAAACGGTAACCGTGATCGATTTTCGCACTTTACGATAAACATGTCTTAAGTTTTTCAAAAATATATCAATCTATATATTTATTGTAAAAATTACCACGATTAAAAGATTAACGTCCATATGGCTAAAGTTTGTAGCGAGCTTCACGACTATCGGCCAATCGAAGAACTTAAAAAAAGTGTCCTGTCCTAAAATTCTTTAGTTATATGAAATTACGAGAATTATGAATATAATATGATACCTTGCAGATAATGGGACGCACTGTATATCGACATTTATCAGATAAACCGTTTTGTTACCAAAATAATAAGATCAACGATTTCAAAAATATTCACCTTGATTGCCGATTTGAATTCGATGTTCGAGCGTTTCTCATTTAGAACAGCGTAATTGTTGAAAAAGTTCTGTTTCGATTGCCATTTTTAAAAGTTGCTTTTCCGTAACGAATTTACGTCGCATTTTAACGAAAGAATGAACGTGAAACGAGCGTGTTTGGAAATTTTTCGAAAATGTTTTCTTAATTCTAACTAATAATAATTTGAAAGCAGGTAACAAAACTACGCTGCGTTCACCGAGTGGTATCGGCAAGCATAAACGCAGAGCGCTATACGATCGCCGAATCGTTTCTGCAATATTGACTCGATCCGGTGAACGACATGACATCCCCAAAACAATTTTTCATAGAGGGCCATCGTTGGATCTATTTCCGGTAGATTTTAAAGTGCAACTGTAGGTGGTCAAGAGCTTTACGCTCTTTCTGGTAAATCAACGGTCGGGAGTTCGAATCTGCCTGCAACCACGGATGTTTGTGAACGCCATTTAATTTTAAAAAGGAAAAGTGACGTGATCACCTAGGAAACGATCAGCACCCAAGAGGATACCAACGGTCTGTGACGAACGGGTCAAGTTCCCGAAGCAAAAAAAAAGAGAAACCGTAAAAACTGATTAATTTTTTTCCGGATTTATTAGAATACGATTCGCGGTGCTTATTTCAAGTTCGTCACAAACATACTGCTGTGCTACACGTTGTTGCCGTTATTATTTACTAAACTGGCGGCAAAAAGTTAAGTATATTCAAGAAACATTGTAAAATTTTCTTACATTTTATTTGATAGATCAAAAATTTAGTTATTTATGAAACTATTTGACAAAAAAAAATCAATGACACTTACAATGTAACATACGGAAAAAAATTGTTTTTCAAAAGGTAATAAACGACAACAATGAAATCTAAGAATAAAATATAAGACTAATAATGCGTGTGACTGCCATTTAGGTTTATTCCTTCTTGACAACGCCTGGGCATACTTAAAATTAAATTGTCAATTTCATATTATGGAAGATTATCCCAAAGAAGCGTGGCAACACATCTCTTAGTTTTCTCACGGTTGTAGGAGGAGCAACGGCGTTTTCCAATGCTCTTTGAAGCATATTCCAACCATGTCCAATCGGATTTAGGTTTGGGGAGTGCGGAGGTAGCCGTAAATGTTCGATTTCTTGATTTTCAATAAAATCAAGCACAATCTGTGCACGATACGATCTGGCATTATCGTCAAGAAAATGAAACCCAGGCTCTAAATTGTCTCTATAATTAACTAGTATGATTCTGAGTATCTCATCTGTGTTCATTTGAGCATTCGTGTTGCCATTACAAACTTAAAGTTCGGTACGACCGCCTAAAAAAATTACACCCCACACCATGACAGAACCACCACGAAAAGGGCACTCCTAGTGAATCAGATTGGGATTGTTACAGGTTTTTGGAGTTCTCCATACACGAACTCGTCGACTGTCACTGTGAAGACCGAAACGAGATTCATCAGTGAACATAAGATGACTCCATTCTTCTCTCCAGTTAACATGATTGTTGCACCAAGCATATATTTGCCTTCGATATTCCGACGTTAACGGTATATGCCTTAAGGGCGTACGGTCCCTATTGCCGCCAAACGATAATCCGTAGATGGCACTGTTAGTGAATTTTAGAGAAATTTTAAACAAACCATTCTTCTTGGTTGAAATAGTCTGCCTCTGTAAAGTCGTAAAATCTACCTGCTTCGAAGCTAAGGGTATAAATGTTTAGATACGGTGTTTTTACATTAAAACGTATTCGAAGACGATTTTAAAATTCGCAATACAAAAGTTAAGATTTAATGTTAAGTACAGGAAAAATCTGAGATTACTGATCTGAAAAACTGATTTATTTAAAGTTCGCTAATAAATAATCTACTTTAATTTTAATTGAAATTAGAAAATTAATTAATAATTAATATTATTATTATTATAACAATATAAATAGGGCGTTCTCGAGGATATTAAATGCAGACGGATCTCGGTTATCAAAAAATGTTGTTTTTAAAAAAATAATAGATTTCACATGTGAAAAGTATTACATTAGGAAAATTGTAATTTAAGTAGATGTATATTAAAAGAATATGTCTCGTATAAATTTTAATAATGTTTATTTAACTTTATTACATTTTGTTTTTCGATAACTGCATATAAAAAGTTTATTCTTATTGTTTCTGTTACGCGAAATAAGGTATTCTGCGAATGGAATGCAAATGACGGTTCGAGACGCGAAATATTATGGATTGTTATTATCATTAACCTCAAATTAATTAATCGTAAATGTCAAACTTTCTAATCACATTTTTACTAATTTTGGGACAGTTATCAAAAAAATATTTGATACACGATTGCGAAATGCTTTCGCATTCTCGAATGATTTATTTGCTCGCTAGCGCTCGCAGAAAAACTTTTATTCTCGAATGCAAATATAATACAATAGTAATATTGTATAACTAGTGCTAAAATATCCACCTTTCCGCACGGATTATTATATACTATGCTTTTCCGACGACCACAAGTATTTTTATTAAAAAAAATTGATTTATGCCGTTTACGTAAGTTCGTTTGACATTTTAATAAAATGTCAAATTTGATAATAAAACAATTTGTGCGTAAAGTAATTGCATGACAGTGTAGAAGACTTTGATTGACCGTGTGCAATGATCGCACACGGGCTGCAACGTTTTCGATTGGCTAACGAGTTTCTTTACTCACGGTCAGCCTATTTGTTTGTAATGGTCAACTATCCATAACATTTATTGGTGTGAAATTATGCACTTTTCATAATGGTCGTCGGAAAATGTAACTTTCCGTACTAATTAATAATGTAGGTAATATACCTATTTCTAGTATTTTTATTTGTATTACACCACCAAAGTTTTATAAATATGTACATGTAAATAAACATCATTTATTAAATAATGACGTCAAAAGTAGAAGGTGCCATATACAAAAAAAGGCAAAATCGTAAGAACTTCAATTGCAAAATAATCGTTAAAAAACTTAGTTACAAAATAGCAAGAAAAAGAACAAAATTGATGTATTCCAGTGATCTTGCGAATTCCTCATTGAAATTTTCTCAAATTTAAGACATTTTATTGGTGCAATATACGATGTAATGAGATAGCTAATCGTGATTAATATTTTGTTAATCAGGATTCCGTTTCTAAAATGTATGTAAAATGTCATATACTAACCGTTTATTGATGTTACAATAAATTATGTCTAAATTCACAATATTGACTTAAAGGACTTAAAAGGAGAACGTTTCGCTTGATTTATACTGTTAAGTGACCAATGCTCGCGTTAGATTTTTAGGTTGTAAAATTTATGACCTTTTACAATAAAAATAGGAGGTCTAGACATATTACCCAGTATTTAACAATAGTTGTGGGACGACCCACAACCATTGTCCGATATTGGGCGTCAACATTTAAACCAAAAATTAAAACTTCCAACAACCCGCTTTTGATTATTTATAAAAAATTGATGTAAAAACGAAAATGATCATCAGAAATGATTCTTAACGGCAAGACGTGCTAAAATTTCTCCAATTTATTCAAATGATCGTTAAAAACACAAATTGAAATCTTAAAAAATTGCGAAGCAATTATTTAATTAAAAGAAGTATTTATTAAGCAAAAGAGCACGTTTTGCCGTAGAGGGAATGTTACGTTACCCACTAGTTATTAATTTGCAAACTTTGATTACCCCAGTTTTGAGTTATGATTGCAGTACTTGTACTTTTTACACAATCATTAAGGTTTTTAACGGTGTTATGGAAATGATAGATTTTTTTAAGTATTTTTCTGTGAATCGGAACATTGTAATCTATGGAAAACGTAATTTATTTCATAAAAACATCAATCTTTTTATTTGGACCGTACCACCTTAATGGACATCTACTTCTCAAGTTTACATCATATAGCTGATTTTAAACAGTTCGCACACTTATGATAGTTCTTGTGGCGTTTCGAAGCTGATCAGGTAGCCTAGCAGTTGTGGAAAATGGGTCACTTCTTGCTGATAGTGATACAAATTGATCTTCCGTTTCATTGGTAACTCTTGGGCGACCTGTTCTAGAACGTTCCACAGTAGATCCAATTTAAACGTATAAAGTCCCAACCTATTGGTAACTTCAACTTGAGTACACCCGTCATCCAAAAAACCCTACTGCTTGATTTGCTTGGGCAACACTTAAACGACGTCTAGGCATTTTGTTCGTTCGATAAAATTTTTAAAAGTAACGATAAACTTAATCTTTTTTGCAATAATAAAAGCGTACGATTCAATCAAAATTAACACTTTTACCAAAACAAGTTGAATAACTCTAAACCAAGAAATTTTGTTTCAAATTTATTTTGACAAATACTTTCATACGTATCTAAAATTTTAATCTATCAACTAAAATGTAAGAAATTATTTCATTTGTACAATTTTTCTTGAATATCCTTAACTTTTTGCCGCCAGTTTATATTTCACCCTGTTATTTTTTTTAAGTTATAAATTAATTATATTAAATTATCTTATCTACTCTAACATTTATATTAATTCTATTACTGTTCCTACTACACATAACCGTCTTGCTCTGTTTATAATCATTCACTATTTCTCACCCTTTTTTACTGTTCGTTCCTTTTCCCCACTCCCAATCGTCATTTTCAATCCACTCTCCATCCGACTTCCTTCACTCCTCTGCCACTGCGTATTTTCTTGCCACTTTTATTTACATTCTTTCACAATTATTACCCCTCTTAATTTCTCCCTTACATTGTATTAATTAATTCCCTAAATTTTTAATTGTTTTTGAGATTTCTAAAAATTACACTCTTCTCATTTTTCACTGTCTCTCTGATCTCTTTTAATTTTTATTTTCTTTCTGGTATCCCGCATCATAGCAATACGTAACGGCAAAACGGGAGTAAAAGTTCCCAAAACGATCATTGTGCGTCGTCGAAACAAAGTTGACGAACCGAATATTATTAAAAGTTTTCATACTGCCCCCGTAACAAATTTTAATTGCAAAAAATAAATTATTTACACCTAACTTTAGAAGTTGAAAATTCGCCCGTATACAGACGCGAATAACTAACTAATAAATTGATGAGCAGCAACGAGACTGTTTGACTAGCGCTTAAACTTTTTAAATAACTGAACAAGTCGAACGAATATAGACAGTGCAATAAATTTATTATGTCTCTTTAATCATCTTACGCGGGTAGGTGCCCTCAAAAAGAGAACTATCAAAAGCGCCCCTTTGCTATGCTAATGGCGCATTAACATGAGATTGCACTGCTGCACCAAGTTAGTTTGGAATTACAATTTGTCTTCGGCTGAATATTACAAAGGATTAACTTCGCGTTCGATGGCGCACGAACTACAAGCGCATAAATTATAATTTTACGAAGGTGGGAGCGTTTTCGGCGAGCTTTTCTCGATGTTCGCGTAACGAGACGCGCCTTTTTCGGGATTTTTCGTGTTTTTTTTTTTTTTCCCCCCCAGGAAAACTTTGTCGTTGCCGATGCTCTCGGACCTAATTCAATTTTCGAAAGTTTGCGTAGGTCAAACTCGAGCGTCAATAAATAAATTCGACGATGTTGATTACATTTTCGATTTGGGACGCTTTAATCTGCCAAATTAATTTTAATGCGGCTCGTTAGCGTTTTGTAGTAGTTATGTACCTGATGCAATGTTAAATTTCGAGAGTGTATTCTGCTGAATATGGTCGCGAATAATATTGCTTAAAAGAATAGGTAGTCGTTTTTAAAGTGAAGGACGTGGGAAGAGACGAGGTAAAATTGAGAACTCTTCGAACGTGTCTCCGAATGACGTTGTCAGTTTCGAATTTATTCTTATTAAATAGTATTTTCGTAGGCTGTAGCGCGTGAAACGACTGGGAATCAATGCGACTGAATTATTGAAATATAAAAATAAGATACAACGTGCGAGGTAGCTTGAATTGAATTTTTAAGCCTCGCATTTCTATAAATATTACGTTAAACAATTGGTAATTAACTAACTCTTTAGAGTTTAATTCCTTTGAAATCTATTCGTCCCAAGGTGCCAGATTTTCTCTACTTACATATAGATGTAACTAAATTGCTCCCTTAAGATCGTAATCTCGTTAGGTTTCGAAACAAATTACGTTCAAAATTTAAGATTAGAGACTAATTTACCTATATTATGATAGTTAAAACAATATCTTCTCCCTTCCACGGAACGACTAGTTTTCCCTAACACGCAGAAACCAACAAAGATTAAAAAGTTCGAACAGAAACGAAAACAATAGCCTCCCTGTTGAGAAATTGTCTGTGCATCGACTTTCCTCATTTTCTATATGCACGTGAATAATGTAATGCGAAAATCGTGCTCCCTCGCGTTCATCTCTTTCATGAACAATCGTTTCGCGTAATTAAAAAAAGATCTTAAACATTTAATTGTCGATAATGACATGTTTATAATTATCTTCTGTTGTTAACACGTTTTTGCGCATTAAATTCTTGCAATTGAGAAAAAAAAGATACGACCGCGAAATATATCTTCTGAAAAATTACATTTTTATAAGAATTAAAAAAGTTGTTATCACTTTTTCCCGATTATCTCGAAAACGGTGCATTCTATCGAAAATTATCCGGACAGATGTTTGATAGAGAATTGTATGATGATTGTAAAACATATTTCACATTGCCGATCCGATACGTAACTCGCGAGATAACTCGAGATAACTCGCGATTTCGGTTTAAAATTTTGATCAGCCGCCATTTTGAAACGCTCTCGTTTTTCGTATTGCGTAAAACTGTGCAAATTCTGTGGATTCGTGTCTACAAGATTACAAGATACTACGGATCTACCGATCGAGATCGGAGAAAATCCAAAACGGCACCTCTGGGTCCCGTCCATCCGGCAGACTGCAATAACTTTATTCTCTGTTGAAATTCGCTAAAACGTACCTACTTACAAGTTTTTAAACGGCACGACATAATCACGAAAATTCCTATCGGACTTTATTTACGATCGCATGACGTCATTTTGATTTCACTTGCTGATATTTAGTACTTTAGCAGACTTTCCAATCGTATTTTTGATCCTTACCATCGTTTCAAAATGTAATCAAAAATTTCCAACGTGCAAGTTTTTCATTTTATAACGCGTTTGCAATCAAATTTTGACGCATGACGTCATACGATCGCATTGCAATAATTCGGCAGCGTCCCAGCCCGTGTCATCCTTTTTCGGTGACGTCATCGATCGTTCGTTGAAATGGGACATGTGTCCTGAAAAGTTGAAGAAAAGCCGGATGAAAACGAGCTTCAAGTGATTTTTTAACATTCTGTTTGTCGCGAATTATCAGCTCGAATCGTAAGATTCATATGGGTTTGTGGTTTAAAGTAAGAGTAGTCTATAAATGATCAAAGATGGAGTTTGAAAGTTATGAGTTACGGTTGAGTTATGAAGATTATGCGACTCAGGACGGCTATGAATGCGGTCCAACAAAAAATCGTAAATTTATTAATTGTATGAGATATTTAAACACGAGTATTAAGATTTCAGAAAAAGTTATTAATATTTTGGTATTTATAAACATATACTAAACATATTAATACCTGTCAATTTTCTAATGGAATGCATAGAGCTACAATCTGACATTCAACTTAAAGAAAAATCAACCATGTAAGTTGTATCGGCATTCTGACTATGGCTAACGGAAGGACTTTTCAAATTAAGCAAAACTCTTTACAAACAATGACCTTTTTTCTATGAACGAGAAATAAAAAAAATTACAAGTAGGACTGTCGCTGTTAAATTTATTATTAAAATTCAACTTCGAATATTTGAAATCATTTCAAAGTCTTATTGTAGTATTTTTATCTATAGTGAATGCACAATGAATCATCTATTTGTTTTTAGAATCATTTGTTTTCAATTTTGTGTTAGCTACATTTAACAATTAAATGTTAATTTATTGTTTTCCGCGTTTAATGCATTTATTAAACTGCATCGATTCTTCATAACATCTTCCAACAATACTCGTGCAGTCCCTAAACTAAATTTGTTTTATTCTTATTTTAAAACTTATACGTGTGCATTTAAAGATCAAACTTTCCACCAATAAATATCACAACCAATAAACTGGTTACCTGTTAAAATACAAAGAAAATAATAAAACATGTGTACTGTATTTCGTAACATATCAGTTTCAACGATGAATAGGAACTTTCTAAAATAAAAATGGGATTTCCTAGTATCCACGGATAAACTCGAATTCATTTATATGTAGAATTCTGGAAAAACCGTTTCAGATCATTCACGTTAGTGGTACAGAGCGATAATGCTTGTTTCGGTAGTTCAAATTTTAAATTACGGCGTCGTATTAATCGCGTGTGCGAGGAGTGCTCGTTGTGTTGTGTTGTCTAAAAAGATTACAAACAAAAAGGATTAATACGACGTAGAAAGGTAGGATCTTTTTTGTTGACTAACTCTCCGTGTATTTATAAAGTGTAAATACATAATCATAAGCTCTAACATAAATTCTCTGAAATTCGGGTTTGGCTAGGCTTTTCGATAGGGATTCGGTTAGGGTCCTTGGATAGGCACGAACTTGATTAGGTTCCTTCTTAAATATTCATCGCTCCAATTTCACGACTTGTATTGATGACGTGAACATCATATAGGTTTGGATAAGCTATATGTAGGTAAAAATAGATAATTGTGTTTTTTCTTTAATTGGTGTAATTTTTTGAACCATTTCACGTTTTCAACTAATTCATTTAGGTATATATATGAAAAAGTACTTATATAAGTATATATAAAAAAGTACATAAAAGCAATAGGTAATAAAAATAGTGTTAATAAAAATAGTAATAATTAAACTAATTTTATCAAAATTCTAGTGGCCCTTAAACTTTTTTTTAATTGTTTAAATTTTTTATTTGTCATATTATTTTCCAAATTTCCTAAATGTGTTTCAATACTTTTAAATGTATTTAATTTATTAAATAAAAACAATTAGAAAACATTCTAAAAGAATTTTTACATTGCTTTTAAGCATTAATGATTAATTTCTTTTAAGTTCATTCTTTATTCTTTCTGTTTTTTATCTTCCTGTATCTAAATTCTCGCTTTTATCTAATATTTTCTCACTTTTAATAATTGTGTGATGCATTTGGGTGGGAAAAATATGCTGAGTTAGTTCAAAAATAAGAGAAATTTCGGAACTTGTCACGAAAACTGCAATAAAAGCGCTTTTGATATTAATTTTTATGAAACTGTAAGTTAGTTGTTGTAAGTTAATTTGTTTAGTTTTTAGATTTATTATTAGACTAATTGTAAGCTTAATTTTAATTAAGTTAGATATAAGAGTTTTTTTTAAAACCAATCTCCAAGGAAGATAAATCAACGACTGGATTGACGACTTGAACGTTTCGGTGACAACTTATAGCCGTCTAATAAATAAAACTTTCAAGAATATCTGATTACCAGACCAATTTTACTCCAAGTATGTTCGATAAATGAGCATATTAGTAGGACAAAAGAGATAAATTAAAATGACAAGAGAGTGGAAGCCTTACAAGTACGGCGAAACTTGAGAAGATCACAGAAGAAGTAAAGTCCTTATTGGATTTCTGTATGAAGAAAAGCAGGCTGTGTGCCTATTACATAAAATAGAAGAAGTTCGAGAGTTGTGTCAAGATTTCGTTTTGACCTTGGCTTGTTTGTACTGCATTGCATACAGGAGAGTTCGGACTGTACGTTTCGATGGCGGAGTATGTTGGTGTAGTAGGGCTATAGGCGAAGTCTCGACCTTACAGAGGCAACCCACCTAGAGGAAGTACCTCGAAGGTGGTGTGGAAAACTCCCCAGTATTTAAAGTTTATTGTATAGTAAGTCCCGAGAGCACGTTCGCAAGTCGAATTCGTTGGACAAAGGTGAAAAATTGTTAATTTTAGTTAACGAAATCATTTTTAACCTTATTTTCTTTATTTTTTTTTATTGGAAAATCATAAAATACTATATATTAAACAAAATTTTCGGTCTTACTTTGAAAAGTATAATAACTGGCATATAATAGGAGCTGACAATAAGTGATAAATAATCGGAGGTTTGTATTTTCTAAGACGTTCAGTATATCGGTGTAATTATGAATTCGAATTTTTGAAATAATCAAGTATAATAAATAGAGTTCTAATTAACAAGTTATCGTAAATGAATAGTCTGTGCTGTCAAATTTTACAGGGAAAATTCCTACAAATGCAACGTCAAAAAAATGAAAAATAAGAAAAATGATCGATACGTCTTGTCTAAACTACATATATATTGCAATAAACGTGTTAGGAGTTTATTAAATTTTCGAACACAACTCCTACATATAAAGAAGTAAAATTTTTATCTCTTTGTTTTTATAATATCTCGATCAGGACATGAAAGGCGCCATGTAACTTGTTCAGGTTATAACATTCGCGACGAAATGTAAAGCGTATTTCGATGCTTCGCTTCGTTCCGATAAATCATTCAACAATGCTTTAATGCAACTTCGAACGCGAAAGTTTTTCGAAATCTATATACGAAAAACGTTAGGGTATAAGTAATTTTGTTCGTCTCCATTTTCGCGAGAAGAACGCGTTCGCTTTGTTAGGCCTTTATCAAACACGGCTAATTTTTTTAGTAATTAATATTAATATTTGTTTTGGTTTTAATGGCATTAGGAATGACATTATAGTTACTTCGAAAAAAATATACGATTACTAACAAAAGCTCGTTATATCGGCACGACGCCGTGTTACGACGTAGTGTTACTGTTATTATAATGGTCACATTTTTGAGTAGATTTCCAACGAACCAAAAAAATTTTAAAGCTATCGGTATTAATGCAAAATACCTAAAACCGTATAGGTAGATAATAATAACAGTTCGAAAATACAAATACCTGTAAGTAGGTACTTTCCGCGCGAAACTTAATTTATTTATTGCAACTTTTGCGTTCCCCATATGATCCGAAACACGCGTAAAACTCAAATCCTTCGATGATTACGGTTACGCGTAGAGCCTTTTTATGATCACGAAGCAACAGTCGTGCTTATAAGAATAAACGAGAGGGGCATTCAAAACTTTATTCGGAGGCGAAATTAGAATAAATTGTTTATACGGATAAAATGTTGCGGTTTGAGACGTCCCAGTTATCGGTGCGCCAAATCTAATTAGGAATTTTTTGCGTTTTAGCCCTCAATTTAAAAAAAAAAGGTCGCTCTCAATTTGAAATAAAATGCAGACAGTTCGGTTTTTACGCACTAAAACTTCGTCCGCGAAGACTCGATGAAATTGTTAATCAAGAGCAATTTAATTTTATTTGCAGCTAAACGAACCGGCGCAACTCGAAATACTTTCAACAAATACAGAGAAACATTATAAAATATAAGCGACTTGAAATTTTGAAGCGAACACATAAGAAAAATTAAAACAAGCTTACCTTTAGAGTTGTCGGAAATCAAGACGCGGCCACGAATCTGTACGATGGGTTGCGGTTCGACAGGCGTCGCACATGAAACAGCAACAGGATGACTCTTTATCCTCGGCTTTATCCCGACGAGGCGCCTACGGATCCTGGTGGGGAGTAACCGATGCGATTGGTCGCAACCCTCTTGCGCATTTCGGCACAAACTATAATTGTTATATCAAATTTCAATTTTTCCTTTGGCGGTTTGTTAATTAACATTTCATCGGAATGGCCGGCGCGTCGTATTAAAAAAAAATGCGGATAATTGGGGTAAAATGGCGTATAATAAATCCATCCGCCCACTAAGTATTCGCAACTTAACATAAATAATGACGCTTTTCGAAAGAGTTTAATGAGAACGCTCGATAATCACTGGCCTCTTTAATTATCCTTAACAAGGACTTCTGCCCATAAATATGTAATAGTAACAGCTTATTAAGCGATAATCATATAATTCATCGTGATCTACTGTGGCGAAATTAAGCTTGTTTCAAAAGTTATAATAATTGTTTACACATTTATCTTTTTGTTTAGATGAATGATGCCTTTTCTTCCGATTAGTGTTGACTTATTGCGACGATACGTGCTTAACGCGGTTTATTGCGTCAGAGACAGTTCGTGCAAAGGCGTTTTCTTTATAACATAATCTTTATTTATTATTTATATCATAAAGGACAGAAATTGTGAGAAACGCAGCCTTCACGCAGCTCGACGGTTGATCTTTTTAAAAATTATTACGTCGGCTGTATATTATGTATGTATTTTGGACGATTTCGAATTGATTTTAGAGCTTTAGATACCAAAAATACTCTTATGAATCGGTTTAGAATATCGAATTAGGGTTGACGAATAATATGTACAACACAACTTACATAAATGCAGAAATCGTTTCTAAAAAAAAAATAAGTTAAACAAAAAACAGCATTTAAACGTGTCTATTTTTAAATTGTTACCTTTTATAAGTATCTACTATACCTAAATAAAAATATTAACTACCTAACTTAACAGTCCTTGAACTATTTTTGATAAGTAAAACAATTTTAAAGCAACGTAATAACTATTTAATATTTTAATTTGTATTTGCGACAAACACTTGTTTAAGTATTTAAAGATTGGTTGCAAAACTCGACCTTTATTAATCCGCATTAGTTTTTGAATCAAAAATAAAAATAAATTTCTGACGCTTTCAACCATCATTTTCTTCGATTGTAATAAAATAACTACATTCATTCAAAGAAAAACTTTTAAAAAAAATGAACAAATTTTTCGAAAAATATAAATAATACCGGGTGTCTCATACGACCCGACCACCCAATTACTACGTAAACGCGACATTTAAGAGAGAAACGTTTTAAGACTTTAAACGACGCATCAGATAGTAATATTAGTACGACCTTGAACAGCACGTTAAGGTCACGCGAAGGTCACTTTTAATATTTGAAATTGAACCCCTATTTTCATTGCATATTCTTATAGTTTATCTCGGGAGGTTTCCAAAACACTATAAAAAAACATTTTTTCGTTGAGTACTTTTCGAGTTACGAGGCCCGAAATTTCAAGTACCGCCGGCATTATTATTGCCCAGGTACTCGATATTTCAAGCCTTATGAATCGAAGAGTGCTTAATGGAAAAATACTTTGTGAGATAAGTTATAAGAATATAAAGGGTTCTGTGGTTTTAAATGCGACGTTAACTAATATTTCTATCTGATGCATCATTTAAAACCTTTTGTCTAAAACATTTTTCTCTAAAACGTTCTGTTTACGAAATAATTGGGTGATCCGGCTGGTTTTTACGCCCAGTATAAAGTTATAGTTTAATAGTTTTACTACAAAAAAAACTTTAATTGTGCACTTTCTGTACGATAGGTTTGATACAGATACAGAAACGGCGTGTAATACATCATTTTAGATGTTTTTTTTTAAGTTAGAATTTGACTATTCTAGCAATACAAACCCTAAGCCGCAAAAATCGCAATAATTTTCTAAATTTCGCGAAATGTCGAATTCGTGGAAACGGCACGTAATAATACATCATTTTAGATGGTTCTTTTAGATTAAAAATGACTTTTTTAGTAACACTGGGCCTAACTTGCAGGTTCTGTATTGGGTTAAAATTTGGCAAAAAAAACTCGAGACGTCTTTTTCGAAATTTTCCGATTCGTCGAAACGACATATGATAATATATCATTTTAGACGGTTTGTTTATATAGTTAGAAATTGACTTTTCTCGTCGTAGGTACTTACTTACAAGCCCTGAACCGGGAAGGTTTTGTTTCGCGTCGAAATTTTGCAAAAAAAATCGCAAGATTATAAGGCGCGTTTTTCGAAATTTCGAGAAATGTCGAATTTTTCCTCAGCCTCTACTGTCCATTGAAACACAAAAACAATGTTCATTAACTTCAATAAT
Source organism: Rhagophthalmus giganteus (assembly GCA_036326145.1). Lineage (NCBI taxonomy): Eukaryota > Metazoa > Arthropoda > Insecta > Coleoptera > Rhagophthalmidae > Rhagophthalmus > Rhagophthalmus giganteus. The sequence continues at coordinate 10,416,519 of JARFJA010000036.1, read as the reverse complement.
TTACATTTTCTTGTGCGTTTTAGGACCCGGACCTGGAACTTCCGGTGTCGCTGTTAAGTCTTGCTCAATTTCAAATAAATTCTGATACCCTTGCTTTTTGACTTAAACTTGATAGTTTTCTGTAACAGCCTCTATTATGGATATTTCATTAATATTATTTGTAACAATCCTATTTCTGATTTTGGTCTTATCTTTTAATCTAATATCTTTTAATATTTAAAATTGACGTGACTTAAGCGAAATAACTTTCAAGTAGAAGAGCAAATGGTAACTTTAATTAATTTTTATTATTTATAAATAGTATTTATCAACTTTTCATATAAATTTGTTTGTTGGGTTGCAGTCTCAGAATGTAGTAAGGGGCTCCACGTTGTATAGGTCCATCCTGTATAACAACTTATCATAAAACAAACAAACTATTCTTGAAAATAACATTAACGTGTCGAAATCTAAGATATAATTTTATATAAATAAATACTTACTTACCCATTATTTTTAATAATAATAATAAACTGGCTTAGATCTGTCGACCACATTAACTAAACACGAGTACCTTTATCGACAATATTAGTTCCTAATTGCCGTTGACCCATTAAATTAATAATAAATAATGATGTCATAAATAAGGAAACACCCTATATAAATGTAAACGTTACTGTATACAGCGCCACCACCAGGAAATCTCTACAAACTTTCTGATTTATAACCAAAAAAAGAATGGTTGACAGAGTTTTGAAAGATGTAACACTATAACTAAAAGATGCAATAATAAAATGTTAAATCAAGTATCTGTGGAAGCCGTGTATTCGGCCACTTACGTAGAAAATTATCTAGATTGTGTGGAAAATTTACCGGACGACTTACAGCGGCTGATTTCTAGAATGAGAGAGTTAGATGTATATTATCTCGGTAAGACGCGTTTCATTTATTAAAATTCGAATAATTTTCGATGTATACTCGTTTTTATAGCGCACGTGCGCGAAGTCGAGACTCAGACGGAGTTTTGGAAAAATTTGGGTAATAACAATTCATCGAAAAAAGCCAAAGCTGCCTTCCGTATGCAACGTGCCCTAATAGCAGCTCAAGAATTAGGCGACGAAAAAATGAACATACTACAAACGATCCTGGATAAAATCGAAGTTAAAACGAGACTTCTAAATCAGGATCATAAAAATTTAGGTGCGATTTCGTTTATCTAATCAACAAGAACACGTTTAATTAGGTCAAATTTAAGATTTCGGAAAAGACGAGCAGACGCCATCCGAAAACAAGGAGCAGCAGTTGCCTTCAAATAACACGTCGAGCACAACTTCCTTGACAAATAACGAGAGGCCTTCGAAACGTGCTAGACGTACAAGACACGACACGTTTTCCAGTATGGATACGAATCAAAATGATTCTGTTGTAGTTGAGCACGTTTTACGGAGTCAAGTTGCATCGACATCGACTACTTCTGCGACGACACAAAATAAGAAGACACATGGTGAGTTGTAGGTCGTATTTCTTTATTTTTTTTTTGGTATTTTGACTAATTTTACAAAAGTTTTTTGTCAGATTTTTGATTTTACATTATACTCTTACAGTTTTTTTTATTAAATTTGCCCGTTTAATCAGTTTATAAACTTCTTACATTGAGTTTTAGAAGTCGCTATTGTTCTGTTTGATCATTTTTAATTTTATTACCATTCTTCAACTTTAAATATATGAACGGCATACCGATCTATTTTGTTTAATTTAATAAAACTTGCTTTAGTTACTGGTAAGAAAAAGAAACGCAAAGCTCGTCAAAGTCAAACAACCCAACGTGAAGAATCTCCGCTTAGAGAGGAAGAACCAGCCATAGATCCCGACGAACCTACTTATTGCCTATGTGATCAAATTTCGTTTGGCGAAATGATAATGTGTGACAATGACTTATGCCCGATTGAGTGGTTCCACTTCTCGTGCGTTAACTTAACAACCAAACCTAAAGGCAAATGGTTCTGCCCAAAGTGTAGAGGAGACAGGCCGAACATTATGAAACCTAAAGCACAATTTCTACGCGAACTTGAAAAGTATAATAAGGAAAAGGAAGAAAAAACATAATATCTATATAATTTTATTTTATTACATTTTAAAATGTGTCATTTTCTAAAACAAAAAAATATAAATACATACGTACTGTCTGCAAATTTTTAAAAATGATATTATTATTTATTATGGCAGTGACTACGGCAAACAAAAGTGTGACAACGAAAATACAATAATCAAACCAATCACCTACAAATAAATAACGCTTACTGTACTATCATAAATGGCATATTATAATCGCACCATATTTCGGTAAACAGCTTATAATCTATTTTAAGCTTCTCTATTCGATATTAATTTACCTAATTGTCTATTTGGGAGGTTTTATTATAAAAGGTCGGTTATTTATATACATAAAATTAACTTTAAAATAATAAAGTCACAATGTAAAAATGTGATTATTTATAATTTGCATGTAATTAATTATATTGGGCAACCATCTATTATTCTTTAGACAAACGATTGCCTAGTTAAAATAGGTCACCCTATACAATAATCTATTTCATCAAAATTATAAAATTTCATATTTCAAAATAAAATATGTTCGTCAACTCCCGTCTAGCTTTGAGAAGAGTGGTGTAAATCATCACCAATCAATTTACAGTTGCATGCTGTTAAAAAAAAATAGAAGAAACCGATATTACTTAACATCGATAACCGACCTTCAATAAAAATTTAGTTACATGTTTAATAGAAAATTACAAAGTTTAGTGGTCCCTCCCTTTGATACGAGACTAGATATATAATTTGAAACCGCAGTCGCACCATCGATTTTGGTAACTTTTGCCGGGCCCACATTAAAAAATTTATACCCACACTCCGTGCGGATTTTTATTGGTAGGCACGGCATTTTCCAGCTGTCGCGGCGAACCGATCATTTTTCGTGTACTCCCGGCCCTGTTGGGACCCTCGAATAAATGCCGCAGTTCGTCGGGAGGCGCAATACTTAGACTTTGAAGATTAGCTTCTTTCATTTCGTGCACCAGATGTTCGAGCTGTTTTTTCTTCTCTATTATTGCCATTTCGAGGGCGGCCACCTAAATAAATCGATGAGAAGCGAGTTTCGATTAGTTTTTTTTCAAGCTTTACCTCTTTCTTTAAAGTTTCGGCTGTCAAATGGTGCAGCTCGGTGCTCTGTTTAGCCAACTCGATTTCTTTTTGTAGCCTTTCAACTTCGGCAAGGAAACCTTTCTCCAGCTGCTTTCTGGAATCGTTCCTTCTAGATTGTACTCGTTGTTCCAGTTGCAGTTCCTCCATCACTAATCTGCGTCCCATTGTTTACTCATTAAAATGTCGCACGTTAAAAATGGATTCTTACCTTATTTTATTTTTGCACTGAAGAAGTTCCGTTTCGCAATTTGCCAACTTTGATCTTAATAACGTTATTTCGGATTTTAACGTCTTTTCCTGCTGCTTGACTATTTCCGATTCTTCTTCCACATAGCTTAACACCTGCATCTAAAAACAAATTGAACTTCAAGTTTCAAATTTCTATTGGCAAACATCCGATACGTCGAATTATCGAAAATACATTACTTGATCGGTGTTGATTTTATTTGTGTTGCTAACGGCTTGAATTTCTTGAGCCACAAAGTCTAATTGATATTGCTTTTCCCGTTCCTTTCCCTCCCAATAGACTATTTCGGCATCAAACTGAAAAAGGTAGATTCCTTTGCTTCTAATTACCGTGTAAAAAAAAGTACACAAGTTTCTTACTTTAGTGAGATCTGCCTGCTGGGTGGAAAGTCTTTCTCTTTGATAATTTACCAATGACACTAATTCCCTATACTGAGTATTGTATAAAACTGACTCCTCTAATTTTTGTTCGACTTTATTCTGCAAGTTTTTCTGTGGTTCTTGTACGTTTTTCTTGAATTTTTCATAATTGATCGATGAGGTAGGAGGTGGTGGATCTCGATAAGGAGGCGGCGCCAGTGGGTGTGTTGTGATTCGATGACTAGGTGATTCGGCCGTGTCTAATTTCTTCGGTGAACTATAATTATCACGAACTTCTAGCTGCGCAGTTCGTATTTGTGGAACGCCCTTTACTATTCCTATATTATCAGAACTAGCGTGGTAACTTCCACTGCAATTTAAATGGTCGAATTACTTAAGAACATTGAATTACAATAGTTTACCTGAAAGTCAGAGATTTTTGTATTTCTTTGCCCTTTTCGGGAGATTCTTTAGATTTTTCCGGCGAACTTTTTCTCTCTAAAAGTTCTGTGGAACGACTTGGCGTTGACGGACAAATGGGTGATGTAGATGATGTGGCTGTACGGTTTGGGGTCGAATTTTTGATATCGGTCCTTTGTAAAATAAATTGTACATCATTCGAATATTCGCCCCATTTTAATAAAATCTTTAAAGGATTTTCGTTGGGGGCTAGCTGCCGTTCGTTGTTTCTCCATCTTTCTATTAAAGTGAAACGGCCCGATTTTCCTGTTGCGTGAGCTAAGGCGTACACGACGTCCTAAAAGTAGGTGAGGTTCATCTTTTATTACATTAAATAAGCCGATGTACCTGGCATGTTGTATTTTCTGTAACCCCACAGACTATACGTTGAATGCCTTCAACCCAAACTTTTAGTTCCATAGTTTCTTTGAAAGAATAGTTAGTTTAAAAAAAACAGAAAGGTATATGTATACAAAGCACCATTACCTGGATATTCTCATCGTGCTGGAGTAACTTCAATAAAAGTTAATGTTACAATGATCATATTTATTAAATAAATATAACAATTATTAACATACATTTTAATATTAAATTTTTACATTGTAAATTACTTTAGATCACAATATTTATTTACAAGTGCAATCTGTCGAAGTAACAACTGTCAAAATAAGTTAAACCACTATAATAGACCAAATGTAACTAAAAATTGTTGGCAGGTTTTTTAAGGTGGTGTGTATTTCAACAAACAGTGCTACCAATCCTGCATGTCTTCGGTTCCTTGGTTGTTTATTGGAGTTTTTGTTATTTTTAAATAGTAGATTCATTACATTTAATAATAAAATATGTAAGAACTATTAAGAAAGTAAGTAAACTTTTAAATTGATTTTAATAATAACCCTATTTTACCATTTACTGATTTCCATCAAGAATTCAGTTTAGATAATAATGATTCATAATATTAAAGGTAGGTCATTTATGGCTTATTTTAAAATGTAGAATAATAACAATATAAAAATAAAATACATAAAATTGAAATTAAAAACAATAAATTAATACATAGGTATTAACGAAAGCCTTCTTTTGTGATTTTGTTTTGCAAGTTTATGTATGTATAAAAAAGTTTAATTCTAGCTTTCCTTTTAGAATTACCAATAAGATGCCACGATCAACAATTTTCAATAAAAGAAAAGGAAAACGCAGCCAAACCTTGATTAATTATTATAAGAATAAGGCCAGGAATATTCTGTAAGTTATTATTGTTACATATATATTTATATTGATCTTGCAGGATGCGTTAGATACAAATAAATAAGATGTCGTAGACAAAGGCAAAAAGCCAGTTAAGTCCAATAAAATTAAGACGAGTAAAATAATAATTATCCAATATATGATTTAATATCAAGTAATTGAGAGAAAACATTGGTGACTAGAGGTCGTTTGCATTTCCGACGTGTGATAACTGTTTATACAAAATCAGAAATAGCATTTTTCGTTAGAAAAAATATGTTTAAACTGCGTTGCTCTTGAAAATCACTAAAATGGACTTGACAGGTTTTTGCAGTATAAAGCCCACGATATATAGTCTTTAAACAATGGTTATTGCCTTGTGTTATTGAAAAATTGAAGTTGCCAAATAATTATCGTAAACTAAACTATATGATTACATTATTATAATAAGAATAAAAAGTACCTATGTACATTGGAAATTCTTAATATTTGAAGTAATCATTGTTACATTATTGCTTAGGTATAGATAATAAACATATCTAGATATTTTTATATTGGATTTGAACATTAGCAATTTCCATTGGTTTTTCATACAAGCATATCTTTTTGATTTGCAAAATATTATCAAGAATCGTATTATTATTGCTGTTTCAAAAATAACAAATTATCAAGATTAACACTTTCTATTATATAGGAATTATATAAAATTGGATCACCAATATGTAAAAGTCCAAGATTCTAATGATAGTTCTAAACAATGTATGAATAATAATAATCCTATTATTATTAATAAAGAACCAAATACCATCGTTAAGGTGAAAACGATAGAACCTGATTCTGAACTTATGTGTAAAGACAATAATTGGATTAATAGGTTAGTGCCTTTTGCGACATGCGAAACAAGAAGAAACGACAGAAAAACAGTTGATGATAAACAGCTTCTATTATATAGGAATTCTATAGCATTGGATCATCAATATGCAAAAGTCCAAGATTCTAACGATAGTTCTAAAAATGTATGAATAGTAATAATCCTATTATTATTAATAAAGAACCAAATACCATTGTTAATGTGGAGATGGTAGAAACTGATGCTGAACTTATATGTAAAGACAATAATTGGATTAACAGGTTAGTGACATGCGAAAAGACAGAAAAACAGTTTATGATGAACAGTTTCTATTATACAGGAATTCTATAGAATTAGATCACCAATACGCAAAAGTCCAAAATTCTAACGTTAGTTCTGAACAATGTATGATTAATTCTATTATTACTAATAAAGAACCAAATACCGTCATTAAGATGGAGACAGTAGAAACTGATTCTGAACTTATACATGAAGACTTTAATTGGATTAACAGGTTAGTGCTATTTGTGACATAATACACATGTTGATATTTATGCCATATTAATAATTTGTAGCCCAACAAATCCGTGTGTTGCTTCAGAAGAAATATACGATCTTAGTTTCATATCTCACGAAGAAAATGAAAGGTATGCAAAATCAATATAATTTATCATATCATTAAGTAAATACCTGTACAATATTTATATTTAAATTTTTAGCACGAATAATGCATGCGATTTATCAGAAGAAGTACGCGAGATTAATTTCGTGTCTTGTGAAGAATATAAAAGGTGTGCACAGCAATAAATAGTTTAACTTTAAAACGCAATTAAATCAAATAATTACAATTTCTTAAAATTCTTTGTTGGAATTAAGTAAATTAAATTAAAACTGTACAAATTTCAGCATCGATAGCCTGAAATTAGAGATTGAAATTGCGAAGCAAGAACCAGCAGTGCTCATAAATGGCTATCGTATTGTCGACTTACAATATGTTTTGAATTGGGCATTGAGATTACAAGTGGAACACAAACAACACTGTACCGTGGGTACTTTTGAGATAGTGAACGAAGAACTCATAGGGTTAATGTCTGCAATTACATTTCAATGCGACTCTTGTAGACAGAAAATAATCAGATACACTGAAAATCCAAAAACGTTAAATCTAAACTGAATTATGGAGTTGCACTCTTTCGACAGGGATCACACATATCGACGTTTAAAAATCTTCTTAGGTTCGTTTTAATAATGTTTATAAATTAGATTACATTTCTTGAGAAATTATATACTGATAGGTCTAATGAATATTTGGTACCTACATATCATGTATGGAAAAGGCATTCCGTTTGTCAGAAGACCATCGACACTTTATGACGATGAAACGATACACGAATACACGATACGATGTGCAAAATAGCTTTAAGGAGAAGTGATTGAATTAGCGCCGGTTTTTGGGGATGGATGAACCATGTAATTTCAGGAAAATTGTTAAAATACTTCGATTGATAACCCTTTGGAGTTATCAGATGCACTGCAAAAATAATTCTAGAATGGTTCCAACGACACCCCTACATGTATAGAATAAGGTGGACTGCACGTTCTCCGGATTTTAATCCGATTTGTGGGCTACAATTTATTGTTAGAGAATTTGGAACAATTTTGACGTCGATATAACCACGACAGAAAAATTGCTTAATGAAATTATGGATGTGTAGGAAAAAATTCCTGGAACTTGTTTCTTGTGTGAATTCAAGATTGCAGAGTTGCATAAACAAACAAATGAATATTATATAAAATATTCAATTTTATTTCATCTTCTTGATGTCAACGTCTCCTCTGGAGGTTGCCGATGGTTATGGCAATTTTTACTTTTGATATTGTCGAATGGAACAATTCGGTCGATGATAGATTAAACCATTCTCGTAAGTTGATAATTAGGACGATTGGCATAATTAGTTTATTAAAATAAAATTAACTTTAGGGTTGTGTGCCAATAAGCAGTACTTATAATGTTCATCGCTACCAATCATTAACGGTGTGCAAGTTGTCTTTTAAAATCAGTGTAATTGATTATTACAATATTGTGGCAAGATATATGTGATATATTGTAGGTAAGTGTTTTAAATGAAATTTTCGTTTTAAATTTCAAATGTCATTACGTCGTTTAGGTACTTTTCGTTTTATAACCTAATTATTTTAGAAACTTTTCGTTTTCAACTTGGTTATGTGACAATTCCCGCCAAGTTGTAACATTCCATAAGAGAGGTGTGGGTTTATTTTTGTATCAGTTTTCGTAGAAAGAATGTCTTTAAGGTATGCCATCATTTCGATATATTATGTATTAATTTCGCATTTAAATCGAACAATTTTAGCAATAGTATAACGAGCGTTGCCAAACAAAACGACTGCGAAAAAATGAGCATTGAAATCTTAGTCAATGGGAACAATTTTAATTCTGAAACAACGAGCAGTTCATCTCCACAACACGAGGAATTACAATATTTAACTCACATTAAGAACATTATAGAGAAGGGAGCTAAACGTGACGATCGCACTGGCGTCGGTACTTATGGAATTTTTGGGGCGCAAATGCGTTATTCTTTGCGCGAAAACATTTTCCCATTGCTGACTACAAAGCGCGTGTTTTGGCGTGGGGTCGCCGAAGAATTGTTGTGGTTTATAAAGGGAAGCACCAACGCCAAGGAATTATCGGAAAAAAATATTCACATTTGGGATGCTAATAGTTCAAGAGAATTCTTAGATAAAATGGGATTTGTCAACAGAGACGAAGGAGATTTGGGTCCGGTTTATGGATTTCAATGGAGACATTTTGGAGCCCCTTACGAGGGAATGGATGCCGATTACAAGGGACAGGGAATCGATCAACTAAATCAAGTTATAGATACCATCAAGAACCGTCCGAACGACAGGCGAATTATTATGTGCGCCTGGAATCCTACCGACATTCCGAAAATGGCGTTGCCCCCTTGTCATTGTCTGGTTCAGTTTTTCGTCGCCGATGGCGAACTGTCTTGCCTTTTATTTCAACGGTCGGCTGATATGGGATTAGGTGTTCCTTTCAATATAGCCAGTTACGCTTTATTGACCGTAATGATTGCTCACGTAACAAATTTAAAGGTTCGAGATTAATGTTGAACATAAATAGTCGAGCGACTATTATATTTTGATTACTTTTAGCCTGGCGAATTTATTCATACAATGGGAGACAGTCATGTTTATCTGACGCACGTGGAACCTTTAAAAGAACAGCTCAAACGTAGCCCGAGGCCTTTTCCTCATTTATATATTAAACGTCAAGTTAATAATATTGAGGATTTCAAGTTTGAAGATTTCGAGTTAATGGGATACGATCCATATCCGACAATTAAAATGCCAATGGCCGTTTAATTGTTTATTGATATTTTATTTAATAAATACAATGTAAAATAGAATTGGTGACATTTTAATTTACGGTTAAATGCTGATTTGATTAGATAAATTATGGTAAATTTATGAATACAGTGGGTATGGTGGTTTGATAATCTGAATCGAAAATTTAAATTATGGAGACGGAGGGATATTTTAACCCCCGACCAGGACTAAACGCCCCTCAATTTGAATTGATTCACAGATTATCGAACCGCCACTGAAGTCATAGATTTGTAATTTTTTGCATATCAGAATTGTTTTCGATACTTTCAGCATTCTATAATAAAACTTGTAAATTTATGAGCCTATGATGGGTTAATGTTTTATATTTTAATTTCAATAAGATCATTAAACATGCTTAAAATGAAGCGAGTTGTTTATATATTGTAAATCCTGTTACGCAAGTAATGTTATTGATTAATGCACAAATATGTTTTAGTGTTTTTCATAAATATGCTAACAAACTACGAAATATTGAGCCATTATATGTTTAGCCTATTATATTTTTTGCGTTAAAACAGTATTAACGCGGCATAATTTGTAACCATTGTATAATTTTGTGGGGCGCCTGTTGCTAAACGAAATTCTTGTATTAAATTTTAAAATAAAATCGTTTTTTTTGTATTAAATTGGATATGGTTATTAATGAATTTAAACTAGTCTTATAGCTGTCTATTTTCTGCGAAGCTCAAATAACCTCGATTTACGTACACATTATTCAACACGGCAATTAATTTACCATTATTACGTGGATCATCGGTTTTATCAATCTGTATATTATGGATTGCTACTAGACGTCTCCTTCTTTCTCCCGTACAGTCGTCCAATTAAACAAAGAACGACTCGTGCCATATAAAAGCCAAATAAAACTAGAACGACTAATTGGAACGTATGGTGGGTTGGCTTATGTGAAAAAGAAACTTGCACCGAGTTGACGTGAAGTTTACTTACAAAATTAGTCATCAATCTAACTCGGCTGAGGAGCTGTTCGAGTGATCGATGTTATTTTAAGGATAATGCCTAAAAGTAGCCAAGAAGTGGTGTGCGAGGGATGGTTAACGAAATCGCCACCCACCAAACGAATTTGGAGGGCAGTAAGTAATCGCAGTTGATTTTCCTTGGCATTTATCGCCTTATGTTTGGTTATTAATCATCTTTGTTCGTTTAATTGTTGTGAATCATAATGCAATTATTGAGAGCAATTTTTCTAATTGAAACCCATAAATGTAGAGATGGAGAAGACGGTGGTTTTGTCTACAAAATTCTGGTGAATTGCCCGGTCAATATTGTTTAACGTACTACACCGACAGAAAATGTAGAAAACTAAAAGGAACGATCAATTTAGATCTTTGCGAACAAGTAGATACGGGCTTAAAGTTTGAGGACAGCAAATATAAATTTGATCATATGTTTGACATCAAAACACCAACACGTACTTACTATCTTGCAGCCGAAACTGAAGACGAAATGAAGGCATGGGTAAACTGCATTTGTAATATATGTGGCCTTAAAGCTACCACCGACGACGAAGCAGGTAAGAAGGACAACGATGTTTAAAATTAACAATCGATGCTTAACCTCAACTTTTGTAGTAACAAGATCGCTAAGCCCTCCTTCTCCAACTTATAAGGATCAGAACGAGTCTTTGCAGGAAGACACGAGTAAAAGCGGCGTCGATTCACCTCCCATATCTCCAATTAGTTCGGGACCATACATACCCATTTCAGAATGTATAACTGGTCGGTTACCTTCGCAAGGAGTACAGGTTCGTCCAATTGAAATTTATTGCCGACAAAATATTACGATTTAATTTTAGGATTTTTACACGTTATTGCAACATAATATTAAAAATTCGTATTTTCGTACGACCGACGTTACCAAAAGTCACACCAATGAAACGTACGAATCGGCGCCCACTACATATTTAAACGACTTAAGTTCAGAAAGCGATCCTCGATTTTACGATTGTCCGAGATCGTTACAGCCACCGCACACATTACGAAAAACTTACAAAAGTTCCGATTTGTACGGTAATACCATTAAAATGGTAGATAAAGACGGTTCGCCGCTGCAAAGCCCCACCAATTCGGAAAACGTTTTCACCGACGACGATTGGACTCATAATACGACTGGAGATAATAGTAAGTACTTTCGCATTTTATTAAGATGCGCTAGGTTTTAATGTAACAAGTATGGCAAATAATTGACCTAAATCATATAAGCCAGGGTCCATCGAGTCATCCTTAAAAAAAGTATTTAAACTTAATTGTGGCATCCTTGAAGATTCTGAATTTAAAAATTAATTTTTACTTTGGTGGGTGCGTTATTAGCAATAATGTAATCAAAGTATCGTAGACTTTCTCGCCTTAAAAAACCTCGGCCTTATTTGACTAAACAAATTGTTATTTTTAAAAAAGAACTTTTTGCATGTAAGATAAATAAATAAATAATAAATGCGAAATATTATTATCTTTGATCATGTACTTGGTCAGGCTAGTAACAACAGTCCGATACAATAAATTAAACTTCAAATTTAAGTACGCATTAAAACTTACTGTTTCTTAATTGATTTAAAAAGTTTACACTTTGATTATTATCATATCAATATTAAATCAAAGTTTTGTGCGCAACTTGACTGTTTTTATTATAAAATTTTGCGGATGAGTGCTTTTCAAACCTTATGAGCGGATTAACCGGTCCGAAGAATCCTCCACATCTTTAGTCATTGCTCTTACACCACGACCAAATGGCCAGTAGGCTACCGTTACTGCAAGAAGGAGAGATGTTACTTGATATCTCTCTTGATTGTTTTATTGGAATTAGAATAATTTGAATTGTCTACTTTATAATTACTTATCGTTAGTTGGGTCTATCTCGTAGTCAGATCAATGAAGTTAATTGTAGTAGTAAAAAAAATAATAAAAGATAGAGCTGATAATTTTCAATGTTAACTAGATATAAGCAGTTAACTACTCCAAATCAAGCTTACCATTGCATAACTTAAATGATTGTATATAAATATGAAACGGAACGTGATAATATTTGAAAATATTTCTTTAGTAAATGTAATTTTTTTAAAGATGTATTTCTTGTAATACCGATGACACGGAGGCTTGCGCACGGTCAGATCTTTTCATTTATAAAGGTACGTGCATGGTTGAGTCTCGACTCAAGAGTCGCTGGATATCTGCTCTGTGATTGATTTGAGCAAGGAATCAAAGCGTGATTGTTTTTTGAGACGAGTTTTTTACAGTCACTGCTTGCGTCATTGCTCCGCTATGTACATGCCTTAAAACAAGACACTCAGATGACAAGGTTTGACAGTAGTAGGGGAGGTACAATTGGGTTTTAACTATAAATACTTGTTTATAGTTAAAATAAGACTGTAAAATAGCCATAAAATGTTTGTTTCTACAAATTAAATACTGTTTTACATTTTTAAAATAGATCGTCACTAAACAAATGGACAGAAATATTTTTCCAATATAGGTCATTTATATAAATGGTTGTTGGAAAAACATATTTAAATGATAGGGACCTTGAACGATAAACATTCAAATTCCCTTTTTAGTCTTCTTGATTTGTTTTTTTTTTTCGCCTATTTACCTACTAACTTAAATTCTTCAATTTCTATGGCTGCGCCAAAACTAGAAACCGATTTGTTACATTTCAAACTTTTTGTTGTGTCAACTGGATTAGAATGAATTAGTTTTGATGCATTTGATGCGCGACCGCGACCAATCACGTTTACAACTTACATTTTTATTCGTAGCCACCAAGTCTAAGAATCCTTCAACTAATTCGACCGCCGAACAACTTATAACAGATTCTGTGAGCAAAGTGTCCTTAGATGATGTGGCTAAATCGCAGGAGCCCCCTCCTAGACCGCCTAAGCCTGCCGTAACAGCGCCCACGCCGAATTACTTCAATTTATCGCAAACAAACGTGATTTCAAAAAATAGGTACAATTTGCAAAACCTCATCTATAAAGAAATACTAATCTTAAGTAATAAATTACAGTAAAGAGACTGATGCAAATCAACTAGAAGAAGTTGCTAATTTGAAAAACCACGTGCAAGTAGGTTTTAAAAAACAACGGTCGTTAAACATTGATCAATAAAATTGATTATATTTCTAGGGTATTAATGATGAAATGTACGATTTTCCACGTTCACATCAATTAGAAACTAGCGAAAGTGTTTCAGCCACCTTGATGAGGAGACATTGCTACAATAATGCTGCACCTGTCAACGTTGAAGGACAAATTTTTCGATACGACATTTCACCTAAACCTAGTACAAGCACTACACAAGTGCGTCGCTTTTTTATTTTGTGATCTTGCTCGAGATTAAGTTCGTTATTTTATAGGTATTTCAGTATGATAATGTGGACGTGCAAGATGAACCTGCGTCGCCGTTATCGCAGGGCTCATCTTCTACTACGGCCATGTATTCGAATTTGCCGAGCCCAGTTTTATTGTCCGATAGTCAGGTGATTTTAAGTAAAGGAGGGGCGCGGCCGATTATTTATTAATTCAATTTTTAGCTGATGCCCCCACCTCAAATTAACCGAAGTTTAAAACCAAAACGTAAACTATCGGATTCTTTGTCGGTTTCGTCGAGTACAGAGCCGTCGTCCCCTCGACCTGCTCCTACAGTCGATCGAAGTTGTAAGCCCATAATTGCTACTCAGGTGCACCTATTTTAATTCTGAACGTTAGTGCCCATTGCGTAATTTCTTAATGTTGCAGAGTTCTGGATTGAGAAAAGCCTTTGAAAGTGATGGAGAGTACAATCGTAAACATCGAGCCGCCCCTAGTCCCACTCCTCCAGATAATTTATACGGAAATCAACAGGTATAAAATTCTGAAATTCGATTATTGTAGATTGTAAACGTTTGTTTGTAGATGTGCTCTTTTTTGAGTAGCGTCCAGTATCTGGACTTAGATCACAGTACCTCGCCGTACGGGACAACGACCACAAAATCGCAACCCCTAAGATCCCCCGGAGCAACCACCGTTTACAAACAGGTAGATTTTATGAAAACACAAGCATTTAATATTACAAGGATACACATCGAAAAGGAACGTAAGGGATCGGTCACTTCTTTCAAAAAATAGTAATTTTTATATATATAAACATATTGGAATTTAAAGTATTTTTAATCGCTTATTGTGCAATCATAATATCATTAGTTTTATTACAAATACTTTTTATACTTTTGTAAAAATCGACGATGTGCCTTAAATTTGTTTTTAGAAATATATTTGACGTTATCATTATTCTTTATTTTTGTTCCATTCGAGTGGCCATCTTATTAAGTTGAACAAATTGTTGTACGGTTTACTTAAACGTTTTTATACACGAGCAATTTTATGAGAAATGTAAATGTCGTATCTATTCTGTAAAGTGTCCTTTAATAAATATATATATATGGAAACGAAATGTTTTTAAAAATGCACACCGGACGCCGTTATAGGTATATAACGAACTTTCCTCCTTCGCTGTAGAGCTCGTGAATTTGAAATCGTGGTTTTTATTAACAAAATGTCGAACGTCTATTTAATTAAAACGCATTTCGCGACAAATTTTAATAAAACAATACCTAAAAAACCGGAAACTTGTGCAGTTAAGTGAAAGTTAAAAGTATAATGTTGGATTTGAATTGTTACACTTCATTAAAAGAACAGGTCGAGCGTTAAATTTATAAGAATCCATTGAAAGCGGAAAAGTTCTTAAACGTGATGTAACATCAACAATTAACTAGTTCTAGTTTTGTAAACATCGATTGCTTTTTCATGCCGTATTTAGTCTGCGAACTGTAGATAATTTGAATATCGATTACAGAACAATAAATTAATTTGCCCCGATTTTATATATAAACAAATTTTTATACTTTCAAGTCCCAGATGATCTTTGGTAACTGTATATTAAACTGATAACATGCCGTGGTGGAGTTGTATTGTTGTGTTGTTATTTATCTTTATAATTAAAAACGGTTTTTGTGGTGTTGTGCAAAATGAGAGGATTACAAGAAGTGCAGTCGACATTTTAACAAGTCCTGCATTATATGCTTTAGCAAGATTACCGATTACGTCGACTAATACGGACCCTAAAAGTGAAAGCAGCGACTACGTTCATCAAAAAATATTACAACCCCCTTTGGCTTTTTCGTACAACGAACAACCCGGAAAACAAGACTTAACGTCGTCTGCGACACATAACCATGCAGACGGGGATGCAAAGAACCATAAAAGCGGGGGTGGAAAATCTCACCAAGAAGAACATTACGAAGGGAACGCAGAAAAAAGCGGCAAAGGTTATAAAGGATACCATGAACACGAAAAAAAGGAAAAAGGACATCACGATAAAGAAGGACATAAGGGAAGTTATAGTGACAAAGGGGGGAAAACGCAGAAGAAATCCGAGGAAGATTCGTACCACGCATTACATCAAAAAGTTGCCAAGGGCGAGAAAGGAAGCAAAGTAAGTAACTATAGACGTGTCGTGCGAATTATTCCTATTCACCGGTTATTTGTTTGTAGTTCGAAGAAAGCGGCAAACATGGAAAAGGTCACAGCACAAAAGGTGGACACTCGATTAATAAAAAAGATCACTACGAAAAGAACCACGAATTTTTCGACGAATATTACGAGGGAGGCGACAACGAAAAACATGGAGCGTTCCATACCGAAAACGATTATAAAAAAGTACGTACATTTGATATTTCCGATGCGTCGAATTTAAATATTTTAATTTTAGGGCGGTAGCAAGAAAGGCAGTCATCAAAAATCCCTACACTACGGAGCAGAGTATGGCAAAGAGGGACATTTTGGTAAAGGTTCTCATTACGACGAAGATTTAGGCCACAAGAAAAAAGCCGGTCACGACGAACATCATGCTCATGTTGAAAAATATGGGAAGAAAAATAGTGACGAAGGAATAAAGGCGTGGGGTTATAAGAAAGGCGACGGAGCCAAAGCCAAAATTGTCGATGTAGTGCACGATAATGAGAAATACTCTCGGGAAGATGATGGGGAGGTAGACGATGCTGCAATAGAAAAGGAACAATTTACTGACGATAATGATCATAGTTCTATCGGAAGCGTTTCTCCAAAGGGTGGAGAAGATACTGACAGTGTGATTGATGCTGTATCTAAAATAGTACCGTCGGAAGCTAAAGACGAAATTAATACTTCCAATGTACGTAGATTTACAGTGAAAGGTCCCAATTTTGAGGAAGACCATATAAAAGAAACCGATTATGTTTTTGCTAAACCGCCACGAGTCATTTTCGATAATGGAGAAAAATTGAAACAAATAAACGCACAAGCTTTACAACAACCGGCAGTTCCTATCGCTTCCACATGTGGAAATTAGATTGTTTTAAATTATTGGTTGTTTTTAAATTGTTATTGAGATGTTTTACAAACATTATACTGTAATCGTTATTTTTATTAAAGCTTTTATTAATGAAAATGTCGCGGATTTTATATTATTACGAGGAGTACTTCTATCCTTTATTTTATCGTTCTTTTATAATTATTTTTTTTATTTTTCTACGGAAACGTGTGGCGTCTAATTTAAGATGAGAACAGCTAACGAACTGTAATTGTCCTGTTTGATAAATCAATTCGAATATAATTTGATATCAATAATTGATATAATAAATAATAAAGATAAAATTCTTCTTTAAAAATTATGGTAGAAAGTCAATTATACAAACTTCGAACAATTAACAAATGTCATATATTTCAACTCTGATTAGAATTATCTTCGGTGGTAAAAATTATAAAGAATGAAAACCAGTTAACAATTTACAAAGTGAATACAAACATCGGAATAATGAAACACTAGCTTTAAAATATGACAAAAAATAAATTTTAAATAATTACTTATTGTAAATCCTTTAAATCCCTATTTTGGTTACAGACATTTTTATTAATTTTGATATGAGTTTGTTTTGAATCGACATCTAAATCATTTTTAAATAACCCGCTTTTTTTTGTGGGTAATACCAACGGTATAGGTACTCGTAAACTGTTTATAAAGTGGCACTTGATCCATAAATTTTGTAAAACAAAACGTTTGTTAAAACACAGTTACGCTTTATCGTTTATTTAATTTATTCTGTTTTCTATTTGTAATTATTGGGATTATCCGGAACGATTGTAATTAACTTCAAGTTGGCAATGCTGTTAAATGACAAGTAGGTCAAACTTGTCGAGTGTGTTTATTTTTTACCGAATTTATTTTGAAATTGAACGTATAGTTCGACGTTTTTAATGAGTTGTAACCCGTGACGATGGACCATTTAGCTCAAGATTTGTCAATTGCCCTGGAAGAATCCGAATCTTGCGGGCCGGTAGCATTCGAGGTCAATAGGAAATGGGGTATGAGACGTCGTACCAGATCCGCTGGAAATTTACGTAAGTTTCAAACAATTATTACTGTCGCGTCTACTATATTTGCTTTACAGACATCAGTTTTAATCGGTCTGCCGACAATCAATCAGATGACAGTTGTTCTAGTACAAATTCCGAAATACGGATACACCACCGTAACAAGATAACTCATCAATCGGACTCCGATGAGTTTTCAGTTCATTTAGCGGTGTCTCGCGCTATTAATAGCCGTACTCAGTCTTTGCGTATGAAGCATCAGATTCATAATTTTTTGAGGGGACGATACAACAGATTAGGTATTTGTAAGATATATCGTTAACGGGTGTATTAAATGATTAGTTTAAGGTCTACCCATCAGTCATAGTTTAGAAAGCGATTCTTTAAACGAGCATTCGCCTGCCAGACCGATACGTCGTAAGCGCAAACTAAAACGTATGAGCGTCGATGAGACTCCAGTACCACCTTGTGGTAAACGAAAGCGACCACAGCGGTTAGATATCGCGGAGAGCTGTAGGTCATTGAAGTACAACCCTAAAATAAAACCTCTGAATCAAGCTATTGTAAATAAAATCGAAAAGTATTGTCAGCATAGCATGGAAATAAACGATGTAGGTTTATTTAGTAAAGGCACTTTGAGCGGTTTAAGTAAGTTTTGATTTTTTAGTGTAATATGGAGACACAATGCATAAATGACAACTGCGATGTGGGGAGCGAAAGCAGTTTAAGTTGGAGTGGAGACGAAGGTCACGAAGGCGACGACGAACTGACCGATTGGACGCCGTCGGTGGAAAATTCTATGGAGCAGAGCTCCTGGATAGATACGGATCCGCGTGAAATTCGTGCCGGTTGCCGAAGGTTGCACGACGAGAGACCCGGGTTTAGTATAAGTACAGGTGCAAATGAAAGAGTCGCACGGTTCTTACAAGACACTTCTAAATCTGAGCTGCGTTTATACGGTGCCGAAAAAGAGAAATTAGGACAGCTGGCCGCCTTGTACTCGTTAGATTTATGGTTCGAGGGGCCGAGTTCTTTGTTGCGCAAAACGAATCGAACGCCGTGCATGCAACCGACACAGCGACACCACAGCGGTCTTATTGCTGCTCATAAGCGCATTAGGACGCAAGACCATATCATATCGTAAACCGTTTTTTGTGAGTTTCGAAGTATGGATGCGAACTGTTCTTTGGGCCCGCTACACGGTGCCGCAGACGGTACGCGTGCATAGTGCGGACCATCCATTTAACACGCAATACGTCGCAGTCATCGCTCTGGTTAGGTGTTAAATGAAATCTTTACTACCTACGTCAGTAACTTGATTTGGTGAAGTTAAGTGATGCGGATGGTTCGTAAAGTGGACGATTACTCTACGTGTGGATCGTCCACGACGTTGTGAAAGCTCTCGGTAAAATAATAGGTCACTGTGTAACGGACCTTAGTATGTAAGGTTATATGAATTTAAAGAGCAATAATTATCATAATGTTTATTTGCATATTGGCGGAAGGAGGAGTGCCGACGTACTCGAACAAAAATGTATAATTGTTTTGTTTGAGAGAAGACAAAGAAACTTTCGAGTAATTATTAGATCAATTTAGAGCAGCAGTTTATATTTTTTTATTAAGTATCGTTTAGTTGCATTTTAAATACTAACATTTCTTAATGTAGCACATTCATCCCGAGTTAATACGGTACATATCAGTATCAATTATTATAATATAAGACGTTTATGACAAGTTTATCATATCAACTTTGTTTTGTAAACATTTTATTAGAACCTAAAATATAAAATAGAATACAATACCTTTATTGAAACAAATTCAAAGATACATAATAAATATTTTATTTATATTAAAATATTGCAAAACATTTACAAAAACAAGAACGTAGAAAAAGCATTTTTGTTATTTTACTTAGAGTTAGATTAGATTTTATGTACCTATATTAAATGTTTAAGTAATTAAATTACACGAAATATTCTGCTTCTGTGAACGGAATAATTCGTTTAGTAATATAAATGAAATTAACAAAATAAGTTCAGAATTGCTGCTCTATATTAGTTGAAAATCTCTTAGTTCTATTTTCTTGTCTATCACCTCTCCTGACACTAATACAAATGGTTCGATAAGTATGAGACTGATATTTGTTATCAAAGTACGGCGTACTGCTATGCATTTGTAAACAAGACAGTATAAGTTGTTTTAATTTAACCATTTTTTAATATTCTACATTACCTACTATCTTAAATTGAAAATTATGCTCGTTTGTTCCATATAAAATAAAACTTAATTTTTAAAATATATATCTACAAATAATAATAAAGGTTTATAGGTAGTGTTATTTTTATGGGTTCTATATAATATATTGTGATTTCAATATTTACGCTGAATATTTAATTTTAATTAAAATTAATTTATATTACAAGTGTAAATATATTTATCTTAAATATGTGGTGTTTGATTTTTTACGTCCACTTTTAAAGTTTTCTTTCTTTCTCGACACATCAAAATATTAAAAATAAATTTTAATTACCAATAAATATTTTATCATTATAAACGAACATTAAAATTTATACAAATTACCTGTATGCATAGCTAAGTAATAATTAGTAATGCGGTCTTGCAAAAATCTTTTTTCGATTCTGTACTACAAGAAACATCGTTTTCCGCCTAAAACATTCATAAAATAACCAAATAAACACGTCTTTGGCATGTTTGAGTTTTCGTGAAATTTTGAAAAAATTGCCGTATTATAGTTTATGGTTTTTGCAAATTTATCTATTACGCCTAGAAGTTGGCAACTCAAATTGCATAATTAAGGTTGCCGGTCGGTGGACTGTGAAAAATACGGTAATGTTCTGATTCACGTAATGAAACATTCGGCAACAGTTTGGCAAAAATTCGGGAAATGGATTCGGAGACACACTGTATATAAAAAGATATATTTACCCACTTTAAATTAAATCACACGTGTTATCTTTAAAACATTTTCACAATACGCAAGTTGTTTTAAAATAGCCTAAATAATAATTTATTATCTTAATTATTTCGTAAAAAAATTAAAATTTATTATAATTCAGATAAATAAAACTACGAGTATTGTTAAAAAATAATAAATTGAATATTTGACGTCATCAAACAAATTAGGTTCGCCTGTTTTTCGCAATGCAACATTTTACATTTTGAAATTTAAAGATATCGAAAAAGCGCAAATTTATTTATTTAACAATTTACTTAAGTGAGTGTTTAAATTATTTTTAAATGAGCAATCATAAAAATGCTTTAAAGCATGAATCAACAGCAAGAAAATGTTTTTCGAATTTTATTTATCTCTCGTAGTCTCGATAAAAATTAACGACCTATTCCGTTAAAATTATTACTCGATTTACGTTTGTAACCTATTAAAATTATAATAAAAGAAACTTTAACGCGATTTTTACAGATGCAAAAATATTTTTCTATAAATGTAATAATACCCTACTCATAATAAAAGCATAAAAACTGTTTATAAAAGAGCGTTTAATTTTTAACGCTTTCTATCCGATCGATAAAAGGTCAACAATCGTAAAACATTTTTGACGTCGTATTTGATCCTCTCCGATATAAAATAAATTTCGATACCTGTACTTTTAAAAAATTTATAAAAAAACGAATCAAATTTCGAAGTTTTTGTTTTAATATACCGGGCGAGTCTTTTAACTCGAGACTGTAAAATATCTAGCGAAATAAGTTACGTACGAAAAAAATGTTCGACATCAAAAGTTAAAATTTTCTCGCCCCTGTCCCTTCTTCGGGTTACGTTGGGGGTGGGCGGGGGTGCGTTGACATCTTCAATGGGTACCCCTACTTATTGTTGCAAATTTGAATAGTACGTCGAAAATACGTAACGTAATGGTTTCTCCTTTCGATTTAAAATCATTTTAGATTTTCGTGTTTTCCAGTTACACCGGAAATGAGTATCGACTTCCTGATTTTAAATGAAACAGCCTAATTTTTATTATCGATTTGTATTTTTGTTCTAATAAACAATGCCTCCAGCGTTAGCCCTTTTGGCGTTATTTTATGTTTTGTAAAAAAATCGACGGATTGCAGGCTATTATAAATAATTTACATTTCCAAGACATTTATGCACGTACAGATTTAAAATTTTATGATGCTCAAAAAAAATGCCAATATCTTAGTAAGTTTAATTAAAAAACTACATTTTTTTTCAATTCACATTGCACGTTCAAAATTAGTGGCAGTACGTATTTAATTCCCTATAAATAAATGTCATAGTTTTAGAGTTATATTGAAAAATGTATTGACCCTAAAAATACATATTCCAAATAATAGTCAGTTCTATTAAACATAATTAAAATAATTTATTCAAAATAAAAAAAAGTAAGTGATCGCGCACCCTACAATGGGTACAATCGGGATAGGTTACAATTCCACGTCATCAATAAAACCTCGTATTTTTAACTGTCTGGGTTGTAGTTTTTCTTTGGCATGCCATAATTATATTTGCAGGTAAATCATAAATGGAACGTGCAATTGCAAATATGCAATTTAGTAACTTTTTATGGATGACGTGTTTGGAACCTATCGTGAATAACGTATAGCTTGGGCATGTACCGTGGGAATTGTAATAAATTTTCAAAAATTAATTACTCGCGAAGGGTCGTGAAATTTAGCTCCATTTCGCCAGCCCCCCCACTTTTGCTTTGGGGGTTGAAACTTCGTCAGTCGTTAGTGCTACGTTAGTGATGGTTTGTGCCGTCAACCCCGTCGTTAGTGCTACTCGCTAAAGGGGTGAACTAGCATGAGGGGTTGGCGAAATGCGAGCCCCCCCACTTTTGAGTTGGGGGTTGAAACTTGGCAAATCGTTAGTGCTACGTTAGTGCTGGTTTGTGCCGTCATCCCCGACGTTAGTGCTACTCGTTAAAGGGGTGAACCAGCATGGAGAATTCATCAATTCCTCCGTACCTTATTTTATAAAATCTTGATTGTGATTGATCGCGATGTGGTTCTGTTATATAATATCGATGACGTTTTACCAGGACATAACCGACACTTTTTGTGAAAATGAGTTATTCTGACTAATTTTATGCATCTAAAGCAAAGGTATCATTTGTTAAAATCTAGTAACAATTTTCAGATTTTTTCCGTCAGAGAAATCGATTGTTATTTCCGCGAAACGTATTTTCTTATATTTACGCGACGCAAGAAAATGTGATTTGTAAAATTTACTTTTTGTGAATTACGTACTTTTAGAAAAACTTTGTCGATATGTATGTGTACTCATGCATGTACTGTACATTATATGTCGCTGTTAAATTATCTGGATTATGGTTTAAATAATTACCTATGTAACAACTGATAAAGTTGTATATAGCTTATCCAAACCTATATGATGTTCACATCATCAATACAAGTTTACTAGATGATGACGTTTCACACAGTGCTGTCATCTCGTATCTCGTATTTTGACAATTCTAATAAATTGTAGCCTTTCTTTATACCATCTAATATGTACGCAAGTAAATCATCTATAGAATATGTCACTTTCCAAACGTTAAACCGAATTACAAATAAACAACTAGTCACTTTTTGTTGATGGCGTGAATATCATATAAGTTTGGATAAGCTATAGTTGCTATGTTGTTTAGTAGGTAGGTAACATATATTTACCAAACTGAATTTTAAAGTATGTATTCCTTTTATATCATATACCTGCCTAATTACGTATAAACGGTAGGTTTATTGGAATATAATTTTGATAAAAGGCAATAAATACAAACCTCCTTTTTCACAAAATCTGTGATGAACTCATTACCGATCAAGCGCTGAAATAATGATGAACCTAAGCAAATTTTTATAATCATCCTACAAATATGCGAATATTTTATAAACAATAAATTACTTAATAAAAAGAAAAATCATTAATAAAGTGGTTTAAAAAAAATGGTTCAGAACCGATTGTAAAATGTCAGTTTAGACTTACAATTAAATTAAAGTTGAAACTGATCATTTTCGTAGTAACAACAATAATAACTAAGAAAAAACTATAGTTTAAATTGCGAGTTACAATTAACCCTAAGTCGGTACAGCTGGATCTTAAATGATCATAAAAATTTCTTGTAACTACAGTCAAATCTCTTTAAGTAGATTCGTCACTTGCCACTTAAAACCGTTCAACTTTAGTATATGTATATTTATCCATATAGCTTGTATAGCAACTATAGCTTGTTTCATCTTGTTAATTTGCAAAACGTCATTTTTATAATTTCGTTTATAATGGATAATAAAATATTGCTGGTACCTTATTTTCTTCAATTTCATTAATGAGGTTGGCAACCAGCGTTTAACTGACAAAATAATAATAATTTTTTCTAATATTCATAATATTCTTAAAAGAACAAGTTTCATAAGATGTGTTTTTATTGCATCGTTCCGTTTAAAAGCTTATGTTACAAAAAATTACCTATTTAGTTCACAAGCCGCAGCTTTTCATATTAGGTTCGTGTTTAAAAAATTAAGTTAAAGGAAGACAATGAATCAAATGAAAACAAGTTACAATTTCCAACTCTAAACTGGCTCGCATTTCGCCAGCCCCCATGCTGATTCACCCCTTTAACAGGTAGCACTAACGTCGGGGATGACGGCACAAACCAGCACTAACGTAGCACTGTCAAGTTGTCACTTAGTCAAGTTTGAGCCACCAAATCAAAAGTGGGGGGGGGTGGCGAAATGGAGCAATTTATTAGTTCATGCTAGTTCACCCCTTTAGTGAGTAGCACTAACGTCGGCGATGACGGCACAAACCAGCACTAACGTAGCACTAACGATTGGCCAAGTTTGAGCCCCCAAATCAAAAGTGGGGGGCTGGCGAAATGGAGCTATTTATTAGCTCATGCTAGTTCACCCCTTTAGCGAGTAGCACTAACGTCGGGGATGACGGCACAAACCAGCACTAACGATTTGCCAAGTTTCAACCCCCAACTCAAAAGTGGGGGGCTCGCATTTCGCCAGCCCCTCATGCTAGTTCACCCCTTTAGCGAGTAGCACTAACGTCGGGGATGACGGCACAAACCAGCACTAACGATTTGCCAAGTTTCAACCCCCAACTCAAAAGTGGGGGGCTCGCATTTCGCCAGCCCCTCATGCTAGTTCACCCCTTTAACGAGTAGCACTAACGTCGGGGATGACGGGACAAACCAGCACTAACGTAGCACTAACGACTGACGAAGTTTCAACCCCCAAATCAAAAGTGGGGGGGCTGGCGAAATGGAGCTGTGAAATTTTGATCGGGAACGTTTCTTACGTTGATCTATAAGTGTGTCAATTTCGTTTAAATCGGCGCGGGGCAAACCGTCAAATTCCAACGTTTTTTTCGAAAAACGAAAACGTTTCCGGGTATTTAATTGAATTTTTCGCGTAACGCGCGATTCGTTCGATTGTCGATTTTCCGGTTTGACTTGACGCGGGGACAACGGCGCCCGTTTAACGCGTACTACCTGTTATATTAATATTATAAAAATATACATTAAAAATTAGGTATTAATTTGTGAATAATGGATCGCCGTGTATCCTTCTAAAAATAAATCGTTGCCCGGTATCGTACGAAATTGTTTGAATTCCTCAATTCTCGACGATTTCGCCGGAAAATCATTTAAAAAAAAAAACGCAGTAGCCGCGCCATTCGACGGATTAAAATAAATTGCGGGAGTTTGATGGGAGTTTGGGGCACTTATTGCCCCCTTCCGCGAAAATCGAACAACGACTATTTGATTTACGCGTGCGACCTTCGAAGGCCATTCGGTCGACGTATTTAAATAAGTACATTGCCTCCGCATCTATATACATATAGGTATTTCCATTCTTCGACGGTTTCGTCGTGACGGTGACCGTTCCGTCACTGGTCATTTAGAATTCGAACGCGATTAAATGGTTAGTATAAAAACGGTGAAATTTGACGGGTTCTCGAGTCGATCCGTGAACAATTAATGCAACTAATTTGCGCGGAAATCGCTCGACGACGTAGTTTTCTAAACGCGGGAAATCGTTTTACGTGCACAGAAGCGATTTCCGAATGTACGTTAATTGCGGGACATTTTAAAAGTCAGTAATTTAATCATAAAGGACATATTCTTTACGAGTAATGACGATAATTCGTACGTCACACGGAGAGCGGTGCGTTGCTTTGTAGTTCGGCGCAAGGCGCTCAAACAGCTGGCGGCAGTCGTCCTTAGGACTCGAGCTCGGGCGTCGCTTCGGCTGGCGGCGTCCATAGACGTCTCTCGCACAAAATGACAATACATCGAATTTAGCAATAAAGCATGTTGAATTATAGAATTTTGTGAAGTGACTTGTGACTTTTCACTCAACAAACGTCGTTTACGAGATGTCGACGATGGGCGAACGCGAAAGGATAACGAAGACTCCTATCAGAGTGGGCTTCTACGATATCGAAAGGACTATAGGAAAAGGAAATTTTGCCGTTGTTAAACTAGCCAGACATCGAATCACCAGAACCGAGGTAAATTTTCATTTTGTTTTTCACGTCTATATCTCGACGTAATCCGGTTATCTTTTAAATAACGTTACGTGTGCGTCAAACAACAAATATTTAATTGATCCCCCCCCTCCCTCCCTCGTTATGCGGGAACGACTGGTATTTGTTTTGATTTTGTTATGTACATCGTGCAACGATAGTCCGTTTCTCTAAATAGCCTAAATAAATAAATGGAGAAGCCGTCGAATTCGTCGAAAAACGAATTGTCCGGCTGTGCAGCTCGACGTGTTATTAAAAAAAATAATAATAATAAAAAAATACGGACTCGATGATTTAGTTAAATTGTAAATAAAGATATAGGCAATTTTGGCAAGGCCGCGCATAATATACAGGACGGAGCGCTATCGGCGCCCGGTTTTTCTAAAAAAAAAAAGAAGCAAAAACAACGTGTTTTGTTTTTAACTGTCGAGCAAGTTAATTTTCGACGACACAGATAATCTGTGTATTAATTAATTGTCGCGATAGATTTATAAATGACGGACAGTAGGTTAGGCTCCGAACCGCGCCGTTCGTGCGTCAGGAATGACGTCAATCGACTATAAAAGGATGTCGAGATTCATCCACAGATAGCTTTGAACGGCACCTTGGATCATGTTCATTGTACATTTATTGGCCTCTTATCTAACTTTACGGTATCTCGCTTGAAGTTTCACTTGTTTAGATCAACACCCGGAGCCGTTCGCTCGTTAAACCCCTTCGAGCCGGTAAATTTTCGATGGGTCCCCCGAAACGCCGATTAAATTATCTTAACGCGCATCAATTTGAAACGTATTTCTGTGGAAAAATTCCATTTGTTATCGATTTTATCGATTTGTCTGTGAGGACTTTTTTTTCTCTTAAAAAAAAGGTGTTTCCTTGGAAACTTGGAACGATAGAACGTCATCGCGCGTTCCGTCGTTCTACGTTTCGATGCTTCTTATCAGTGAAGTTACATATTTTTAGGTTGCCATCAAAATAATCGACAAAACGCAGTTGGACGCGGGAAATTTGCAGAAGGTATACAGGGAGGTGGACATAATGAAAAGATTGGATCATCCGCACATCATCAAGTTGTACCAAGTAAGTTTGAGGGACAAAGTATCGTTGCGAGAACGTGCACGTTCGTTAACAACACCTTCAACTTGACTGTCCCTGACGCCGTGCGACGCCTCTATGACGTCAACGATAGCCGCACGGTATATCTGAATCAACATACTTTACAATAAATCACAATAATCTCGGGCGCGACCAAAATTAATTCGCAATTCGTAAAAAATGACGCGAATCGTATCATAAAATCTTGTTTATCGCAAAAATTCGATAAAACCCATTTCGTTTTACGTCCTTTTGCCAAAGCCAAAAAATTTCAAATTCGGTAGAAAACGACGCCGAACAATTCGGAACGATCGACTTTTTTTTTTTAGTTTAAATTCGGCACCGAAATGGGAAGTACCAAAATTTTCTCGCGATAAATTGCGTTCTATTGAAAAAAGAAACAAAAAAACGCGTCCCGCACCTTTGGAAGTGGACGCGCGTCGTTAAATTTTCGAAACGCGTTTATTTTTGGACCCCCCCCCCTACGTGTGCACGTCGCAACTAATCAATTTCCCGTTCGAACAATGCTTGACCTTGGTCGCTCAAGATTTAATTAAAACGCTTTCCATCCGCGAACGATAAATGGTCGCGGACAATTACGTCGCTTAACTAACCGCGAAAAGAACGGCTTTGTTTCAAACGCGACTTTCACATCCTCTTGACCTTACGATACGTTCGTAATTGGCGACCCCGCGCCGATAAATTCCAAAAACCTCGTCTGCGCTTCGTCTGTTTTTTCTTTTTTTTTGGGTCGAGGAGGCCCGGTCCGAACTTGAAATTTCGCGTTTGACGCCAATTTGCGCGTTAGAAAAACAGAGTCGGTTACGAAATGGCTCGCGAACCGCCTTCCTGTCGCTCGATTTTGAAAATTTTGCTTTTTCAGGTGATGGAAACGAAGAATATGATCTATTTAGTATCGGAATATGCAAGTCAAGGGGAAATATTCGGTAAGCATTTATACTGTTGTCGTAAAATTTGTTTGCCTTTCCTCTCCCCAAAAAACACACCCACGCACATCATAGAGCTAACCTTGACGCCTCTGACGTCGTTCGGGATTAGGCGCCGGGGCGGGAAAGGGATTAAAACGTTTCTGGACCACATCGCCACCCACTTTTCCTTTGTTTTTTTACTCGTGCACTTTTGCACCGCGAATTGTTTTATTTTAATAGCCCAACTGTTGCTGGAACGTCACGTCGCCGTTTTTTTTTTGGGGCGGCGGGAGGGTCGAAATTTTCGAAATTCGAAAACGGATAGTTGGTTTATTTGTTGGGCGTCGATTAAATTAACATCGACGCAATATCCGTTGTATGGGTGCGGAACGAGTGGAAACTTCGCGGGATGACGTTTTTGATCGTCCCGAACGAGCGCCACGTAACCGGTCGACGTTTAAAAATGTCCTCTTGACGTTTTTCGTTTACATTTAATTCGAGCGTTTCCGCGATGTCGAAATAAAGGACGGACGTTACATAATTTTCGGGTCGGACAAGGCGGACAGTTGAAAAGCCGCATTCCTCGTCAGTACAGGTATTATAATTATGGTGCAATTCGCGTTGCTCGATAAAAACGACCACGAAAAGGAGTGGCGAGAACAAAATCAATTTACCTACAATGAATTAACATTTTCATCATTGCGCTTTTCGATGATTTTATGCAAATTAAATGCCGCTTCCGGTTCCGTACCTACTACCAGGGCAAGACGTTTCACGTCACGCCGTCCTACTTGTGGAATTTTCGAAACTCCCCAGATATTTAATTACGTCGCAAGTAAATTTATTATCGTTTCAGACTACATCGCGAGATATGGACGGATGACGGAAGAAACGGCGAGAAAAACCTTTTGGCAAATACTTTCTGCAGTCGAATATTGCCACAATCGTAATATAGTACATCGAGATTTAAAGGTAAGACCGTTCGTCCGTTCGCCTTAGCTGTGCGGCAAGTTCCTCCTCCACCTTCCTCGCTTAATCCTTGGAACACCCCAACCCTTAAAATGACGCCGCCGTCGGGACGCAATCGATCTATACCTAATGACGTCACGGCTCGTGTGTAGGAGTACTCGGGAATATCGTGGCTTCCGCCTAGCTGCAACACAATGTTTCACCTCGTTTCTTACACGGACTTATGCAGACCCATTTCTAAAGCGTAATTGCTCCGATGAGATGGTGATCGTTCTAAATTGTATTCCGTTAGTTACCTACGTGTAATCCGACGCACCTGAAATTCGTGCGCGGACGTAACCGAAACGAAAACTGTTTCAATATATTGGGATTACAAGGAAGCGGACTAAAGTAAGCGTCGCCGTCGGTTAAGGGGGGAATAACCTTTCCCCATTTTACAAAATAAGCCGGAAAGGCTCGAGAGAATACGAGCCACGCGAAGACAAAACGGCGTATCGCCTACCTCTTAAAATTTCTCGAAGAAGTTGCAAATTGGCTTTGCGTCATAATTATTTTTTACCGGCCTCGTTTTCTAAAACCTAAAAAATATTAAAAAAAAAAAATCTTTTGCAAATCCTTTTCTCGCGCCACCAAAATCAAATGCGCACTCAAACCTCGATTAGCGATTTTGCAAAAATTATGTGCGATAATCGTAGGTATATTTCGAACGAGGAAGCGCATTATAAATCAAAAATTAAGAACAAACAAAAATACGCGGCTCGTATATGTTGCTCGTTGCCCCCCCCCCCTCTCCCTCCCGGTAAATTTTTTGGCGTCGAGGTTCGGTTTACGTCTTTAAAAATGTTTAGTCCTATTTTTGGTCATTAAAAAAAATAATAATTAACGAATCGCTTGAACTTCCGCTAAAAATAAATTTTCCCAGCGTCACGGCATGTCGTTCTAATTAACGTAAAAACGCGAGTGACGCCCAGTCGTTCGATGTGTAGTCGTAGCCTCCACATTATTGCTGAAAGTATAATTTGTGGCGTGCATGTGGATCCCATGCGAATACCTATATACGCACAACATTTTAAAAATGTACAATAATGTAATTGGCAGTAAAACACGGAACTTATTACAGCCCGTAGACGAAGCGAACCGATTTAAAGTATTGTTTTTCCTTATCGCGCAGTGCCATTTTTTTTTAAATTTAGATTTCAGTTTTTTGTTGATTTTTTTATATTCGTTCATAAGTGAGTCATTTTTTCGGTGAAGAATTTGGGTCGAAAAGGCATTTAGGACCGATTTATCAATCGCCAGTTAATTCCGACCATTAGTAAATCATCTCTATGGCAATTGACCGATGGTCAAAGTTAACTGGCGATTGATAAATCGGTCCTTTAAAGCTATAAAACGTTCACCGATTTGGGAACAGTTCTTGCGACTAAATCGTCTATGTTGTCGTCATGACCATTTTTCACGTGAAGCACTATCAATAGCAGAGAAGGTACTGTAGGTTCGTTTAATTTCGATACCGAGTTGTTGGTTCATCGAATTTCTCGATTTGAAGCAAACATTTAATTTCTTTTGAAATTGCCACCATCGTGACGTTTGGGACGAAGAAATGGAACGAAACGTTTTAATATCGTAATTCCACATCATCATTTTCGGAGAAGAAAACGTGGCTTGACGCTCTTCCAGTAAACTGATGGTCTCGGGTTCGAATCCTCTTGCAATCACGGATTTTTGTGACGTTGCACTGACATTAATACATAGCACGATTACCTCATATAGTTGCTGATTAAAGAAAGAAAAATGAAATCAACGACGCGATAAAGCCGGAGAACATTGTCTTGTAGGTAGCCAAAAAAAGAACAAAAAAGTATGGCGCTTCAAAGGAATGCTAACAGTCAGATGGATAGATCGACGATAGATGACGAAGTAACGTGCTTGAAATATATTCGACGTGGAAGAGATACAAAAGACAAATACAAAAGAAATACCAAATGGTACAAGGCCAAAATCCACTTGGTCGACCAAGAAGACAATATAAGTATAGGACGAAATCTACGTACAAATGAAGAGATTAACCACATATAGAAGAAAGTGGAAATCGGTTGTGTTGAATGAATTTCTGGAGCTTATTGAGTCAGTTTTAATTTCAACTGTCTCTTCGATACAACCTCAGATGAGGATCGTTTTTTTTTCAAAAACGAAAATTATGATAAGCGAATTAAGACCGATTTTCGCATCTCGATCGACTTTTAACCACACATCCATCCAGAGCAAGATGGATTATGTGGATTAAAAAGTTGATCAAGATACGAAAACCGTTCCTAATCCGGGTTTCATAATTTTTGGACAAGACTTGAAAAAAAAATCGCTCCTCGAATATTTTGTTCCTTATCTTTTTTTGTGTATTTTATTTGCTTTTTTCTATTTTTCGTCTTCGTCTTTTTTTTTTAATTGCGAACATCAGTTTTGATTGACGTTTTTATAAAAATATTTTCGATAATAATTTAATATTAGATATTTATCTACCTTTATGTATTTTTTTTGTGCTCGAAAGGCGCTTGTTCACTTTTGACTCGAAAGTCGCACTCGCAGTTGGAAGATTTTGTGTATATTTTAATTTTACTAAATACACCCATTATGAGGGTGAAGAACAAGTGACGAGTGTCGTGAATTTCGAGACTTCAATGAGTTAAAAATTTTAAAAAAAACAAAAAATTTGTCGATTCAAGTATATATTTTTAATTAAAAATTTTCAAGGTGACACAATTTTTGAACCTTTATTACGGATTAGGCGTTGAAATTAAAAATCTCGAGGTTTTCATATCGCTTTCCCAAAATTATTTTTTCAGTTTGTATTATAATACAGATATACTGTGTTGCAAAAAAATGTGTTCCTTAAATGGAATATTCAATTTAAAAAAAAGTAGCTATTAGAATGTTTTGGATCAGAAATTTGTTAATTAAATTGTAAGGTTGATTCAAAAAATTAGCGATTTATACACTTCGTAATGGTGACGTATCGTAGTTTGGGAGACGGGGACTTAAAAAAACACTACCGGTTTGGTGCCCGAATTATTTACGGTTTTCCTGTGGTTTATAAATTATTTTTAACACGCCCATCGGTATTTCCATATTTTTATTTAAATAATTCGTAGGTACGATCTTTCCGGAAAGTTTTTCCTGTTATATAATGTTATTGATATGACGTATTTAAATTAAATCGTTCGCTCTAAACAATAATTCTGACGCAAAAAAACCTGGTTAAATTATAATAACTTAAAACGTTTTGTTTTAATTTTTTGGAAAATAACCCGCGACGTCGATCCGACACAAATATTAATATTGTCGTCGATGCGATTTTTCATTAATCATTTCAAGATTCGAATTTTTCTTTATCGACACGACGTTTCGTAAATAACTCGAGAACTCAATAATAACATATAATCTGTTTTGATAATATTAAAAATTATGCGCGTTATCAATTTTTCAAGATGTTCGTCGGCTTGCTCTTTATTTGAAATACGCGTACTTGAGCGATTAAACGATTTGAATCGTTCATTTTCCAGTTATCTAAATTGTTCGAGTTCGTTTTGCTGAATTGACGTTATGAAATCGATCGCGAATTTCAAGTGCCCTCATTACGTTTAATTAAAGCGTTTAATTAAAATTAATAGATTTCGGGTTCGCTTCCTTTTATTTTAAAAAACCGACGAGATTTTCGTGGAAAATATCGTCGTCGCATGTCCTTTTATAAAAATGCTATTTTCGACTTAAATCGGGCGAAAATTTACTTCGACTCTCGGTTCGGTTATTTGTTTTTATTAAATTTTTTCGACGATTCGTCGGCAGTTTAACGTAAATTCGATTTAACATCGATAAGTATGTGGCGGTTGGTTATGGGGCGCGTGGCGGCGCGTGGCGCGGCGCGACGCTTTCCGAATTTATCGGGGTGCCCGAAATTTCCGGAAAATTATTGACATCGCTTTTATTGCAGGCTGAAAATCTTCTGTTGGACTCGAACAATAACATAAAAATTGCCGATTTCGGCTTCTCAAATTATTTCACGACCGGCGGCCAACTATCGACGTGGTGCGGATCGCCTCCATACGCAGCTCCGGAAGTGTTCGAGGGAAAGAAGTACACCGGTCCGGAAATAGACATCTGGGTATGTTTACGCTCGCCATGGCCCCAAGGTCCGCGTGCTTCTACAAGGCGATGCTCGTTTTTCAGAGTCTGGGAGTTGTGCTCTACGTTCTGGTCTGTGGAGCCCTGCCCTTCGATGGATGTTCCCTTCAAGCGTTACGGGACCGAGTCTTATCCGGAAGGTTTCGAATTCCGTATTTTATGAGTTCAGGTAAGATGCCGGCCCCCGTTTATAATTGATTACGGTCTCCGAATAAAAACAAATTGGACGTTAATTTAAGATTTACTATACGTTCAGGGGTCGTTTCCTGGAATATAGGTGATTTCGTCGTGTGCGTGCGTTGGGCACTTGTAGTCGAGTCTAATTAGGTTTTCATTTCGACACCTGCAACTTTTTTTTTTAATGTTTGTTACGCGTATAATATTCCGGTTGGCCCAGTCGAGTTAAACAATTATCGCAACAAAATACGCGGTATCCAGGAAATGGTAAAAATCTCCACAATAATGCCACAAGTTTTTATAAATGTTTTTCCAACGGCGCTCCCCCGTTCAGACATTCGCCCCCAAAACTGAAAAGTAAAAATCGACTTTTTTTTTAAATGACATATTTATCTTTCGTTCGAATTTAATAATTTTTGGTGTACATACGTAATAAATTAAGATCTTTGAAATGGCCTAATAGGTCCTTTGCTATCACCACAGGGCAGTCGGCGATGCACAATCCCCGATATTTCTAACTTCGATTTTTTTCGAAAATTTAAGTTTTTAAATTTTTAAGGTCCCAGTCATTTTATGATAAAAAAGGTACTCTTGTATAATTTCGATAAAATGAACCATATTCGAGAAAATCACACTTAAATAATACCTACACGTTATTCCCGATAGGTTCCGACTCGTTATCAATAAAACCTCGTATTTTTACAGTACTAATAGGTTGTAGTATTTCTTTGCCATGTCGTATGTGCGCAGATAAATCATCGATAGAATGTGCCACGTTCAGAACTTTAAACTGAATATTACAAATATACAATTTAGTCACTTTCTTATTGATGACGTGCATCGGAACCTATCCTGAACCTTGTAATCTCGACGTTTTTCAGTGGTTTAAATTAAATTAAATCAGTGGTTGAGGCTGCGCGTTGAACTGTCGAATTAAAAAAAAAATCGATTTTCCCCTTTTCGTCTTCTTGGGAGTAGATTTTCGAAAATGCCTTTTCTTGGTCGGTGTCTACATTATAAAAGGAACGCGTCCTCCAAATCTCACGTTTCTAATAGGACCTAGTGGTTGGGGTTGGGGGTTGATATGTCAGTCAGTCAGTCGGTGGCACGCTACATTTTTATACATACAGTAAACCCTTAACATTTGCGAGACGTACGTTTTAAATTTTCGGACCAAATCAGGACCAAATTCAGGACGAAAAGAACTAACAATTTTTATACAAGTACGCATACCTCCATAATTATTCAAATACAGTGAAACTTCTCTTGACGGGCACCTCCAAATAACGGACACTTTTAAAAGTTCCGGCATTATTGTGTGTAATGCATTTCTTAATAACGTACAATTGTTTTAAATTGCACTTAAGCAGTACGTCTCCTACATTATTTATCAATTAAATTAAGTGTACATTGTGCTGGGGCGCAGCGGGCCGCATCGCATCGCAAAACTCCGCAACCAATTGTCGACACGCAACAGAGATCCCGGAATTGACTCATTTAAAATGCACTCCAGTACTTGGTTGCGCTGCGATGCGACCCGCTGCACCCCGGCGTAATGTACGCTTACCTTTAAAGTTATTTTTGTTTGTCGAGCTTCGTCGCGTCCTCACTTGTCATATCGGCGAAACCTTCGTCGCCGACGCCATACTTCACAATACGTCGGACCTCTCTTCATCTCTTGGACATCATATTAAAATTTTTGGACCTAGCGCATCACGTGAAGTCCGCTGATTTGTCAACCCTCTCACGAAATACCGTTTCTCGCCGATTCTTAATTGACTACTTATTCGTTACGGTTCTTTAATTTGTATCGTTACTTAAAAAAACGTCTGCATTTTTCAGCTCGCGGACGCCAAAGCCGCGAACGTCAAGGGTCTATTTAAGTGCGATTTTCTCGAATACGGTTCATTGTATCGAAATTAAACAGAGTGCCGGTTTTTATCCTAAAACTTGGTTAAAAGTTTAACAGCTTAAACTTCTGAAATAATTTGGGGGTTGTGCATTTCTGGCTAGCCCCGAGATGACGTCAAAAAAAACCTATTACGCCGATTTAAAGACTTTAATTAATTACGTACATAGGTAAAATGATTTTTACTCTTCAACTTTGGGAGAGCGCCGTGTACGAATTATATTTACAGGAACTTGCGGCATTATTTTGATGCGTTCCCGAGGGAGTTTTTACCATTTCCTGGACGCTCCGTGGTTTGTTGTTATAAGTGCTCCAACTGGAACGTTTCTGTTTTCAAATAACGCAGTAGAACGTAGTACATTAAAAAAAAATGTTTCATCAAAATCGGCCCTGTTCTTATGATGAGTTTCGAAGTTTTCGCGATTTTTCGGCTTTATTTGCTCGACCATCGATGATTCGTGAATCGTGCGTTGCAAATTTCTCTTTTTACAACAACATTTCGGTCTTGATAATTCAACAAACAAATCGGTTGCCCAATTACGAGATGTCCTTATTCGTTGAATTGCGACAGCGACGGTATTACCTAAATAAGTTTTGAATTTCGAAGGTCCAAACGTTTCGGTCAATTTAATTTCATAATTTTGAGCCGATACGACATTGAGATTATAATATGATGTTCGAGAAAGTGGTACGTTTCGATTTAAAATATACTTTTACGCGATTTTCCTCGATAATATAGGTAAGAGATAAAATTGTAAGGTTAAATAAATAAAACTTTCTTAATTGACGTACTTATTGTTGGTTGTATTTAATAAGAGCCCCCCCGACTTAAAAATACTTATTTATCGTTGCAATATTTTCCTTTCGTTTGTTGTTTGCAATTGCACACTCAATTTTGATAAAATTAATCTTTACGTACGTAAGTGTTTAATTCTCGATTTAGTAACCTTCATAGTCGGTTACGAAAATATGTCGTCCTTCGAGCTAACAAAACACTTTTCGCCGTCAAGGCACAAAAAGTAGTTTTCCTTTCTACGACAAATTTTCACGTTCGGAACGGCCTGTCATGAGCTGCCAGAAAAACCGTATTATGCATTTGGAATGAGATTTAAAAGTTTGGAGTGCAATAAATATGTCGGGGAAAGCCGTTACCAGGGACCACTTTTCAATTTGTTTTTATTCCATTTGAGCCGAACAACAAGGGAAAACATTTATAGATATATATATGTATACGACCGCGAGGCTCCCGGAAATCTGATAAGATTCATATTCGATTTTATAATTATAGTCGCGTTTTTAGGTCGGCGAAATAATTAAACATTTACTATTTTGGTATATGTTATACTACCGTAAAGTCGAGGGCTGCGCGATTTCGATTAGATTTAAACCCCGACCCGAAAGCGGAGTAAATTTTACGCAACGTGCGCGCCTAGGTTTTTGACCTGACGTAATTAAAAATCGATGCTCGCGAAAACAGCATTTCCAAATTAAGCTGTTCGAAACTAAGATTCCCACATTATTGGACGAATACGTTCGCGCCGTTTAATCTTCCATCTACGCAAACAGAACTGCCTATCCGAAAACGACGACGCCGACGTGTAGGCGTCGATTAAATTGGACGTCCGCCCGAGGCGAACTTTTCTCCCTTAAATAATCAAAAATACGAGTTGCCCGGTATTTGCGTATAAATGAAATTATCGACATTATAAACGGAAACGTGACCGAACGGCGACCTTTCGAAAGAATAGTCCGCCCACAGACGTCCCTCAATAAAAATAAAGCGGAATCGCGTTAACCTCCAACGTTCTTATAATAAACGATGCGAAAAGGAAAACGGACGTTCGAATCGCGTAGGTAATTAAAAACCGGGCCGTTTCGATTGTGATTCGCTACAACGTCGATCCGTGGGGGCCATCAACAAGTTTACTATACGACGTATAACAATGTACGTACGGTTAAAAATCACCTTTTCGTCTAAATTACGACGTTCCCTATTTTCAGCGCGAGCAGCGACTGAATCGCACTCGATTATTTTCGAATTTCCATCCGTAATAAATGTGTCAATTTTCTAAAGAGACGTTCAGTTTTTCGGAACGTGCTCTCGTCTATGACGCACGATTCTGACGTCAATTGTGGAACCCCAAACCCCATTGACAGTTTGCGGAGGACGCTCGAAATGCCCTCCGAACGCTTTTTAAAGGTCGAAGTCGAGAACTATTTCACTCGTTTATTATTATTTTTTTTTATTTGCTCTCGAAGTCCCCCCCCCCCCAATTTACTGATAAGCCGCGCTTTTATATTTAGTGCGTGGATTTATAGTTTGTGACGCGAATTTCTAAATTTAAGGAGAATAAATGAATGTAATTTCCATATATTACAATTTTCATTCACGATATCCGATGTAATTTGTCAATTGCGTCGATCTCGTTTCGTTTATGTTTATATTACCTACTATATACGAGAAATAAGATCGTGCGTTTAAATTATTCGCAAATTTGATAAATGCGCGTTTCGGGCGATTTTCAAAAATAAACGACGCTTCCCGCTCGTTCTGAAATAACTTCGTCGTCAATGCCGGACGCCAGGCATCTCCGCGACTCGTCTTTATTCATTTAATAAACGGGCCCGGCTCCGCTAATAATTTAATTAATTAATTAATTAACGCGTCGCGTTTTCGCCTGTATTTAAATGCCACGTCGCCCGACGGCGAAAGGTCCCTTTGACGTGTCCAGCATCTCGCGGGGTTATTTTTAATAGGATTCCCAACCTTGACACTTCTGCTCTTTTCTAATTATATAAGACAGTGACCTGGTTTGGCCGAGTGGTCGGCGAAATCGCAGATGAAGGTATCGAAATCGGCATCGAAAGTGCCGCCGCAACTTTCTAGAATTTTCAAATTTGTTTTTTTCATTAAATCAGTGCGTGCGTAATATTTTCAAATTTATACGAACGTTTTGATACGCCCCATACTCGCGCTGATTTTTAAAAGAAATACAGTAGACGCCGAAAATTTTGTTTGCACAGATTTTTTAAATATCGAACAATTATTAAGTGGCCAATCTTATTAACCTAACGAACATAATAACCTGCCCTTATTGTATTTAGCCTAGTCGACAAGGGGCGAGCTAAAATAATATTTATTCTCTT
The DNA here is from genome assembly GCA_036326145.1 of Rhagophthalmus giganteus. Classification (NCBI taxonomy): domain Eukaryota; kingdom Metazoa; phylum Arthropoda; class Insecta; order Coleoptera; family Rhagophthalmidae; genus Rhagophthalmus; species Rhagophthalmus giganteus. The sequence goes on along the minus strand of JARFJA010000036.1, from coordinate 10,377,429 downwards.
TATTTGGACCTCTAAAAAGACCTATTGATTTTGCATGGTCTACCGAGGCCGGATTTGGCCGCCCTCGTGAGGGACAGACACCAAAAATGAGTTTTTTTACCAGAAGCTTCTTTGTGGTTCATTTTACGACAAAAATACCTAGACGATAAAATAAACTAGGCAAAATTTCCTACAATTTACGTTCTTATCATTTTTCTGTAAAATCAACAGTTTCGGTGTGTCGGCTTTACATAGTTTACCTGTACCAGGTAACTCGACATTAATTAATTGGCGTATAAAGAAATTGCACTTAGAAAATTTGTACATCGTTAGACAAGTTTGACATTTTTTTTCTGAACATCCGATATTATTTTGTTAAGTTATACATTATTCGATGCAGCGTGTTTTCTAAAATACTTAAAATTTTAAATTTGTGCGTGCATAAATGTTTTAGAAATGTAATTATTCGTAATAGTCTGCAGTTGTCATTTTTTATTTTACAAAACATGAGATAATTCGAAAAGGCAATCTTTATTGAAACAAAAAGTCGTACAATTGTCTCAGGAATACAAATAAATAATCAAAATTCGATTCAAATCGAAAGGGCGCAACCAGTTACCATTGATTCCAAAATTTTAAATCGCATCTATTATTACTTTCTTATATTTTTCTAATCTAATCTAACCAAAACTCGTCGTGACGCACCCTGTATATTTAAACAAATTTTATCTTATTACCGTCAATTATTGTTTACCCATCTGTATATTTACTTTTTTTTTTTTAATACCTACACATTTTTTAAACATTATTTGTCAACTACGCGTTCAATTTTTATTTCGAAAATAGTGAATTTAGACAAAAAAAATTTTACGAGGGATGCAATTTTCGTAAAATTAAAATTAAAAAGTCCCTCTCGTTCAGTATATTCCGGGACACCTTGCATTATGACAAATAATTATCTCGACACCATTGCTAACTTCCTTAGTTATCCGTTTTTTAAGTTATAGGCTATCGAAGAATTTTTAGTTTCAAAAAAACGATCGAATCCGCTTTTGTGTATTTTTTACAATTTTGGAAAGGAAACCAGTTTTAAACGGACAAATTTAAATACGTCAGTCGAAAATAATAAAATACGAAGCGCTGCACTACCTATTAAATTTGGCGTGAATAACAAAATAAACAAGATAACAAATTAGTTTATCTATACATATTATAACCTTGTATTAGAAATAAGTATTTATTGGAAATTTGAAATTGAAAGAGAATAACGTTTCAATATTCACGATTATTAACGGGAGTACTTTTTCCAGTTAAAAACGAAATTTCGAGAAAATTAACGTGAATGAAAAAACGCACGGATATTATAGGTCAAGTGTTGTTACGTGGAGATTTAGAAAGACGACTGGATTGTTGTTTTTGTCGTTGATTAATAAACTTTTCACAACGAACGTCCGAATAATATAAAATTTATTTTGAAAAGGACCAACATTATTTTGGAGTGGTTTATCAAAGAAAATTAACAAACTTTTTGACGACATTTAATTAACGGGCGTCGATTTTTCTTCCAACAAATGGTGCTCCTGCCCGGAAATTTTGAAAATCATTTGATAAGGTTCATTCATTTGGTGTCTCGCATATTTACTTGATTTGTCTTCGTTAGACTTTCTCCGCCGCGAAGATGAAAGTTCAAAAACACGATGGAATTATAAAATATACCTATACAATTTAAAATATTATTGATAATATTAACAGTATACGTGCTTTGAGCGCTACAAGAAGTAATGTGCTAAAAAGAAAAAAATGATAATAGAACGTTTTATTTATAATAAAATAATAGAGTTAGTGTAGAGATCATTACGGACACCCTGTATATGTAGGTACATTTTCTATATTATTTTGTTAATACAGTAGATTCCTCTAATTTAATCGCTGGTTAATCGAATTGTGACTCAAAGTATGAAAACAAAATCATTTTTTTTTCGCTTAATCGGATCAAAAACGCTACTACTCTACTATATATAAGGTTGTTTGGTAATGACTTGCCGCTTTTTCGGTAGAGGGAGTTTGAAGCGTTGTGGGGCAAGCAAATAAAGCAGCATTTGGCAACTCTGTATGTCATTTGACAGGTGATGACATTAGCTACAAAACGACGTGTCATTTGTTTAGTTTTGACTTTTTTTTCACAAGTGGCAGTCGCTGAAACATGGAGTTCACTAATGCCGAAATTCGCGCTATTTTGAAATTCTTCTTTGTGCAAGGCGAAACCGCACGCGAATCGCATCGCAAGATTAATGGTGTTGTGGGAGATGGTACTGTGTCGATTCGAACCGCCGAAGAGTGGTTTCGGCGTTTTAGAGCCGGCCGAAACGACATAACAGACCCTGTACCCAGTGGACGGCCAATAACCACTGATGTCAACAAAATCATAGAAAAAATCTACGAAGACCGGCATGTGACTATCAGAAGTATCGCGAGAGAGTTCCAGCTAAGCACTAAAACCGTCCATAGGCATTTGAAAGCAGCCGGATACACTAAAAAGCTGGATAATTGGGTGCCACATGAGTTGTCCAAAAAAAACCTAATCGGCCGCATTTCCATCTGCGAATTATTGCTGAAACGCAACGAAAAGGAGCTGTTTTTGAAGCAGATGCTGACTGGCGATGAAAAATGGGTCACCTACGATAATGTTGTTCGCAAACGATCGTGGACGAGGAAAGACGAAGCGGCCCAAACGGTGGCCAAGCCAGGATTGACGCCCAGGAAGGTTTTGTTGTGTGTTTGGTGGGATTGGAAGGGAATCATCCACTATGAGCTGCTCCCATCGGGCCAAACACTTAATTCTGAGCGGTATATCGAACAACTAGACCGTTTGAAGGATGCCATCGACCAGAAGCGGCCAGAATTGGTCAATAGGAAGGGAGTTGTGTTCCATCAGGACAACGCCAGGCCACACACATCTTTGATGACCCGTCAGAAGCTCCGGGAACTTGGTTGGGATGTTTTAATGCACCCGCCTTATAGTCCTGACATTGCACCATCGGATTACCATCTCTTCTTGTCGCTGCAAAACTCTGTTGGTGATATTAAATTCAACACAAGAGAAGACTGTGAAAACCACTTGTCTCAGTTTTTTGCCAATAGGGAGAAGGGATTCTACGAGAGGGGCATAATGAAATTACCTTCAAAATGGCAACAAATTATCGAACAAAACGGCGCATATTTGACCTAATTCTGTTTTAATCCTAACTATATTAAATAAAATATTAAAAATCTTGTAAAAAGCGGCAAGTCATTACCAAACAACCTTATATTTTTAATTAAAAAATAATACGTGCAAGCTTATAAATAGTTAACGAATAGTGTCCCTCACCAACTAAATTACCGCAATAAGTTTATGAAAAATTGTTAGATTAAAAAGTCCTTCGTCCACGTTCCTCACAGTTAGAAAAAATATCTAAAAAACAATTGAACGACCTTATTCGTTAAAAACAACAAAATTAACCGTTGCTTGTTTGTTTGTTTTTTATTGTAGACTGTGAATCTCTCATACGCAAGATGCTCGTCTTGGACCCCACCAAGCGATACGGCATAGCTCAAATAAAGAGGCATAGGTGGATGCAGGTCGAAGTGCCGACAATACTACCCTCGTCCGTCCCATCGACCACGGCGCAACCGAACGAGCAGATATTGCGGCTCATGCAGAGCTTAGGAATTGATAGTTCGAAAACGCGAGAGGTGAGGACTTTTCCCATTATAACTGGACAAACTTATGCCCGATGCGTTCTTCAAAATTTCAGTCGTTACGAATGGGCAGCTACGACCATCACTCGGCGATCTACTACCTTCTCCTGGACAAATTGCGAAATCAGCTTGTGAGCGGCGAGAGCCACACCGGCAATCGGGAGGTGCAAAGGAGACGACCGTCCAATATAGCGGAACAAGCCATGCGAAAAATTGGCAGAGCGAGCACCAGCGAAGACTGTAGACGTCTTCTGCAGCATTCCACCACGGCGCCCACGTCGAGCAATAGCAAGCTCAGCGCCGCATCGAGACCGTGCGATTCCCCCAGAAGTTGCGATTCGCCCCCGTCCCATGGAATAGACGCCGCCAAGCTATTGGCCGCCACCAATAGCGACGACGCACTTAAAATACTGCAACAGTCGACCACGACAACGTTCACCATGTCCAGCGAGGCGTCCAAACTCATGGCGACTTTGCAATCGTCGCCGGTACCGCCCTCGCAACCGGACGTGCCGCCGTTTCGAGATTATTTAAATCACATGCACGCGTATTCCTACATGCAGGGCAATTTCGGCCAGCAGTCGTTAGAATCCGAAAATAAGGGTTCATTGAGCAGATTCAGTACCGGGTACGTAGAACATTTGTGTTGCAGTGTCGTAGTTTATTGAATTAGACGATTTGAGAGCTGAATCAAAAAGCTTATTAGCATCGATTGTAGATCGATCGATCGGTCAGAATATGTTGTTATATTAACTTCTTTCTGATTCAACTTTTGTATTTATTTATTTTTTTTTGTAGTTTGATGTAGATCTTGATTATGATAATAAATCCTGCTTAGTACGAGACGCATGTTTGTGTTCCTTACTAATAAAATTTAGTGTTCCCTGCGATTTTCGACGATCGCCGATAATTTAAATGCGAAAGTGGTTGACGATCTGGAATCGATTTAACTTCCGAGATCTACACCATTCTATTATTGTTTTCATTGTTCAAACGTACGAAACCGTTGAAATCCTCCTGTTTATTTTTGATCGACGCGTCAGTAGTAAATACTTGAATTCAAACGCTTAAACCAACTTCGATTTGATTCTAAAGAACATCTTGATTAGTTAGTGATAATCTTAATCGTTGTAGGGGTTATAGAAGCGGCGAAATTCAGACCCAGTACTCGAGTTCGACAGACGAAGGAGTAGAGACCGATTTGGAAGATCACAATCCACGATTAAGTTACACGTCGTCTAGTTCCTCGAGCGGCGTCGCTACAAACTTTAATACATCGAAAAGCCTCAGTCAAAATTTAAGTTGTGATAGTAATTTCGAAAGTATAGATTACCAACTTTCCGATTCGAACGATTTGGCGAGCAGTTTGCCCAGTTGTACGACAAGCGACAGAAACTTGCCCGAACCCGTATTGACGAGTGCGAGTGCCATCGCACCTTCACCGGTCAATTACTCGCTAAATACACGAACCTCGTTGCATAGACACAATCCGTTAGTTTATTTGCCAAGTTTAAAAACGACCAACCGAGCCGTCACCCGTTCTCCCGTGGACTTTAGGGAGGGTAGACGCGCGAGCGACGGTCTGGTAGCTCAACAAGTGACGGATACGTCCAACGGCGGCGTCGTCGTCGCGTTCAACTCCCAAAAGTTAAGTGAGAATTGTAAAGCGAAAGGTGTTTTGGAATTGCATTTGGTTCAGCGCGAAGCTCAGAGGCTGCAAACGCAATACCAAGCGAAAGAACCGCCCGAAGAAGCCTCCCAAAGGCAAAAGCAGCACAGCCAATATTTGCAGCCACGCACCAATAAGCGAATTAGTTTGCCGGACAATTTTAGTTATACCAGTACAAGTCCGGAGCCGATTCAGCTGCAGACGGCCATGCAACACCGACTGTTGCAGCAGAAACGACAAATTCTGCAGAAACAATGTGCCATGTCACACCAATCGACTACCAGTAGTTTAGAAACGAATCATTCATTAGCTCGTAGTAGGCATATGTTTAGGCAAGCGAGTTACAAAATTGCTCAGCAACAACCCGTTTTACCCCCTTTGCCGTTAAGCGAAACCGAGAACAAAGACTTGATGACGTTTCAAGCCTTCGTGGAAGGGTCCGGAGAGGCTTGGAATTCCCTGCCGGGTAGTTTACAGACTTCTTGTCAGATCTCAGAAACGATACCGCCGCCGTCGGCTTGGCAAGCACCGCTTCCGACGTGGAACCAGGTACCGCAATATTTATAGAGCACTAATACAGGTTTCTCTTGAATACGTTTACACGGTCAACATGTAGACTTAAATGCCTGCGTTGCGAAAATTTGTTTTTGCAACACGAGCAGTGTTGCACTGCCCAGATAATCACAAAATATGACATCGATCGATTTCAGAGATGTAAGAGAAGCTCTCGTGATTTTCGTTATGCTTAATTAGGCCCGGTTTTACAAACACGATTTATACTGCAGAATAAGCTATTCCTGGAATAACTGCTACGAAAACCATTGTCTCAAGAAACGTTTCCATAGTAGTTATTCCAGGAGTAACTTATTCTGCAGTATACATCACGTTTGTAAAACTGGGCCTAAATCGTTATTATAACGCGACGAGTTCGAAATTTAAGTATTTTTAGCTTATAGGTTTACACGAAAGTATTAAATTGCAAACCAATATATTTAATAGAAGCCTGCCTATATTTAGTACAAATGTTTATTTGTGTTACTACGTTGTAGTTGTTATTATATTATTTGTATTAGTTTATTACTATTATTATTGTATGCAGCTACTAAATATAATAGTATATTTAATGAGTTTGTGCAATTTTTGTTTTATTTATTAACAAAATAATCGCATGCTAGTATTTGTTTTCAGTTTGAGAGTGTTTTTGTCTTGTTTGTGGGATACAAAGCACATTGTACTTTTATGTCAGGGGCCGCAGTTCTCCGGAAATGCGTGGCCTCCTTTGTTGCCTCTCAGCGAGAGTCCCATCTTAGAACTGACGGAACAAATGGAGTCCATGTGAAGATGAACGAACGGCATCTTTTAAATGCCGCCCGCCAAATTCTGTTAACTGCAGTTAAGTTAGTGTTTGTAGGAATTCTAAAATGTTAGGTAATTTTCGGGGTAAATTTAAAGAACTGAGATATGGGATATTGTATTTCCATCAGAATGTGTACATTCCATATATAGTATATAGTCTTCAGTTTTGTTAATTTAACATGTAAAAACTAACCGATGTACTACTATTTGCCAACACTACTGTGTAGTTATAAAAGAGCCAAACATTTATTAATAAACAATCAAATAATTTGAATCGGACTGTAATAATACGATAATAATGTTGGTCATTGTAGACTATAGATGATATAAGCTCCGTGATTTTGTGTATTCGGTTTCTGCCATGTCCCGTCTCAGGGTTTTGAAATGTCGTAAGAACGAAAGTGTAGAGACGGACATATTACTTCCATCACTTCCATAGACTTTTTTTAACAAGTTTTTGAGACTAAAGGACATTTTTTTTTTAATTTCCTGGGAATCGTTGGTTATCATTAATCGACAGTCAATTGTTATCGAAATGCCCGTTTTCACAATCGTTTCTATATTGATTGACTGACGGTTAGTTAACTGGCGATTGAGGTGAAGTTTAATGTTATATCCTTAGGACCAGTTGTACAATAGCCAAAAATCGCCGAACGTCAATCAATCACTGATTGACTGACGATCTGCGGCGATCGGCTATTTTTCAATCGCCACTTAGCTCCTAGCATCAGTCGATCATCATAAAAGCAATTGTTTCAATAATCATTACAAAAATAAGCGAAGCCCGTCTCTAGGCACTAAAGTCGACAAAATCAGAATAGAGTTTAATTAATCAAGAGTCGGTTGTTATTTCCGAGGTCGAGATGGGACGTGAACACGAAACAGCCCTTACGTCACTATTAGCACATATCGTCGATAAAGAATATCATCAGTTGAGAGATGTTAAAAATGTGCAGTAACTAGATAGAAAACTATATTAGGAGTTGTTAGCTTAAAACGCCATATTGAGGTATAGTAGAAAGCAATAATATATTTGTATATTTGTAAACGTGCCTGTTTTGTTTGACTGCTGTTTGTAATATGCTAATGCTTTTGTTAAAAGGTTCATAATAAACTCAATACAAACAATTAAGAGTTTTATTTGTTTCACATACTTTTGTAAAAATTTTTGGCACCCTTAATTAAGAACCTTGTTAACCAACGACAAGCGAGAGTTTCATACGTTTCCATGGTAACAACATGTTAACGGCAGCGTCGAAAATAACACTAGGTATACGTCTTAAGACCGATTGTTTGGTTTCATACAAACAATACGTTCCTGAAGCTCAGTTAGATATCAACCAGATATGCCCCGTGTAGTAAAATAAAAACTAGAGATCGCATTTAACGTCAATTAAATAAAAAGGCATTTAAGCAAACGAATCCGGATTTCCTGGCCAAACTTCCGGAGCGCATCGTATAGACATCGTGTCTGAAAATTGTTAGGTACACGAAACGATTGCACTAATTATAAAATTGAAATATTCGGATAAATACGCTCGAGGAGCGCGAAATTTACGCTAGAAACCGAGATTTTTTAGAATATGCGAGATTCTTAAGCGGCCTCCGTAACAAAAAATCTAATGGGTTGCGACCGTGACGAGGTGCTGGCCAAGCGATCGGCACGTTTGAAACACCGTCGTGCATGAACGCAACGTTGTTTGCAGATCATTCCATAAAAATGTCTACAATTTCATAGTGTTCCGTTGATATTTTATAATTACTTATGATTTCGGTGGTGATCGGCTGTTGTGCAACTGGTCCTTAGGGCGGTTTCAGCTGTAAATGATTGCATAAGTCGAGTTTCCGCTACGTCTTCATTGAACGGGCGTGCGGAGATTCTAAAAATATTACTTTGGTTCGGGGCTACGTCTATTCCAGCGAATAATTAATATTTGTGCCAGAATACCCTGTTAAACTGCAACAGAAGTCGCACACCGTTAGTTATGTTTCTACTGAAAGGGAGATGACTTCGGTTCGGGGGAATTTTTGTGCGAGCTTATCTTGCAACGCAACTGCTAGGTTTCGGGTCAACGGGTGTATTTAGTCTAACGGCGTAACGAGGGGTAAACTGCTGATCAAAATTATGTACACTATTTCCATATTACTTGCCAACTATTTCCTGAATGTTTCACACCGCATTACCCCAGTGATTTACCCCTCGGGACATATATTATAATCTTGATTAGGGCAAATCGTCGTTCCGACGATTTTCACTCCGAAAATGGCCCAATAAAATAAATGCATCAGGCTCTGAGGTAAAAACCAATAATGAAGAGTTCTTAAAAGAACACGAAAACGCAATAAATTGCAAAACATGAAAATTAATAGGATACCTACACAAAACACTATGGTTATATAACACTATAATCTACAAATTTTGTAACATTAAAATCACTAAAGTTACTACCGCGTTGTCGTTCCGTAGCACAGTCAGGCGGGATACCGCAAAACGTGGCAGAAACTACGTATTTTGATTTACGTAACTGCTTTAACTATTTGGTATATCATTTAAATTGAATAAATATAGATCATTTATAACATTTTACAAGTTTTGTTTTAAAAATAAAGGTAGATAAAAGATTTAAAAAAGTTAAAATAAAAATATGATAATATTACAAAAAATATGATCTCGTGACATTGATTGGTTGTCGCAGATGTTGTAATTTAGGACCTGCTGAACAAAAAATGTAAAATGTTATAAATGATCTATATTTATTCAATTTAAATGATATACCAAATAGTTAAAGCAGTTCGTAAATCAAAATACGTAGTTTCTGCTACGTTTTGCGGTATCCCGCCTGACTGCTACGGAACGACAACGCGGTAGTAACTTTAGTGATTTTAATGTTACAAAATTTGTAGATTATAGTGTTATATAACTATATAACTATAGTGTTTTGTGTAGGTATCCTATTAATTTTAATTAATTTTCTATTGTAATTAAACTATTCTAATCGTAAAATTAAAATGAAATTACTGTTACAATAGAAAAAAATGTAGTTTAGTCGTCTGATAAAGAAGAAACACTTTCCGTTTCCTCTTTTTCGGGAGACGATTCTTCTGTATGTCGAAAAATATTTGGTTCCCCGAGCATACATGAAATATCTGTATACAATTGCTTCCACTTTTTTTGTGAGAAACTAAACAGTTTCGCTAATTCGAGGATTTTAGAACATTGACAAAATAACATGTAAAATTTTTAAAGTTTTTCGGCTTTCTGCTACTTCTACAATTGAAGATGAATAGGGAAGAACGGAAAGTTACTTTAAAATATTAAAATCGGTCGAAGTTTACTTAAATTATTTTACAATAAACACAGAGTTAGCTGTAAGCTTTGTCTTATAGGCCATTATCTGCAAATGTCGCAAAATGTCGCAGTATTTTTTTTTATTATACAGCAGCTGTATGTATTAGCTATACTTCTATGCAAAAAAAGTAATCCGATACAGCTTGATGGTAAACTAAAAGTCAACGACTAGTTGATTTAGTGACACGAAGGAAATGAAATTTAGTTACAAAAATAGATTAATTATAATAAACAAAATTAGGCACGTTAATGAACAATAATTTATTAAATAAATAAGTTTATGTACCTGTAGACTTTGCATCCATCTCGATTTCGACTCACTTTTGTATTAATTATCTATATAAAACTAAACGAAGAACAGAACAACTATTTTGACGTGTAATAAACAATTCATACGAATTTATCGGAATTGCCAGTTCTGCCTGTGTTACACGGAAATATATGATGATAGCAGTAATTTCTTAATCGTATAACATCCATAGATGATTAAGCTATTATAAAATACGAGTTTAAACGAGTCAATTTTTGACTTTCTGCCACGTTTTACGGTATTCTGCCCCACTGAGCACCAGGCAGTTCTAAAAATAACTATTTATATCGGAATTATTATCTTCAGAAAGCGTTTGTCGATTCGAAGCTTCTACGATATTTTAACTGCAAAATGTTGTCCTTCTGCAGAACTTGTTTCCGACAAACGTGTGATAACACTTCAACAGCTTTGCACTTTGAAAATTTTTATAGACACAAACTAATATTTTGCGTACCATAAATGGTAAGTATTTATGATATCTCAAAAAAAAAGTAATCGAACGCCACATTTAATGTTAATTTGTAGGATTTACGAGAATTACCCGATACAAAGCTACGTAAAGATTGTGCTGCGACCTATTTTATCAATTTAAAATTAAATGTCAAGAAATTGAACATCCAGGTTTATAAGCAACAATTTAATGTGATCAAACAAGAAATTAGTTTTAACGATGGACTTCATGGAGTTTGTAAAACTTGTCTTGTGGACGTTAATTATAGTTGTTTTCTTTTTCCAACCGATGAATCATTCTATAAGCAAAAACTGATGATTTGTGTTCCACAAATGGTATGATTATGGTAACAAGATAACATATTGCAACATTAATTTAATTATTGCAGGATTTATGTATTATACATGATGATGATATCGTACTTTGCAAGAATTGTCATGTGGTACTCGATACACTCAACAAGTTTGAAATAAAATGTCTAGATGTAGAAAAAAACATGAATGAGTATCAGAAACTATATAGTATTGTAGATTTTACCGACTTGTCTACGTGGTACAACGTATTCGTAAAAAAATGAAAAATATAACGTGGAAGATTTTACAATTACGCAAGAAGAAGTTGATTTAGCTGACAAGAAGGAATTAGTGGAGAATCTGTACGATTCAAACATTTATGAACAACCATTTAAATGTTTTCAGTGTGAATACAGTGCTGCAAATGGGAGCACATTAAAACAGCATATGCGAATTCATACTGGTAAGAAACCATTCAAGTGTTTTCAGTGTGAATACACTACTGTACAGAAATCCCATTTAAAACAACATATGTGTATACATACATACCGGTGAGAAACCATTTAAATGTTCAGTGTGAATACAGGACTACAAGCAAAAGTAATTTAAAACTACATCTGCAAATACATACTAACGAGAAACCATTTAAGTGTGCACAGTGTGAATCCAGGGTTACAAGAAAAAGCTATTTAAAACTACATCTGCGGACACATATTGGTGAGAAACCGTTTAAGTGTTCACAATGTGAATACAGGGTTGCACACAGATGTCATTTAAAACGACATATGCACACGCACACTGGTGTGAAACCATTTAAGTGTTCACGGTGCAAATACAGGGCTGCACATAAAAGTCATTTAAAACAACATATAGACACACATACTCATGAGAAACCTTTTAAGTGTTTTCTGTGTGAATTCAGTACTACACGAAAATATCATATGCATGCACATACTGGTGAGAAACCATTTAAGTGTGCACATTGTGAATACAGTTGTGCACTTAAAATCCATTTAAAACAACATATGCACACACATACGGATGAGACATCATTTAAGTGTGCACAGTGCGAATACAGGGCTGCAAGTAAAATTAATTTAAAACGACATCTGCGGATACATACTGGCGAGAAACTATTTAAGTGTTCACATTGTGAATACAGTTGTGCACTTAAAATCCATTTAAAACAACATATGCACACACATACGGATGAGACATCATTTAAGTGTTCACAGTGCGAATACAGAACCGCTTCTAAAAGTAATTTAAAACAACGTCTGCGGACACATACTGGTGACAAACCATTTAAGTGTGCACAGTGTGAATACAGGACTGTACAGAAATCCCATTTAAAACTACATCTACGGACACATACTGGCGAGAAACCATTTAAGTGTTTACATTGTGAATACAGTTCTATACAGAAAAATTGTTTAAAACAACATATGCATAAACATACTGGTGAGAAACTATTTAATTAAGAATACAGTACTCTACGTAAAAACATTTTAAAACAAAATGTTCAGCATGTACTGCAAAGAAGTGATTTATTTGTATATTCGTAATATAATTTAGAATATAGTCGAGGGAATAAGCTCCTTCAAACTACCATAATCGTTTCGTTTATTTTAATTTATAATAATACAACCATGCGTAATATTTACTAATGTCGATCTAATTAAACAAATAAAAAAATATATATAGAATTTAGCTTTTCATTTGTAACCTAACGACCCAGTTCGATATTTCAAAATTCTAAAATCGGCAAAATTCCTTTTAGGAAATACTAAAACAGTGTCACATTTACATCATTTAAATGTAGGCGATGACAACTATATTTCGCAAATTAACAAATTTGTTTTAGTAAACAAATTAGGTCGTCGTCGACATTTTCGGAAAGATATAAAAAAGGGGGTGTAAGTCGACACGACAGTCTTATTCTTCGGGTGTTGGTAATAGATAATAAATAATATAAGTCCGTTTCCTGTATAAGAATAAAAAGTGTAATTAGATTGTTGAACTATATATTAAAAGATTACATGTTTATTGTTTTATTGTGAATATGTTGAAATACCCCGTTCCTCGGTTACATTTAATTCACGTCAATTTCGTATTAAAAGATCTTTACAAATAGTAAAAAAAATGATACAATTATGGTTTAATTAAGAAATTGGATTCTTATCTCTATACATATTAATAAATTATTTGACATTATATCGGATTGTGTTTTAACATTTTGTGATCAATTTTAATTTAAATAATTTTAAACAATTTTTATTTTAAATAAGTTTGTTGTAAACCACGTTCCACGATATTTGTATGTTGGGTTGCTGTCTAAAGTTGTAAGGGGTCCACGTCAAATTTTAAACGAGAAAAAAATGAACACGTCTTAATACCTACCTATCAAAAAAATGTATTAAAACAAAATAATGAACCATCTTTCAGTTATAAAATGAATTATATAGCAAAGTTTTGTGTAGCACTGATAGAAAAAATTATAACAAAAAATAAAATAATTTAAAATGCCATTATTTTGTACAAAAACAAGTCTGATTTTATTTTTTAACTTTCAAGGCGGGTCGAACAAATGTGCAAAATTTCATAAAAATCAAATGAAAAAATCATGGTGCTGGATGTTTTTGTAAATGTTGTCATTTTTAAAATCGAACGGCCCCAAAACAATAATAATAAAAATCAACCAATTAAAATTTCATTTAGTGGCAGTACAGATTCACATTTCATGCAACATGTTAAAAATCAGTCACACATAATAAACAACAGCTCTACCCCAAACACATTCTCATCGTAACACGATCAAATAAAGAAAACGTCTTTCACAGTTGGTCGTGCTAATAAAATAAATCGATTATACATCCAAATAACTCCCAAAATAGAATATAAATAATAAACGTCCGATAAACATTAAGGATTTTATTAAAACAAAATAGAGAAGTATATAATGCTTACAAGTTTATGAGTAATACTTAAGACAAAATAAAATAGCTACCACTATTTGCAGTAAAATTATTAAAAAGCTTAATACACTTATTATTTTTTTAAAAAAGAACCAGATCCAGTAAAAAGGCACATTTTTTTTGGACGGTCACGTCTATTTAATACTGGTCGCATTTGGAGAATTTTACGAACTAATTTAAATACTGATCGAACAATCAACCGGGTCTTTAGAAAGGTTAAAAAAAATATCCAGAGTAAGAAACCACAGATTACAAACAAATAAAAACATTTCTACTAAAAACAACAACATATTAACAAAACTTATAAGTACGTCAATAATTGGTATGTCGAGCGCCTCTCATTAACGGCACCAGTAAAGCGGGCGGCCCGGCTTGTCTCAAAAACGGGTGGTTCAAGAGTTCCGTGGCGCTGGCACGTTGGGTCGGATCCCGGACGAGCATCCTCTCTAAAAAGCTCTGCAATCGCGGCGATACTTTGTGACCGTTTTTGAATTTGGGTGGAGGCATTTCCCTTATTCTCCTCATCGCTTGCAGTGGGGGTTCGTTAAAGAACGGCGGCTCCCCATCGACCATTTCTATGACCATTATGCCGAGCGACCAGATATCGACTTCCGGGCCGTACGGCAATCGACTGATAACTTCGGGCGACATCCAGTAAGGCGTGCCGACCAACGATTTTCTTTTGGGCAGTTCCTGCGAAACTTGAGCACAAAAGCCGAAATCCGACAGTTTAACCCTACCATCTGGCGCTAACAGTATAGAATCCGATTTTATATCTCGATGAATCACCCCTTGGGAATGTAAATAAGATAACGCCTTCAAGCATTGTTTGCATACAGTCGCGATTTGTTCCTCGTCCATACGAGAATGCGTCACGATGTCCGTTAAAGCACCACCTTCTAGGAACTCCATGACGACCCATAGCTCGTCATTTACAAGATAGCTGTCGAACATTTCGACAATATTCGCATGATGATAATCGCGCATTATGACCACCTCGTTGAAAAGTAACTCGCGCCTCTGCTGCTTTCGCAAATCCATTTTTTTAACGGCAACTTGCCTGCCGGTGCTACGATCTCTGGCAATGCAAACGGTCCCGGTCGAACCTTCGCCGATCTTCATAAACTGTTCTAAGGACTCTCTCGGGTCTTTGGGGGACACGACCATTTGCAAAGCCGCCCTAAATTGTTCGTGAGTGAGCCTTTGCTCGTGATGTTGTTTGCTCGTTGTGGACACGGCCGACGGTATATGAGCCGCATGAGTAGATTGAGTACCATTTTTAACGTTTTGATTTTGATCTGGTCTTGTAGGATATGCCACTTGCGATGAACCTTGATGAGAACTGGAACTAGAGTGGGTGCCGTAGTGCATGTGTGTTGCGGGCTCTCGCGGTGGATAACCTACATAAGGCGTCTCTTGCATAGTTTGTACATTACCGTTCATAGGCACTTCGTGGTTACTAAGCGAACGTTCGGCGGGCGAACCGTCTCTCACTTGGGGTTTGCTTATGCAAGGTTCCCTTCGTAAAGACGGATATTGCATTATTTGTTCTTCGGGAACGGCAGGGGGTACGTTGGCGTTGTTGCGATGGTCTCGCCGTAAGCGGGGCGGGCTGGACGACCTGAGGGAGTTTGAACGGGCCACATTTGAAGTTTTCGGAAGCACTATGCCATTGGTAACCGGCTGCTTTTGTTGATGGATGCTTAACCTATTTTCTGACTTACTGTGATCACCACGGACGATCGTTTTTAAATCTAGAATTTCTGTCGGCGTTATTTCGGACGGATCCACGAGAGGTAAGGGTCTGTTTGTCGATTTGAGTATTTGGTTGTTGCCAACGATGGAGGCCCACTGCAAGGGCAATCCGACATATCGGCCTTCTCGTTTATCGAAACCTGTGTGGACAGCGATGTTCGAAGTTCGTGGGCGGAGATATCTGAGGTTTCTTCTTTTTCTTCGAAAACATATTCTTTTCTGTTAAATGGCCTAATTATCAATTGTCAACACAAACTTAACCTGATTTCTTAAGAACGTTGTTATGCCCGTTTGTTAAGATTTGAAAATGCGATCGATTTAATTGTTTATGTAACTATTTAATAAAAGCACTTACGGTGATTGGAAACCAACTTTGTTATTGACATTTTATTGACTTATTGTGTATCATATATTGAAAAAACATACTACGCCACTAGTCGTCATTTGCATGAAACAACGCAGGAATTTGAATTACCGTTAACAGACGTTCCCATTGAATAAAAACTTCATTAATTAAATAATATAAGTTTGATTTAATACTGATATTTTCAGTTGTTAATTTATCATTTAGATCGTTAATATTAATTGGGTTTGATTAAGCAATTGCAAATACGGTTTTACAGATTGTTAGAATTACCGTTTATTATACAGGGTGTTGTATTAATGATTCCACCATTTTGTACGATCCATAGCCTTTATCATAAAAATTCGGTACACTACAACAATGGTATTGTTATACAGGGTTGACCGAACAATGTGGAGTCCCTTACATTAACGAAGGCCGCAACCCAACAAATAGATTTTTATGAAAAGTTGACAAATAATGTTTATAAATAATAAAAATTGATCAGAATTTCACTTAAGCCACGTCAATGTCAAATGTTAAAAGATGTTTACCTACAAATAATGAAAATACTGATATGTTTTTGGTAGGTACTTTTATGGAGAATGTAGAGAAGAAATCCTATATCCTTATCCTTAAATCCTAATCCGAAATCCTTATTCCTACATTAACAAATTCATCGACATTTTGTCAGATTGTGTTTCAACATTCTGCGATCAATCTAGGTTGCCATGATATTTGTATATTGGGTTGCTGTGCAAATTTGTAAGGGGTTCCACATTGTATGTTTAAATATTTACCAAATATCTAATTTATTTGAGCAAGATATTTGTTATTATTTATTATATTATTTATACCATAACATAAGCGTGTTGAGTAATTATCGAGAAATGAGAAGTGTGGGGGGTGTTTATTTTTGGGGGTCATAGCCTCCGATTTTTTTACAAACAACTGTTTTATACGTATGCCACAGACTCTTTTGGAAATATACTTCGAAGGACCAGTTCATTTAGAAACTTTTATTACTTCTAGAAAAATTTAATATCTTGTATGGTTTATCCATAAATGGGCATTTTTAGGGGTAGATAATAGGAAATGGCTACAGATAACTGCAAAATTTAAATGATTGTGGCAAAGTGTTCAGTTCGACTTTTTGTGAACGTTTGCTTTAAGAATTACCTACTTTTACAGCCTTTTTTATGTCATTTCATGTACATTTGTGGAGAAACCATACGAGATATTAAATTTTTATAAGAGTAATAAAACGTTCTAAATTAACCTGTCTTTCGAAAAAAATTACCAAAAGAGTCAGCGGTGCACGCATAAAAAAATTGTTTGTAAAAAAACTGCGGCTACAATCCCTAAAAATAAACACTGCCCTGCGTGTTAATTTGATTAAGTCATCGTGTGTTTGCTTTTAAGTTTTTAAATTTAAAGTTTTTTAAGTTAAGTCGTTAATAAGTTATTTGCAACTGCAGTTGAAATTTTTTACTGGTCTCGCGATTTTTAACGATTCTACATTTACCCACCTACTGGGCGATCTAATAATTTTAATAAGTTTACAGGGTGGATCGAATAATAGTGTACAATTTCGGTTTTAGAATTAAAAAAAAAATCGGCTGTCGGACGTCGCGTAACTGTTGATCGATGGGTGTGGGGCCGTTAAACGAAAATCGAACGATTGGTCGAGCTTGACGCAGCTTTAAAGAATTTCACGCGGCAGCGGCCGGGGGCGCATTTTTCAGTAATTAGTATAATCAACGACTATTATGTAGATTTACGAATTTAATTATAAACGAGGCTATATAAGACTAACTAGATTTTCTTGTTTTTAATTTCGGTTTTTGCGGGCACCGCACCGTAACATTTTGAAGTGATTAGACGTCGTCGCCCCGATCGTTTGTTTCAATTGTCGCTATAATTTCCCAACAACGATTTTCGTTATCGCCCGTTATCGTAGTAGTTTTGCCGACTTAAAATGATAACGAACGAGACGGACGGACGGACGGAACTTTGTAGAATGTAAACCAAATTGCTGCTTCCGATATTAAAATAAAAATTATACGTACGACTTAATTATAAAAACGCATGCGCCAATAATATTAAATATGCCATTAACCAATAACACTATAATCAGTATGGGTTTGCGTAGTGTATTGTGACATATGTAGCTGCAGAAGATCGACAACTTTCAACGGTTCGCGGTTTGTACACTAATTTACTTTATATCGAATACCTATTTCTGCAGCTTCGAAAATGTTCACCGAAAGCCGTTCGATTTTTTTTTTAATTTTATAAGTTTTAGAGGGACGTTACGTCGATATATTTTTGTAACATTTACTCACCTATTTTAAACCGAATCACATTCTCACCGTCGACCAATTTAATATTTTCAAAGGTAAAATTGGCGGCTTCGATACAATTAGGTCAAAATCCGCCATCGTCTTGCAATTTAATCGCACGAGAAACATTTCCTTTTATATAATCATAATTAATATTTACCGGTTAACATTAAACTGCAAGTAAAATTTACGTTACAATGCTAATTATTTAGGATGGCGCGAGTGACCCATTTTTTTTTGTTCAAGACAATCACGGTTTTGCCGACGTTACGCGCTAAATTTTCTACTTCGTACGTAGGTATGTATATATATGTATCTTTTTTATGAGACGTTTCCGGTCTTTAAAACTAAAATAAGTGGCCTACAAATGGGCCCGATAATTTAAATCTGGCCCTATTATTAAACTTAAGTAATACTTAAGGACAGAGTACCTATCTACCTACACCCGAATTGCGAGCAACATCGAAATCAATTACAAATTAGATATTTTGATTTCCCTTTTTAGAGACTTTTTCCCCAATGCGTAATGCGTGCATGTTACGTGTTCGTTATTCAATTCATCGCGACTGAATGCTTTTTATTTAATCGTTTACCGATATTTTTGTAAGTTTCAGCGAATTTCATGAAAAATTAAGCTATTACAGTCTGTCTGATGACCGCACCCAGACATGTCCTTTTGGATTTTTTCCGATCTCGACCCCTAGACCACGAAAATATAGGTCATTCATATATATATATATAATATTTTGCGGACACGATTTCGGTCGCAATTTTGATCGTAGGAGGCTGAAATTTGGACAACATATTGTCTTTATGAAAACAAAAGATGAGCTCGTTAACCAGCCAAATCGACCGACCCGATTCAAAATGGCGGCCGTTCAAAAACTAAAACAATTCTGATTTCCGTTATTATTCAACGGATCGGTAATTGGAAATATGTTTTGGAATCAACATAAAATTCTCTACCGATGAAGTCTTTTTACAATTTTCGATAGAATGCACCGTTTTCGAGATAATTAAAAAAAAGTGATAATTGTTTTTAAAATTCTTATAAATTTCTCTCGTAAATATTATTTTTCAAAAAAAATGTATTTCTTTCGAGAAAAATTTAAAAAAAAAGGAGTTTTTTGACGTGCGACGCGAACATTCGATACCGAGGCTTGCGCGCGGTCGGATTTTTAAACGTGAAATGACCCTCACACTCGACTAATTCTTTTTGTCGGCCTGTTGGAAACGATTGACGTCATTGGCTTTGCCCTTTTTTTTTGCTTTGTCGGTCGTTCTCGATTCATTTTTTTGTCATCGTAAACAATTCCCAACCGCAATTTTATATGTAGAAACACGATGAAAGACAATGCAAACTGTATTACATAACGAAAAAAGATAAAAACATTTATAGAATCATATTAATTGTTTAAAGCCAATACACTGATTCAGACATTTCCGGAGTGACGCTTTTGTATTTTAAACGCAAAAATTAATCTTTTAATAGTTATCTATATTTAAAAATCGTTCAATATTTGTCGCGAAAGCTTATTAAAGACGTTAAATAGATCTTTTATGATCCGAGGCGTTAGCCGAAGGCTTATTGCACCTCGAGAGCCACGAACACTATTTGTGCTCGAGATACATACCTAAAAAAAATTATCTACCACCAGTAGTTGTTTAAGTAGATAACGTATACATTTATGATTTCTTTTAAAATCAACTTTTACGATAAATGTAAATCGTTTCGCGCAACAAGTTCTTATTACTTCCCTTAGAAGCGGTCCAGGACAACCGGACGCTAAATGTTCATTAGGAAAAGCTACATGACTTTATAAAATTTGTCGAATGGTAAATTAATCGGTTGAAAATGTATTTCCGGCGATTTAAGTGGTTTATACTAATTTAAACGGGCCACCTAATCTACCGTAATCTAAATGCAATAATCTCATCTGCATTAGTCTAAGCTTATCTCATCTGCACTAATCTAAACAGAACTATCTGCACTAACCTTTTCGTTGCACTTATACTTTGTTATTAACCTTCCCATTACCCTCAAAAGTAGAATATACACCGTGTATCTTTCGGGTCGTGTCGAGACAGATTAATTTAAAGATTTGCTCAACAATAACGATTTTATTGGAAACTAATATGGCGTTACAAGTTGGCACCGGATCTGATTTTCCGTATTATTTTGATACTTCAATGGGAGTGTTGATCTTTTTTTTTTAAATATCATTTATTGCCAGATCAACAATCATTTATTATACATAGCATAGATAAAAGATTTTATGACATATTAATAACTTAGATTATACATTGACGTTGTGCGACAGAGTAATAGGCGCAGTGAGTTTGCATTTTGTTTAATTATGACTTTGGTTGGCTAGATCGAGTAGTTGATCTTCTGAGAAACATTTAGTTCAATTTATTGCATTTTTTAACAAAGAAGATGAAAGTTTTCTGTTCGGTTTCGTTTTTGTATGACATTTTTCGTGGGGAGAGCCAGTTAACGGAGAAACAAACAAAGAAGCATCGTAATTCAAAATAATACGATTTGAAAAAGTTAAATGTTAAATATGCGACAGTTTAGTTAAATCTGTCCTACCTATATCACGATAATAAAATTGCATGACACGGTTGTTTTCTTTTCCTCCTGTTTTTTTACTACACACACATATTCTAATTATAGGCAATTTTCCGTGCCATTTAAAAAATCAAGTATTGACAATGAAAGATTGCGAATGAATTCCGGCCTCGACACGTCTCTTGTTAGAAAATCGACTATTTTCAACTTCAATGTTTAGTTGAGCGGAACGCGTTGATTTGAAATTTTTAATTGTTTTTATATCAAACCACATAACTAAAGAACGCGATTTAATTTCAGTTGTTTTTTCCTAAAATAAAATTGACGTAGATACAGCATTTTATACAGTAAGTAATTTGTCCGTGCGTAGTCGAATCACATTTGAGATTTTAATTTTGAATTGTTAGGAATTTATATTAGCAGGCGTTGCAGTCTAATTCCCCTCATTATTTGTTGATTATAACGTTCAAACTTTTTAAAAATAAAATAAATAAATATGCGCACAAGGAGTTATTTTAAAATACACATAAACCTCTTTTTATGCGAACTTGTTTTACGCAAATTGGGATATCAAAAATAGTTTTTTTTTTACTGACAAAGAAGGTGGAAATCACAGAAAAATTTGAAACTTTGCAGGATTGTAGGAGTAGTCAACCCTAAGCCAGAGCCGAATTCCGTTCGTGCTTTTACGCGGTTTAAGAGGGTGAAATCCACCCTTGAAAATTTCAACTTTTTTCGATTTTGCTTATTATCTCTGGAATAACGAGAACTATCGCTAACAAACTATATATTTTTGTTCTTGTAAATGACTGTTCAAGACCTACATTATTATATAAAAATTAGTGGTGAACATTGTAAGGGATGGTACTGTGCTGACGCTTAGCTTAACATTGCTGCCACTTGTCTGTAATAGACTATAAGAAAAAAAATTAGAAACTTCTAAATTTTTCCTTGTATTTCCTACCTTTTTCTCGTCATCGTTTTCTGTCTATAATCAATTTCCAACGTAAATTCTTCCGTTTTCTGTGAACCTTTATTATTACATTCCTATACCTACGTAAGGTAAAATTTCGTTCGCGAAATTGGACCGTTGAATGTTTGAGGGGAGCTTTAACCAAGACCCTAACCGAGTTTCTATCCAAGAGCCTAATCAAGATCGATTTTCAGAGAATTTGTGTTAAAGCTTAAAGGTCCATATAATTACACTTTATAAATACATGGAGAGTTAGTTGACAAAGAAAGATTCTGCCTATCCTCGTTGTATTAATCCTTTTTGTTTGTAATCCTATTAGAGAACACAACAAAACATAACACTCGCGCACTCACACGCAAAAAGGCCTTATAAACCGAACGAGCACTCCTTGCACACACGAACAATATGACGCCGTAATTTAAAATTCGAACTACTGAAACAAGCAGTACCGCTCTGTACCACTAACGCGAAAAATCTGAAGCGGTTTTTCCAGAATTCTATATATAAATGCATTGGATACTATTATTTTAAAAACATTGAGTTGTTTGTTTGCACACCAATAAGCCATAAAAGTAGGCGGTGCACATGTTTTATTAGTTGCTTTGTATTTTATCGGCCACATAAAAATGCGATTAAACTTTTATCTGGTTTATGGTTTGTAATAGGGAAATTTTCAATGCTTAACGGCACACGAATAGTTTTTAAATTAAAAATAGAGTAAATTTTTAATTCTGCGGTATAAAGGTAGCAGATAGTGATTATTCAAATAATTTTACTGCATAAAAAATACATAATTTTAGAATAAATTTCCTATAAAGTACATATTTTAAAAATTTTCGATCATTATTTGCCAATTTTTTTTATCAAACTCCATTACGACCTCTGTAATAGCCCAAGCTCCCATCGCACAAAAATCTACCTCACAACACTACTAAAATTTCCCTAGTGTGTTTAAGAGATAATATGCTGGGAAATATCTAACCAGTGGCAGACAAATGACTTTTTGTTTTAATCATTTTTGATCAACTTGATACTTGATAAAATTTATTATAGAAATATTAATTATATAGAATTATTGTGATCTGCCTTGCAAATCTGGCAGACCTCCCTCCAAATAAATAAATTTTCAATATGCCACTTACTGTATAAAATTACATCGCGTTATTATTTTTTTAAAATTATAGTTTTAATTGTCCTTTACATGTAAAAATGTACCCAAGTATGACAAAATTTAGGGATGAAAATTCGAAGGGATGACACCCCTTAGGATTTTCATCCCTAATTTTTGTATCGTAATGTAGGTCTTGAACAGCCATTTACAAAAATTTATAGTTTGTTGGCGATAGCTCTTGTTGTTTCACAGAAAATAAGCAAAATCAAAAAAAGTTTCAATTTTCATGGATGGATTTCGCCCTCTTAAACCGCGCAAGAGCACGAACGGAATACGACTCTTGATTAGGTTTGACTCGTACTACAATCCTGCAAAGTTTCAAATTTTTTCGAGATTTTCACCTACCTAATCTTAGCCGAGTTGATGAACTTTAACAATGCTTCCTCACTATTTAAGCTCAAGAGGCGCGCAGTAAATTGAGAGTAAATAGGGTTTTAATAGGAATTTTTTGTAAATAAAAAATCAAGTGATAATATAATGGAAACCGGCGGTGGCGCCAGTAAACTTGCCTTGCCTTGCCTTCTACGATATAGGTACCAAATACCATTGATTTTGAATTTAACCCAAGACATTAACGTTAACGTCTTTTCCTAGTACTCGTCACGGTTTTTTTGCTTATTATTAATTTTTTTTTAAATGGACTTGCGTATGTGATAATTAATTAATTAAAATAATAAAAACAATCTATGTAGATACTTAATGTGTTTGATTATTTAAATTAATTTCTTTTCGTTCGTGAATATTTTATTCTCGAAGGTGCTGTTATTGAAATTTTCTAAAAATTAATTTTTTTTTTTAAATTAAGGGTCTTAAATTTCGCAATATTAAATACCGTTATGTAGTACCCTAACTACAATTTAAATTTTCGGTTTGATAAATTCTCTGTTACTTTTCAATTTTGAATAAATACGTATAGGTATCACAAGTTCTCGGAAGAATTATGTTTTCAGAAAAATGGCGCATTTTATGCTAATGCATTTTAATAAAAAAAGTCGTATTATTATGAAACTAGCTTTTAGGCGCTTTTTACGGGTTTATTTACGACTAATAAATTAAAAATATTTACGGCTAAAATAAATGAGCGCCCTTGAAATACATGTTTCGCAAAATCGGTTTTATGATCAAATTGATTGAGAGACGACACTGTACGCCCGCAACGTAAGCAATGAGCATTCGGCAATAAATGTATGGCCGTTCTTCAGAAACGATGCGGTTTTTGAAACATGTCGATAGTACCTAATTGTCGTGACTGTGTGTGTGTGTGACATTTCTGAATAAATCGGAGGTTATTTGTCGTGAACATTTTGAGAGTCTAGCGAAATCTATGGGGGGGTCTCTTCGCATCTTCTTCGAACTCTGGCGTTTTGGAAGAACAGCGTAAGCAACAAAAAAATCAAAGCGCACTTTTCGCGTTGCAGCTTAACTATCAACAAATACCTCCAGGAAACCGCGTACATAGATACTTCCAAACGAGAAACCATGACAGGTCATCGGGAAAACTGTTTTTGGAAAACGCCATCGAATACATTAGGTAGATATTTCTAATCGCTTGCAATATATTGGGTACCTGCACGTTAAGTGCCCTCCCCCCCGCACAAAAAATAGCAAAAAGTGCAATTTTTTGCCATTTTATAACAATAAAATCTGTCTTCCAATATATCTTTTTCACATACCTTGTTTCAAATTCGCAACGGCGAAATTTGGAAAACTACGAATAAGTTATAACGAAAACATTTAACTGAAGGCTCGCTAAATAATCTCGGGTGAATTAAACTAACGTTCAGATCGCCAATACTTTATTAAAATATAAAATAAGCCGTTTCCCGATTAAGTGGACCGCGCGACGTCCGCTTCGTCTCCGGATCAAGAATCGAATCCCTCGCCCTTATGCTCCTCGTCCAGGGTAACCTATGATACGTGATTTCTCTCCAAACAAAAACCACCAACACAACGGAGGTCACCATCCGTCGCCCCAGACTCCATTACTCAGTTCTTAATGCGTACATTGGTTCATTAAGTGTCGACAACTTTGAGGTTGTTATAATTCTTGCGATCGAGTCAGGGTTGTTTTGCGTTCTCAGCCGGTCGTCGTGGATCACCTCCTTTTCAATCGCTTATATAACTTTAATGAATTATTGTTTATTTACTAATAACTGTGCTTTCAACTTTGAAACTTTACGTAATAAGTATCCACTACATACTACAATATACGAGGTCTGACCAATAAGTAATGAGACTAAGTCCATAAAATACGTATATTTAAAAATTAAGGTACATTTATGTGATCCCCTTCAAAGTACTCCCCTCCCACAACTACACACTGGTTCCAACGTTTCTTCCAGCTTTCGTAACATTTTTGGAAGGCTTCGACTGGAATGTCCTAGAGTACCCTCGTCACGGCGGTCTGGATGTCAGTTATGGACTCAAAATGTGTTCCTTTCACGGCCAATTTTGTTTGGGGGAACAAGAAGAAGTTACAGGGTGACATATCTGGCGAATAGGGCGTTTGCGGCAACACTGCGATGTTTTTAGAGGTCAAAAACTGCGACACACTGAAGGCACGATGGCATGGAGTATTATCATGATGAAGGATCCACGTTTTGGCAATCTCTGGACGGACTCCAATGACTCGTTTTCGCAGCCGATCGAGTACTTTCAGGTAGAAATGTTGGTTGACGGTCTGCCCAGGCTGGTACAAACACTTTGTGCACGATTCCTTTGCTGTCAAAGAAGCAAATCATCATCGTTTTCACTTTTGATTTGCTCATTCTCGCCTTCTTTGGTCTGGCTGCACCAGGAAACAGCCACTGTTGACTTTGCCGTTTTGTTTCTGGATCGTACTGAAAATACCAACTTTCATCACCAGTAATTACACGATCGAGAAGAGTTGGATCAGCTTTTTAACCTGTTGCAATCACTCCTGTGAAATGGACATTCGCTCGTGTTTGTGCTCCGCCGAAAGGTTCTTCGGTACCATCTTTGCACACAGCTTTTTCATGGACAAATCATCGGTTAAAATTTTTCTGACGGTTTCTCGTTTCAAATTAAGTTCATCGGCCAACATTCGAATGGTTAGCCGCCGATCTTAATGCATGAGAGTGCGCACACGCTGAACATTGTTGTCAGTTCGAGCTTCGACCGGCCTCCCACTTCGCGGTTCATCTCCGACGCTCTAACGACCATTTTTAAAATCTTTATGCCATCGAAACACCTGAGCACGACTCAGGGCTTCATCACCGAACACTTTGACCAATTTACCGTACGTTTCCGTAACAGAATCGCCGAGTTTAACGCAAAATTTAATCGCGTACCGCTGTTCAATATTACGTCGTTCCATATTCGTGACGCGCCTTACAAACGCGTTGTCGAAAACACAACACAGCTGGAGAACTAACGAACGTACGAAAGTCGCGAGCACATGTATCGATAGAGGAGGGATGGGAGATTAACCGACCGAAGTTTCAGGTTCGCAGTGTTACTACAAGCGCGGCTAAAAAATCAGTCTCATTACTTATTGGTCAGACCTCGTAAGTACCTAATTATGTAATATTATAACATCTGCTTTAAACAATATTTTTGTTGGCATTGCAGTAAAACAGCCGTGATTGATTTTTAATTAATGCTAATGAATGTCATTTTGTATAATTTTTACTCGTATTAATTGATTTTATTACATCCGACTATACAATTTTTTTTTAAAATTTATTTATCGGTTTCTTCTTAATTGATTTCGACTACACATTTTAAATCTATTCAAGTCGCACATAATTAATGGATCTTTAAGTTGACTAACCGAGCACCTACCTACTAGTTATGCAAAAAAGGAAATCTTGGCTGACACGATAAGGAGAAGATAAGTAAACAAAGAAACCTTGGAAGTTATAAACAGGCGTTTGCGGTTTTTTCTGCTAAATTCGAGACAGCCATTTACGTACATAGGTATTATTTTAATGTGCTCTATTGTTTCGCGCACAAAAAGGAATTGAAAACAGAAAAATATGTTTCCAAGTTTAAAACTCGACATTATCATAATCTTATTTATTCGTTGGCTTACACGTCCGCCGCCGACTCATAGGTAGAAGAATTTCTATAATCTCCCTTGTAATGTTGTTCCACAGATAACGTTGTTGAAATGTTTTAATTTCAATAGTTTTTAGCGTTATCGTCGATTTTTCAATTTCGTGAAAAATTGTTCGTGTTTGATTAAAGCGCTTTCTTTTTGTTGCAGATGTGAAATGGGGCAATGAGAGTTCCTGCCGATTTTCATGGAGCGGTGAGTAGCTCGGATATTTTCAGTAAAAATTTGCGGCCTTGCGATCAATTACGATTCCATTGCGTACAAGAATTTAATCCCAGAATAGGTATTAGATGTGCCGACTATTTTTAGAAAACTATGATATGTGCATATTATTTATAGTTCTGTATCATTAAGTAAATTATATCGAAGGTTATGATCTAGGTAGGTACTTAATTTAATCAAATTTAATTAGGTAAGTGTCAATTTAAAAAAAAAATTGTCTAATTTTATCGATTGTTTGCGCGAACATCCCTATATTATTTGTGTACAGTTGTGAGCAGATAAAAGTTAACGAGCGAAATGTCCTGGTGTAATCTTGGCTTTTTAACGTATAACCTCACCTGAAAATTTTTGACGCCGCTTATACCTATACAATAAATTACAAAAAATCTTTGTAATTCTTACAATTAATGCAATACTTCAGTTAAAATATAAAACATATTATTAATAAGTACGTACATATTTCATATCTATAAAATTTATTTTAACTTTGATTGAAGTCTTTTTCGGTAGTTAGATATTTCCAAAAATTAATAAAATACTTGGGGGACTCAGAAATACATGCCGAGACTCGTTAACTTTTATCTGCTCATCAATGTACACGTGTGCACCTATGCGTGTTTTGTGATAATTTTTTAAATCCCGACGAATGAGGCTTATAGGTAAGCCACACGGCTTTAATCAACGTTATCTATAAATAAAATTGCGACACTTATACAGATTTGCGATAAGGTTAATCTACTGTAAAGTATCTCTTTGTGTCGCTGATGTTATTCGTAACTTTATTTTACTTGACAGAATCTATTATATTTTACTACCATTTGAAAAGTATGTTTTAACTGACAAGTAAAGTTAGAAATCTTTCTCTTTCTATATGATCTTCTATCTAATGAGTTAAACTTATTTTTTTATTGTCTCTTTTATTTATTATATTTTTATTGTTTATTGTTATTTTATTGATTTATTTGATTATGTATCTTAATCCAAAAGTCTTTCTAACCTTTCGGTATAAGGTTATTGTGAAGTTGAAATTCTGAACTCTGTATTCCATATTTTTCTCCAACCTTTCACTATCTTCTGTTAGGCGTTTCAGCTCGTTGACAACTGTATTATACACCTCTTATTTCAACTGCTCTTTTAGCGAATTTTCATAGAAAATAAAGCGATTGCAGTCTGTCCGATGACGGGACCCAGACGCGTCCTTTGGCTTTTCTCCGACCTCGACCACTAGATCACGAAAATATAGGTCGTTCATTTTGGGTCGGTCATATATAGCTTATCCAAACCTATATGATGTTCACGTCATCAATACAAGGTTACTAGATGATGACGTTTCACGTTTCATACAGTGCTGTCACCTCGTACCTCGTATTTTGAAAGTTCTAATAAATTGTAGACTTTCTTTATACCATCTAATGTGTGCGCAAGTAAATCATCTATAGAATATGTCACTTTCCAAACTTTAAACCGAATTACAAATAAACAATCTAGTAACTTTTATATATATATATATATATATATATATATATATATATATATATATATATATAATCAATTTCTTGTGAACACGATTCCAGATGCAATTTTGATCGCAGGAGGTTGAAATTTGGACAACGTATTGTCATTACGAAAACAAAGGACGAGTTCGTTAACCAGCCAAATCTATCGACCCTTTTCAAAATGGCGGCCGTTCAAAGAAAAATTAAAAAAATTCTAATCTCCGTTATTACTCATCGGATCGGTAATGTGAAATATGTTTTAGAATCTGCATACCGATTGTGTCTCTTTATAATTTTCGATGCTAGCAAATGACATCTTGGATCTTCAAAGGATGATGGAGCGGCTAAATATAATCAGCGAATCATATGGCTTAAACAAAATTTATGGTCGTATCGTGATAGCTGGAAAGAGTAAGGAAATATAAATATTTGGCGACAATAATAAACGAAAAAAATGAGCAAACAGAAGAAATAAGAGTACGGATAGAGATAGCGAGGGCTGCCTTCATTAGAATGAAACATCTATTATGTAATAGAGATTTTATATATTTTCTGTTCTTTTATATGGTATGGAGGCTTGAACCTTAAAGAAAAGAGAAATAAACAAAATTCGAGCCTTCGAATTATGGATATATCGACGTATGTTAAGGATATCATGGACGGAGAGAAAAACGAACAAAGAAGTCTTACGTCTGCTACATAAAGAACGTGAAATAGTCAATAGGATAAAAACGCGAAAATTGGAATATTTGGGACATATTATGCATGGATAAAAATATCATATGCTGCGGTTAATCAAACAGGGAAAAATAGCAGGAAAAAGGAACGTAGGAAGACAAAGAACATTCTGATTGTTAAAAAACTTACGGGATCGGTGCAATTGCTCTTCTGTAGAACTATTTAGGGCAGCAGTGTCGAAAATAAGAATTAATAAGAAAAGAATGCACGATAATTATCGATAGAATTCACCGTTTTCGAAATAATCGAAAAAAAGTGATAATTTTTTTTAATTCTTATTTTCTCTCGTAAATATTGTTTTAAAAAAAAAATGCATTTCTTTTGAGAAAAATTTAAAACAAACGAGTTTTTTATTGACGTGCGACATGAAAATTCGATACCAGAGGCTTACGCGCCGGTCGGATTTTCACTTCTTCTCGCCATTGTTTCTTCGGTCGTCCGCTTTTTTTCTTTTCCATTTCCCGGACCTAAAATGTTCATTTTGCCAAACTATCGTTTGCCATCCTCGTCAGATACACACAAAACGGCGTAGTTGATTTTGTTGAATAAGCGGCTCTTTCGAGTGGTAACATTTTCAGCTGTTTTTTGAAAGTTTCGTTCCCTATTCTATTCTTTCCAGAATTGTTTTGCTTCAGTTTTCTACTACTCTTTAACAGGAAAGTTGGGCAGACCAAAATGTCAAAAAAATTTGAAACTTTGCAGGATTGTAGCGCTAGTCGGCCCTAAACAGGAACCGTATCCCGTTCGTGCCCTTGCGCGATTTAAAAGGGCGAAATCCACCCTTAAAAATTGAAACTCCTTCCGATTTTGCTTATTATTAACGAATATTAAATATTTTCAGCCTTTTACGTTGTATCTCCATAATTTCTAAGCATCTCTAGCTTATTTTCAGTTCTTTCCTTACATATTTTCGATCCTGATTTTTGTTTTCTGCGTACGTTCTTCCTCGTGTTTTTCTTTTTCTTTCCTTCGTGCAATTAGATAGAAATCTCGCTGGATATTTAAAATTTTGAAATACACACACATCGTTGTTAGCATCTGAAATATAAAAATGTTTGTTTTAATAATATAAAACATGTAAATTATTTAGGATCTACAGTTTCTCTTATCCTTTAATTTGGTTATACTTTTCGATTTAACGCGACAAATGTTAAGGAAATGCTTAGAAAACTGCTTCAAAAAATAAATAATCGATAATCAGCTGATCAAATTTAATTATTAATATTTGTGGGATAATTATCTGCAATAATACAAACAAATTAAGTTATTTATCTTTTTTATTAACTTGACGAATGATTATTAGTTCAAAAATAGTAAGTGCGATAGTTAGGTACAATAATTACCTACCTAATTATTCATTTATTTTTAACATAAGTTACAATTCTCACCTTAGATACAATGAATAAGTACAAAAACTGTCTAGAATAATATAATACGTAAATAAATGATAAGAGCTATCTTTTAGGTAAAAATATAATATTACAATTCTGCGTCATTTTGATTAAACAAGGAAACGGTGCACATTTGTCGAATTGTCGAACTGATATTAAAGTCGTGCCTTCGGTCAGTTCTACTCGTCTATACAAACGTGCTCCATGTAAGTACTTAAAATTAGCGAATTGTAATTATTTATATACCTACTTATTGAGAAAACGACAACAACCATTAAAACTAAAATAGTATAAAAATAAAATGCAAACTTTAATCGTTAAAACGAAAACGTGCCATTTATGCTAATATAATTCGATTTAAATATGCAAATCGTGACGTTTTCTTTTATAAAGTGTAACTTTGTTTAGTGCGGTTAAAAAAATACAACCCGAATAGATGTTGATTCGATGACAAATTATCTAATTACCTACAATTCGTCCTCGTCTGATGCCATTACAACTTAATTAAATAGCGTGTTTTGTAAAAAGTTAACGACTAATATATACAATAGGTTGTAAGTGTTTATATACGTACTACTTACTGGTCTTGTGATTTTTCTCTAATTAAATAGGTACTACCTACATTTAGTGATTAGATTGAATTTTGCCTATAGGTACGTTTAATCGACCTTTACAATGCATTACCACCAAAGTTTGTTCTAAAAGCAACTTTATTTATCTCGCTTCTCGCGGACCACATACACCGCAACATAAACGAAAATAAAAGTGTTTTTAATGCGATAGGTAGGTACTTATAATATGTAACAATATGTTCTACAAGATGTTCTACTGACCATGCAAAATGTAACCTTGCGAAGTTGTCTTGACCTCAATACATTCAACTATCATTTGCCCAATAAGGTGTACGTAATACAGTAATCCAAATAATGTCTTGTCGCGGTTAAATTTCATCGCATTGTCGGCTCGAAACAATACGGTATCGTTTTGGGCGATTTTAGAGCGTGCGAAATTATTCGCTTTTTAAATCGCGCGCGCGCGCGCGCTGCGCGTCGAATTGGTTGCATATCGGTCTCCCCCTCCGAATTTACCATACAGTATAATTTAACAATTAAGAGGGGGCTGGAAAAATCAGCTTCTACCATGTTTCCGCTAGTAACGCCACAGTAGTATTTTTCTAATTATTTTAATTAATATCGAACGGTTTAATCGTAAGATGGCGCGATTTTGGCATCAGCTATTTAAATGTTAATTCCCGTTTTCTTGTACTAAATAGTTTCTACAGTGCGCTTTTTCATTGATGCATCGGCATCTAATTTAATTATGTTTACGTTGTAAACTTTGCTAGCGATAATAATTATTTATTCTAGGATATAAAGTTACAGAATATAAAGAATGGACGTTTTGATGAGAGACACAAAATTAATGAAATGCAAGTTAACAAGCTTAAAAAAATTATTTAACTTGCAACCAGAAAAGTTACCGAGTTATGGGAGCGGAAAATTCAAAATATTTCTCTTCAAGAAAGTCACAATGATAATGATTACTGATTTTTAAAATTTATTTTTTGTGTAATATGTGAGAGAAGTGCCATTATTAATACGAAATAAAAATTTTAACAATAGGAAATCCAATATTACTGATATATGCACATATGTAATTATTTATGTATGCATTTCAGAATAATAATTATTATAGCATGCCATTAATTGCATTAAAAGTTAAATAGTTACAGTTTCGTTCTCAAATACATGTAACTATACGTTATTCACGATAGGTTCCAATACACGTCATGCATAAAAAGTCACTAAATTGTATATATTTGTAATATTCAGATTAAAGTTTTGACCATGACATTCTGATGTCTACCGATGATTTGCCTGCACACATATGACATGACAAAATAGACTAATAGTACTGTAAAAATACGAGGTTTTATTGATGACGTGTTGGGACCTATCGCGAATAACGTATGTACACATATCTACTTATTTATGGGAAACGTCCGCTGCATTCTCAGCATTTCTCAGTAATTCACAGAAATCATAAACAACAACACGTCGAAATGCAAAATAATTATGCTTACAATCGAAAAACAAACGGAATGAGATTCTATCTTTTATAGAATGAAAACTTGTAAATAAATAAAACTGTAGGTATGACAAATGTACCTACATACATACTTAATTTTAATTGTAATTTTGAAATTAGACCTTTTTATACAATATTATAAATATTATAAATGGTTGGAATTTCATTATTTAGAGTATAAGAAAATACAGGAGTTCAATTTTGGTTTTAATTTATATTTATAAGAATTACGAGTTCATTTTCGGTATAGGTACGTTGACTATAAATATTTCACAACGAAATATGTGTTGATATGTTTGATGTTTGTTTATCAAACGGGAGATTAATGTCCACCAATCACCAATCTATTCAATAATAGTTGGACAATTTTGTTAGACAAATTCTTTGAAATCAAGTAGCAATCTGTAAGATAGCTTTATACTTGAAAATGACGATTTTTCGGGAAACAGTTTACGAAATCTAGCAACAATTTCACCCTGTACTTTCGTATACGTATTCACTGAACCTTCTTCTAGTTACTCCTTATAATATTTTCGTCGTGTAGTAGCTAAATATCTTATAATTTGAAGAATTCGGAAGCATGTGTACAACTTAGCAAAACTGTTCCTTTAACTTTTTTAGGATAAAAATATAGGGAGCAACTTTTTTAAATAAAATTTAATAGTTTTTTAGTATTGTTTCCTGAAGTGAATCTACCATAGCTACATCTGTTGATTTTCGCTTAATTTTCGTATAAATGTCGAAAAAACCGCCAGTCTTTCTTAACTAAACAGCGTCGATACTTAACTCGCGCCTTAAAAGCGCCCCCCCACCCCCTCAAAAAAACGGTATTAAAAAAGTTGTTTACGATCACGTGTTTGCGAAAATTTGGACAGACGTTTACTGAAAATGGAGAGCTTTTGGTCACGATTCTTTAATTTGTGTAGTATGCAAGAAAATAAATTAATTTAGGTAGATACTCCAAAAATCTCGAAATTCAAATTTCGCAGGTTACATTAGACGATATTTTTACCTTTGCTTTTGCCATCGAGCCTTTGAGCATAACGTAGTCAGTTAAGTGAGGGTAATTTCGTAACTCTAATCATATTTTCGTCGATTTCTCTCCGATGTATCATCAAGAAAAGTACCTACCTACCTATTAATATAATCGTTGAACATGTTTCTTAATACGTTTCTAACGATCGACTACTTCACATTCATTTCATCAAGCATTTCATTGCCGTTTATCTTATTGTTATTATAAGTGCAATGAAAAGGTTGATGTAAATTAGGTGAGTTTGGATTAGTGCAGACGAGGTGAGCTTAGGTTAGTGTAGATGTTAGGTTAGTTTAGATTATTGCAGATGAAGTGAGCTTAAGTTAGTGTATATATATCTCGACCTAAAAGTTGGAGTATTACAACGACCACAGAAGCTGCCATTTGATCATGCCGTTCGAATCGAAAAACGCGCCCGACCGCGTTCCGAAAGTTAATGTTTTCTCACAAAATTTCTTTCAAATTTCAAAATTGCGTTGTCTTTGGGAAAATCTTTCGGGAATCGATCGATATTAATGTCTACAGTAGACTTGTGCTAATCAGACAATTATGGGCGTGTCGGATTGTCCAAAACGAACGTAATTAAGGGCTGTAAAATAAGTGCAAGTTGCGCCGAGTCAGTGGAGTCGGACACCCTTCCCGAGCGGGCGCGTCTGATTGCAAGGCGTGTACGGAGCAACGAGCGACGGATTAGCGCGAATCCTCTTCGGTTATTTCTAGCAATAAAACGTTTATTTGTCGAAATAAATTAAAAGTCGAAAAGTGAACTTTTTGCGCATAAGTTTTCAAATCGTTAAACTTTTTCCAATTATTACGAGGCCTTGGATTGCTTAAAAAACTCGAACGCGACCGCTTAGGTAGTTAAATTAGCAGTTTGAAAATAATTAATTTATTATATTAATCAAAATTTTACTGCCCATAATCACGATAGTAGGTTGTTTTAATATGGAATCGTATAGTTAATAACGAGCATAGCGAGAAATGTTTTGTTTTGTTTTACAATAATATGTATTATTAATTTTTAAATTTTGTTAAGTGTCTGTCTCTTTTTAACAATTAAATCAAAGTTGAAATGGCTTCTATTTTTAAGAAGATAAATTGATAAATAATTTTACAAATTAATAGGTAAACATTGTCGACATTTTAAATTCTATAAATACAGTTTATGAATTAACTTGTTACACAATTAAAAAAAAAATTACGGAGTACTCACTAATTGTAAGAGCTATTGTTTTGCAAATGAATTGTATTCGGAATAAAAATAGTAAAATACTATTGTTGATTTTTTTATTATTTAAAGTGCAAACGTTACAAAATCGATGACGATTCTAAACTAATTTTAACTTTGGCTCGTTGTTTACACACACATATCGGGCGCTGGACGTTATAAAAACAAGCTTTCGTGTAAAGCATTTATCGGTTTATCGTTTTTGAAAAGTTTTCAAAACACTTTTTCGAAAAGCTTTGTTGTAAAAATTCCATTCCATTTATTAATTTGGCGATTTTCCGATTTTGAAACTCGAGTGACTTTCGAAAAATTTGCATTTCTCGGATTTTCTGTGGATTTTTGAGAAACTAAACTCGACATATCGACCGACGGCGTTTTGGTTTGAATAAGTGTGTTTTTGTAGCGATTATGTTACCTATTATTGTTTTTTTTTAAATAAATCTACTCGTCCGAAAATTTGGTATTTCTTCAAAAAAAAAAAATTCGTTAAATGGAACGCGGAAACCCGTTTTCTCAAGTCTAACACGAATATTATTGACGTAGGTCCCGACTGTAGGTATTTAATTACCAATTAAGCATGTCTCGAATTCGTTTCCCCATTGTTCTACGAACACTTGAAAAGTTTAAATTTAGGTTTTCTCCGTTGCTAATTTAATTGTAATTAGGCGTGCGGCACGAAGCACACGTACACGATGCGGTTATGTGGGTATGAGAAGTTTTACTTCTAGGAATACTTACTGTTAATCTTACAATAGTACAAAACTGCACGCCACGTGCTAAAGTTCCTTCGAATAATTCGCGGGCGCGTTTTCGGCGGTTTTCCATCAGGAGCGGGAGGTGGTACGTTCGCTGTTTTTAAACCAGCTTTGTTTATAACACAAAAAAATCGACGTTGTTTTTTCGTGCCTACTTGTGCACGTTTTGCCGTTTGAATGATTTAATCGCGGGCCAGTTTTACGTGCGAAAGTCATTCGCGTTATGGTGTTGCGGGCTGTTGTGTAGTACGTTTTTGCCGTGCGAATTTCATGGTTGGTCAGTTTATGACGTCCGAAGTTAGTCGTCTGGGGTCAATGCATTATCGATAACCTACACTATTTACATATATTTAAGATTAATACTATTTTTATTTGCAGTTTCAGTGGCCTTTGGTCCCGCCGGTTGGAGGAGGGAAAAACTACGTCCCCTTGGATTATCGGCGGGGTGGCGTTCTCTTCAGATTCCTCGTCTACCGGCAGAGAGTCCGGAAATTTCGAATTTGACGACGGTTCCTACAGAAGATATGTTAATAAAATAGTGCGGACAGATTCGGGTGCGTGTGAGAACATTTTAAACGACCGCATCAGATCGAACGATCGAAGTGTAAGAAACATGGAAAATTCGTACGTAACGGAATCGGAAGAACAAATCAAAAACATGATCGAACGTAAAGCCGAAAAACATCGAAACTACTATAGAAACCTTTGTCCGTCGGAATATGAAACGAACGTCGAAGAACAGATGGCAAGCCCGGTTCGGCACGAAGTTCCAACGCTCGAATACGTTTCCGATGGCGAAACGAACGATACCGCGACTGCTGCGAGTACGAACGCGTCGAATTCCGACCTGCACGACGACTTTAGGTCGACCGTAGGGCCAGCGACCGCCGCGCAAAGGTACCGCCGCACCGGGGTGTTCCGATTCAACGAGAATTACGCGGGGGAAGAGGAGGACGCGGTCTTTGTCAACGTTAAACGGTTGCGCGACAATTACCTGGCGATGTTGGAAAAGACCAGCCGAAAGTTGCACGAGGCCGACGCGAAGGACCCCAAAGATTCGGAGGGCGTCGGGAAGTTTGTCCCGTCGATGGACGAAACGTTCCTCGCACCGCCGCCGAGCGGATATTGCAGCTCGTCCGCGTCGGGCGGCACAAGCGACGACGAACGCGAAAAAATTTCGTACAAGCACACGCGGTTGCGAAGAAGCGGAAGTTCGGATTCGGCCGTGGGCCTTAATCAGAGCGACGACGACGCGTTCGAGCAGAAGGTCTTCAAAGAAACGACGAGCGTCGATATTCGCAGCCCTTATAGTCCCAGGGGTTCGGTCGACCACATCAACGTTCCATCTAAGACGCTCATCGAGGCCAAATTCGTACCTTACCCGTTAGATCGGAAGCATAGCGTTTGCGGAAGCGAGGGCATGGACAACGACGACAAGAACGATAAGGGCGATGGTCGGCGGTCGAGCTGTTTCACCGACGACGGAGAGGAAGTGCCGCGTTTCCGTTATTGGCGCACCCCCTCGGTGGTGGTTAGCGATTATTCCGACGACGTCGTCGGCTTGACGTTGGAGGACATCGAGTTTTTTAGGAGTCAACGAAAAGAAGCCTCGTCGTCGCCCGATTCGAGCTTGCACAGTTCATGCAGCAATTTGAACTATTGCGGTTCCTCCATCAGCAATTTGGACACGGAGTACATACTTCGCACCCCGTTCAGGAAAACCTCCGACTGCTCCACTTGTTCGACTTTCAGCGGCGACGAGGACGTCGACGGCCAAATTCAGCCCAACAAGGACACCATTAAGGTAGGATGCGTTCGTTTTAATAATACCTAATCAAATCTCTCGACTGCGCTACAACAATATTGTTCCACCCACGAATCGTAATTATACAATTCCCTTTTCAATTTCTCGTTGACGTCTGTTTTAAATTAACCAGTTTGCGTCAATGAACACTCCCACCTGCGACTTTTATATTATTTAACAGCGGTTCTAAACAGTTTTCGATTATTTATTCTGCGCGCATTATTGGATTCGTATCCATTATTAACGGAATCGTTTGTTTGTCCATTTAAATAACGTCGTTTTTCAATTTTATTTCACGAACGTAGACCTAACACGCTCGATTGCGAGAGAAACTATTCAAAACGAAGCTAAAAAAATTCTTGGTTCACGATATAAGTAAAAGGTTAATAAAAGATGCGAGATGCAATTTGTTCAAGTGAAAAGATCGCTTTACGATTTAATTACCCCCCCCGCGACCTTCACACGAGCGATTTCATCGATTGATATACGACGATACGAAATTATCTAATATCCGTCAATTATGGATTACGTCTGTTTTATGAACTTCCTCGCGAGTTCGTTTAGAAAAGTGTTATTGGAACAAGTCGTTTTCGAAATTTTTACGAATTAAGACCGGTTTTATTTCGTGAAATGGGGAAAATCTCACGAGCCGCTCGAATCGTAAATGGTATTATTCCTATTATACAGCAAACACATGGAAAGTACGTTAGTTTATTTTTAACGATAATTAGGAAATTGCAATATCGGGTACAATCCTTTATTGTCGTCGATAGCGGTGGCGTTTTCCACATTATTCGTTCCTAGGATCGCACTTTTAAATCTGGCTAATCGACAAACAAAATTATTGATGCAAATTTAGTTTATTTGGTTTTTAAGGAAATCAGAAATTCAACTTTAGAGACGAAAATAATATGCATTTTCGCGTAAACAAAACATTTTCATTATTTGTCTCATTATATTGTCTCGGAATATTAATGGTTTTTTTGAACTTTTTTTGTTTGAGTTTTTCTCTTCGTGTCACCGATCCAGGTTGTATAACGCGAGCAAGTTCGCCTAAAAGCAGTTAATATAATAATGTCGTCAACTATGGGCCATTTGGGGACCAATGGGGACGTCGTAAAAGACGTATATATGACGTCAATATGACGGGTTAATGTCACAGCCCAACGACGTCAAATTATGATCCAATCTAGTACGTTACTTGAGACGTCTACTTGACGTCTAATTTCCTTAAATGGGACGTCGATTTGACGTCCCATTGACGTAATTCAAAGCATTAATGACGCATCTAAAAGTGAAAAAAATACAAATGCATTCAATATAATTATTATTTTATTACAAAAATGAAGGTACAAACAAAGAACCTAAATCTAAGAAATTAAACAAAGTATGTTAATATATCAAAGAATGAACACAAAATTATTTGGATTTACCTGCTTAATAACCAAATAACTATATTATTATTATTATATATGAGTAATACAATAATATATTTAAGATAAGATGTAAGCGGTAAATATAATATAAGATATATAGTGTGTCAACGAGTTCTGGGATCATTTGATAGAGTCCAAACTAAGCACAATAGAAAAAACTATTTTAGATTTTTTTTTCTCCCTTATGCTTATAATCTATCCTGACGGATAATAAGTAATTAGTGTGTTTAGTATTATATACATATAGACATTAATAACATGCAGAAGATGCAGTGAAGTCACTCCTTTAATTAAAACAATATAACATATATTATTAGTATTGTTATACTATTCCTAATTGAATCTGTCTATTAGGTCACTTGGCTTAAATCTTTTTAGTCTACGCACTTCACCAATATTGTCCGAGAATAAATTTCTTGCTAGCACATTAGGGTGCACTTCAGTTCTGGCGTTGGATTTCATCCTTGATCGATGGTATTTGCAGGTTTCTTGAAATTGTTGCGTTGGTAACGTACCAAGGGGCATCGGCTATGATTCGTAATACTTTATTTTGGTATCTTTGAAGTATTTCCAGATTGGAATTACTTGCTGTGCCCCACAGTTGCACGCCATAAGTCCATATCGGCTTCTACCTTATATATCAGCAATTTGTTCTCTAGTGTTAGCTGCGATTTCCTGCCAATCAGCCAATACATTTTTTTGTAGTTTGATACCGAGCTGTTTTCTTTTTGTAAATAAATGTTTCTTCCATGTTAGGCGTCTGTCTATATGCATTCCTAGGTATTTTGTATCATCCGCTTGACTCAATTGTTTACCGTTTATTGTAAACGGAGAACATGTTTCTCTATTTAAAGTGAACGTTACACGAACTGATTTCTGTTCGTTAGCTTTCATTTTTTTTGTTAACCATGTTTGCAATAGTTCTAGATTTCCTGCAAATATTCTGAAGCAATTGTTGGACTAGTGTGTACTGCAAGCACTGCAGTATCGTCTGCATACGTGGCTACTGTGGTTCTGTTACTGATTGGAAGATCTGACGTATACAAAATATATAGGATGGGCCCTAGGACACTCCCTTGTGGTACTCCTGACTGAATTGGAAGCAATTCAGTATATTCATCCTGATACTTCACTAGGAATTGTCTGTCCGATTTTAGATAAAAGCTTGCTGGTTGTAAGAGTCGCACAATGTAAAATTTCACACCAACAAAAGACATCTAAATAAATTAATAAGGAAATGGGGGTCGCTCACGCCACAAAGATAACCTAGTCACCTAAAGGTTAAAACCTATAGAAATAAGTAAAATTTGTCTGTTTCTTGTAAAGCCATGATTTGTAAAATTATTGTAAAAAATATTTCTTCCGAGTTTCTTAATTATTTAAAATTATTCGTTTTAACTTTAGGTGACGATAGGCTGATTAATTCTTCACTTACCGTTAAGAAGTTATGTCAAAATTTACAATGTACAAATTTACAACGTAGAACTCACTGCAAAGTAAAACCATTAACCTAACAAAACCGCTGGCGGTAAACCAAAGCGTGATCAGTATACACAGTGGTGTGACACTTTAAAGGAACTAGTTCTAGCCATTGACGTACACAATTAGAATAAATAACTTGATGTGATTTTACTTACTTGTTTAGTTGTATACTACTGTGTTTATAACGTATAGAACTATTACTATTAATCGCATAGACGCGGATAGTGCAAAATTCCAAAATAGATTTATATATTTTTTAATTAAAATTTTGGATTAAAACATGTTTGAAAAAGTTACGAATATTTTACGTTTTAAATTAACGCTTCAAAACGTCTTTATTTTCACTTTTCCAGTAAGGATTCAGGACTTTGGAATGACCAAAAAAGACGTCTCAACGACGTTCTTTAATAACGTCAAATGTTCGTCGTAAAGTGTAAAAAATAATAATTACCAATAATTGACGACATTATGACGGCAGCGTGTCGCCTGGGAATATAATCTGTATTTAGGTAAAAACTATTTCGCATTTAGGCAGGGTACATTATTTAAACAATTTACTGAAATTGTTGAAAATTCAATAGGCGCCGCTTATGAAAATCACGTTGGTGCTCAATATTTTTTTAAGTGAATTACGCGACGATTCATTTGATTGGTGACATTGGCATTGAATCGTACGGGTTTGGTTTTCGTACTTTGAGTCGCGTAAGCGACAGATTCAATCAATTAAGTAACCGGTAAAGGTGAGCGTACATTATGCCGGGACGCAGCGGGTCGCGTCGCAGCGCAACCAATTGTCGGGGCACATTTTAAATGAGCCAATGCGCGACAACGACCGGTTGCGGAGTTTTGCGCTTCCGCGATTTCGACTTGAATCGAAGTGGGTTAATTCTTGAAAAACTCGGTGCGCTTGGACGAAAAGCTTCCCATCGATTTTTATCTGCACTACTTTTCATTATACGGACGTGTTCCAACGAAAATGTTTTCATCGAGTTTCTTTCCAAATCCAACGATTTTTTTCAATGTAGACGAGAAATTACGTTCAACGGTTTCACAACGCTAAACAAAAATGGCGGTGGACGAAACACATTCAGAATGGATATTTAATAAAATTTAAAAAAGTATTGCATTCGATAGTAGATCCGACAGAACAATTTGACGTTTTTTGATCAGTTGTAATTCTGAGGAAAGGGAAAAATTAGGTTACACGTATTAATTAAACCTAAAAATTAATTTTCGTTTACTCGCGACGCAATATTCGTGTTGATTTGTGAAACATTTGCCATCCTTTAGTAATTAGTCTTATAATACAACGCGAACTGTTTT
Source organism: Rhagophthalmus giganteus (assembly GCA_036326145.1). Lineage (NCBI taxonomy): Eukaryota > Metazoa > Arthropoda > Insecta > Coleoptera > Rhagophthalmidae > Rhagophthalmus > Rhagophthalmus giganteus. The sequence goes on along the minus strand of JARFJA010000036.1, from coordinate 10,335,073 downwards.
TTGTTACGCAGTGTAACGGCAGTAACGCCTGACATTACCACGATCCCTTTCAAAATACACTCGTATGTTATTAATTAATTATAGGTGGGTATTTTTTATGTATCGTTTAACCAACTATTTAATATAATTGACATTCGACAAGCGTCAAGATCAATTAAAACATGGCAAATAAGGTAAATTAAATACAACCGTAGAAGCCGCGTACGCGACAACCGTCTGAGATGTTCCCGTTGGTCGACGGATTAAAATCCAAATATTTCGATGTAATCTAATTTGACGTTTGAACGTCACGGAGTTGCTCTAAGCTTGTTTGAAACAACTCAAATATTGTAAAAATGCGTGCCAAGACTCGTTAATTGGAAAGCGTTCATCGACACTGGAAAATTTCGCCGATTATTTAAGTGTAGACGAGGCGAACTTATTGTTAGATTAATGTAGACAAGGAGAGTTTAGACTAGTGCAGATGGGGTGATATCAATTTTAAAATCGTCGAACCTTCCTTTCCACGTTTACGTACTCGTGTTATTTCCCTTCTCCTTTTAATAGGAAATTAAAAAAAAAGAAGAAGATAAAAACAGTTTTTTTTTCATAAAAAACGTTTAATTTTTGATCTTTGAGATTAGTTGGGATTACCATTTTAATTAGTTACCTATTATATCTGACGAAAATAAATTCGTCGGCTAATCAGTTATTTATATGCAAATCCGACGTGTTATCGATGTAATGCGTTCGCAACTTAATCACTATTACACAATTACTATTAGAATTACGCAGAACTAGGTGTGTATTGTCTGAAATTGCGTCAACAGATTAATTTACGAACGTACCAAGTTCAGTGTTCCGTAAATATGTAACAATGGTCGATTGGGTATATTTATCTTTATTAAAATTCCAGACGATTATTAAACGCGTATAAGTAATATCGGATTTGGTAGTGGAAACGTCGGACGGCCTTCGACGGACGAATCGTGAATATCTTTTAAATTTGATGGCTTTTTGCCGTTCCAGAGTATCGTTTGTCGTACCGCTAATTAACGAAATGCGAATTTCGAAGACGACGACGGCGACAACGGCCGGGCCCGTTTTTGATTGATTAATTTTATGTGGGCGAGCTTATCGTTAGCTCGATTCGATGTCAACTGGATTTGCATGTGTAATGGGGCCGCTTATTGATTTACGATTGATAAATTGTCGAGGAATTTTATTAAAATGCAGTTTTTTATTTTAACCGACATTGACGTATTGTTATGCTATCGCGTGCGCCTTGTTAGACAGACAAATTATAAAATTATGCGCAAATATGTTTAATATATTGTTCGCCGGTAGGTAATATAAAATGTACAAGAAATCGAGCGCTACCAAATTTGGCCGATCTTTCATCCGATTAATTCAACACGAATCCGAACAATTCAGATTAAGATAACAGGAGAACGCGAACGCTTTGCGGTTCGCGATATTAATTTATTATTAAACGAATTACGGTAAGCAACATTAATTTTTTATTGTTGTAAACATCGATTATATTACTTGAACGTTTTCGATTTTGCAAAACGTGCGCAAAATAAATTTGCGCCGCTGCGAAACGTGTTTAAATAAATCAAAAATAAATGCGATTCGGGCAATTTGAATTTTACGTAATCTATTTTAATTGTCGAATCGGAACTTACGTTGTCGATAATTTTCTAATTTAAGATGAACTTTACAAAAAAAAAACGTCGGGTACCGAAATCTAAAGGTCCGCGCGCTTCGGGTAAGTCATCGGATTATTGGTTACCTCTTTTCGATACCATTAATAACAAACCCACAATTTTATTGATTTCTCGACGCCGCTATATTAATTATGTAAATGATGAAAATTCGTATTGATTTACGAGCAGCAATTACGTTTCGTTAATTAACTTTTTAAACTAAAAACACCTGTTAAAAATCGGATTTCAAACTTGGAAAATATCTCCTCGAGACTATGGGGGCCCGTTCGTGTCTAGTTTCATTAAAGATATTCGCGTGTTCTTGTCAGATAAAGCGAATTAATTTTTTTTTCTAGAAATTAAATATGACCGACGTTTAACGAATTAAATCCGAGATTATATTAATATTATTGCCTCGTTATAGATTTAAATGAAATTTGTTAGTCGAACGTTAGATCGAAATCGGATCACGATGGCCGATCGGAGCAATTTCTGTTTTCCGTCCAAGATAAAACAATTATAAACATATCTTATATCTACACTTAATTTATTGTTAGATGAAATCGCTTTTTTTATTAGAAATGATCGCGGTCGATTCGCGTACACATTTTGTTAATTAATTATTACTCCTATTCTATTATTAGACTTATTTACTTTTTGTAAAAACATATGTGAAGTTAACGGGCGTTTATAAATTGTTTAAAAAGTATAAGATCTAACGAATTGCCATTTGTCGCACGAAGCGTTCGTTTTCTGATAGACTTCTGTACTTTGAAATTTTAGGGCTACGCACCCCATACTAACCTCGCCGCCCCCTAATTCAAAATAACTCCCTTTTAATACTCGGGGCGCGTTACAACACAGGGCGTTGAGAAAATGACGAGAAATCTTATGCGAACGTATAGAACACGTCAAGATAAAACTATAAGTTCCTTTAAACTTATTCCTAAAACGCTCCCCTGCTGAGATATTCACCCTCGAAGTTGAAAGGGAAAAATCAATTTGTTTAAATAACACCTTTATTTTTTTTATTGAAATTTAATCGTTTACATTCCTAATAAGTGCAAGGTAGTTCAAAACAAAACAGGGAGAACAATGATAATCTGATAACAAACCCCCGACCTTTACTAGAGATTCTGACTAGAATTTTAGGGATAGATTTGTTTGATTTCAAAACGGATCCAACGTTAGAGTATGGAGTATAGAATCTACCCCTAAAATTTCATGCTTGTATCACAAAGTGCACCGACAGCGTTAGACTATTAACTTAACACTGCACCTTTACTCTCTAACAATAAGTGCGCTTATTTAGAATACGACGTATTTTGTCGAAAGTAGTCGAGAGCACTTTTTTAATCTTAAAATGTCTTAGAAATATTTAATAACTTAAACTACTAAAAGTTTTCTACTCAGAAAAGTTAGGGGTAGTGAATGAGAGTGAACTTTGAGAGTGAATATTTCGACAGGCGAGCGTCGTAGAAAAAAGTTTATACAAATTTAAAGTTTCATTTTGAAGCGTTCTATACGTTCCCATGAGATTTCTTACATTTACCAACACAATATTAAAGGAGGGTGTCTCATTCGAAAATTAATACTTATAAATCGTTTTTTATCGTTGGCAACGACTTTGCAACGTTTCTTGACGTAAATGATGTATTTATTACAATTAGATATTCTGTAATAAAATTTTATTGGTTTTGCATGACAACAAAGATAAGTTTTCGCCTATTGTTTCAAAATCTATGACGAATTTGTAACGTATATTTACATTTATAGAATCTGTATTAATTTTTCTCGGAGCTAATATGAATAAAAATTGTAATATTTTAATTTTTATAGACGTGTTATCATTATTTCCATATACAACATTATTTTAGTGCTGGCAATGAACTTGAATTTCGACGTTTTAGTTGGAAATTTGCAAAAACTACAGGGTGGCCACCTCAAAAATACAAAACTGAACTTCAAGCGCCGGTATGGCCAAATTTTATTTTTTCTATACCGACATTTTACAGTAATTTAAACCTATCTGTCTTGATGTCTTGAAACATTGTTAATACAGGCTCTTTGTGTCCCCGCCGAATGCGGATTCGTTATATGGCGATCTATTTAGTAGTACCTAAGTATGTACTTATTAAAAAAAACACAAAATTGTGTCTTACTTTACGCGAGAAATGTTTTCAACACATGTAGACGTTCACCGAAGGGGCTGTGTGGGTCTGTTTGATTATTACCGACGAATTTTGCATGACAAACGCAACCTGGCAAAGCAAGGCACACTCGATTCTTGTTTTGCACCGCGACAAAAACGAATAGTTTTTTCAGTTTTATTCAGTTAAATAATTTTTTTATTGTTACTTGTTAATTAATAAAGTGTTGTTAACTTTATAATCTATTTTTTTTCAAATCGCTTATTGCGACCTTGACCAAAATGTAGTTATCTGTACTATATTTTGCAGAAAAATAGATGGGTTAAGTGGTTTATTTTTCAGGTGCCCTTGAGAAATTGAAATTGCGCAAATGGTCATTTTACAGGAATGTATAGATATAACGTTTTTAAGAATTCGGTTTTGGGGGCTACGTTTTTAAGGTGCAAGGGCGAACGTTAATCTATGTGGGTGCCTATGTATAATTCGGCTTTAAGAGGACATCGGGGACACGTTAGGCAGATTTACGATATCGATTTGAGAATCCTTACGTAAAACTAGAACAAACCAAAAAATAAATCTATAGTTAGCTCGTCATTATTCACGACACTAGCAATAAGTGAAATACGTTTGTGTGTGGTGATTCATAATAAAGAAGTCTCGTTTAATTAATTCAAATGAAATTTTAACGGCCGGTTTCGACTATTATTGAAAACGACGCCGCGCCGCTGCAACGTGGGTATGAAACACTTGCGCCCGTGGCAACTGTCTAACTTGCCCCTCAAATAGAGTCTCAAATCTAGTCCGTGGCGGGCGCCTCTTTTGCCTCGCTCTCGTCACGGCGTTTATTAAAACAATTGCTTCTATGGTGATTGATTAACGATCGTAGTTAATTAAGCGGAAAAATCGAAAATTGTCCTAGTGTAATCGTGTCTTATGCTTCTACTCCTCATAATTAAGAAACGGAGAAACGGTAATCGTAAAACTGGCCTTAAGAGACTTTAAATCACCACCTACATAACTGATTATTATCAGTCAATCGTAACAATAATGAAAAACATAAAAAGAAAAAATTCAAAAAATTGTCCTGAATCGAAATCGAATCTTTAAAATTAAAGTTTTGTTTTTCGATTCGGTTTTTAAGCGCCGAATCAACGGGGACCGGGCACGGCCGTTGTTAGCGCTCGTGTCAATCAGTTTTGGAATAAATTTTGGAAACGTAGCTATTGTCGAAACCGTTGCGTGGTTGTTATATATGAACGTGTACGCGTTTCCGCCTTTTTTTTGACTTATAAATTGTATTCTGCCTATTCATAGTCGAAAATTCTATTTTTATAATATGACCACTCGCGATAGTTATTGTTTTTTTTGTAACTTGCACAGTTGTTATCCGATTTTTTCCTTTTTCTGATTTCATCTGCACTCGTGTCCGCACCATAAATAATCTCTCAAGTATTATATATTAATGTTCATCTATACAGTGTGAACTAGGAACGGAATTTTGCAAAATCAACGTTTAAAGCTCGCGATTAGTAATATTCAGAACATAAATCCGATTGCAAAATGTGTGTCGGCAGTCGGGAGATATAAAATTTTACACACATCAAGCTGGGTTACGCAATTCATCTGCCCGCGTATACTTTTTCCGACACTTAATTAAACAGTATCGAGTTCCAAATGGATCGGAGGTGCTTGTAAACCTCTGATTTATCGATTGAAAACATTTATATTTGGCGGCGTGGCCGGTTAAAACGAGAGAATATACGTTAACTTGTCACCCCCGGCAACGAAATTGATAAAGATTTATCGAAGCCACGAATTTTTAAATCGGGCCGAATTCACGGAGGCTGCCGTCGCGAACTGTTAACATAATTTCGATTTCCCGCCCCCTCGTAGTTTTTTTTTAACGCGAGGCACGGGCAGCGCAAAACGAACTAATAAAACGGTTAATTTGAAATTCTTTAAAACGACGTACTAATTATATTAAGGATTCATTTCGAGTTTATTTTCGGAACGATTTAACTTTTGTAAAACACTCTACAAGGTCTTGACGCAAATAATAATAAGCGTAATTTAGATAAAACCAACATAACAATCTGTAATTGTGCGTTGGTTTACGTTCAAACGTTATAAATTATATTTGTTTACGTTTATCTTTGGATTTAGTAAGTCATATGTTAGGACGTGTACAACTATAGGAACAAAAGGCGTCTGTTATGATAAAAAGTTGTGAAACTTGTAGGTGGGGTCGTTCCGCTTTTCCGTTCTTTTTAGCGTGTAATTACATATTGCTATAGCCACACGTTGTTTTGTTAATTCTAAGTTTAATTTTAATTTTCTAATTTTATATATATTTTAACTAATTATAAGTTATAATGTTCTTAACCTACCTTAATCTAACCCCACAATAAATAACCGTACACTCTTTCCGAGGGGAAATCCCCTCGGTTCCTTACTTATTTTTGTCTCTACTCTTAATCTACTACCTCACCCTTTATTGTCCGTTTCTTTTGTCAGTCCCAATTTCGTTCAAATTCCAATTTCACTGCCTTTTGACTCTTCTCTAGGTTTTACGAATTTCCACTAACCATTTGATTCCATCACCGAGAACTCTTACAAAACTTTTTAACTCTACGACGCTGTTACTCGACCTCTTCTTCGTACACTATTTATCACTTTATTTCTACACCATATTTTCCCTTATTACGCTTTTATTCAGGACTATTCTAATTTTTAACAATTTTTTAATTTTCTGACATTTTTCATTCTATCACTATCCAAAAACAACTCTCCATTCCACTGTCCCCTTGATCTCATTTTTTTATTTTTTTTTATTTTCTCGTATTTCGTATCATAGCAATACGTACATCACGCGTAATCTAATATTATTCGCGTCGCGAGCTAGAAAATCTGAAAAATTTTAATCGTTATGAAAAACCAAATCGATTACTCGTTACCTATCCTATTAATTTAATAACGTAGGTTTTCGGCGTATGATTTATACGTTATGCTAATTAGGTGTCGATTTGTCGATGAAAGTTTAGCTTACAATTAGTAAATAAACGATATTAAGACGCACGATGCGATTTTTATTAATGTTCTTTCTACGATCGATCGTTTAAAAGTTGGCAAACATTTTCCCATAATTAAATTAATTAACAAATAATAATATAGTTGTTAAATATTATAAAACATTGCGTGCTTAAGAATCCCAATAAGAACATACCTATATAATGAAAGTGTAATTTATTTCTGAAAATCATTTTTAAATTACAATCAATTACAGTGGTCGCCGATTATCAGAATCGACCCTCAATATGCTCATTATTATCGTTTAATGGAATCGTCGGGCATTGAAATCCCAACGTGATCCTATTAAGCGGCATCTACTGCACTTTAAACGTTCATATAAATAATTTAATAGTTAAACAAGGTATAAGAAAATTTAAGAGTGTCGATCAAAAATACGATGGGGAGAGTAGTTTAGCTAATCAAAAACGATTAACGGTGGCACAAACTTAAAAAAACTCAGAACGCGACGGCGTAAAACGCTTTTAGATGTTAGAAATTTTCTGCCGGATCTGAGAAAGCCGGAAGATAAAAACTGACCGGCATCAAATGCAGTGGTCGCCGTTTGTCGTGTCCACTGGTTATTAGAATCGGCCGCTTAATATGCTCATTATTGTTTGACAGTTCGTGAGCATAACGTTTTAAAAACTGCTTGTGTTTAGGCTTAAAATCTTCGTAAGAGCCTGTAGACTAACGAATTTCGATGGTGCGATCCTCTCGTCCCTGTCCCAAAAATTTTATGACATCAAGAATATGGCGCCGAACACGAAAGTTTCAAAATTTATTTTCTCCGGAACTATCGGTCCGATTTTAAATTTTCGAACGGTAATTTGTAGAAAATTTATTTAGCTAAAAATGTTGCCGTAACGTATATTACGAAATTTGCGGTGGTGGATTGAGCTGCAAATCAATTTAAAATTTCAATAAAACTTCTTTTTGAGATCTTTCAGACTATGACATTGATTTTATTCGAGTTGTCTCAAGCGATAATCACACCGCAGTTACATGTTATATTATCAAATCGGGTATTATCGGGTTTAAATACATATATACATAGATAATCCAGTCAAATAGGAACAAATTTCGACATTTTTAGGAATAAATTGATAAGTTTTGATCCTAAAAATTCTTAAGTTAATCAGTTGAGCCTCGAGCCGCTGCGCCGTCTTGGAAAAATTGTGCCAAAACAGAGTGTTTCTGCAGAATACCATTTCCGATTCATTTACGACGAAAATACTTATATGAAAAAATAAACTAGATAAAATTTCCTATAATTTATGTTGCTATCATTTTTCCATGTAAAGTTTATACTTTCGGCGTGCCGGCTTTACAAAGTTTACTCCTACTTTTTACTCCTTTTTTTGTACTCGTACTAACACACTTTTTTTACCTAAGGATTATATTACCATGGGATTATATATTATGCTTATCACGGACTATGAAGGAAATAATTAAATTCATTTTTTATCGCCGGATATTGGAATCAAAGTTGCTAGTCTCGACGCTGTAGTTGACTTGGACGAAAGAAAATTCGGAAAATTAGTAAATCACCTCCTCTGTCGACCACCAAGTAGATCGCCAAGTTAAACATTTAACATTAAAACAAAACGAAATGAAAAAATTGCCGTTTACCATTTAGTGATTGCTGTTAAGTACCTATCTATATTTTATTAGTGTCGGGCATGCGAACAAGTTTAATATTTATATAATAGAAAATTTATATTCGACGAAGAAATAATTGGATACACTTTTTACTCGTATCCTACACATTTATTTACTTAAGACGTACGTTACATAATGCATGTGGTATTTATATTTTCTCTTTAATCGTACGTGCATCCAGTCTATAAACTTGTTACCTTTTCTTTTGCTTTTTAAAACACTCGTTGATTAATTATTAATACTTTACATTTTAGTTATACGCCAGGTTTGCTGTTTTTCAATTATTTTTTTCGACGTTATTTCTGTTCGTTTTTAAGTTCCTCAAGTAGTTGTTACATCGCGTTTATTTACTTTTTTGAAATCTAAAATCACTCTCGATCGTGTTAGGTAACCGATAAATAATCGGTTATTTCCTGTAAGTAAATAAACGATTTTTTCTTTTAATTATTTTTTTAAATAATAATAATACGTAACGGAAAGTAAGATAATATTTAACTTTTTAACACAACCGTACAACTAATAAAACGGGAAATTGAAGTTAATTAAAATATACGAGTCGAATACCTCTACGAAGTAACATTTTAATAAGTTCCCGTTGAAATTGAAATGTTGCGGTCGTTACTATTTATATGTAATATGTTTTGACCTTTAAAAGGGGATCTTTAGTTTTTTCCAGTAATTCGAGCGGGTTATTTTTGTTTTACAATTCGTATAACGGCGAGGTTTTTTTACGTGGTTGGATAGGAAACGGAGTGAAAATATCCGACGTACAATATAGACCAAGATGTATCACATTGAACATTGAAATTGGAGGTGTAGATATAACAACTACGCTTATAAATCAGCTGCTATAAAATACGAAACGAATTGAAATTCCAATTCAATTTATTTAATTGAATTTCAGTTGTTTAAACATTAAGTTTGTATTATACTTATGTATAACACCAGCTGATAATAAACTTGGCAACGTAGTAAATACAATAAGCACTTTATACAAATGGGAGTTGCGTTTGCGCACTAGGCATTGGCCGTTTAAATCGGAGCTCTGTCCCGAGTGTCCCATTTTATAAAACGCTACTATAATCGCCAATCTTTGCCCAGAATGAGGAAAAAACCGAAGAAGGAATTGGACGTGAACTTATCATCATCATCAGAAGAAGTTCTTTATCGATTTGATGAATCTTATTATCAATTGCCAATGCTGATTATTTATTTTGTTTTTTTTTTATCAGACCAAATAGTTGAATGGTCGACTTGGTGCTTAATGAACTTGCACGAAATAATACGTCAACGGATTTCCACAAGGTAATTTTGTTTGTTTGTAATTAATTAAATTGTAGGTAATTATTTTAATTGATTAATATTATAAAAACGCCACTTTATGAATTAGACGATTCGCGTAACACGAAATCAAGCACGTACTCTATCGAATATACACATATAGATAGTTTCAGAGATGACGTCTTCACATTTTTATCAGTAGCGTATCGACGAGGCTATATCTTTCAACATTATTAGTTATCGCCAACTCGAAACTTTTTCTACTTCACGCTATTTTCATATTGTACTGTTAATTAACGATGCGATCGTTAAATAACCTTTCGTTGGACTTTACACAAACATCAGAGAATAATCTTTGTTAAAAATGATTAATCTTGTTTATTAATTTCTTTGTTGTTTTATTTTTTTTTATAACTCTTGACGTCTTGTGGTTGACATATTTTTATCGCCACCATTAAACTGAACTAAGGATAAGAACAAGGAAACGAAACAAATTAATTAACTCGTTTAATTCAAAATATTATTTCTTTAGTAGTGGCGCAACCAGAAATTGGCTTGGTGGGGGAGAGGGATAATCGCCGTCGGCGCGCCAGTGTCTTTAGATCAGCGATTCTCAACTTTTTATACCATAGAGCACATTCCAAAATACTGGTAGGGCGGTGGGCACGTGACCTAACCTTAAATTGAACGCCTGCTCGCATTTAGGAATCTGTCTTTTATTTTTTACAGTTTTACTAGCTTTAACCTTTAATGTTGTGTGCAAATGATGAGAAAACACTTTTTGATCTCGTGCGATATGGTTTTGATGGTTTCATTTCTCGTTATCTATGTATATGCAGCGTGTCCACGGATAACCGATAGTATATGTAATTGACCAAAAATTGTCGAATTAGATTTTGATATTCTGGATTTAATTCCTGATTATCCACAAACAGTGTTGTAGTGGAAACGAGTTCAATCATTCATATACAGGGCGTTTTAAAGGCAGAAAAATACAAAAATGTTTTGCTAAAAAAAATATGCAATAAAGATAACGGGTTATCTCAGAAGGACGTGATGACAATAAGATTTACACAAACTGGACAGGCGAAACAAGACAGTTTAGACAAACAAACAACACACAATATGGTCCATTTTTATTATGAAAAGTCCCAATTATCTCACTCCTTTTGGCTTTCCCGCATTCTGAACCATCTTTAATTACCCTCCAAAGTCCGATATCCACATACCTTGGAACGCCAAGAGCGGGGATCCACCTGGTTCTCTTACCATAAGCGCCAATATAACATGCAATATAGAAAATATAAATAAGTGGATAGAAAAGAGAAAAACCGATGGTGCACATTAGTAAAATGGAGGACAACAGAACAGTAAAAACAGAAAAGCCACGAAATAAATGACGTAACGATAATGAAGAAAAGGAAGAAACTGTTTTGCGAGAATATCTTTCTTTTTAAAAAATGGGGTTAGGTTCTATGAAATTTTAATTATAACGGATAAAGCAATTGGAACGAAAAAAATATGTTTATTAAGTTTATTGATATGTGCACGCATAGATGTTAATTACATATAAGTGCAGATGGCCGAAGACATTTGATGATTTGTGGTTTTTTAGCAGAACAAATCTGTTCTTTATAAATTTCATTGTAAGGAAGCGTCGCGACCTCGATTCCTCTTTTGAATTTAAGGCTCCTTGCCATCGACGAAAGGTCAGTTTCTATTGCTTTCTCGACAAGTTGAAGTTTTAAAATTTCAACGTTCACGTTGATATGATCTGTATTAATATTTTAATGCATAAATCAATTCGCTGCATTATTAATTAATTAAAAAAATCTAGAATACTATCCACGTTACGTGCCCGCGAATGTTAAATTGTTCCTCATTTGTGGGTTCGCGAATAGTTAACACACGCGAATGTTAAATCCGCGAACGTTAAGGGATTACTGTATTTGAAAATAAAATCGTAAATTCGACGATTAGTTTAACATTGAGAAACGTTTTGCCATGTTTAGGTGAAAGTTAATTGTTTAACTTGCTTCTGATAAATTCCAAGGATTTCGTCCATTTACTCACTGGCAGTTTTTAAATTGAACGGTTACGTTGTAATTTACAACTTCTTAAAGGTTTAAACGGCTAACTAGATGCGTACTAAATTTATAAAATTAATGCCGCCGTAGGTAGGCAGGTATATAGCCGTGCGTCCGTTGAATTTATGGAATAACGTGCCCCTGCGGGGGCCCCTAATTTTACTGGGCGCACCGATTTTATCTAGACCGAAATCATTTCCGGAACGTAGGTAGATATCTGAAATGGGTTCAATCGGCGTAAAATTTATTTCTACCAATCTCTTTTGTTTGGAAATCGGCGAGAATTCAATCCGAAAATTGGGATAAATCGTTTCAAAAAAAAAAAACGTCTACGGCGCTAATTTTAGGCGTCGGCGTCGTCGCAAGTTATTTTGTGGTCGTCGAAGGGCTCGTCCGAAGTGTTTTAGTGTAATAAGTTCGCGCGCAGCTTAATTTAACTGTTTATTTATGATGTAACGGAACTACTGAAAGCGTTTATTTTATTTGCCTATAAGTTTATAACGCATGTAATTGTTAATTATAATAAGGAAGACGAATTAAAAATTTGCTTTTAAACGATTGTAGTCGTATTTAAACGAATATTTATGATTTACGTAGGTTTCGCAATTAAACGAATTGAAACCGACAGCATTTTTTTATAAAGGAAAGTATCGCTCTTGGAAGTTTGAACGTAAAAAGTACTTGTGCTTAGGTTCTAGGTTGATTTAATAGCACAATATCATCGAAATTATCAAAGGGTAATCAACGTAATGTTTACATATAAAACATACGATGGTGCGAGGAAATAGTAGTTGGTATAGTAAAGGTACGTACGATCTCTTATGTGGGTCCTTGTTGCAAAACAAGTGTGGGTAGTTTAGTATCAAATACAACGCGGAGCGGTTTGGTCCGAACCGAAACAACCTGCGAGATAAGGATTTTTACGACCGATAGCGTGGTGATAAATTTTAGTGCATAAAGTGCGTCGTCGTTTAGGGTTACTTAATTAAAAACAATCGGTGATAGTTTTTGTTTTTTTTTTTAAACAGTGCGACGTGATAAAATTGCGTGTATTGCGACAGCGATCGTTTAAATTAACGGTTAATGGCGGCAATTGTAGGTAGGCAAAATTTCTTAAAACAAAAAAAAAATCACGAGGAACACAATAAGCGTTTCGAATGCTCGACAATTAGGCATGTTCGATTTTATCGCATACTTATATGACGTCAATTTACTGAAAAAACTTACGACACACTTGGTGAAATGGTACTATAACAAGTACATTAGCATCCACATGTGCTGTGTCAACACAACATAGGTCATCTTTCTGCACAAAAAAAAATTACGATTTGCATTAATTTACATTCTTGTCAAAAAGCGACGGGGACCGCGGTCACCAAAACGAAAATTTGCGAATCCGAAATTTCAATTTAATTGCTCGCCGAAAAATGGCGAAATTGCTTTGGCGACGCGCGACGTGGGCGTCTCTCTAAAATTGCCCGAAATCGACACAACTTTAAGCGGTAAAATTCTAAACTCGAAGACGTTTTTAAAAACAAAAAAAAATCGCAAAAACGCCAAATTCACGCTTTCGAGCCACTTTAATCGCTTACGCGTGGTACCAGAAGAGATCGTCGACGTTCATTAACTTTAATTCGTTTATCGTGCGATTGCGAAAATTTCACGGGGAAAATGAAACGCCCTCGTCGCGGACGGCGATTTTTCCCGAGCGCCCGCGGATAATCTTTAAAAAAAAACGATCTACGGCCGTTTAAATCGATAATCGCGTCCGCGACAAAATTGATCGCGAACTCGGATTTTGATGCGTTCGATAAATTTTCGTGAAACATCCAATTAATTAATCCGAACTCGAACCGAATTATGTTCACGATAAGATTGGTGCGTGTGCGCGCGACGCGTTTCTTTCTCCGGCATCGGCAGGTCAACGCTTCTACGCTATATTTTCATTCGATGATGTTAAATTAGCGTTTCGCGGCGATTCAATTTATGTAGTAATTGACGTTAAAGGTAGAATAGAACAGCTGTTAATAATCGAATAACTCGTTCGCGTTTGTCGGCCACCGATTGATTATCCGTAGAAAATTTGCGGCCCGAAGAAGTTTTTGGATTAAAATTTTCCACAATTGCTTCGTATTTTGGTTATTCGTTATTCGGGAGCGAACTTGACATTGACGGTTGTTGGGAATCTGTTTTTTTGAAAAAATTATCGCACAACGTCAACGTTATCTAATACGTTTTTAATAACACTCAAAATTAGTGCACTTTTGTTTAATTTAGTTTGTTACGAATGTTCTCGTTTCTTTTCTAAAATAACGATAGTACGAAATAAAGAAAAAACGCTCTTTTCGAAGATGCAAAGAAAACATATGGGCGCCAATTAAAAAAAAAACAAAGTTGTTTACAATAGCAACGAAACAAAATAGTTATAATAGTTAAATTTAAAATTTAAAAGTTAAATAGTTATAAAAGTTATAATACTTTGTTTCGTCGGCTCAACAAAAAGTTGACGAAACAATCTAACGTTCAATCGCAAACATCACCGAAAGTAATGAAAATTGGGGCGCTAGTAGTCGCAAATTATTAGTAAAAAAAAATTAAAAAATACTTACGCAAAGTGCATTACTTACTAGACGGCGCGAAGTTGACGAAACAACGAGTTAATCGCGAACATCTCTGGGAAGTAATGAAAATTTCGAAATTAAAATATGGGCGCAAAATTATTGTTTGTTTATTTTCAGAATTTACCCCAACAGTCGTTTCGCACAAGTATGACGAGCGTCAGTAAAATTAGCTTAAAAATTCGGCCTGTTTTATCGAAATGAGTCGTCAAAATGCTCCATTCCTTAAAGTAAAGTTTATTCGTCAATAAAATACACTACGGCGGATTTTATTCTAATATGCGTATACGGGGTGTTTTGCGTTGTACTTTACAGCACGATTATTAAAAAAAGTCGATGGCGCTGGTAGCGTCACTATTTTTTAAAAGTATTTCCGTCTCGTCCTGAAATCTTTGGCGCCTTTACTGTACCGGCGTCTGTGCGCGTCGCGCACATTACGCACGTATTTTAATATCTTAAAATAGAAAATAGTTACAGGAAATGTTTCACATGTCCCCCATCTTCCGTTTCTAGACAAGCATCAACCCTTCGACCACTTTATTCGCGAAGGAGCGCCACCGCGTTTTTCGTTTATTTTTCGGGAACACTTAAATCGGGCGTACAGAGAAAAATTGTTCGCTTGACCTCCTCGGTCCCCCGATTGGGGATACTTGAAATCTTCGAGAAGTGCAGAAGATACTCGTCGAAGTATTAAATTGAAACTTGGAATTTTTCGAAAGGTGCGCAATTCGTTTGCAAGAAGAGCCGAAGTTCGTTTCGAAATGGAAGGGGGGGACACTTTTTTTAACAAATCCCTATTTTAAGATATTAAATATTTTATTGAAACTGGTCTCTGTTTCTTTTCGTCGATCGTGCGGTAAAATATGCAAAAATCTCTATATCTGCAAAACGATTGTTTTTGGGACCGGCGATAATTAAAATCTTTTTGTTCTTTTTGGTCATGCTCTTAAATTTTCCGACATTTTCCGATTAAAATCGTATCGAAAACGTCGCATTGCGCAATAAACGGAATAATACCGTCCGCAATGCGGTTTATAACTTTTTCCTTGTCTGGAGAAATGTTTGTTGTTTGGTTTGAAAACGAGACGAGGATTGGTTACCGTTTCCGCGCGGCTTATCAACAATTATCATTAAATCGCTCCTTCTACCTTCACATATGGTCACATATTTATCACATAAAGTGATAAATATTATTGTTGAAAATATAAAAGTAATAATATTAGTCTATAGTGCAAATGACTTTATGACGACATAATTTTTTTTATTTTGAAAATCCTAAAGTTTTGCTCCGTGTTACAATTACATTTATATGTGATATAGTCAAATTCTTTATAATTTTGCAATTATGTGCGTTATTTATTTCGTGGTGACACGACAGGCCGTCAATATTAACAATCGAAAATGGCGTCGATTCAAAAAGAAAATCTAAAGGTACTTTTGCCCACTTTCCATGAAATGAGTCATTTTCGAAAGAAATCGCACTTGAAAGGCAACAGGTGCAACGTTTAGGACTCTAGCTTTCTAATATTCTAAGTACATAACTACAATCAACGTCAGAGTCCTTTGAAAATCGCCCCATAATTCAAAACAAGACCCTGTTTAGTACATGGCGCGCGTAGCAGCACAATTGTCAGTAATAAACCTGTTACTCTTTAAGCACGATTTTTTTGAATGGAACAACACACGTTTCAACACACATCCTAACACGTTTGGAAAATCCGGCAATGAAGTTAAATTGTTTTAATTAATTCCTTGAAAGAAAACGTGATTAGAAAGGTTACTTAGGGGTAGTACAGCCTTGCTACCGTCGAAATGGTATCAAAAAATCTATGCAATCGTTTCGAAATACTGCATTTATTAAGAATGTAAACCAAACATGATTAAATTTTAATAAAAACCAAAATTTTTCCTCTTAAACTTTGGGGGTGAATATCTTAGCAGACGATCGTCGTGGGGAAAAAATGTATAGAAACTTAAAGTTAAAAGGGGATTATTTTGAATTAATAGGTAATTTCGAAAGGGCTTTGACGGTTATTGTGGTTAGTATAGTGTATACAATATACTTACCCCTAAAATTTCATGCTTGTATCACAAAGTGCAGGATTTATGCACTTGGAACTTCGAAATTTTCGGCGCGCTCCACTCACACGGCTTTTGGAAACCGCTGCTTCACTCATCCCAAAAATTGAACCTAGGTCGATTACAGTACACTCTAGCGGTCAAAATTATGAAAACGATCGACGCTTTTCGGAAAAATATGAAAAATAATCCATAGGTGCAAACAAATTCGGAAAAAAATCGACCCTCGCCTCGGAGCTTTGCGACAATATTCGTGAATGCAGAAAAGGCGTTGTCGCGTTTGTGGACAAAAATTCGAGAAAGTCGTTTTAAAGGCAAAATTGAAAATCGACGTGTAATTTATTGGAAAACAACGTTTTCGATCGTCTTGATGGTTTCTTTCGATTCCTACTTTTCGGGAAAGCGTTTTTCGCGACAACAGGAATAAATATTTCGAGATAGTCGAAAAAAAAGTGATACATTTTTTTTTAATTCTTATAAATTTTTCTTATAAATGTTATTTTTCAAATAAAAATGTATTTCTTTCGAGAAAAATTAAAAAAGAAACGGAGTTTTTTGACACGTGACATGGAAATTCGACACCGAAGTTTGCGCGCGGTCGGATCTTTGTTTTAATGTTCCTCTAAAAATAATAATATGCTCATTTGCACAATTTATTAACAACAAATAGTACGGTAGATTTCGTATTCAAGTGTCATTTTGGTTTTACCTTTATAATTATAATTCGTAAACTGTTTTTATATACGATGTTTTTATTATTATGGAAGTCGAAGAAAATGAAGCATTTTAATCGGGGAAATCGTGGAAAAGTCGGGAACTTTCAATAGTTGACTATAGTCATTAAGACATTAAGTTACTCTTCAACTGGTCGCATAAAAAGTACCAGACAATGTATTGTATCTGTTAATCGCGAATTTGATTGGATGATGAACGGTTGACGTACATTTCTATAAAAACGAGAAAAACAAATATGGTCGAGGTCTAAAAATAAACGACAACAACAGGTGGCGATTTTACGAAAACCAAATATTTATTTAGGAAACTCTTAACTCATAAAAATATTTACATTATTGAGAAACCGAATTCTACAAATATAAATCTAGGCAATTAAAAAACAATAAAATCCGTATCTATGCCTTTTACTCCACGATTAAATAGGCAATTAGATTTAAAATATTCAGTCAACGGATTTATGTCGGCGATAGTGAAAAATTTAAACACCCCGCCATAAAAATCGACAAATTACGACTTCGCCAAATTTTATTAATTCGTATTACTTAACGAATTTTTATTAAAATCCACGAACGAGAACTAGTTGGACGCAATAGTTATTGTTAAGCTGGTTATTAACCTTTTCTTACATCTATTAACCGAATGCAAATTACAAATAGATTTGTATGTAGTGGAATATGTAGATATTTACGACTTGTCTTGGTTATAAAATATGCAATGTTTATCGTTACATAGAAACCGGCATAAGTCGACCATTATTATTGTTAGAGTTTATTTAATTTATACCCTCATTATAATTAAAAACATATCATTTATAGATTCGAGATTTAAAATACGAGACGGACAGATCAACAAATCGTCGTTCCGTATGAGTTTACACTAATAAATTCGTAAACCGTGCATTGAACATTTATAGAACTGGTTTTAAAGATCTTTTGATGTGTTTCTTATCGTATACGCGAATATTTAATTACTGGGCGTGTTAATTTTTTTTTACGTCCTATAAAACGGTAATTCGTATTAAAACCTATTTAAACTAAACACACCTGTACCTGTTTATTAAATGCAATAAATAAAGCTTTTTCAAAGTATGCACGTATGCACCTATAAAGAGTAGAATGATTTTAATTCGTTTTCCGAATTTAATTAGTTAAATTTCTTCAGTTTTTGTTCGTGATCGAGGAAATCGTGGTTGTCACGTTATACGGATAAACGTAAAAAAATCGATTCGTTAAAAAAATTTATAAAGAAATATATCTATTTTCCATTTTCGCGAATAATTCTGCGCTGCAATAACGAAAATTTTCTATTACGTTGCACACACGCATAATTAAATGTCAAAAATACGTGATATTTATCCATTTATAATGCCAACCCAGTTCGTTTCTATTATGTAAACATTTTTTATGAATTATTTAGTCGACCCAATGAAGTCGAAAACCACACGAGAACAGTAACCGATTTTTACGAATTTTTTTTTTAATATTCGTGAGCGTTGGAGAGCCGGCGACACTTTTTGATGTCATCGAAACACGTGTGAAATGCCTACTCGAAACACAAAAAATTGCTCTTTGGAATAAAATGGTTAATTCAGGTTCATCTTTAAGTTTCTACATGCTTTTTTCGCACAATTCTGCCTTGCCGAGATATTCGCCCCCCAAAATTATTTTTATTTTCTGTTTCAATTTAATAATTTTCGCTATATCATACGTAACAAATAAACGACTTTAATATGGTGTAATAGGTTTGTTTAATATGACCTTAGAGGCAGTCAGGGGTGCACAACCCTTAACTTTTCTAACCCCAAAAATTTTAGAGGTTTAAGTTCTTCAATTTTTAACTAATACATTGAAAAACCTGAAAACTTTTTAACTAAACCCTGAAACTACCGTGCAATTAACACCGTCAAAATCAGATTGCCTATGGCAACCGTTACATATTCGTAAACCGGAGACTTTAAGCTTTCAAGCGAATAATGCCACTACCTATAATACAAATATAACATTTCAATTAAAATCGGGTTGTCGCGGCTTCGAACACGACAGGGGTGGTAACCGAACGAGTTTCGGACACAGTTTGAACCCCTCTACAAAATGGGTAAATTCAGATCTCATTGTCGCGCGACGTATTTACGCGTAAAGAAAAATTAACTTAAATCAACCCTTTGATTCCCATCGTTAGAGAATTAAAGGGGCAATCTTTCGCGTTTCGAGCAGGTATTTTACTCATGTTTCATGGGAAATATGTGTTTATTCATTACCCGATGACACACCAAAAAGTGTCAGCGGCTCTTACGATTACACTATTATAGGTAGGTACCTACATTTGAAATCATAAACATTTCGGCTGTCGGACTCAAGCATCTATTTAAGTGTTTACACAATTACAACAAAATATAAACAATGACTTTTTTCAATTTTTTTTGAGAATTGAGTACTTATGGCCTATTCAAACCTATAAGCAATTTACGTCATCAAAAAAAAGTTACTAGATTGTTTGTTTGTAATTCGGTTTAAAGTTTGGAAAGTGTCATATTCTATAGATGATTTACTTGCGCACATATTAGATGATATAAAGAAAGACTACAATTTATTAAAACTGTCAAAATAAGAGGTACGAGGTGACAACACTGTGTGAAACGTCATCATCTAGTAAGCTTTCATTGATGACGCGGATTGCATATAGGTTTGGACGAAGTGTATAAGAAATAATAGGTATTTCAAAATTTTCTTTGAAAAATGATTTTTCGAATTTCCCGGATTACTTATTCCGGATAAACGTTTATTACCTTATCTATTACAGGGTGGTGATTTGAAAGACGTCCCATAGGGATTTCAATGTTAAATATTCAAATATTTCCAATTCGTGATAAAAGGAATGATTTGGTACGCTAATTATTTTATAGAAAAACTGCACTTAGGTTTTTGATAGAGAAAAAACTTGTATCGATTGATGTTATTATTCTTTTGATTAAAGTATTTCCGGAACCGGAAAACCGAAGAAATTAAAACGTTGTTTTCAAATAAATCAATATTGCCACGGAATTACGAAAAACAACGCATACCTACGACTTGATAACTGTCAGGCAACTTGTCAAGCAACGCATACAGCTGTCAGTTGTCGCTCTAATCAATTACGATGAAAAATCAAACATTTCCGAAATGCAGAATTTTATTTCAATACGCTTGCGTTTCTTAAATCCACCAGAAAAGGATGTCATCAATAGAAATTTATCGTAAAAACAGAAATAATTTGTATTTATAATTTTCTTTACGTTAAATTTTCGTTTTGTCGATTAAAATTTGTTACCATCACCTTAGGAAATTAATTTCGTTAATATCCATCTATCTTTGTTTAGGCCAATAAGAAAACGTCAAATTTTATGATGCTTGTCATGTTGGCCTTTCTATCGTTTTCCGATTGGCGTAAACAAAGATAGGCGGATATTAACGAAATTAATTTCCTAAGGTGGTGGTAACAAATTTTAATCGACAAGACGAAAATTTAAAGTAAAGGAGATTATATTTATTATTTTGGGACGCTTCTAGTAATTTATTGCTTCGAAAGGTTCAAATGTCAAAATAACAACGACAGTTGTCAGGCCGCATGCGTTATTTTTCATAATTCCACGGCACCGTTGATTTATTTAAAAACGTTTTAATTTCTTCGGTTTTCCGGTTTCGGAATTAATTTAATCGAAAGAACAATAGCGTCGATGGATAAAAATTTTGTTCACCATCGAAAAATATAAAAGTACGGTGCTGTAAAATAATTAGGGAAACGAATAATTAGATTCAAATCCCAGCCTCGTCGCCAAAATGTCAATGGGTATTTTGTAAAATTACAATTTTTTGTTTTTGACTCGTTTAGAACGGAGTTGAATGTTCCGGATAAATCATGAAAACAATAGAAGATCGATAGAAATTTTTGGTGGAGCGCGTCCGCAAAATTATTCGCTAAAGAAAACGCGACCGCGCTCATATGTATAGATACAATAAAAAGAAACTCGTCTACGTCTTCAACAGCGCGTATCTTCCTCGTGTTCAAATAACTTAAACCGTCGTCATTTAACGTCTCGTTTCTTTCCCATTTTTTTTTTGACTTCAAGAAGCTTAAGCGCTCGAAGTATTTTGTATTAAGTACGTGGGACGTCGAACGATTCAATTTAATTTGCAACCAACGCAACGCTCCGAAGATGATGGCTTTACGAAGATGCTTTTTTTCGAGTCGACGTACTACTACTAAAATTTCGCATTTTTGCGGCAAATCTGACGATTAAAACCTATAAAAATTTATGAAGGCAATTAGAAGAATAGCCTTGGAAATTTATGTTGTAATATCTGCTCTTTAACACGTAACAGCGGAGTTTCCGATGGAGGTGTGTTTTTATGGCTTTTTTGCACGATAGTACATGTGGCACAATACTTAGTGCACATAACAGCAAAACGCGGCGAGCGTATGGGAAAAAAAAACGGTTAATTATTTGTTAATGTTGCTCTTAACGGATGGTTGTTAAGGCGCGTCCACACTAAGCCGCTTTACGTCGGTTGGCAAAATTCGCAGCGTTCACGTTGAAAAT
Source organism: Rhagophthalmus giganteus (assembly GCA_036326145.1). Classification (NCBI taxonomy): domain Eukaryota; kingdom Metazoa; phylum Arthropoda; class Insecta; order Coleoptera; family Rhagophthalmidae; genus Rhagophthalmus; species Rhagophthalmus giganteus. Next base: position 10,313,131 of record JARFJA010000036.1, on the reverse strand, counting down.
GATATGCAGTCGCGACGTGCTCGAAGTGCGTCGTAAACCACGCAAACGACGGTTTCGGGTACGTTTTTTACACGCCGTTTAGACGCGAACGTCTCGTAACTCAATGTCGGATTTCAATCGGCACGTCTCCACTACCTATTTCTCATCTTGGGCTGGGCGCGCATGGAGGAGATTTTACGCCGATCGCGATTCGTGTGCAACAGTGTGCGTTATATGGGAAAGCGCACCTGCACGAGTGAGTGCGCGCTATCGCCGATCGCGTTCGGCCGACTAAACAAGCGCCCATGCGCGCCTAGCCTTACGTGGCGCGCGGTATTCTTTGAAATGGATCGACTCTAGTCGGGTTCGCGCTGACAAGCCAACCGGCATGCGCCAACGAAAACGTCCACACGTCACTTCCGACAAGAGCAACCGCCATAAAGCGACACACCGTGGACGCGCCATTAGAAATATCGTAAATTATTACTATTCGGCAATTTACCGAAACGTGCAATAAACTAACGATCTTGTTAATTCAACATCTACTTCAATTATAATTTTCTTAATTACGTTTTCGGATAAGGCGGCCTTCGAAGTAATTAATCGTCCTAAATTCTGAAACACGTGCACACCGCATCCTGTTTATAGGTGCTTTTATCTGTATTTGGTAATTGGTATCGAAGGATAAACGGCGGTTAACCGCGCGCGAATTAAACGAGCTTTGAAGTTGCTAAAACACAAAGCACGTCCGAGTTGAAAACAAATTCCCTTCCCGTTTATTCCGTTTTACACGCACTTTTTACCTATTTCGTTTTCAAACAAACAGCGACATTATACCATTTTAGTCTCGAAGCGCTTTTTAAATCGGTTTGCGGCCGGATGGTATTTGAAAAATATTAGTTTCAAGATCGAAAATGAGCTTTAATTGTTTTTTACTATAAATTACGTTGATTTATGCCCCGTTTTATTGCTGAAAAGTACGGAGAGACGCGGTTTCTCATGTCAATTATTTCTACCACTTGTCTTCTTGTTTAACTCAACGCAAGATTATTATTAATATGTAGCGATTTATCTTCCACGATTTATTATCGCTATTACTATCGGTTCGGTAACATTTTCAAATTTATGTTTTTTTAGCCTTCATGTTTAAATAGGTTTAATTTTAAACTATGTCTGAAATTTTGGTTTTAAAATAACAATATTAATTGTCTTGAATTATAGTAATTAATTTAATACTGCATTTTTTTTTCGGGAAAATAAATTTTTCTTAATCCGTACATTTTCAAATTTTTTTTGTTATAAAATACTTTTAAAAACATACATTAAATTTAATTGCGTAATTATTTTTTTTTTTAACATAAAATATCATTTAATCACCGCGAATTTAAAGGAATTTATATTATTCTTAAAATCATTGTGGAATTATTCTTAATATTTATAAGTTCCAATTTCAAATTCGTATAATTAAAGTAAATTATTTCTAATTAACCTAAGAACTAACATTAATTAAAGGAAATTTAATTTTTAACCCGTATAACATTTTCCGAATTGCTAACCCAAAATTTAATTTTAATTTAATGTTTATTTTGTTTTATTTCAAATTGGAAAATTAAAAATAATTTGTCTTAAGGAAATCAAATGGGTTTAAATTTGAAAGTATAATGAAGTATTCATTAAATTGGGTTTAAATTAAACTTTCAAAAAATTTCTGTAATATTTTCGATAAAAGTATTTAAATTTAAATTTAAATTTTTTGCCAATTTTTCAAATTTTTTGAATTTTTCTTTGCCTCAATTTTCGTAGCCCTTTACCTTTAATTTTAACCATTTAAATTATTTTTTATTAATTTGAAATAGATTTCAACTTACTATTTTAAAAATTTTAAATCCAAAAACTAAAAGTTATAAGCGGATTTTTATTTAAAATTGAATTTCCTTAAATAAAAAAGACATAATAAACCAAATTTTTAAGCGAAATTATTTTAAAATTTTATAATAAACCATTAAAATTTTTTAAATTGATCAAAGTAATTTTTTGAAAAATTAATGCAGAAAACTCATTATATTATGGCTCGAAATTTGTTTATTAATTAATCAAATTAATCTTTTTTAAATTTATTTATTTACTACCTAAATTTTTATAGTAAATTAAACTTTTTAAAATACTATTAGTAAAATTTTAAAGTTTTTGGAAATTGTTGTTCCAATTTATTCTTCTTAAAGACAAATATTTTAACAATTCTTAATTATTTAAATTTAATACCTAATTAATGATTTATAATTCTAATTTCAACTAGTCATTAAAATTAAATTTGTTTTAATTTTTTAATGGTTAATTCAAATTGTTCTTTACCGTTATTTCACTATTATTAGAGTACTTCAAATTCGTATTCTTAATACAAAATCTTAAGTAAATTGTATTTTTTTCGTTTTTAATACGACTTTTCTAAATGTTTCAGTTAAATTCATTTTAATTGTTAAATAATTAGTTTCTAACTACAGTGTATTTTTGATTTAATTATTTTCAAAATTATTGTTACAAATAGTGCAGATAACTAAGTGACTGATATTAGAATTGTAGAATTATTATGAATGTATTTTTAAGTTCTGAATTGATAAATATGTACTATGCTGAATTAATTATCGAATTAGTTATTGATTCATTAACATATATTTCATTACATTCTTAATATATTACTATATGATGATTTGACATAATTTTGTAGTCATTGACATTAAATTTAATACTTACTGAATTAGCCGTGATACGTCATTACTATTGTAATATTCTTGAATTATTAAGTAATTATTATTATCGAAATTGAAATATTAACATTATCAGGTTAGCAATTCAGATTACAATGCTCGATTTGCATCAAGATCATATACGTTAATCCATACCTATAGACTTATTATAGAAATTGTATAATTATAGCTTTGAAGCAATGTATTCGAGTTTCAATTCGAATGTAAGACGCTGTTCAATGATAATCAATTTAAGTTACGAATTTACAGTACTGGTAAATGCATGTCTAATACTATTATTCAGAACATTATAGCACTATTTAGCATATTATGAACTATTTCGTCTGTTATATTAAGACTCTTGAAAATCCATAATTGGATTATTCATTAAATTATTTATACAAGTGTAAATCATGCTACAATTAAATTGAAACATTATGCAGTTGATCACTTAATGTCATTAATGATTTCACGTATCATTAAATCTAGAATACAATTAATAAATTATACACGATTATTATTAACGATAGTTATTTATATTACAAGTAGATCACTAATGCTTATGCACACCTACATTAACATGTAATTGAAAGTAATCATACATATAATGAATAAATTCTCATTGCTTATATATTATGCACAATTTATTTCAATAACTAGTATATTTTTGGTTTAAATAGATTGTCTACATAGACTGTCAATTTAATTCATTAGAAAGTATTCGTAAGCTGATATACGATCTATTTATAAATAGATTATATTAACTAGAAACTTAAACATATTAACTATGTACAATGTACTTTTCAGCATCATTTAATTTAATATTCGTAATATGTTATCGAAAGTCATTAAATAGTGCTTAGATCGTTTGTTAATAGGCAATTCGTCACGTTTATCTTTGATTACTGATAACGTCTATGAAGTTCTATACATTAAATTAGATAAGTTAATATTGGCCATTTAATTTCGGCGTTAATTTATTTTTTCTAGTATTCAAGATTAAGACTTCCATAAATTTTCTGTCAATGATCGATTCATGCGTACGTATTGTACATTCTCGATTACATTGGTAACGTCGAATAATTGATCAAGTACATTTTAATTATCGTAATTGAATTTAATTCGACTTCAATTCAAATTCGAAATTGAAATTAAAACTAGTTTCTTCGATTCGGAGTAATTTGTAATTGCATATTCTGTCAACTTATTGCACTATCTTGATTGCATATTGAGTATTATTTATAATCGATATGTATACATACATTTATCGAGATTTTTAGTTAGAAGTCCAATGCTAGATGTTTTCTAATCGATAAACTGATCGTAACATTCAATGGAATTGTAAGCTCGTAATTACATATGCATTATTAAATTACGTTTAACTGTTTAGCATTAATTCGCATTACGCATGATTTAACTTGTTAATTTTAAATCGTACGTCAAATATTTGAAATTAACCATAATGTTGCAATCTATATAACTTAACTGCACTAATTGATCTATTATTAGACACGACTATAATCAGATAAATTACGATATGTTTGACTAAGTCGAAATTTAACTTAATGTCATGTTAGTAATCTATTGGTAATTGTAGTAATGAAAATGCGATATTACAGATTCGAATCAGTTATATTAACTAGTATAATAAATGTATGTATTATGTCTTGTAATGAACATCATCGATAATGTATCAAATTGTGCTATAACGTTAAATTTGTATCGTATAGATATCTCTAGATAATTATAATCTTATATTTCGTTGGCATATATTGTATATATCGTTGTAGCATATCATGTTAGCGATATGTTCTATTAGTTTTCATTAATCGTACAGTATTATGTGTACGATTCGAATCATTATGATTATTCATTCAATGATTTAAATATATAAACGAAATTACCATGTTCTAAGTTATATTGATCTTTCAAATTAATTGCGTGTTTTATCGTAGTTGATTGGACTTATGTTCTGATATAGACTTCATTCGTCAGTTCACATCTTGATAGACTCTGAAATGTTGAATAAATACGTCAGAATTATGAAATTGATGCTCGTAATTATTAATTCTGTATGTAAAATTGCTGAGTATTTCATCAGTCGTTATCTTTGATAGCTTCGACGTCGTTAAGTACATGTATAATGCGAGTATTCATGAAATATGCATTATTATTGTGGTCATCGAATTACTATCAATTTCGAAATTGAATCTGTTCGTCGTATGATTTCTGCTGAATTATATTATCTTGATTATAATCTGCGATTTGGTACACTATCTAAATATTTAATGTTCAGAGTATGCTTATGTTCATATATTATCAATTATTAGTAAAATTAATTAATGTAAACGATGTATGTATGTAATGTATTTTAATGAAAACTAATTTAAATTTGATTATTGATACTCTATTACTTGATCAGTTTAATTATGTTACTCGTTTAATATTTTGTTATTAATGATATTATAAGTTATCATTCGTTTAATAATGATTTTGTAAATAATTGATATTTGTAAATCTTGTTATTTATTCTAATCAATTATGTTTAACATTTATTACTTAGTTCAACTAATTCAGATTCAATCTATCTGAAATCTTGACATGTTTCTTCTCTATTTCACGTCATTATGTTTACGTATACTGTACAATTTCACGTTAAATTCAGACTTTTAACTGCTGTATTTAGATCTGCAATAATTGTGTTCGAGATTCTCTTCGCTGGTTAATCTATCGAGAGCTGTTTATTTACTGACCGTTCAATATGTTCGAACATCGTGTTATTATGTATAATCCGTTTTGCTATCGCGTTGTTCGTATTCATTCTTGTACTAATTAGTTATCATCGTGTACCTATCGACATGATTAATATCGATTTCTTAGTATGTAATTCACTGAGAGCGTTCATGAATCATAAGTACGACTCGTTTCTGATATTGTCGATTCAAACGCTGTATCGAATTAACTCGTAAATTCAATCTCGTTCACTAGCAAAATTCTATATCTTTAAACATTTTATGTTTCTACATGTGCCGTTTAAATATTTATCGATATTTCTCATCGATGTCAGATACGATGTTAATATCGTAGTCATTTAAGAACTGATCTTTACGCTTATCATGATTAAAGTCCATTACGATATCGACTGTATTCGACATTCGGTTTTTTCATATTATGTTCTGTACAATGTCTAGTACTAGTTTATTGTTCGCATACAATGTCTGATAAGTCTTTTCATATGCTTTTAGGAACTGATGACAATGTCAGGATATAAACATGTTCTATTGATTTATTCGTGTACATTTGAATGAATAACTGCGTATTGATTATACGCTTATTCGACTATGCTATTCTGAGCGATGTAATTTAGTATGTCTCAGTTAAGCTAGATGTCTCAAGTTTAATCGATTCACTTATGTCTTGAAATGAACTAAGACTACGACTAATTCTAGTATTATAGCATGCTGATATTCGTATTTAAGGCATTGTTCGACTATGCTCGTGACGTTAATCTGATACGATGCTATCATCACGTTTAAATCGAACTGTGTCTAACATTAACTTTATATGTTCTTCGTATGTTTATTAGTAATCGTTCGTTCGAATGACATTGAAGCGTTTACTCGAGTAGACTGCGAAACGTATCGAAGCCGATCAAAGGTACATTTAAGCGTATTCAATCGTTAGTCGTATCAAGTTCGACTAATAGGATTCTAAGTACGGACAAGTCAGATGAAGTACACGTAACTTCAGTCATTAAGCATCGATTAATTCAGTAGTATATAAGTACATTGTTAGCAGAGTCGAAACGTGATGAGGTAGCGCTCAACGATGTAATACAATCGCAGTACACGGAATGTCTTACGTCAGTCGATGTGCACTTCACCTCGCGGATCGGACGATCGGAAAGCATCGTAAGTATGCTCGAATTAGTCAAGATCGGGCGATCCGGTGACTTCGATTCAAGACGAGCTCGAAAGTGACATCAACGGAACTTAAGCATCGAGACCTCGAGATCAGGTTAAAGCACCTGATGGCATAATGAGTATGTACGAATCGGTTGACTAGAAGTACGGCATTCAGATAGATAGTAGCCGTGGATTCAAAGATAACGGACAAGCATTCGACCAAGGATTACATGAATCGATTTAATCGATTTGTTTGTTACATAAATTATTCGTAATTGACATTAAGATTCGTCAACGTACATTTCAGATCAATGATAATGTTATATTCATCGATTTGAGATAGAGTAAATGTTCGTTACGAGATACGGAACTTGACATAGATTGAACGTAGTTTTAACTGAAGATGAATTATCACTTGTATAGATTTGAACATATTGATAAGAATGATATTAATCGGTATTAGAATAATTTATACTGATACAATGATTAATTTATATAGATAATTAGTATTGTAACTAGTCGTATGAATTTAGTAACTTAATTGTAAAATTATTTATTTGTATAGCACTATTATTATTAAGATTATTAATTATAGATATATTATATAGTTTATATATAAATTAATTATATAATATATTATATGATATATATTTAATAATTTTTAAGTAATATTATTAAGTTTATTATCATTAGTTATATTAAGTTTAACAATATTAAATATTTATTTTATTAGTATTATTACGTTATTAAGATATTAATATTGATGTTATAATTATTTAACGATTAATTTCTATTACGGTCATTTACAATCATATAATATTATCCGTAATTCAATAAAATTAATAAACTTAAATTTCAACATAATTGATCAATCTAATTCATTTTTACGTTTTATTACGAATTTAATTTGTGAAATTTTGACGATTTCATTTTACATTTCGATGGTAATTTTACATCTGTGGGTTTATACTTTCACTGCAGTTTTTTGAAATTGACGTAACTTTGTTATTTTGTAAAGTTTAGTGCAATTTATCGGTTATCTTAGGTAATTTTCGTTTATTTCGCGTTTTGTTGGCGCGCACCTTCATTAGATTCATTGGTCGCAATTATATAATGAACAATTATTAAACCAAGACCCTTCCGAATGAATTACGCGCTCGATTCGATACAGGTTCCTTTGTAATTATAGATATTAATAGTTGTTTCGATAATGAAAATTGTTAGTACCTATCAAATTTTTGTTATGACGTGACGTCGAGATGTACCTATACTACGTTCGTTGACGGATTTAGTGGTAAATCGAATTTTTCTTTTAAATGGAAACGCAAGTAGGTGGTAATTTGGATTTATTTTCTATAATATTATATTATCTCGAAGCTAATTAATAATAGTCTTGCCATAATTTATTATTAAAAGCGTTTACGTCAAAACTTAGATACTGAACTCTATAAATAGATTACGTCTGATAAAGTGGGTTGGTACGTACGTCAAATAATCAATCAAAACAACTGTCAGTGTTTACATTACGTGTTTCATTTTAATATCCTGCTAATATTTAGACACGCTCTTAACGTGCGTTGTTACCTAAATAACTTCCTTAATTATTGTTTACATAAATCCATTCGACGTTTGCAATCAGGACGTGAACTTCACGAAATTTATGGCTTGTCTAGTAATTTGTTACCGTTTATAATATCGCAGATCAAAGTTTACGTAGATAAAACAAATCGAATTGGATTTATAATAAAATTATCAAATTGTTAAATTTTTAGCAATTTAGAAAAAAATATTTGACACGTTAGATAGTTTATCGATATTTTTCTGAATTTGGGTTGTTAATCAATTGACGTCTTTACAAAAATAGTTGACTTTACGCCAATTGATTAATGTCGCGCTTTTAACATTTTGAGATAATCAATTTTTATGTGTTTGCGTAAAGAGCAAACTTTCAAGAAGGTGTATAATTTTATCAACGTCGAAGTGCGAGTACGATACGGCTATTTTGTAAAAAGAATCGAGGCCGCACGTTTATTAAAATCTTTAATTTATTGACTTTACGATGACGGTGTCGGATTTATTTTGCTGATCTCACCGAGCAATTTTCTTTTAATTGGATTTGAATCCAAACATTTTCCAAATTTTCTCGATACCAAAAATTCTTGGACACCCTGTATATTCCTAAATCCATTCGTGCGGTTACGAATTTGATTACGAATGCGACTGTCGAGCGATTAAACTTTTTATTTGGACATTTTCGGAATTAGAATTATTTACCAACGTACGATAAGATTTTCTAGGACCTTTATATTATGCGGTCGGAAAAACTCGATGGGCATTAAAAATTTTGGGTTTTTTAGTCATACACTGTAGTTATGTGTAGTGCGCGTTTCGCTAACCCAACTCGTTTTGTATATTTACTAAATAATAGGTACAGTAAAACTTCTCTAATGTGGACATATTTGGAACCACGGAAAATGTCGATATTAAGGAAGAGTCTACAGTGATAGGTACATAGATTTGTGCTGTATTTTAAGAACAAGAAGAAGCGTTAAGCCAAAAGCGTGCAAACTCCAGGTAATAAAAATTATGTTTAAAGGCCACCTGTTATCTGGACTGATATCGTGATTTAAGAAAAAAAAAGACCTCGTATTCTCTAATATAACGGCTATTAACACTTTTCCTTATAGGAAATAAATCTATTGCAGTATGTCTGTGATAACGGGTTTCACATGAAACCATTTTATATTTTCTCTGATGTTGGTTTTCGAACCACACGAAAATATGTGTGATTTAATTTTGGGCATTTTTCATTGTTCTCGAAAATAACTGTTGTCGATAAAAATCGACTAGTCCGATTTTAAAATGACGGTCGATAAAAATTTTCAAACGCGGCTAATCTCTTTTATTAATTATCAGATCGTTAATATGCACATGCGTTAGAATTTCTGTAAAATTCTCTATCAAATATCTCTTTTTTTTACATTTTTCGATGAAATGCGCCGTTTTTGAAAAAAATCGGGGAAAAGCAAATTCGTTTGGCATTCAAACTATTCATTAAATTGACTAGAAATTTGGTTAAACGCGGGTCGCTTTGAAGTTTCACTGGTGCGATGATACGAGGAATGGTCAAAAAATTCGCGAAATAAGGGAGAAGGAAGGTAAATAAAAACGAATTATTATTATTCCAATTAACTTATGTATGTAACCTACACTCCAAAAAATGACCCTTTTGGCCTTCAAAATATACTTCGACGGCCTGTTTTCAATTCTGTTCTTTCCTCGAATCTCCTTCTTCACTTTCGGGAATAAATAACAGGCGGGCGGGGCCAGGCCGAATTATTAGGAGAGTGGTTGTCGCTTTGATATCTACCTGTGTACCTACTGTCGGTCAAGAGCAGCACAAATTTGGCCCATTTTCCCTCCTTTGATCTCTTTCAGTTTCCTTCAGAAAGTTTCATCGTTCAGTTGCAGTTCTGTCTAAAATGCCTTGCTATCGAATTTTGGGATGGCGCTAGCATTTTCGGCACGCATCTAGCGCTGACCTTTGTTCAAAATAGCTGCAGGTGATGCTCCAATAATTTCTACAAGCTACATTTACTTCTTCAGGTGGGCATCTTTCAATACGTGTTGAGGTACGGGAAGTATAGGGGGCGTGCTGCTCATCTTCCATTGCGATAGATGGAGAACAGGGAACGCTCCCACTTGGAGCTGGAAATTGGTAGGAAACTGGATTGCTGATGCTTTTGCGGAGGTTATGATATGAGATTCGAGGGGTTGGAACGGCATATGTAGTTATAAAGGAGGATGTAGGATAAGGAGGAAGGAGAGGCCCGGCGTTCGACCAATAGCATGGGTAAACCGATTGTCAGGAGCGAGTAGCGATCCTGAGCGAAAAAGAGGGGTTGCACTACGGTGGATATCGCCTCATAATGAGTTAAGTAAGAGCAAGTGTCAGGTACGCCAGACCCCAACCTCCTGATTTCTGGAACTTTTTGATCCCCCCTGGTACAGAAATCTGGAAACGAGCCTAAAATATTCGAGATAATTAATATTTACCTATAGGTAAATCGCATTTCTTACGGTGGTGTTTTGGATTTTATTTCCGATAATCGTACCATGCTATTACAGAAGGATCCTGAAACCAAAATTTTTGGAAAGGCAATATTCTATACCTATTACTTAAATTACAATCGGACCAATGTTGTAGGAAAATCTAGTGTAACACTTACACTTACGCTAACCACCATCTTCACGTAATATCTGAATTGTAGAATACCAAAATCTGCGTTATGCAATTTTTTTTTTAAATTAGCCATCTTTAAGCTTGTCAGCGCTTCTTATATTGAATTATCAACATTGATATGTTTATGAAGGATAAATGGCGCCTTTTATCAAATGAAACCATCGTCTCCTTGACTTTTCGCCTTATTAATTTGTCTAATGCATTTTTTCTCAATTTATCGCGCAAACGAACATGTCTAGTGGCATTTAATTGATTGGCCGTTTGTTATAATTATTTCAATGCGCAAAGCAATTTCTAAAATCGTTTCTTACGTCGTTATCAAAGTTGCGGTCATTACGATTTTGCAGCTTCGCATTATTAGAGACGCGCGATATATCGCAAGAATTTACGAAATTATTGTCGGACATTTAAGATTAGTAACGGACTCGATGTTTGTAGAAATATTTATGTTGTCGCTCATATTTTCGGGAACATATTTGATGTCACTGGTATTTTTGCAATTATCCAACACGCGATATTCGTGATTTATGGTAATACGAAAGTTGTTGACGAGTTGACGAAGATAGTATTTTCCTTAACACTAAACAGTGATATTTAAAATTTTATTTAAACATCATCGACACTACGTTACACCTACTGTTTACCTGTACATAGACTAGTTGCGTCAATGCTCCCAAAAACGGGAATCCCGGTTATACGAGCTTTTATCCGTAATGGGCCGTGAACCTCTGCGGGTCCAAAAATTTTCCGCCCGATTTCGAAACGTCGCGGAAATGAGAATGACGCAAAGAGATCGAATCTCGAAATTAATCTCCTCCGCGATACCTTTTGGTTCGAGGTTAATGTTACGATGACCGTCCGACCCGAATTTCTTATTTTTCCACGGGCGGCGCGTTCGCACGAGGATTCGCCAATCCAGGTCGCTTCCAAATAAATCACGTTGACGAAATAACGGAAACGTTAGTTACGTGTAATCGGGGCAATTTTGATCGCGATCTCGTTTGCAACGTCCGTTATGCGCGTTTACCTGTTGCGAGAAAAATTTTGACTTTTTTAACGTAAAGAAAAACGAAAGTTTATTATAGCACGTAAGTAATTAACGTTCGCGTTGACGTAAATTATAAATATGTGGGTTACGACCTATTTGTTCTTATCTAATACGTACACAAATATTTATTACCACAGCGATTTCGTATTACAAAATCGAGTGCATGACCGTTAACGTGGAAATTATCGGCGCCGCTGCTGGAAACGCTGTCGAGTTCCGAACGAGGAACAACCGCTTAAGCGCACTTTTTCACGCGTGCGTGTTATTGCCAACGTCATACTTTTGAATTTCGTATGCACACCGAATAGTTTTACACTTCTTGTTTCTTATAAATGTGCCAGTTAGTTAGTTCGGCGTGTTGTGATAATGCGGTGAAGACCGGAAGAAAGTTTTGGCCGCGTCACGCAATCGGCAGTATTTTTACGACGGCAGATAAAGAGCCATTATCAGTTTGAATACACCTAGCAAAGCAAACAGAAGTATGCCGCCTCCGTTTAGACGATGCCGGAGTTTAAAAACAAATTAATTTGCCGCCAGTTCGTTGTGCCTAAAATAGTGATGTCGCAACCGGGCGACGATTCGCGGGGGGTCGTTCCGAAACGTCCATCCCCTTTCGAACGCTGCACGTGCGCCCCGGAAATCTTGGACGCCTCCAGGACGAAATTCGACTTTTCCGGCGCCGGTGGCGCGGGCCCGTCGCCCGCCGATAACGCCGTCCATTTAAATTCGCCCGAGATCAAGTGCTACCCCTATCCTTGCGTCTACGATCCCGAAGACGCGACGTTTAGAAGAAAATCGCGCACGCCGTCCCCCAGTCCGGACGCTCTAAGCACGTCCCCCAGATTTTGCAGGCGATCCTCCAGCCCCTTTCGGCGCGTCAGTGGCGGTTCCGCGTCCAGGAAAGGTTCGGGGTCGTCCGCTTTCGGCTACGAACTTTATCAAAAATCTTTGCTCGAAGTGCCATCGAGCGCGGATTATGGGGATGCGTCCAGCGACGATTTAAGTTCCGAATGGGACTCGGACGTGCCAGAAGTTGCGCAAATACAAGAACATAAGGTTTGTAGGATAGACTAATGCATTATATAAAAGTAGACGACGAAATTCGTTTAACAAACTGTGCCAAATACCGCTCGTTGGAATTTACTTTCACCTAGCATTTGCGAAGCGCCGTCGGTGTTTAGTAATCGACGATAAATAAGGGAAATTGCGCATTTACGGATATCTCGATTCAAATATCCTTATGTTTTATTTTAAGCGTTTGTTATCTGTCTGTTACGAATTCGTATTGTAACATAGTTAACCGCAGTTAATTATCTGGATGATTAATAGCCGCATGTCGCTCTGCAGAGAGATATTACGGTGGTTATTTAAATAATTTCAATTTGACGTGTCAATTAATCGATCTTTAACCATTAATTAGTGAATTATCTGCAGTTGTTATTGTTATTTTTCTCGTTTATCGCACGTTAAGTAGGCGAATTGATTTAGTTTTTATCTTGAAAGCTGCGCTTACATTGGCACTTCGACCCGACGCCGGCGCGGCGCCGTAACGGGTATACGAACCGACCGTGGCAAGTGTCCGACTTGCGCTCCCCTAATTCAAAAATAACCTCGAACCCAGTTGCGCCCGTGGCGAGCGCCTCTTTTGCCGTTGCTTCGGCCCTTTCGTTTGGTAAACGACACGCGATGGACTAGATATAACAAAATCGGCAAACCGTATCGAGGTTTTCCATTTTGACCTTCATCGCGTAATTTTAGAGGATTTATAACGTAACAAAGTGACGTTGAATTCCATTTTTGACCACCTGCACACGGTTATTCCGATTAACATCCTGCGAAGCCCCCCGTTACGAAGTTTAGGATGACGTCCGCAGGTGTAAATATACCTACGTCCGACCGTAATAGAATTCACAGGCTAAACTTCGATATTAAGAAATCGATTCACGTACTATTTTCTATTAATAGTTTCAAACGTAGTTTATTTATTTATTTGTTTGTTGTAATAATTTTTCATTCTAAAAGTAAATAATGGGAATGTCAATTTCAAGGTCCGCTACGTATCGTTTTTTTTTCCCCCCGGAATGCGTTTTATAATTTATTATTTACGTAATTCCTCAAGCCGCTTAATAAAATAATTATGAATTGGCGTGACTAATCTTATTTGACATTGTAATACTTAATTGTTCAATTTGAATACGATAATGTGCAGTCCGTTTTCTTTTTTTTTTTGTTTTCACCAAAAATGATAAGTTGTTACTAAAACAACCGACATGTTGAAACGTTGCGAAGTCCAAAAAATAAATATGCGGCTAGTGTTCGTTGAAAATTTCCTTTATTTTCAAACTAATTAACGAACCTATTAAAATATATTTAGCAAATACGCATAACAAATAGGTAACAGGTACAAAACTTATATAGGTATATATAGCTTATCCAAACCTATATGATGTTCACGTCATCAACAAAAAGTTACTAGATTGTTTATTTGTAATTCGGTTTAAAGTTTGGAAAGTGACATATTCTATAGATGATTTACCTGCGTACATATTAGATGGTACCAAAGAAAGACTACAATTTATCAGAACTGTCAAAATACAAGGTACGAGGTGACAGCACCGCGTGAAACGTCATCATCTAGTAACCTTGTATTGATGACGTGAACATCATATAGGTTCGGATGCACACCAGAAGTATTTATAACCACCACTTTTTTAAATTGAAATTAAAATCGTCGATATTAATAAAAGACCTTAACAACTAAAAAGTTAAAAATAAAAGAATTTATCGACAACAAGAACGTCTCGCGATTATTTTTAGTCATTTTGCATTACTTATGATTTTGCATTCTTATGAAAGATGTGCCGTTTCGTAGTCGACCGAATGCGGTTCCGCAAATTTTGGTGGTAATTGACGTCAAATAAGAACGCAAATGTGTTTGTTACTGTTATTAAACACTACTGCACTAATAACTGTACAAATAAACAAAAATTAACGAAAAATATTCAACGCCTCCACCAAAAATGAGCAGCAAATATTGATTTTCAACCTGTTTTTTTTACCACATATTTCCAGATGGATATGTGGATCACATCGTAATCAAAATCGTCGATACTAATTAATATTATTGTAGCGAGCGAATGAGACTTTCTAACAAATATTGCACAGTAATAATAAATATAACATGGAGATGGAACGTCCTACTCATTGCGTGTACAGTAAAACCCTGTAAATTAGCCACTTTTGTAATCTAATCGTCTGTTTTATTGTTAATTAACGGCGTTTTTTTTTTGATAAATCAGCGCGACGAATCCACAATTTGTCTGTAATTTGACAGCCCGATCAAGTCAACTACGTTGAAGCGTTCCCCAGGGTTCTATTCTGGGGCCTCTTTTATTTTTAACTACTTATGCATCTAGATGCCTGCAATTTGCAGACGATACAGGTAATATTATGGTTTTTAATTGTCAATTAACGCCAAATTAACGTTAATATGCTCGTGTTGCTCAAACGACGTAATCTTGATTTTCTTAACGTCGTCGTCGTTAAAATCAAATTTTCGGGATCTCAATCTCTCTTTTAACAAAGATACTGGTTATTTTGGATTGGTTATTAGTTTAACATGGAAAATTGTCTTAAAACACATCGAATTACCAATTTTTATTCTTTACCTCTGAAGTAGAACGTAATTTACGCTCCCGAAGTGTGAATAAAACGTTCACTACTATATATCTACATAATTCGATTCGTGGATGTCAAAGCTGCGAATGTTAAGGGATGTAATGTATTTAGAATTATCGTGGTCTGTCTCGAGAACCTGACGGACCTCCCTCCCAATTGAATAAATTTTCAGTAGTCATCTATTGTATAAAACTACAATGTGTTGTTTTTTGTTTTTTTTAAATTATAGTTTTAATTATTGTCCTTTACATGAATATATATATGTGTCTGACGATATAAAAATTCACGCAATTATGGCAGATTTAATTTTTTTGAAGGCCGCAACAAAAATTCAATTGTCTGCCACCGCACCGATTTGACATTTTCCACCATAATTTTAGTGGTGTTGTGACGTAGGTTTTTGTGCGATAGAGGACCTTGGACTATTAGAAATCAGTCGATCGAAAGCTTGAAACTTTAATTTTGTTTGTTTGAGGTCTGTAAGTACACGTGCACATTTTAACAGAAATTACAAAAAAATAAGTAAAGTTTGAAGGGTACGCGCGATGAACAACATGGACAGGTTTTACTATATTTTGAATTTCGATTTTGTGGAACAATAAATTGCAATTGTGCTATTCATCTATCAGGAATTATAAGTGGACCTAATTATTGCCGAAATTACTTATTAAATGCGGAAACGTCAGCTTAAATTCAATATAACCATGCAACACGCTTACAATTTAATTGCGAATTTTCTTTTTTTCTTCGGTTTATTGTTTTCGTTTTCACGGCACCTCCCTCGACTACTTAATTGTCAATCGCGTCGTACTTCCATAAGATGCGTGGAAAATGCTGTTACTGATATTTCGTAGAACTTAAACAGCGTGTTTCGGTATTTTTTTGTTATGCTTCATTTATTGTGTTATTGTTTTAAAAAATTTCCCGATGTTGCTCAATAAATTACGAAAATTTTAAACTTATTTTTGAACAAAGGCTATGCAGGGTGTCCCACGACATAACCGCCATAGCCCAAGGGCTCTCTGACGAGACCAACATATGAAGACCAAAACTCATTCGTAACGGAAACATTTTTGATTTTAAGAATTTGTATGTAGGTATTAATAATTTAGTTAAGAACAGTTGCTTTTTTGGCAGTTGTTATCTACTAAGTTAATTAAATTAAATTGGAAAACCGCTTGTTCAATTGCAAGGAGAACTCAATGTTGTGTATACGAGCATTAGGCGAACACTTTGAGCGGTTACTAGGTACAGTAATGCGGTAATCAAACTGTAAAATTCCATTTTTTAAATACTAAATTTGATTTAAATTTAAAATTACCATAACTCCATTATGATTGATTTTAAGCCGTATGTTCGTTAGGCATTTTTGACTCAAAATGACCTCACAATCGGCAACACACTCCCAAGCTATGGCGGTTATGTCGCGGGACACCTTGTACATATTAAAATGTTAATTTTTGACGGAAGTAATAAATAGCATCGCACTACCATCTAAATTCGTAAAGCTCCGCGTAACAGTTAACTGCAATTAATTTACTATTAAATATTGCACCATTTAATGCATTTTTCTTTATGACATCAGGTTAAGAAACTAAGTATCTTACCGTTAGCAATAAAAATAGTCAACCGATAAAAAATTCAATAAATCGACATATTATTGGAAATAAAGGTGGCTCATCAAAAGGCGCGGTTTTCCATTCATTTTATCTACGTAATACCTACTTAATATGTAATTAATTAAGTAGTTAACTAACCAGTAAAAGACTAATTACCAACATCTGTAGTGCGTCACAGTAGGTATCTTATCGCACGTCATTTACAAAATAACCCCCCAACTTAATCACTTCGTAATTTTAGTGTTTTCGAAAGTGTGCATTTCTAATATTATGTAGCTACGCATACTTGCTTTTGTTTTCTTTTCGTTATCGAGCAACGACAAACGCGTTTTTCGTTGCGTCGACGATACCACTCTTTGTTATAACACGCTCTAATGCTGTTTGACGTCAAACACGAAACTTTAGATGAGCCACAGATATTTAATTACCTTGTGCGTCACACTTTAAAATTATTTTTTTCGGCGCGTTCCGTAAAAATTAAATTTTTATAAGTACATAGGTATCCGCATTACAGGACGAATGCCATTAAATCGAGACGCTTATTTTTGCGATGGTGTCGTTTAAGTGCACAGTTTCTTACGTCGACTCTTTAAATCGGACGAAAGTGAATTGTTTTGAACGGACGTCTCCTCAAAATTACTCTGTAAATAGATACAGTCGGGTGCAAAATTAATGTCGCCGTTTGCGAGCGTCGCGCGGACACACGACGCAACGAACAAATTACGATTGAAATAATTAAATTTCAACTTTGTATTTGTAATTTGTCCGACTCGTCGTGAGTACTTTTCCTAGATTTGTTCATTGTGCCATGTATTGCCCACCCGATTAATTTTGCACCCGACTGTACATACATATGATTTCGGTAGGTAATTCTAAAAATATGGAAAACGACGTTTCGCACAGACACTATCATTATTTTCCACGAGTTTCCAGTCTATTCGAAATGCCGGGCGACAACGAAATCGTTTTTCAAAGGCGCCGTCCAATTGTCGTTTAAGTAAAAAGTTCGAAATTTGGGCAGAAGATGTAGCTCGTGAAAAACAATCACTTCCGGTTTTTCAATAATTTCAAAGGGAACACAGTTGGATAGAGCTTGAAATTCAACTAGTATTTATGCAACTTTTTATTTTTAAATGACACCCTGTACTTTTTTTCAATTTTTTTGTTAGAACTATTTTTTGTCTAAATCATGTCTGCCAAGTCATTTTTCGATAAACGAATTTATTAGCCATTGTAAATGCACTATTATTCCAATTTCCACTTTTTTTAATGTTTCGTTTCATGGCTATACTAGATGATATCGCTAAATAGGACATTTTTCAACTTTAATCGTGTTTAACACTAATTTTATCATCTAACACCCCCCACACACACACATAATTTTATAACGCCGTATAGAGAAAAAAATTGGTCTTTCAAAAAAATATTATAAAGTACAGGGCGTCATTTAAAAATAAAAAAATTTACGACGAATTAATGGAGGGGGGGGTGCTGCTATCTTAACTCGCCCTGTACACATCGAAACAAGGAATATTTGTAACTAACTACTTAACACGTTACAAACAAAACGAAGCTTATAAAAATAAACAAATCGGAAATGAATTTGTTGATGTTGAAATGTCCATGCGTCGAAATGGCACAGCGACGAAGTGGCCGAACCCCTTAAAATTTGCTCGAAGGTTAAACTCCACAAGTATTAAATTTTTGACGTTTTATATTCGAAAATCTGCGTCGTTTAGGGCCGCGTTCATCGTTCGGGACTGATGTTGGTCTGTTAGCATGAAAGTCCAAATAAGTGTGGGTATTTAAATGTTTTTGTTCAAAATTTGACGATGTGTAGTATAATGCGATATCTACACATTTCATGCTGCATCCGACCGTCGACGTCGTTCCCACAATAAAATTATCACTGGCTAATGATTTTGCAGAAAATAATGAGCGTAATCAGAAATTAACTTAGTTCGTTTGTTTATAATATGATTTCCTGCCATTTATTTCCGGTTCTCCCGGAAACGGCTCGTGTAGATAATAATTTCTTTCTCTACCTATTGACGTCAATAAATAGGCACGTTATCGTTTTATTATGAGCTTGCGGTTTATTAATTTTTGTTGATATATACTTTAGTTTTTTGCGATTGTGGTCGATTTCGAATGCGATCGATGTTCAGCAGTAGCACGACCGATTTTCGATTAACGACAATGCCTAAAGACGCAAAAAAATTGACCTTAAAAGTATAATTATTTGTGATGTGCGTTATTCGATTGAAAAATTATAAATTTCGATTTGCTTTTCAGCCGTCCGGTTGGAGGAAATTGAGGAACATCGTGCAGTGGACGCCGTTCTTTCAAATATACAAGAAACAACGTTACCCTTGGGTGCAACTTGCCGGACACCAGGGCAACTTCAAAGCCGGACCAGATCAAGGAACGATACTGAAGAAGTTGAGCGTCAAGGAAGAGAAATGTTTCAAGGTAGAAAGAAATTCGTTCTCGTCGGTCCTAATTTGAATATGATCGTGCGGTCGAAAAATAAAATTGGCGTAGGTTTACGCTGTTAAAAAAATTGCGACTTCAAATTCTGAGAATTCTGTTTCGATTTCTTGGTTTCGATGGACGTGCATAGACATTTCGTATGGTTTTGATAGTAAAATGAGGCGATGGTGACATCAGAAGTGAACATAAATCTAATATTGCAATCTAAATTTTTAATTCGGGGTATTGTGTCCTGATATATTTAGTCATCGGGCTTAGAAATGATTTCATTTCCGATTGACACGTCTAATTTTAGAATAATTTATTATTCATATCGGTACGTTATTTAACGCACGACATATTTGGTACCTACCTATATAAAATTTATGTTACCGACAAATAAGTAAATTTTCTCAAAATTATGATGATGATGATTTTTGGAATATCTATCACTTGCTGTTTTACAAATATATTTTCAAAATCCGGAAAAGCTTCGTGCAAAGCACGATATTGTTTCGTTATATATTAGTTTGATTATTAAATAAAACGTGCAACGTTAGATAACCATTGTTGTTTTTGAATTGATAACGTTATCAGACATGGATAGTTCTATGGTTTCGGTTTATGCGCTTCTGGGACGTGTTCCTTCTGTTTTTTTTTTAAGTCAATATTTTGATAAAGTTAACATTGTTGTAAGTTTACGTAAGAAAAAATGCTTTTATGTTTCATTCAATTAAATTATTTAAAAAAAAAACTTAGAAAATATTTTTTCCAATAATATTCTTTTATTTTGAGCTCATCCCAAAAACTGCAATTGTTTTTAATTGTTAATATTAATACTTACTTATTCATTAGGTTATTCATCATATTTTCCACTTCGAAGTTTTCACTACTAAACGATGAAAACATCTAAAGATTGAAAATTATACCTGTTCGTACTTTTTCGGATTTCTTTTTTTTTTTTACCGCTTTATGCGTTACATAATCTGGGCGTGGTTCCGATTCCACCTCCTCGTAAGACGACTTGCGCCGCGGCGCCGCCGGCGCCTGCGTTGCGTAACGCAGAGACGGGGGGGGGATCCTATTATATGTAAATAGGGGACGTTCCGTTTTTCGGCTGCGAACAGTATTTTCAAGGCGTCTTCTAATTTAGAAACTGCCGGTGGGTGTATGATTTCCGGCATGACAGTTCTTCGAGCTTCGAATGTGAACTTTGTTTGATTTTTTTGTCGAACTGAACGACGCCAGTGGTTTTTTAAATTGAATGCGGAGGACGATAGCTCGTTTATTGTCTTCTTGTCTTGTTAATTTCAAAAACGATGTTCTACCACTAATTTTGTAACTAATAAAAATTGTTAAATACGTCGGTTTCCTTGAATCATTCGTGCGGAATTTTCCTATTGAAGATCTCTTTTGATGAAGTTCAGTAAATCCACGACTCGGGGTGTCGCGTTTTCGACGAGACAATGCAAAATAAACGTAATCCCAAACATAGTAAAAAAAACACTTCCTTGTAAAATAATCACTTCCTTGTACAGGTCATCATATCCTGGGCGAAAGATATCCATGTCATTTTCAACCAATTATTTTACAATTTATTGTCTTCCGTTCGAGGCAGCACAGAGGTTATTTTTAGACTACTATTTTTCATCGTTCTGCTCATCCGGATTGTCTTAATTTTGTTTTAAAATAACATTTCTGATCGGTTATTTTCTCCACAGTCTACACCAACGTACTACGGTATCGTGTAGTTGTTCATCCATGATTTCTGAAGGCCCAAATTCCTGCTCAAGCAACTGCGAAGGAGCTTCCGGTCTTTTAAATATGTTTTTAGGAACGCTGGGTAAATGTCGCGTTGCGAAATGGTCAACCACTGGTTAATTCTCGGGATGGTTTGCCATTTCGTGTTTCGCCGCATAACTAAACGATTTGTAAACTGCCTCTTGGTCGCCTAGTTAAGTTTATTTATGGAGCGTCAGTTGTAATATTTTTATTTTTTAATTCAGTTGCTAATTTGTATGTATCTGCTTAGAGTTCGTGTCATATAGAAAAGAACCCATCAATCGTTCTCCAGTTCAACAACGCTCATTTGATTGAACTGTGGACAGAACTAAATCGAGCGGCACATAAATATTATTTAGTGATCGTCTAAAAGCGTGCTTCGAGAATTTGTGCCGCTTTAAAAATACTGATTCGTTACTCAATTGCTTACTTATTTCCGGAACTGATGCGAAACTTTTTAAATCGACTGTACCTACTTATTAGAAAAAAATCAAAACGACCACTCGAAGCATTCCTCGTTTATTTATTATGGCGCTTTATTTTCGGGTTTCTTCTGTTTGCGAGGTTTGCGTGAGGATAAATCGTCGTTTCGGCCTGTCCTCGGAAAGTACCGTTTTGAAAAGAGGTCTGTACCGGATCCGCGGTGGCCCGAACTATCGAAAAAGTGTTAAAACATTCAAAAGTCATTTTTTGTGTTTTACTATTTTTGGAAAAAAATTGGAACTTAATTGGTTTAAGTCGATTTTTTTCGTACTGACGAGGCAACGGTAGGAAGTAAGTGGTCACGTTTTTGTCTTACTCCAGTCAAAAGCTCTTAACCGAGGTCAAAAAAACCGCTCAGACTTCGCGTTATTATTCAAAATTCGTGTTGTACGTACCTACTTCTTAAGATTACGCAAGCGAATATCCATAAAAGTATCGAAAGAACTCGTGTTCGAAAATGGCTGCTTGACGAGACGCCCTTCACAAGCCGACTTAACGAACACTTCGTGTATTTTTAGTTCATATACCTATTAAAAAAAAATCGTTTCATGTTACCTACCTAAGCATATATTTTCTGTTAGGTTTTGATGAAGGACATCTTGAGGCCGTACGTCCCGGAATACAAGGGACAGGTGACGAGCGACGACGGCGAAAGCTCCTACATACAGTTGCAGGACCTGTTGGGCGACTTCATCTCTCCTTGCGTGATGGACTGCAAGATCGGCGTAAGGACCTACTTGGAAGACGAGCTCGCGAAAGCTAAAGAAAAACCAAAGCTGCGGAAGGACATGTACGAAAAGATGATCCAAATCGATTTTCAAGCGCCCACCGAGGAGGAGCATCGTCTGAAAGCCGTCACCAAACCTCGTTACATGGTCTGGAGAGAAACGATATCGTCGACGGCGACCCTCGGCTTCAGAATAGAAGGCATCAGGAGAGCCGACGGGACTTCAAGTAAGGATTTTAAGACGACGAAGTCGAAGGACCAAATTACGGCGGCCTTCACGGAATTCACGGAAACATTCCCTCACGCCATCGTAAGTTATGATTGTTTTGTTTTTTTTCTAAATCACGATCCGGATAATTTTGTTTCCGTTTCAGCCAAAATACATTCAACGATTGAAAGCCATCAAGATGACCCTCGAGACGTCCGATTTTTTTAGTACACATGAAGTAAGTATATTTGCGATTAACGATGTTTGACGAGGTAACGGTAACTTGTGTGTCGATTCAGGTGATAGGAAGTTCTCTTCTTTTTGTACACGATAGATATAACGCCAACGTGTGGTTAATAGATTTTGCCAAAACATTATTGTTACCGGAAGAAGTGGCAATTGACCATAATTCTTATTGGAAGGTTGGAAATCACGAAGACGGATACCTAATCGGTATTAATAATCTTATTTCTATATTTATGACGATGTTAGAAAAACAGAGGGTTTGCGTTACGCCACCTCTGAACCTGCCAGATCCCGTAGAACCTTCTGAACCGTGCGAATCGGATAAGAACGAGTCCTGATTATTTATTTTTGTTATTCAAGCGACTCATTAATTGTTTAATGGGTCTTATAGAAATTTAGATTTTATACCTAATATAGTTAAATAGAAATGACGTATTACTTGTAAATAAAAATTATTTATTTTTAGGTAAGCCTAAATTAAATTAAGTTATTAGAATAAATTTTATGGTGTACAGTTTTATATGCCTACTGCACTGATGTAAAGTACCTAATTAAAGATTTAATGTATTTTTGTAAGACGTAATATTAAATTATTTAGTTTTATCGAACGTTTATTACACGCAGATTTTTAAAGAACTATTGTATTTATTTTAATTGATTTTCGCAACGATCGTTTGAAATTTTCTATTCGAGCGGCTCATTTTTTTAACAGGATCAAAATAATACAATCTCCACAATTGCAATAAACGATTAACTGTTTCAATAAACATAGACGAAATTTCAACATAATCTGCAGGTCAACAATTTTCATTTATAAATTGATCGGTTTTCTTTTAACGAATTTGAATTGCGGACAAAATTTTGGATTTGTATTTAAATTTCGATTCATCGTAGACTCATCTTCCTACAGATGTTCGATGGGGTTTAAGTCTAGCGACCGCGATGGCCACTCCATCGAACTGATTTTTTTATCTTTGACGAATTCGTTAACGGACTATGATGTGTGTTTCGGGTCATTGTCCTTTGAAAGATCCATCTAAATGGAAGTATTGTGGGACCATGTCATCATCCATGTACTACGAAAATGATACCATGTTTTGTATTTTTTGTGTGTTGTGGACGCAATGCTTCTTTGGTCTGGTGGTCTTTATTTCGTCGGACATAAAACATTTTTTTATTTCTTCTGGTCCGTTCTACTCCACGTGACTTATTGCGAATCTTAACCGTGTTTCTATGTTCTTCTTCTTCGATAATTGCTATTTGCCCATGCACATTATTTTCTTGGAGTCTTATCCGAATAGTTCTTGGCGAAATATTAAGGTTACGTTCCGCTTTAATATCCTTGACGATGCATGGTACTTACGATGATTTGTATTATACCAGAACGGTTTCTCGGTACTTACGAAAATACGATTTTACACAGATTTTATCAGATTGTGCGTTTGCCTTAGATGCACAAGTTAGTCAGATTAACTCATTTTAGAAAAAAGTGACGATTACATTGTTCTGCCAAAACGAAGTTATTCTACGAATAGCTTATTTGGAACTTTATTCGATTATTGAAAGATCGGCCCTTAATCAAAAAAAAAAACACGAGTAGCTCCGTTCGCGTTTTACCAATCATCAATAAAATCGCCTATCGTTTGACGCGTAATATTTTTCGATCGGCTTTGTAAACTTCGACTGTTACTTTTAGCAAAACATATTTTTGTTTATCTCCAATTACGAACCTTTGTTCGTACTCTTGCCGTAGCCTCGCAATCTTCTTCCTTGGATTGGACCGTGTAAAAGACGAAACCGCCAAAGATCAGATAAAACAGGTAAATGCAAATGAAAGCTGCCAAACGCCTTTTGGACATCATCTCGGCCTAAATTACTTTGAAGTGTATTTGTATCAAGATTACGTCGCGTAAAGTGTTTTTCAAGAAACCTTGATAAAATGATACCTATCTGTATTGGAAAATCGAAACAGTTGCAATCGTCGATAACAAAAAGCGTGGCCGTTATTCATCGTTTTCACATGACCCAATTTGTGGTTTTATCATTTTGATCGATTAAGTACATTGGTACCTCTACCTTATGTTGTCGTGTCAGATACATTTCTGGAGTCGATTCGATTTTAACCAATGAACGAATCGACTTGAAGATACGTTAGATCGCGAACTACTTGACCGCAATCAATTTAATAGAGAATTTGCAATTAAAGACGAACGATTTTAAATTAAAATAGTATGTCAGTCGCGATCTTGATTTGAATTTCTTTCTGGAACTTTACACGACACGACGTTCGAAGAGAAATATCCACCGATTTTCTGTTAAATTGAAAGTGCAATTTGAAAATGTTGAGGTATGCGCGCCGGCGCCGTTCCGTCGATTTCTACATTTGACAAAATTTTAGAAAAAGCTCCCATTATCTCTGCACCCCTACGTTTTTTCACAATATTTTGACACGACATAAAACTTTTAATTTCGGCCCCGTACCACTACAACCTTCGTAATAACCTTATAACAGGAGTTATTAATTTAAACATTGATGCGATAATCAAATATAATAATTGAATTTGATATTTTTCATCTGTAAAATAATTTAGTTGAAAAAGCCAAATAAAACAATTGCAATTTGAAAAAAGCACATTCTCCATTATTACACAATAATAAATTTCGTTAATTTACCTTTTAAATTAAGCAAAATGCATAAAAAAATTGAAAATCCTGAAATAAATAGAGTAGATGCGGGTAAATGCCTCCCCCCCCCAAAAAAAACAATAAATTAAGTTTCTTATTGACAGTGTGATCATACAAATGTAAAATTTTATTATACATTTTAACCCAATATAACCGGGCAAATTTACTACATTAATCTAAGTTTCTTACAAGTGCCTATTCAAGAGATGCGAGGTAAATGCAAACAAAAGTTTGCGTGCGTTACTATTATTAGGTAAACACTAAAAAATAATTTATTTTGTAATCAACGAAATGCTGTTAACTATTTAGTTTTGTTTGATAGAAAAACCCTACTATTACAAACGACGGCATTTTATGAAAATGTTCTTCTTTCTTGTTGGACATTTAAGAGGTGCATTTACCCGCATCTACCTACTTAATTATGTATGTGTAATACGTAAAGTGCAATAAAAGACTTTAAGAAAATATTACATATTTTTAAGTTTTCTTTAAATGTATTTCTTACTTTTTCTTATCATTGTTTTCTCTGTCTTCTGCCTTCTGTTACGTATTTACATTTTATAAATATATAGAGCGAGTTAGTCGACAAACAAAATCCTATCTTTATTTCTCGTATCTATCTTCTGTTGTACAAACCCCTTTTGTATCCATTTTTGAGCACTCGCATCGCAACACACGCGTACATTTAAATACAAAAAGGTCTTATAAACACTTCGAGCACTCCACGCACACACAAATAATACGACGCCGAAATTTGTGAAACAAACGATCTGAATAACGCAAGAGAATTAGTATTCCTTATTCGAATTCTGATAAGTTACACGAAACATGATAGTTACAGATGTTTTATCGTTTGATTTGTATTTTATCAGTCTCATAAAAATGCCACTAAACGTTTATTTTATATAACTATAGTTTATGGGTCGTGTTGGGAAAGTTTTCGATCTTCAAACAAATAACTCCGTGATAAAAAGGCAATAAACTTTTATCGAAAATGAGCTATTTATGTACAGTGGTCGTCGCTCATTGTGTTCGCTGGTTATTAGAATCGACCGATTAATACGCTCATTATTGTCTGAAGGAAATAATTAAACTTCTACTGACTTTACGTCATTACCTTGAGTCGGTAACTTATGTGTTAGTGTGTATTTATTTCTAATTAATTAGATTAGATTGAATTAAGTCTGAATTAGTTTAAATTAGGTCTGAATTAGATAAAATTAGATTGAATTAGTAGGAATTTGTATTAATGTGTATTAAATTTATTATAGTTACCGGCCATTCGACCTCGTAAAGTGAGGCTTTACCTGCTTGTTCGGCTGTGTACCTACACGAATAACCAAATTCCCGTAAACGTACAAAACGGTTGTGCTTTATTAATGTCCGTAACTGTACATATTTACATAACTACGTTTAACGAGCAACGGGAGGCCCTGAAAAATGTTTCGATTAATTGCAATATGAGAGTAGTCGAACCTTCGCCGTTTAGATTGCGTACATAGTAGAAAATTTCCACTTACGATTAGGAGGAAAAACAGCTACCTATTTCGCATTTTTCGTGAGCATTATCTACCATGTGTCGTAAAATGATTTTCAAGCGATTATATGATTTGATTAATCGAAAACCTTGTCTCGTGAAAGTGCTTCACGTCTGACTTTACGTTAAAATTTAAATACCTAAGGTTCGAGACGATAAATCAAAACATTGAATATTTTTACTAGTCGCATTAATAAAAAATTGAAACCCGAATTATTCTCCAATCAATTACCTATAGTTACCTGCGTAAAACTAAAAAATTTAAAACATTATGGAAATTTTTGAATTATATATTCCTCGTATTGGTATCTAGTTGATTAGAGTAATTGGAAATCACCGATGTAAGTGTGTCATTGTACAGTTTGATATTAATTTATCGAGAGTCGGTAACTTCTTATCGTATTTACATATTTTCTACCTATGCACTTCTCCTAGCCATGTTCTCCATGTTTTGTTAGTTCCGTCTGCGAAACATATTTTAACATCGCGATTTCCATGTTTGATTAGAAGTTTGGCATCCATTCTAATTGCAGATAATAAGATAATTAAATGCAAGATCGTAAATTTTTGGTTTGCCTAAACGATTAAAAGCTTTTTGGTATCATTTCATTATAAGGGGAATAAAACGCTAATCTTGGATAACGAAGCTTTATTTCAGTTACATTATCGAAATGCACTATGTACCCAAAAATGTTCATAAATTATAAAAATATTACAAATTTTTAATCTGAGTTAACTTTAACGTCTATAAAAGCTTAAAAAAAAATCAGTCGTTCTACGATAAAAGAGTAAAAATAGGAATTCGACAATGGTAACGCGCCCTTTTTTAAATGATCCGTTTTTAACAACGACCCTCGATTTGTCTACGTCGTTACTATTTATCGCACTAAATAACTAAATTGTCCAACAAATTCGCGCCTAAAAATTATTCTAAAGCTCACTTAAAAAAATAAAACGTCCCGGACACGTGCAACTAAATCTACGCGTGACTATCCTTGCCTTTCGCACTTTCATCCGCATCCTGTCGCAACCTGATCACGTGTCTCTGTATAGGGCTGGCAGAAGCGGAGACGGTGACGGGCCTCAACGAAAATTTCCTGTTTTTCGTTATTATCCTGGAAGGCACGTTTTGCGCCGTCGCCTCGGGCGGATAATAAGGAGGGGGCGCCGTTGTCGTCGTGATCTCGGGTCGTAGAGAATATCTCCTGTGTTGAGCTTCTTGAAACGACGGCCGAAGCATCAGAGACGTTCTTCTGGAGGGAAACAGGGAATACGCGGGCGTTCGTCGCAAGCCCGGGGGCGAACTTTCGGGCGGCGTCAGACTGGCGATGCCCAGTTTTCTTTTTGGAGGCGCGCATTCCGGCACGCTGATGGCGGTCAAGGCGCGCAAGAAATCGGCGATGGACGTTTCTTCCAGAACCTTGTCGCGTTCCATTTTCGAAAACAACGAAGATTTTCTGGTTTGCTGCGGTTGAGGCGCGTATCGCGTTTGATCCTCGTTATAGACGGGCTCTTGCCGTTCGACGTCTATATTCTTTGGCTTCTCATTCTGTTTCGACGGTATCAGGGAATTTCTTAGTCTGGCGAAGAAGCTCTGCGGCGCAGAGGAAGGAACGAGGGGCGGCAACGTGCGGCTTCGGTTTTTCTGATAGTCGGTTTGCGCCCGTAGTTCCTGCAAACGTTTCGTGGCCGCAGGTCCGTACCAAGTCAAGTCGCTGTTGTCGACGGCTATTCTTTGTTTGTAAATGTTTTGGCATTCGCTAGCGGCTCTTGGGCGTGGCGTTTTGGGCGGTAAACTTGGAAACTTTTGGTTCCCAATCGACCAACTGGAATTGTACTTTTCCGATGCTAATAGATCTTTTGAAGGGAACATGTCGATTCCTTCCGAACCGGAAGTGCTGGTGTTCGTGGTGTCGCTAGAATCCGAGCGAAGAGTTTCGTAGTTACCTAACGCGTTCACGACCCTCAGCAGAAGGTGGCTGGGTTCGACCATGGCGGACGAGGGTGAGAACGTTTGCTCTTTATCGATACGTTCCAAATCGGAATCGGAACGTATTCGTAATATTTCTGGGGAGGAGTGGTCGACGGTCGCCGACAAGGCACGCTTTCTGGCCAACGCCGACGATTTCATGTTCTGGTAGATCGTCAGGTCGGGACAGCTTTGGCTTCTTTTGCATTTGGTGGGGACGTAAACGAATTTTTCCCTGTAGACGCGTTTGACGCGCAACAATAAATATTCGTTGACCATCGAACGGAGTTCTTCGCGAATTTTGTGATTCGTCCGTTTCAGGTTTTGGGCGATTTTGTGCTCCAGATTGTGCATCCGTTCGCTTCTCATTCCGCGCGTCACGAAACCCAAGACCATTACGATGTAACCTAAGCCGGATATTATCCAGATCAATAGAAATATCTGATAAGTTGTGTAGAGGAAGTCTCCGTGTCCGTTCTCGTGGAGGCCTACGAGTATAAATAAATTTTGTTAGCGTGTCGTGAATTCGTTTAGCGTCGTTAACACTTACCGGCGACCCAGTCTCCGAAACCGATCGTCGTTAGCGTCACGAAAGCGTAAGAAACTGCCACGTCATAAGCCCATCCTTCGTAGATCATTATTATAATCGAAGGTAGAAATATAAAGAAGGTGAATCCTGGGATTAAATACAAGACGATCTGGCCCACCAGGCCCAAAGTCGCGAGCGCGTGCTGGACGCGTAGAGTTTTCCAGCGATCGTATAGCTTTAGAAACTGAAATTTTAACAAAACGAATTTAGTAAATATGGCGGCTTTATTTTTTGGTTTTATTTGGGAACTTACAGATTTTCCGAAGAAATCTCCCAACGTTATGATGACGATACCGTTCATGGGTATGCCGATGATGCCGTAAAATATCATGAAAATTCTGGTCAGGGTGGTCGTCGGAGCTAGGTTACCATAACCTGAAAGTAATCGTTAATTTAATCGAGAAAATTCGATGTTGATCGTTTTAATAAGAATTAAGTGTTCGTATCTACAATTTGTAGGTCAAATGTGACGTCAGTATTTGCAACACACTTACCTATGGTACTAACGACGGTGATAACGAAGAAAAGGGAATGATAAAAGTCCCATTTTATCGGCGGTTCTATCTCGCTCATGTTTGCGTTTAGAGGTTTTCCGCAGTACGACGTGAGCTTTTCGAAAATTTCATCTTGAGTATGTTGTTCGTTAGGCGCGTAGTGTTTAACTAGGAGAGCTGAAAAGAAAAATCGTCCTTAAACTTTCCACACGCGTCACCGATTAAAACGCGACGAGCGTTTAAGTAAAAGTAAACTTTTGGCAAGCGGATAAATACATATTAATTAATTAAACAATCGCGCGATCTACCTATATAACCGTGTAATAAAAAATTGTCTCGAATTAGTTATGTACATAACGTGGGAGATGAAATAGATAAAGGTCGCGATAAGAACGTACATACATCATATGCATAAAACTGATTAAAAATTGAACTTTTTTATTCGTGTCGTATAAAGATAACGATCGGTTTAAATCAGTTAAGAGATAATAATAAAAACATTTGTTATTGTTAACGGATTAATAATAATACGACGATGAAAACGTTTTATTATGATTTAAGTAAAATATTGCCTTTTATTTATTTAGCTTTAGATGCTCGAATTGCAGCACTGATATAACAAGTACTTATCGATGAATCTAACGGCGCTTACGTAACGGATAATCGCGTTAAATTAACAAGATAACCGCGTAACGTCGCCTTGCGCAAATAAAATTTCAAATAAGTTACTGACCCTTTTTAATCTGATTTACGTAAAACAAGTACCTTTTTGTATCGATAACTTTGGCGCTAATCGTAAGGTTATTTTAAATTTAACGATGACTGCACGATTAAGCCGAAATTTTATGATAAATATTTTCGAAATTAACTTGGCCATTATACGCGTGGGGGTTAAATAAGGGCATTGACATTTACCGATTATTATCCCAGCAAACGATTAGAGTGGGACAACTAAGATGGTTCCGACACGTAATGAGGATGGGAGAGGAAAGAAAAGTCAGAAAAGTATATGAAAAGCAGCTAAAAAACGAGACGGAAACTGATGAGAAGTAACACAAACACGAGAAGAAACATGAAAAAGAAAACCAACAGATCTGAAAGGACGCGGTTTTGTGGCGGCCGATTATGGTCGTAGGAAACTGGAATATTGGACAGTGTATTGTTCTTACGAATATAAAGAAAAAATTTGTTAACCAGCCAAATCGACCGAACCGTTTCGAAATGGCGACCGATCAATACTTTTAAACCGAGTTATCTCCGTTATTAATTATTGTATCGGAAACACGAATCATGTTTTAGAATTACCATAAAATTCTCTATCAAATAGCCCTCTTTGCAATTTTCGATAAAATGCACCGTTTTACAGAAAATCCGGAAAAAACGGCACAATGCTTTGTTTCACGTTTTTATAAAATAAAACTCTTGAAAATATTTCTCTAGTACATGTATAATTTTTTAAAAGATGCATTTCTTTCGAAAAAATGGATAAAAGGGAATTTTGGGGCGTAGCACGTGAAAAGCTGCCGCGAGCTGCGACCTGCCACCGCCTCTTAACACTTTTAGCCAACCGAATGGGGGAGATCTCCCCACAGTGAAGTACGTCGCTCAATAAAAAATTGAAAATATCTCGTAATATTCGAGGGAGATTACTCTTGAACCCCTTTTATTTTTTATTGATACATTTTTAGTTTTGAGAGAAGCACCAACTTTGATAAGGAATAACATTTTTTCAAAAAAATCTATAATAAAAAAGTTTCCCATATGGTGCGTACTTTATGGAACACAGATGACTATAATTCAAATGTAGTTAATCGGTTAAAATCAATTTTATGTGTTCTATGTGTTTTTTGTGAAGATTAGTCTGTGTTGCTTGGAAGAAATGCGCGGTGGCAAGCGTACAGTTAGTTGTGGGGCGCCCTCAGTTGGCTAAGTGTTAAAAAACAAGTCTTTAAACTCGTTCCTTAGATGAAAATCGAAGGTAATTTTTTTTTTTAATTATTCGAATTCTATTCACGTACAAAAATGTGGAAAAGAAAACGCATTAAAATCAAAGGTATAGGTGATTACATAATTTTGTAATTTCCCACATTTAAATTCTTTGTAGACATACCTATCTACAGTGTGTCCCCGGATGGAGTTGACAAGAGGAAAAAAAACATTATTACCGATTTTACGACGAAAAGCTGTTCTTCATAAAAAATTCCGCTTGTCGAAAATACGAGTGTGCCGTGAAAAAATCTGAGATAAGACGTACAGGGTGTTAATAAATTAAGGAAACATGAAAACATGCTTCAGGAGAAAAGTGCAATTTTTTATGATTTTAAGTAACTGTTTCTGATAACAATTTTGTCTACCTAAAATAAAAAATAATGGTATTTTTTCTCGAAGCATTTTCATGTTTTCTTAATTTATTAACACCCTGTATGTCTGATCCCAGATTTTTTATGGTAAATTCATTTCATCATAAAGAACGACTTTTCCTCTCGTCAACTCCAGCCGGAATTTCACATAATAAGTAACGGATAGTTTCCGATACATGCTGTTTCTAGATTGGAAAAATCATTTGCCAAAATCGAATAAAATTCATTTTTTCATAGAAAATTTTTGACGAATTACAAGACGAAAACGTTCGAAAAACGTCCAAATGAAATTTTAAGCACTGGCGCACCGATGGGGCAGTTTTCCCTCCGGAGCCCGAAAAACGAATCGTGAAAAATTGTTGATTTTTTATTTTTTTAAATAAAATCTTTTTCTCTCAAAACTCTCTTCTAACCGCTTTCGCCCTTTATTCAAAGCCAATTTCTGGGCGCGCCACCGTTTTTAGGATCCAAATTGAAAAACCGACTATTTGGAAAAACGATCGGGAAACACCGACTTAAATTTTATAAATCAAAAGATTGGATTGGAACAACTTGGACTGTTTATAATATATAGAAGAATCAAGGTTTTACGCTGCCAGTAAAGGCCAAATTTCTAATTGGCCTTACGATATCAGAATATTTCATTAAACAATGACACAATGGTATTTCTCAAAAAGGCATCGAGTTTGCAAATTAAAAATAAATATGTTTACGCTTCGATCTTCAATAATTAGGTCTCAAGGTTTTTAAATCGACTAATGTTTGTTTAGTCGATCGTTGCCGGGGTACCTACAACGCGTTTTCATTTTTACGGGCGCAGGCGGGCAATTTTTCGCGCCCATCGTACCGATTGGGAATCAAATCGAATGCATTGCATAATCTCGCCGTCTCGTCTGTGCGTGCGTCGCGTCGTTGCGACAAGATAAAAGGAAACCTTCACTTGAGCGCTAGTACAAAAGTGCTAGATGCGTGTTTTTTATTTATTCATTTTTTTAAACAACAGGTTAAAAACGTTTCACAATTAGTTTACCTTCGATCTCTATCCGTTCCTTTCTGTCTTCCAATTGCAATCTTATCTCTTCTGCTCTTTCGACTTCGTGAAAAACCGACGCGCCCAACAACAAATAAACGATGTACACGCACAGCAACACGAACCACTGCTTCTTGGACATCATCTTGGTCAACTTTCTTACGTGTATTAAGACGACTTCGACATAAGATTAAATTTAACAATTAATCGGGGTTAATCTTTCTATTATTGCCGATTTCCTCCTTGATGGGTCGACGTGAAAATCGTCGTAAATTAAAAACTAGCCCGTTGCGGACATGTTTTCGTTCGAGTCGCGAAACGCGGATGACAACACCCAGTATTACCACTATCAAATAACGCTTTGTTCGGGAAGGTCCTTTTGTAACAAAATTAGCATCAACAATGATACGTACGTAACAACGGCGGCCAGTTTATTGAAAAATTTAAAGGCGCGGTGCAATTTCACGTGAGGAATCGAAACGATTCGTTTACCGTACATTATTTTGATGCATCCACGTTTTAAAGGGACAATGAAATTAATTAATTAAACCGACGTGCACTGATTCGATTGCGAAATTTACTTGATTATCATAATTTTAAACGGTTTCGGCACTTTTTCGTTCGAATTCTTGTTGTTAGATGATATTTTACGGATTCACTTCGTTTATGTTGTTACGATAAATAACAGCCTGTTAGTGAGTCGGTTGCATTATATATACGAAAGCCCCCTTCGACGTATCAAAAATCTCCGCGGCAATCGTATTTTTCTTACTCGTTCCGTCTTACGCGTGTAAGATAAAATAAAACGAAATAGACGATGCTTACGTGTTGTCGACGTAAATAGAAAAATCAAAGGTGTAATATACCTACTTATAATTAACTTATCTGTATGTACAATTGGTGTAGATTTTGATCTATTTCGAAGTATCCTTCCTATACAACTATACGTCTACTTTATTTTGTTTATGTATTTGTTTGATTTTTGATCTGATGGTTATTTTCCGGGCATTTCGGTCGTCAATAAAAAAATATGTAGCGGTGGTTGCTTAAGTAACGACGTTAAAAAAAAGGGCATCTAAAAAATCGTTAAAATAGTTTTAAAATCGATTTAAGATCCTAACAATTCTAACTTTTACAATCGGTTGCTATGCGTTGTTTAGATAATGTTTCCATATAAACGTCAATTTTTAACGAAAAGGAAACCGCCGATTTTCTTATCTAAAACCAAAGAAAATATACGTTCGCTTAAATTTAAGCATGTAATTAATACACGTATTATAAAAAAATCAAGGTTGGTGATTTTCCGAAGCTTCTCAGATCGCCCGGAAAGCCGATTAATTTCGATTTCGGATTATTCAGTTGATATTTGTCATTCAAAATAGATCGCATCGATTAGCACAAAACTTTCCTAATCAGAAGAGCGTTAATTCGCGTCCAATTTCTCTTTATCTTTTAAATTAACAAAAAAAAATCGAACGGGGAAACCTGCGAGAATTACATCTCCGCTCGACAGTCCTTACGCTCAAGAACGTTGTCGTAGGTTAAGACATCGTTTTGCTAAACACATGCATGTATGTAACACAATAACTTAAATATTAAGTTTAGTATGTAATTTTTCTTGTTTTTAAACGAGTTTGTTGTAGTACTAATTTATTTCGAACAAGGCTGGGACCATGTGTGGTGTTGTACTTTTATATCAATATTCAAGTTCGAAGCGTTGTATGCATACGTAAAAAAGTCGCGAGCTAATGGGTTTTCTTTTCTACATCATCGGATTATTTTATCTGTCGAAGAATCCGACTTGTCGATTACCTATGTATATTTCTAACATTATTTGGTAAAGGTTAAACGTTAAAATGATAATTCGAACGAAAATACCTATATAATTAATTATACGCATCTATACGTTATTCGCGATAGGTTCCAATCGACGTCATCAATAAAACTTCGTATTTTTACGGTACTAATAGATCGTAGTCATTCTTTGCCGTGTCATATGTGTGCATAAATAAATCGTCGGTAAAATATGTCACGTTCAAAACTTTAAACCGAACATCACAAAAATATAGAATTTAATAACTTTTTATGCACGACATGTATTGGAACATATCGTGAATAACGTATGTACGTATAAAACGTACTGTCTGTACGCGTGCGGTGGTTGCCCTAATTCGGTTGTAAACAAACAACTTCCTATTTGTTTAGTTTTTCAAAATTACGATTTCCAACGTCGAACGTTGCGATTTAGAACCATCACGTATGATACTTATACCATCTATTTACGCGCAACTTGTTGTTCGCGTGTTGACGTTAAAATTGCTCGATTTTCGTGCACACGCGCGCGACAACTTGTGAGTAAATCGGCTCACGTATTTTCGCCTTCTACATTTTTTTATTTTTATTTATTTAAATCGTGGTTTAACAAAAAAGAAACAGTTCAACGTCTTGGTATCTAAGGTGGTTTCCATAAATAACGTTACAGATCTTTCGTGGAATTTTTACCCTCCCCCTCCACCCCAATGTTCGAAGGTATTACACTAACAAGGGGAGGTTGCGGATGACAAGTCACCGATTGTGATCTCCTTTCACGTGGCAAATCTATATAAAAAACAAGTAAAGGGGTTCGAGGGGTACGAGCGTTTGTGCGAATGCCTCTTGGAAATAGTACTTTATGATGTTTGACCAACAAGTGCTCTGGAATACGCTTATTTTGATATTTCTGCTTTTTTTTGGTGATTCATCTATTTTATTTATTTTTCTAATTGTATGCCTAATGACATATAATATTTGAATATGACAGTTGAAAGAAAAACAAACGATTACTGTTGACTGTTAGGGTAATGAATAATTTGCATAATCTGAACGTAGTTTTTCGCCCGACTATTTACCTATACTTATAGTATATATTTCTGATATTTTTTCCAATCAAGCAATTCCTATTTTCCTATTTCTTTGTAATTAGTACTTTGTAATTAATCAACTTCAATCCACCTTATTTTGCCCACATTTTTTCCCACCTTTTTCGTAAGATGTGAAAACTGAACAAACATCAAGTACCTTTTAAATCGACATCAACTGCTCTACAGGCTGATTTTTTTTAAAGTAATATCTAATTCTAAAGGTGATTCTTAATAACGAACTTTTTATCGCAAAGCGAAATATTTAGAGGAAAGAGGGGGAATGGGAATAACTGCAGTCTTTTATTAATTTTTTTTGTAATTATTTACAATTAATCAACTATCATGCGACGCAAGTATTTTTTTTAGAGCAATTTTTTCAAAAAGTAATTTTAACTCAAACTATCCGCACATAAGGGCAATGAAAATTCTAGAAAACGGTTAAGTTTCAATCAGCTTGAGCTTGAGAGGTTTGCCTTTTTTATCTATACCCATATACATATGTTTGTTGTACATATACTCGGTTTATCCAAATCATTATAAGCAAATTTTTAATAAAAATCTAGATATTAATAATAATTAAATTTTATAATCAGCCACATCCGTTGATAGCCAAAATGCCACGCTTTCTGAATTTTAAATGTAGACTTTTCTTCAGTATATCGATTTAATCTAAAATAAGTTACGCGTTATTAATTGATAAAAATCAAAACTTCAGGTTAAAGACGTGATTTACAATTTATAGTCCACCTCTAAACAAATTGGGCGGGTTAGGTGAATTACTATTATCAACAACTTTGAACTCGCGCAACATACATTTTAATAAAACATTAGTTTTAAAATAGCGATGCAGTAAAAACGTGCTCCTGAATTTATTTATTTATTTCTTGCCAGTCATGAAAATTATTCGCATTTTGAAAAGAACGTTCCAGTACTTGAATTAAAATAATTTTTTAGTTACATTATCACTATTAAAAAAAACACGTGCTAATCGAATATTTTGTTCTAAAATCATTACTAAAAGTAGGCAACACACATACCGTCATTTCTTCTATTTTTCGCAAAATTTAGTTTTCTCGAAATGTTTTCACGCGAGTCGATTAATTCGATTTTAGCCTTAACTCTATTTTTGAAATTCATGGAACAATTAAAAGTGCTTCATTGTCAGACATTTAGAAAGTAATCCAGTGGTCCTCGCGATCTTCCACCACAACACTCCTTCTCACGAAGCTCCAATTAGATTTTGCCGATTCTTCCAAAACCACAAAACAAATTCAAATCCAAAACAACAAATCTTCATTCGGTTCTTTCTTGTGAACGATAGAACTGACAAATCGCAGCCAATTCCAAAATAATAGCGACACAACGACGTCTAGTTCATCAATAGTGTAGAACTGCGCCAAATCCTCGTTTTTCAGAGGATCGTCATGTCAACTGGCAGTTATCAACTTAAATAATTAACCACTTCTTTAAAAATCGACTTTCAAACGTTGATCGTTACACCATCGTAAATTGTATTCAATCGTCGACACCACTAGAATCATTAGATGATTAGGTACTGTTCGGGGATTCTTTTGCCAGACCACCGAACAACTCGCATTGCTGATGGTGTTCAAGCAGCGCAGTTGGAACTAATCCGCAGGATGGGCTTGTTGACAAACTAGATCTTTCTAATCAGTGCGTTGGTTTCTTTAAATAAAGCTAAATGTACAGAGCGGGGAAAAAGTATAGAACCAAGCCTATCACGCCTAACTAGCGGTTTACCGAGAGAAACTAGATTTTATATATTTTTGTTTCGATAAACAAGGAGCAAAGTTAAATATGCACCTTATCGCGCGCCGTCCACCGATAATCGAAAATTTACGAGTAGACGAATTTTACCAATTCTATAATCGTTATTAATCAATAACCAATTACGTTATTTTAGCGTTCTTGTATGGATTTATAAAGAAAAATTTATGTAGACAATTTTTAATGGGAGCATTTATAAAAGGGGTTTCCAAGAAAGTGATAACGTCATACGCAAAAATGATAAGATTAATTATTCAACTGCTAACTTCCAAAGACGCGCTTATTTCTCTTATTTAATATACATTTTTATTTATTTTTTAAAGCAAATAGTTTAGACGTGATGGGCTTGGTGCCATACTTTTGCCCGATTCTGTATGTACAAAAAGATATTTGGTTTAATCGCATAATGTTTACGTTTAAGTAAGATTTATGTTTATAACGATTTTAGATTAGATTGATATTAGGTACCTAATTAAGATTAATTGTTAATGTTTAGTGAGTACTAACGATTCAACTGACAACAATGATTATTATTAAGTCCGTCTATCAAACAATTAAAAAATGTTTCTTAAGTATAATTTACTCTAGTTATATAATTAATATAATTTAATACTCTACAATCTTTACCTATATATAACCATTTTCAAGAAAAACCCGTGGCATTGTTTAAATGACTCACACGGAAGGTGGAAATCTCAGAAAAATTTGAAACTTTGCAGAATTGTAGGATTAGTCAACCCTAATCAAGAACCATATTCCGTTCGTGCTCTTGCGCGGTTTAAGAGGGTGAAATTCACCCTTGAAAATTGGACCTTTTCTGATTTTGCTTATTATCTGTGAAACAACAAGAGCTATCGCCAACAAACTATATATTTTTGTAAATGGCTGTTCAAGACCTACATTATAATATAAACATTAGAGGTGAAAATTTTAAGGGATGGTGCTGTGTGCCTGATGCTGACTAGTGGACGCTTATCTTAACAATACCGCCGCTGCGACTGCCACTTGTCTGTAACAGACTAAGAAAAAATTAGAAACTTCTAAATTTTTCTTTGTATTTCCTACATTTTTCTCGTTATCGTTTCCCCTCTATGGTCAATTTCCAGCGTAGATTCTTCCGTTGACTGCGAATTTGTATTATTACATACCTATATCTACGTAAAGTAAAATTTCGTTCGAGAAATTGGACCGTTGAATGTTTGAAGGGAACCCTAACCGAATCCCTATTCAAGAGCCTAACCAAGCTCGATTTTCAGAGAATTTGTATCAGAGCTTAAAGGTCCATGTGTTTACACTTTATAAATACATCTAGTGTTAGTCGACAAAGAAATATCCTACATTTCCGCGTCGTATTAATTCTTTTTGTTTGTAATCCTTTTAGAGTACACAACACTCGCGCACTCATACGCAAAAGGACCTTATTAACCGAACGAGCACTCCTCGCACACACGAACAATACGACGCCGTAATTTAAAATTCGAACTACCGAAACAAGCACTATCGCTCTGTTTTGCCAGAATTCGATACATATAGGTACATTCGAGTTATTTATTACATGGACACTAGGAAGTCCCGTTTTTATTTAAAAACATTCAGTTGTTTGTCCGCACTCCGATAAGCTATGAAAGTAGCACATGTTTTATTGGTTGCTTTGTATTTTATCAGCCACATAAAAATGCGATTAAACTTTTATCTGGTTTATGGTTTGTAATAGGGAAATTTTCAAGGCTTAAGGGTACACTAATAGTTTTTGAATTAAAAATAGAATAAATTTATAATTCTGCAGTATAAAGGCAGTGGATAGTGATTATTCAAATAATTTTACTGCATAA
This sequence comes from Rhagophthalmus giganteus, assembly GCA_036326145.1. Lineage (NCBI taxonomy): Eukaryota > Metazoa > Arthropoda > Insecta > Coleoptera > Rhagophthalmidae > Rhagophthalmus > Rhagophthalmus giganteus. The sequence continues at coordinate 10,272,813 of JARFJA010000036.1, read as the reverse complement.
AAATACATAATTTTAGAATGTATCCAAATATGGCAAAATTAGGGGTAACAATTCGAAGGGATGACACCCCTTAGGATTTTCATCCCTAATTTTTGTATCATAATGTAGATCTTAGCCAAGTAGCCATTTACAAAAATATATAGTTTGTTGGCGATAGTTCTTGTTGTTTCACAGATAATAAGCAAAATCGAAAAAAGTCCAATTTTCAAGGGTGGATTTCACCCTCTCAAACCGCGTAAGAGCACGAACGGAATACGTCTCTTGATCAGGGTTACTAGATAATTTTAATCATTCGTACGCATTATATGTTTATTGCGATTTTAGTTCGTACTGATGTTATGATTACGTTTTCGTAATCACGAAATACGTATAATTGTAGAACCATGTTTCATTGCTTCTGTAGAACAATTGATATGCTTCTTGTTCATGATTTTCTATTCGTGGACATGCTTATTGTCGTTTTATTACATACATTAATACATTCTTATGTATTTCTCGTATCTACGATACTTATTGAATTTCGATATTCTTATTTACTAATTTCTTTATGCCTATCATTATATAATTTATCGAATATTCGTATGCGAAATTATTAGTTCCTGTTAATTATCTAATGATTTGTACATAGAGGTTATCTTATTACGAATTCGGTTTTACACGATAATTAGTAATCAGTTTATCAGATTTGCAGTATGATTAATATCAACGTTAGTAATATAATTCATTCTAGATGACGATATTTTAAGAATACTTATAATTGCTTAATTATGCTTAATTGGTAAATAATATGAATACGTATAGTCTCTTAAACGTTAATTTAAAATTAAATTCATCGATTTATCGTCTATGTCTTCGCATATTGTATTCTTTGAGCGATTAATACAAATCATTGACACTGAATACTATCTTCTGTTGCAACTTTACCATTGACCAATGCAATGCTTCATTATGTCTTAACTTACATCATGAAATTTCGAACGTAATAGCATTGTACGCATTTGTCCAATTGAAACATTGAAATCCATGAACTCATACGTATTATTCGTATCAGCATAACCTAATTATTACAATTTAATCTTGTAAATCGAACTCTTGATAAATGTGATGAAATGTAATCTGATACATTGTAATCTGTATAGAATTACACGTCATTAACGAATTAACTTTGTGACATTATTACATTAATAATTCTACTTATATTTTAAGAATGAATCATTTATCGATTAGATTATAAATAGATCGTAATCTTATACAATATTATTTTGAAATTATTAATTCAATGAGATTATCATTAATACATTATTAACTTCAAGTAAATTGAAATAAATCGTATTAGCATTGAAACTTTACAATTAATAAACTATAAAATTTATCTTGAATATTAAGTTAAATCACTAATTATTGAAAATTTAGTAATTGGGTCTTCCAACTCTAATTACATTTTGAAGTTATAACTTTAGAAAATATCGAATTCATATATTTGCATCGATATTTAATCTTGATTATCTTAATTCAATATCCTATAAGGATTAATAAACAGATTATCAAATTAATTAACTCAATTATATTAGTCAAATTAAATAGCAATTGAAAATCATTACTAAAACTTACTATATTCGACATATTTTACAATCGTAATTATACACTGATTATTACATGTACATGAGAAATCATTATTAAAATATAAGTTATAATTCACATAATCATATAATATTACATTTATCTCAATACATATAAATATCTTAATATATAACTAGCATTTCAATAGCTTTGAAACATTTGATATCACTAATAATGCAAATACGTTAATTACTTCAAAATACTTATATAATAATGATGTTTAATAGTGAATGATAAAATTGATAGAAATATTTTGTATCAATTTTAAATATTACTACTTTAATTTAATCGTGTCATTAGCTACAGTATTCATAAAATTCTGAATGTATGTAAACGTTCTATTACTACTGTCATAACTATTTCAAATATTTATATTATGACATGCTTCGCTTTAAGTTAATTATATGTACAATTCATTATAAACTGACGATTAGCATCTATGACAAAATGTACATCTTTATAGTAACTGAACTTACAATATAATTAGTAATTAATTGTATAACTGATGATTAAAATGATTTTATCTTGTATTCTACTTTACTACAGATTTATATCGATCTAATTTACATGATTTAGTGAGTATCGATTTCTAATTGACTATATAAATGATGTTAACTAGTTTAATTTATCGTATGCAATACTTGATTCTGGTAAAACATACATATTCATTAAGTTTGATTTAGAACATACTTCGTTACTACTATAGTCTGTACTTTGTACAGTTTATGTGTTCATCTAATGTTGAATTTATGATTAAATTGATATACTTATTGTATATAATACTTTAATTTAATTATTCGTTATAATGTTATAATATTAATGTATAATCTTTATCGTACATTTATATTGATTTACTGATAATTTTGATCTTCTTACTCGTGTATAACATGACTTCTCTACGAGTCTGATTTCATAAGTCATTAATTCGTACTATCGTAATGTCGAATTGTTTAATCTATGATAACGTTCTCTTGATTATTATCTAACGAGTTGTAGATTAAGTATTCGTATTATAAATTTCATTACGTAATGAAATGATTTATTAAAATTAATCGTTCGAAGTCTCATACTTAGATAAATTTTACTGTAATGCATATTAATAATTTAGTATACGTTAAGTATAACGAAATAACAAGACTATTATACTTCGTAATTCATTTCGATATCTAATTAGTAACTAGTATAACAGATTATGTAATTCATGTATTGTATAGATGTACATTATATTACGTTTATCGATAGTCTGAATGTTTGATCGTTTCATGATTAAGTTTGATATCCTATTTATCGTATTCATATTACTGCGCATATTAAGAGATCATTTGATACGAAGTTAGCTTATAGTCGTTACTATTGTAATTAACGTATATGTATGTACATAAGCTGATAATTTTAAGGATATCTGAATGCATATTGTCATAACTGAATTTTATAATTACAACTATAGTCAGAAACTTAATCTAAATGTTAATAATCAGTAGTATTTAATTAAGTTTAAAGATTACGTTCACTCGTAGATTCCGTAATTCATGCTGACTGACGTAAATTTACAATTATAATGTAATTCGCTAATGAACTATCGAATGTAATTACACAGCATTGTAGATCTTCAATGACGTATCGTAAGTCATGCTTCGTACTATGATTCTGTCGTACGCTTGTAACAACTAACGTTCAGTCGTACGTACGATACGGATCACTGTTATATCCGTTTGTCATAATTGAATACGTCTGTACATGAAAGCTTTCAAGTCGTATAATTCTTCAGATGATCGGAATTAGGATTGTCGCCATTACTCGTAGCGGTAAGTAGCAGATACTGAGTCGTTTACTCGTCAGCTAATTCGCGTAGCATCGATGTCGCAGACTTGTCATTCATGAATTCGTCGAACTATTATGCATATCGTTATACGGAGATCTGCGTACAGTTCGGATAAGTCCGGATTCGAATTTGACGTATAGTTCTAATTCGGTATTGCGGCTTCTTCGAAATCGTGCATATGTCAGCTATGCGTATTCGTAGTTCGCGAAAGTTCGCAGGCTGCAGTCCATATCACTAGCGTATGCTAACTGTGAAGTTTACATAGCATATATTTCGATTCATAATCTGTGATACGTGATTCGTCGAATCTGGTTGCATGTTACGATGGTAATGACTTTGTTACGTGGTCTGACACTTGTTCTGTATCGCGATGAACTGTACTATTGACGTGATGTCTGTCATCTGAGAATCGTATTTACGCTTCGACACTAGAGTAACTCTGGGATGAACAGCGAATTCATCGCACATTTCCAGTCATCGCGAGTGTGAGTTGCATGTGCGTCGGATGACAGCGTAAGATGTCAAGTTGAACATCGCATGTGTTATGCTTTGGCTTTATTCACCTAAGATGTTTGACGACGTTCTGTAGAACTTAATCGATTGCGTACGATGCCGTTCATTGGTATCATTTTGTCTGTAATTTTGCGATTGTGTCGACGACTGGCATCGTTAGGACATGCATCGTGATCACGCGACATTACGTTAACGAATCGGAACGAATTGGGAGTTCGGATTGCATAATTTTAGCGGTCGTATTCCGTAGCAGTGACCGTAGTGTGCCTACGAGTCATTAATTAATGATCTAGGATTCGCATAAGATTAGCGAGTTAATCATTCGATCTATGGTACTTTATGGTTAAATAGACTGATCGTTTAGCAAAGTTACAGTTGAGACAGGTACGATTCTTGGCACGAATGCGAAGATATGCAATAGTCGAAGATACGAAACTACGGAATTATGATCAAGAATCGTACGGTTTACGCATACGGTAGAATTGTCTTACACTAATGAATCGCATGACGAACGGTCTATCATTAGAATGTCCATCGAGGTCAGTATGGCAGGTGAAAGACGTAACGAATTTTCTAGGAAGGATTCTGGTATAAGGCTTAGAGTTTCGTGATTTCGATTTTAACATGGACGATCGAATGTATGATGTAATGTTTGACGAGTACTTGGAAACTTAGTAGTTCGTATGAGTTCCATCGCTATTCAAATTCGTTGTCGAATTTGTCGTTCGTATTGATAATCTATTGCACGATATATTTTTTACGTTGTTCGGAATCGGCATCGCTAGGAAGAATGCAGTACTAGCCACGTTGAAGATCGAGGTTCAAGAACGGAAGTTCCGAAATCATTCTAGTAGGGTTGGTCGATTGTTACAATTAGAGCTTTGAAGTGAAATTGTTTTCGATTAGTTTCCAATCGCGGACTCGAATATCTAAAGTTTGTCGTAGAGAAGTAAGGAATTCAGATAAGCATATGTTAATAAATTGTGTCGCATGAATCGCGGTTAAATGTATCGAAGGGATTAGCTATTACCGATTCGTAGTCTAAGTACGGAACGAAATTCATGAGATTTTGTGATTTAAGAATTCGCTAGATTACCGTTAACCGCGTAAAATAACTTGATCGGATTATAATAAAGCGTATAGGAATTAGTCTTGAAATAATGAATGATAGACGAGTAATGACTTCGTCAATAATTAACTTATTATCGCTTAAAAGTCGTTACAGTAATTATATTTTAGAAATTGAAATTGGATGAATCAGGTTGTAAACGATACTTGACGTTAGTAGCGATTAATTAAAATTCGATATTATTAGCGTTATAGAACTACGCATTCCAATAAATATAATACGTAATTCGTTTAACAATGCAAATTGATGTGTAACTTTAACGGTAGTAAATTTAGAAAATTTTAAAGTTAAAAATGGGCTATGGTTAATTACAATCTGAAGATCAGTACGAACTTCAGAGTGATATGTAAATTTTCGTATGTTAAGTACCACTATTCGAATTATTATGGTATTCGTTACGAAATTAAGTGTAAAGGCTTACAAGAAACTCCGGTTTATAAGAATCGAAGACGTACCATAAACTCCGATCTTAACGTTCGAAAGTGATTTGAAATAATGTAAAAGGCCGATAAAGAACATAAAATCGAAAAAACTATACGAAAACTCGTAAATAAACTGAAATAAATTTAATTTAGGTATTACGGAAAATTATTTGAGAATATTGTATAAGTGGATAATGTAATGTTAAATATTCATTAGTAAAGTAAAATTTAGTAACAAAAACTTTCGATATTACAATGCCATCGAATTTAAACGACGTTTTAGTATATTGAATGTATTTTATACTAGATTTGCGTTACGATTTTAATTAATGCATAAAGTCTTAATAATTGATCGTAATCCTTGCAACATATTTTATTAACTTATAGTAAGAACGATGAATTGAATCGAATATTTAAAATGATAATAACCAATATTGTATATGATAAGTTACGTGACATATTTGTAACGGTTTGAAAATTTTAGATGACTGTCTCAAAATGAAGAATGATTAACGTCTAAAATTACGAACCGATGAACCACACTAGAGCCTTTTGATGCATACCAGTCGAAATCGGAAAGGATTTTTAAATTTAGAACTAAAATCTGAAGTAATTTTAAGATATTTGAACCTTTGATTATTGATAACGAAGTTTGAAAAACCTTAAAATTTCAATATGGAAGTACATGGACAAATATAATTAAATTATCAATCCGAATTTATGAATTTTAGGAATCATATAGAAGGTTTGCTGAAAAATCATGGTCGTAAGATAAAATTGTATCGTAAAGATTTTAATTGAAAAAGTCTAGAATCGCCCTAATGAGGTATTTAAAACAAGTTTAAATTTCAAGAAATAAAGTATTTTGAAAGTATTTATAAAAAATTGAAAGAATTTTAAAAGAATTTATTGTTTGAATTAATTTTTGAAAATCCGAGTTGTCAGATTTGAAAATATTTACTATCAAGTCCCATCGTTCCAAATACAAAAATAATCGATTTTAAGAAAAATTTTGAATGAAAAATCCTGGATATTGTTTTCATCTGTTCACTAGTCATAGATTTAAATATCATCTGTTACCTCAGCAAGTACCAGAGATCCATCGAGTTCCTCTTGAACAGTTGTTGCTCAATATTAAAGTACTTCCTAATTTTGAAAATCGAGACTTGCATCAAGTTCTTGGTAAGTGGTGCCGTTTTAAATTTTTCACTTTTGACGTTTCTATTTGATTTTCTGCGAAAGGTAGAATTTAAATTGCGGAATTTATTTTTTATTTCTAGGTAGTTTTAGACACAAAAATTAAAACTAAAATAAATGTTTGTAATTCCATAATTTCTCGATGCTTGATTTCTTGAAGTTATCACTAAGTATAAAAAATAGCAATAGCAATAGCGAAAAAATTCTACGAACGTCTGAATAGTCTACTTTACAGCTGCAGCGAAAATTCGGTTCGTTGTTTAGCGACGCCACCATCACATGTACAGTAACTTGTGCAATAATTTGAACACAAGGTAGTTGCTAATTTAAGGATTACTCATTAGCAGTTTGAATATTTGCGACAAATTCCACAAAATGTAATCTCTAAGAAATTTGGCTTGGCATATATGTTTTATTACTGAGCGATTAAAGGGATAAGCATGGCAAAATGGCCCCCAAAGAAATCTACGAAACAATCTATATTATTACATTGGCAAGTCATAAGGAAACGATATATACACGTTTTACTCCCCGACCTTCAGTAGTCCTTGAGAAAATCAAAAAAGTATGTACCGGGGAACTATTTTTTAAATTCGTTTATCTACGAAACTATTATAGCTACGAACATAAATCAAAAACAGATTGTTAGAGAATACTTCATAGCATAACATATGGTTTTTCTATTAGTTTTGACTAATAATAACTATTAAAAAATTAATGAAGAAATTTTGAAAATTGAAAATTTTACAGTTCGGCCAGAGTGACAATCATCAAAAAAATGTCAAATATTGCTACTAATGTCTACTACTACTACTAAAAGTTTCATGAAAAAAAAATTGGTACAACACTGAAAAAAAATAAAAGCAAATATTGGTAGCGTCAAAACAAAAACGACGAGTTAAGTTTTTTACGTTGTTTAAACCGCGAATAGAAGTAGTGGTCAAGTAAAAAATATAAGAATGTTTCACTACTTGCTGTAGTTGTGTAAAGCGATCTCATTGTCAGTACCCATCACCATACAGGAACAGCGCCGGCGCGGCGTTTTAGTCAGACATGCAGTTCTAGAAATTCGAAAATCGTACTCAGGTCCAAAAAAAGTGTCTTTGTGTAAGCCGTTTACAATCTGAGCAACCAATGGCTACATTCTTGATATTGTTGGGCCTTTTTATGGTACTCAATATGATGCCACGATTATGAAACTCGTATTACAAGACTCCGTAGGCATAAGAACTACGTTACAACTCCATGATGTGTTCATTGTTGATCGTGGTTTTCGTGATGTAATAAACTACATAACTAATGAAGGCTTTACCGTATTTATGTTTGCATGTAAAGGCAAACAATCTCAATTAACTATGGAAAAAGCAAACATATCGCGAAAAGTAACAAAAATTCGTTGTGTAGTCGAAGTTGTACATGGTGCTATAAGCCAAAAATATCGTCTCTTACATCACAACTTAGATAATAAACTGCTTCCAAAGGTACGATTGTTGTGATACGGACAAAGGTTGAGTTCAGATGGTGCATTACAAGACGAAATTATTGAATATATGGAAAGCAGAATGAATCCAACAAATACTTTGCGGGAAGATGTTGATAATCATCATTGGAATCGTCGGAAATCGTCTTTTCAACATCTAATGGTATCTGACCTCCTAGATTTTCCACGTTTAACTGAGCAAGACTTGAAAGTTTTATTTACAGGCAGTTATCAACTTTCCCAAGCTGTGTCGTAATTATCAGAAATACCGAACAATAAGAATAATCTTCTTGTGCAGTATTTCAAGCAAACACCACATATTATAAAACTGAATGTACGACCGAGACATAAAAATAATAAAGTATATCGTATTTATATCGATTATATTCCTATTGTTGTGACTGTCCCAACGGTAATAGAACAGTTGGGTGTTGTTCACATGCAGCAACTATAATATATTATTTATCACTCGCCCGATAAATGCCGCGTAATATATGTCCAGCAGAGATATTGTAGAAAATATTTGCAACAAATTCAGTTTCTGTTGTCATTAATGAAGATAGTGATGATGATTAATAATATTGACTGTAGGTAAACATCTGTACTCACTCAGGCAACTGTATAACCAGAATTAATTAATAACAATAGAAATGTTTTCTATCGCATTCGATTATATTTATGTACATAAGACATTTGTAACTTTTCTATTAACTGAAATCCCTGTATATAAGACACTTATTTGCATTTTTTGTTTTGTTTATATTTTATATTGTCATAATTGTTGTTTTATTTTGTTATAGTTTATATTTTTGTTTATGTAGGTGCGGTACATTATATAGTAGTAGTGACTATAGAGTGTACATTATTTTTTTTCAAAGTGTTGTACCAATTTTTTTTTCACGAAACTTTTAGGAGTAGTAGTAGTAGACATTAGTAGCAATATTTGACATTTTTTTGATGATTGTCACTCTGGCCGAACTGTAAAATTTTCAATTTTCAATTTTCAAAATTTCTCCATTAATTTTTTAATTGTTATTATTAGTCAAAACTAATAGAAAAACCATATGTTATGCTATGAAGTATTCTCTAACAATCTGTTTTTGATTTATGTTCGTAGCTATAATAGTTTCGTAGATAAACGAATTTAAAAAATAGTTCCCCCGGTACATACTTTTTTGATTTTCTCAAGGACTACTGAAGGTCAGGGAGTAAAACGTGTATATATCGTTTCCTTATGACTTGCCAATGTAATAATATAGATTGTTTTGTAGATTTCTTTGGGGGCCATTTTGCCATGCTTATCCGGCTATACCCTTTAGCTTCGCAGTAGAACATTACTAGAAAGTCCTCTTAATATTATATGGTCTATGATTGTTTAGAAATTGTTTAAAGTGTTCGAAAAGTAGATAGTTAAAAAAATAGTATATAGTGATGACCAGCATTCTGGTCTGTTCTTTGGTCTGAAGTATCCGTCAGCCTTAAACTCTGTTTTGTTGGGTGCGGTCATTTGAAGAGGTTAACTTCTCCGTATGGGATACTCCGTGCGAACTCATGGACGATGGTGTGGTTGGTCCGAGAAGACTGTCGGGGGCGGCGATTGTCATGGTGTACAACGAAAACTGTGACAGCGCCCAATTGAACGACCTTTGCGGCGTCAGAAGTTGGAGCCGTTGCGCTGTAGTGAGCAAGCGGGTGTAGGTTACATTCGGCGGTAGACTGGGGAGACCACATCTATGACTTCTTCCGGGTTTTTAGGGAGACGACGTTGACGTTTCTTCTTCGTTCTTCTGTCACATCTGGAAGTAAAAGTTCTTAAGGTATCAAGCGCATCTTCGCGTTGTTGCTGGATCGTTCCTGAAGACGAATGGACAAACTAAGTATCTAGAGGCGAAACTCTGGCGAAAATGCACAGTTGTGATGAACGACGACAATAGTCTAAACATAGAATCCGATGCAAGATACTTGTTTCCTTTGAACCAGAGTGCTTCTGTGATGATCCGTTCATCAGAGACAGACATAATGATAATTAGTAATAGGCCACATATGTTTTATAGTCGTGGAGAAGGATTGGGGGATGGCAATTAAAGAGTTATACACCACTGGGGTACATTTAGACAAATCCGTAAATTTTAATGTCCTGTTAACACGTTATCACCATGAAAACGTGTGAAAATTACGATTGCGATTAAAATATACATGTACGGCATTGTCTTTTTTACCTTTTATTGCAAATTTTTATTTATAAAAAATTAAATTAATTTTAATTTAAGTTTGGTATATTTTCACATTTTAGCCTCCGTTATGGACCCCCCTCACAAGAACAACATCGACACGGCAATCCAGCGACTGCAGGACGTTGGCGCTTTCGACAAGAACAACAACTTGACACCGCTGGGACAACACCTGGCTGCTCTGCCTGTAGACGTTCGAATTGGAAAACTTATGCTCTACGGAGCAATATTTTCCTGCGTAGATTCGGCGCTGACCATAGCCGCTTTCCTGAGCTATAAAAATCCGTTTGTCTCGCCGTTTGGAAAGAAGGAGGAAGTTATGGCGAAAAAGAAAGAATTTGCCGTCGGTCAAAGCGATCATCTAACCATTCTAAGAGCATATAAAGTACGATTAAATTTAATTTCATGTTCATATTTTAATGTTTTAAGTTTCAGAAGTGGCAGGAAGTTAAAGTTCAAAGCCGTATAGCTGGAAAATATTTTGCCGATCGATGTTATTTATCGCTCAAGACATTGGAGATGTTGGCAGATTTGAAGTACCAGTTTTTAGAATTATTAGTGAGCATCGGTTTTGTTCCGGTCAACTTGGTTTCGCATAGGCATCGGGCGAGCGAGGATAACGTTCTGAGTTTAACTGGACCCGAGGTAAACTTTGCGAACGCTTTTACGTTTGTTAAATTGGCGATTAATTTTTTTTTGTAGCTCAACAAAAATAGTGATAATTTACGTGTTTTGATGTCCGTTCTGTGTGTGGCCCTTTATCCGAATGTAACCAAAGTTCTTTCTCCAACGGCAGCTTTTCAAAACAGTTTAGTAGGCGCCGTTCCCGTAACACAAGCAGCCAAAGAACTTAAATTTAAAACGAAGCAGGAGGAAGTACATTTTATTCTAATATATGTTGATTTAACATTTTTAAATGTATCCTGTTATAGGTATTTTTACACCCCAGCTCGATTAATTTTGATCAAAATAGCTTTCAAAGTCCATATTTGGTTTATCAAGAGAAAATTCGAACCAGCAGAATCTATATTAGGGATTGTTCTGTTGTACCTACGATTGCGTTAGTATTATTTTCGGGATCTCAACTTGATATTTATGTTAGCAATGGTGTCACTTTTATCACGTTAGCCGATGGATGGATTACATTTCGTGTCGGTAAACACCAGGTTTGTTATTTGTATAATATATTAATTTTATTTCGGAAATTGTTAAAGTGTGACAATATTAAAATATAAACTATTTTTAGATTGCTGAAATGATCAAAGCAATACAGTTGGAGTTAGAGGATTTGTTAGAAGAAAAGATTAAGGATCCTTTGTTAAATCTATTGCATAGCGAGAAAGGAGAGCGTATCATCAATACTATTTTACACATGGTTACTAAAGATTAATGAAATTCGATTATTTTTTTAATATTTCGTAAAATGTTCGATTTTAATGTATATAAATATTTTTTCGAATTATTTTCTAAAGTATTATATTAATAATCCATTTTACTCATTTAAAATGTTTTGATAAAGCAATTTAAAATATAAAATGGGTTTTGCATAAACTTCAACAAACTAAAAATTATTTAATCGAGATTAAATATGTTCCTACCTATTTAATATAACGAAATTGTTTTATATAAAAGAATTTTCTTACTTTATTTAGAGTTCAAAATTATCTTTACTGATCATTTTGTTTTTGTACGTTTACTGTTTATCTATTTATAAACAAGTAATTAATGTTTATAGAAAAGTATATTTGTTAGAGCAGTAAATTATACAAAAGGAATAAGAGCAGTAAGTCGAAGATTACCTACCGATTCTTCTTATATTTAAATCTTAATCGCCTTGATTCTGACATCTTTTTGTTACAAATTCTATTTAAGAATTGTAAAATAATGTACACACTGCAATTCATGTTAAATGTCTTCACTTTGTTTATATAAAATATTTTTCTATAGTTTAAATGAAATCCTCCTAATGTATCCAAATGTTTAATACCTATATAATTCTCATGGAAATTTCACTGTAGTTAAATTGTTGGTAAAAATAAATAAATTTTTTTTTAAATGTTCCAACTTGTCGATTTTATTATTTTGCGGGGGGACGTGTTAGTAGACTATTTTTGTTTACTCGACATGGGGCTCAAAGCGAGGCTCGGATGTTGCCCCAAGAATTTCAAACGATAAGGAGTATCAAAAGTTGTACTGTTCATTTCTTTTTCAACCTCGACAACTCCACTATGAAGGTGGTCGAAGTTAGACGAACGAAAATGGGCTACGTATATATGATGTATGATATGTATATATGATAACAGTCAAATCGATAGATCGCGAATTTGCTTATGCAGCACGTGAGTTAGAGAAAGATTCCATGTCGTCATTTTACCGTATCATTTTTCTTTGGAGAACTGTCGAGGTTTCTCCGACTAATTTCATGCGGTAGAATGTGTGTTAACTTGGACAAACACGATGACTAAGTAACCTTTTTCCTGCAGTGCTTTAAACTTTATGTGTACTTATATACGGATCATAAATTTTTCTATAGGGCGTAGTACACATGGAGAGAAACATAACGGCAACTGATGTTCGTGGTCTATCACAATTTCATTTTGTAATATGCCTAAGTAGAAGTAGGTATACGAATATTTTTAAATGTGGGCAACTGACGTTATTTTTTCATAAATAGAACGAATTTCATAATTTTTTCAAAAATTTTTTTATAAACAAATATTTTGAATTCGAACAAAACCCCGCGAAGGAGATTTGTCGCCAACTAATGCCGAGTTCCGGCGCGGCGCTGTATTACGTTATGTTCCATTGTTTATCAAGTTCGGTTTATTGTGTTTGTATTTTGTTTTGGAAGTGTTCCTTAAATAAATTTGAAAATTTAGCTGTAGTAGTTAGTAGTGAATCGTTCGACTAACAAGCTAGTACACTTGGTACTTATAATTATCCAAATACATATAATATACATAATCCCGATTTCCACGCTGCGTGCGTTTTCATGCAGCAACATTCAAAATGCACGTACTTTTCGATTTTTCATAGTGTGTTTCTTTCTCGAGGTCGTCACTTTAAAAACAACTCGAATCGCATTGAAAGAAGCTGCACGCGGAATGCACAAAACAGTGGAAATCTGGCTTCAAATATTGCATTCTTTCCTCGACTCGAACTCGCAGACGTGGTACGTTATCAAGCTTTATCGCCACTAAGTGTCCAGACTTGCATTTAGTTTAGGAATTTTATTATGAATTAGTTCGCGACCAATGAGGATGGTTAAAATTGTGCTTTTCGTACTTTTTTTATAAATTGTATAAATAGTTTAGGTTAGGTACCTATCGGTTCCTGTTATTAGGTACTAACAAAGTAATGCGACATTTAATAAGTATGTGTTGTGGACATTAATATGACTGTGTGCTATAATTGTTTTCGAACTGTGAACGTGCGAATTCGAATGGTTTAGGCGCTACTACCCCAAAAATTCGGTAAGTCATTATTTTCACCTAATTAAAATTTGTATCTGTTATTTTACATAATTTTGGTACAGAAGTGATGACAGTAGGTATTATTAAAATAGTCGCAAATTGCAGAGGCACCTATATAATATCTAATATTGTAGCTTTTCGTGGGATCGTCTCTGTAATTTTTTATTAAGACGAATATTGAAATGGGTGTTTAGGTTACTTTTTACTACTTTTAAACAGTAGGGGTTAAACGTAGTTACGTACAACTAAATGCGTAATATTTTTAATAAACAAAAGAATATCGAGAATTATAAACGAAAATCGTGTTTTTTAGCTGTGTAAGTTGATCTTTGTTGACGTTTCCGCACTCCTTCGGTGTATTATTAACAAATAAACTTGTGTAGGGATAGGAAACATTTTAAATAATTCGAAATTACTCAAGTGCCTTGGTATTGTCCCAATGTTAAAAACTACGAAATTGTGCCGGACCTTTCATACTGTCAACGTGACAAAGCAATTCCGATATACATTGACAATATCTTGGTGTACCACATTTATATGACGCACAGCGTACGTAATTAAAAAAAATATGTTGAAGTTAAGTAAAGGACCTTCAAATTTTATTACAAGCACGTCATGCACAAAAGTTTATTAGATGATGACGACGTTTCGCACAGTGGTGTTATCTCGTATTTTTACAGTGGGTATAATCCGTTCTTGATTGAAATGTGTCGAAATTTGACAGTTTTGTGCATGTTAACCGGACTTGTTCTTGTGTGAATTTAACTTTGTATTGGAGGTTATGTAAATTTAATTTTAAAATTTGCTACGAAAATAAGCTAGCAGTTTGAACTACGATTGCTTTATTTTTTAGTCCCAGAAATGATTTTTGCATTTTGAAATAGGGTTTGATATTATCAAGGCCCGGTTTTACAAACATGATTTATACTGCAGAATAAGCTATTCCTGGAATAACTGCTATGGGAAGGTTGATTGAGACAATGGTCGCATTCAGGGAATGGTAGCGCTGTAGCGCTTTATCGAAGCGATGCTCTGAATGGTGTCTGCTTTACTCGCAGTGCTGCAGCGCTTTAGTAAAGCATTAAAGCATAAAAATATTCCGCTTTAACGCTTTATAACTAAATAAAGCAATGACGCATCCATGCGTTCTAACCTAACAAATTATGTTGCTTGTGTATGTTTTGGTTTATGCAAAAAATAAAGATGGCTTATAACGTTACAATTCGGAGACGAAGTCATTTCCCTTGCAGTAACGTAAGAAGAAAGGTTGAATCTTCAACCTTTCTTACCTTGTAATATCTATTACAAGGTAAGTTTTACATAAAAATTTGAGTGTTTTACAAACAAAATTGCCAACCTAAGAATTAAAAGCTGAAAAATAACTAGTACCAAAAGTGTTTATTCGGGCAAGATAAAGCGTTACAGCGCTGCAGCGTTTCGACGCTACAATTCCCTGACTGCGACCAATGGTTTCCATAGCAGTTATTCCAGGAATAACTTGTACTGTTCATTTCTTTTCAACCTTGACAACTCCACTATGAAGGTGGTCGAAGTTAGACGAACGAAAATGGGCTACGTATATATGATGTATGATATGTATATATGATAACAGTCAAATCGATAGATCGCGAATTTGCTTATGCAGCACGTGAGTTAGAGAAAGATTCCATGTCGTCATTTTACCGTATCATTTTTCTTTGGAGAACTGTCGAGGTTTCTCCGACTAATTTCATGCGGTAGAATGTGTGTTAACTTGGACAAACACGATGACTAAGTAACCTTTTTCCTGCAGTGCTTTAAACTTTATGTGTACTTATATACGGATCATAAATTTTTCTATAGGGCGTAGTACACATGGAGAGAAACATAACGGCAACTGATGTTCGTGGTCTATCACAATTTCATTTTGTAATATGCCTAAGTAGAAGTAGGTATACGAATATTTTTAAATGTGGGCAACTGACGTTATTTTTTCATAAATAGAACGAATTTCATAATTTTTTCAAAAATTTTTTTATAAACAAATATTTTGAATTCGAACAAAACCCCGCGAAGGAGATTTGTCGCCAACTAATGCCGAGTTCCGGCGCGGCGCTGTATTACGTTATGTTCCATTGTTTATCAAGTTCGGTTTATTGTGTTTGTATTTTGTTTTGGAAGTGTTCCTTAAATAAATTTGAAAATTTAGCTGTAGTAGTTAGTAGTGAATCGTTCGACTAACAAGCTAGTACACTTGGTACTTATAATTATCCAAATACATATAATATACATAATCCCGATTTCCACGCTGCGTGCGTTTTCATGCAGCAACATTCAAAATGCACGTACTTTTCGATTTTTCATAGTGTGTTTCTTTCTCGAGGTCGTCACTTTAAAAACAACTCGAATCGCATTGAAAGAAGCTGCACGCGGAATGCACAAAACAGTGGAAATCTGGCTTTAAATATTGCATTCTTTCCTCGACTCGAACTCGCACACGTGGTACGTTATCAAGCTTTATCGCCACTAAGTGTCCAGACTTGCATTTAGTTTAGGAATTTTATTATGAATTAGTTCGCGACCAATGAGGATGGTTAAAATTGTGCTTTTCGTACTTTTTTTATAAATTGTATAAATAGTTTAGGTTAGGTACCTATCGGTTCGTGTTATTAGGTACTAACAAAGTAATGGGACGTTTAACAAGTATGTGTTGTGGCATTAATACGACTGTATGCTATAATTGTTTTCGAACTGTGAACGTGCGAATTCGAATGGTTTAGGCGCTACTACCCCAAAAATTCGGTAAGTCATTATTTTCACCTAATTAAAATTTGTATCTGTTATTTTACATAATTTTGGTACAGCTACAAGTGATGACTGATAGTAGGTATTATTAAAATAGTCGCAAATTGCAGAGGCACCTATATAATATCTAATATTGTAGCTTTTCGTGGGATAGTCTCTGTAATTTTTTATTAAGACGAATATTGAAATTGGTGTTTAGGTTACTTTTTGCTACTTTTAAACAGTAGAGGTTAAACGTAGTTACGTACAACTAAATGCGTAATATTTTTAATAAACAAAAGAATATCGAGAATTATAACCGAAAATCGTGTTTTTTAGCTGTGTAAGTTGATCTTTGTTGACGTTCCGCACTCCTTCGGTGTATTATTAACAAATAAACTTGTGTAGGGATAGGAGACATTTTAAATAATTCGAAATTACTCAAGTGCCTTGGTATTGTCACAATGTTAAAAACTACGAAATTGTGTCAGACCTTTCATACTGTCAACTGTGACAAAGCAATTCCGATATACATTGACAATATCTTGGTGTACCACATTTATATGACGCACAGCGTACGTAATTAAAAAAATATATGTTGAAGTTAAGTAAAGGACCTTCAAATTTTATTACAATACACGTCATGCACAAAAGTTTATTAGATGATGACGACGTTTCACACAGTGGTGTTATCTCGTATTTTACAGTGGGTATAATCCGTTCTTGATTGAAATGTGTCGAAATTTGACAGTTTTGTGCATGTTAACCGGACTTGTTCTTGTGTGAATTTAACTTTGTATTGGAGGTTATGTAAATTTAATTTTAAAATTTGCTACGAAAATAAGCTAGCAGTTTGAACTACGATTGCTTTATTTTTAGTCCCATAAATGATTTTTGCATTTTGAAATAGGGTTTGATACTATCAAGGCCCGGTTTTACAAACATGATTTATACTGTAGAATAAGCTATTCCTGGAATAACTGCTATGGGAAGGTTGATTGAGACAATGGTCGCATTCAGGGAATGGTAGCGCTGTAGCGCTTTATCGAAGCGATGCTCTGAATGGTGTCTGCTTTACTCGCAGTGCTGCAGCGCTTTAGTAAAGCATTAAAGCATAAAAATATTCCGCTTTAACGCTTTATAACTAAATAAAGCAATGACGCATCCATGCGTTCTAACCTAATAAATTATGTTGCTTGTGTATGTTTTGGTTTATGCAAAAAATAAAGATGGCTTATAACGTTACAATTCGGAGACGAAGTCATTTCCCTTGCAGTAACGTAAGAAGAAAGGTTGAATTAACTTTACTGTAATATCTATCAAGGTAAGTTTTACATAAAAATTTGAGTGTTTTACAAACAAAATTGCCAACCTAAGAATTAAAAGCTGAAAAATAACTAGTACCAAAATGTTTATTCGATGCAAGATAAAGCGTTACAGCGCTGCAGCGTTTCGACGCTACAATTCCCTGACTGCGACCAATGGTTTCCATAGCAGTTATTCCAGGAATAACTTTTGTACTATAAATCCAAGTTAACCGGCCAGGTATCTGTATTATCTTCCGAATTTTGAATACAAAAATTCTTCGGGACAGTTTGATAATTGTGCATCGATAATTGATGCGTCTTATAACTCTATTGCCTTACCCAATCTGATTTGACTCATAGGGCCTTGTTAAAAGGACTACCATACGTGATGTACATGATAAAGTTTTATGCTACAATGTCTACTCTCGATCGCAAAAGCTAAGATTGGTTTATTGATCGTTACAATTGAAAGTACAACAAAATATTTGGACTAAAGCAAGAATTAATTTATTTAAATTCGTAGAACCAGAAGTAAAGCCAAAGGTCCCTGTTCACCTTTATGAAGTCTCTTTGTTGATTGGAATTGAACAGGGCTAAAATGAAACTAAAGTGTACCCTTAACATAAACAATTATGTTATCTCTAAGAAAGAAATTATCGTAATATGAATGGACAGTCGATATCAAAATGAAATTGACTTTTATTTTTCGATTTTGGCCGTTAGCGCACACTTTTACTATTTTATCATAATCACATTACAAAACCAAGTAAAAACTGTTACATGTCAGCAGGCTCGGTTTCTTAGGTTTCGCATGATTTAGGTACCACGCACCTGGTTACGGACAAACGTGAGCAGTACAATAGTTCGGATGGGGTTATTGGTATCCACAGCAGGAGCTCTCACGTTAGGCCCGCAATGGGTTCACTAACACTCACACCTGTGAATCCAAGCACGGTCGAAAATTATTAATACATTCTCCAAGGCTCTTTCATACTCATCACTAGATCGGCAATCGATACTGGTTGGTGTTCAAACAAGCAAAGTGAAACCGCGAAGTTAGGTTCTCAAAGGTAACATTAAACAAGATGTACATAAACATGGCACAAATATAACACACATGAATACGATGCAAATAATAAAATGGTAATCAACGAGATAAAATTCATCACACATAAATATGCAATAAATAAAATGGTCATCGACAAGATACAAATACAACACACATAAATATGCAATAAATAAAATGGTGCAACAAGGTGCAAAGCAGCACATATATAAATATCGACACAATATCATTATTAAACAAAGACAATTCCTGTGGTAAAAGTATATATTCCATAAAGCGCCCTTCGACTTGGGTCAAAGGGTAAATCAAATATCCAATAATTTCATATTTATGTAAAAATGCAGCTGTAGAACAAAACCCATTTAAATTCTCAGACGGCAATAAATACGGGGATTTATGTGTCTGGCAGGCAGCAGGCGCGACACCCCATACTTAATTATTAAGTATTGAAAACAAATATAACGTTGACCAAATAATTAAAATCAAGTACCCATATAAACGATATACTTACTGATTACCTGAGATGGCTATAAAATGAATATGAATTATATATGATTATGAATACGTGTCACCGCAAAATACGGTAAAATTGCACGACGACGTGAAGGTACCTAAATTTCAAAAGAAATACAAATAAACAATAATGATAATGAATTTACACAACATAATCAAATATTATAATTTATATTTCAAGGCCTTGAAACACAATGATTTACACAAACCACCAGTACTTTGTATTTTAATGATGCGCCACTTGCGTGAGCGACAAAAGTACCTTTAAACATTGCAAATATTAAATGGTCAAAATTCCCAGTATTTATCTGCGTACAATTTCAATAAAATAAAGGTGCAATCCTACCTGGTTTAATGACGATCAAATAAGCCAACAAAAGTTGAGCAAAGGTGAATGTCGGGCACTACTCAATTTGAACGGCTCACTCGTTCGCGCGCTCCCCATCAACTACCCTTCTTCTCTTCGCATCTTAAACCGTGAACCCTTTCTTTGACTTAATGGTCGTAACTTTCCCTAAATAGTCGGCAACCCACAACTCACATCGACAGCTATGGTCCTTATTTTTGCCGCCTTATTTGAATTTAAACCGGGGTCATTACAAACTTATTCTGTAGTATAAATCATGTTTGTAAAACCGGGCCCAAGTAATTTTATTTATCTTTCACTCGAATTGTTTGAAGTACAACAACATTCCTTCACAACCATTTGATTAATTTGACTAGCATTCGATTAATTCGGAATATGGCGACTAAAGATAAGTCTAATTTGATTGACGTAATTCGCGATTTTGACTAGCAATGAGGGCCCTGTAAAAGTATGACTAGCTCATCACGTGATGTGCCAATTGGCAGAAGTACAGTATTTCGTGTATAGCTTATCCAAACCTATATGATGTCCACGTCATCAACAAAAAGTTACTAGATTGTTTATTTGTAATTCGGTTTAAAATTTGGAAAGTGACATATTATATAGATGATTTACTTGCGCACATATTAGATGGCATAAAGAAAGACTACAATTTATTACAACTGTCAAAATACGAGGTACGAGGTGACAGCACTGTGTGAAACGTCATCATCTAGTAACCTTTTATTGATGATGTGGATTGCATATAGTTTGAATTTGCTGTATTGCTGTAGCTTTTCGTGGGATAGTCTCTGTAATTTTTATTAAGACGAATATTGAAATTGGTGTTTAGGTTACTTTTTGCTACTTTTAAACAGTAGAGGTTAAACGTAGTTACGTACAACTAAATGCGTAATATTTTTAATAAACAAAAGAATATCGAGAATTATAACCGAAAATCGTGTTTTTTAGCTGTGTAAGTTGATCTTTGTTGACGTTCCGCACTCCTTCGGTGTATTATTAACAAATAAACTTGTGTAGGGATAGGAGACATTTTAAATAATTCGAAATTACTCAAGTGCCTTGGTATTGTCACAATGTTAAAAACTACGAAATTGTGTCAGACCTTTCATACTGTCAATGTGACAAAGCAATTCCGATATACATTGACAATATCTTGGTGTACCACATTTATATGACGCACAGCGTACGTAATTAAAAAAATATATGTTGAAGTTAAGTAAAGGACCTTCAAATTTTATTACAATACACGTCATGCACAAAAGTTTATTAGATGATGACGACGTTTCACACAGTGGTGTTATCTCGTATTTTTACAGTGGGTATAATCCGTTCTTGATTGAAATGTGTCGAAATTTGACAGTTTTGTGCATGTTAACCGGACTTGTTCTTGTGTGAATTTAACTTTGTATTGGAGGTTATGTAAATTTAATTTTAAAATTTGCTACGAAAATAAGCTAGCAGTTTGAACTACGATTGCTTTATTTTTTAGTCCCATAAATGATTTTTGCATTTTGAAATAGGGTTTGATACTATCAAGGCCCGGTTTTACAAACATGATTTATACTGTAGAATAAGCTATTCCTGGAATAACTGCTATGGGAAGGTTGATTGAGACAATGGTCGCATTCAGGGAATGGTAGCGCTGTAGCGCTTTATCGAAGCGATGCTCTGAATGGTGTCTGCTTTACTCGCAGTGCTGCAGCGCTTTAGTAAAGCATTAAAGCATAAAAATATTCCGCTTTAACGCTTTATAACTAAATAAAGCAATGACGCATCCATGCGTTCTAACCTAATAAATTATGTTGCTTGTGTATGTTTTGGTTTATGCAAAAAATAAAGATGGCTTATAACGTTACAATTCGGAGACGAAGTCATTTCCCTTGCAGTAACGTAAGAAGAAAGGTTGAAGATATTACAAGGTAAGTTTTACATAAAAATTTGAGTGTTTTACAAACAAAATTGCCAACCTAAGAATTAAAAGCTGAAAAATAACTAGTACCAAAAATGTTTATTCATGCAAGATAAAGCGTTACAGCGCTGCAGCGTTTCGACGCTACAATTCCCTGAATGCGACCAATGGTTTCCATAGCAGTTATTCCAGGAATAACTTATTCGTAGTATAAATCATGTTTGTAAAACCGGGCCCAAGTAATTTTATTTATCTTTCACTCGAATTGTTTGAAGTACAATAATATTCCTTCACAACCATTTGATTAATTTGACTAGCATTCGATTAATTCGGAATATGGCGACTAAAGATAAGTCTAATTTGATTGACATAATTCTCGATTTTGAATAGCAATGAGGGCCCTGTAAAAGTATGACTAGCTCATCACGTGATGTACCAATTGGCAGAAAAACAGTATTTCGTGTATAGCTTATCCAAACCTATATGATGTCCACGTCATCAACAAAAAGTTACTAGATTGTTTATTTGTAATTCGGTTTAAAATTTGGAAAGTGACATATTATATAGATGATTTACTTGCGCACATAAAGGCATAAAGAAAGACTACAATTTATTACAACTGTCAAAATACGAGGTACGATGTGACAGCACTGTGTGAAACGTCATCATCTAGTAACCTTTTATTGATGATGTGGATTGCATATTAGTTTGAATTTGCTGTATTTGCTGTAACTTTCTTAAAATTGAAAAAAAAAGTTGTTTCGCTTTACATCTATTAAAACTACAATGAATGCGTTTTTCGTAAAGTAAACAAGAAATTATTCCGAAAATATGTAATCGTCGGATCAGATTAGATGAAAATATCAAAAGGGAATTGGTACATTTTTATTTTATTTCTATTTATTTGTGTGCAATTAGGCGCACAACAACGTTTTATCTTCATATTATTTAATTGCTATGTAAATTCCACACTTTAAATGAAAATCCTAGTTACAAATATACATTACAGTTACCATTAGTACCTGACGCGAGCGACATCTGTTATTTCTTTAAGGTTTTCAGGTCATGCAGTTTTATGCGTATGCACAGACCTGATATAAGTGCCTCTGGACAAGAATCAATGCAGACGAAGGTACAACTGAGCTTCCGCGACTGGGAGGGTTATTGTCATTCATTGAAATAAGGGTGCAATTAGTTTTTTTAAATTTATCTCCGTAACCGCGAATCTGACTAAAAATGTTTTAAATAACATTTTTGTAGATAATACAATTCTCTACAATTGAACCTAATCACTTTTCTTTATTCGGTTTATTTTTATTGATTTTGCAGCGTTTCCAAGCGAGGTAAGTTTTATTAAACGTGCGCTTTAGAAGATTGTACTTGGAAAATGCGCTGCAGATGAAAATTGTGTGATGCAAATGTGCCCCAAATAATATTGATTTGAAATCGATTTAAGAACAAAGCCTTAGTTCTCCCTCGTTGTTTTTTTTTAATTATTAATATTACGGCGAAAAGTTATTAATAGAAATTGTAGAGAATTGTATTGTCTACGAAAATGTCCTTTGTAAAATTTTTGCCAGACTCGTGGTTAATGGAGATAAATAGTAATAGCGCCACTATTCTAAACTCACTTTTATACAACAAAAACGTCGCCTATCCAAATGCACGGTCTCGTGCCGGATTGACTGTACTATATTTGATTTTGAATTTTACGTTCGCACACTTCCTTTGTCGGTTTTGAAGCTAATAACTTCAAGAAATGTATACCACCCTATCCATCCATCTACTTAATATTTTTATACTCACCTAATTTTTAAATCGTAAGCAAGAGTTAAGCGAATTACCGAAAGGTTAAGTGCGAAATTCAAGGGCTTCCCTTTCAGCGGGATTTCGAGATTAATGAAACCCTTCAAGTTCCGAGTTCATATCAAATTTGACGGATTTTATCTCTCGACGTGACTTCTGCAATTACATTTTTGAGTAACCTATATATTTATATATAATATGTAATTTTGGTATATTATTTTTTTTAATAAACATTTCGCGTTATAATAATAATTATTATTACATAAACACGTAGCTGGCGTATTCAAAGTGGAAGAATATTTTCCACATTTGTACGCTTTGAATTGCCGAGATAATTACCTACAGGTAATAATGAATCAAAAGCTAATCAAAACGTCGTTTATTACGTTCGCAAATTTATTAGTCGGGTGTTGAGAATTAATTTAATTCGTTCGCGACGTAAGCCGAGTTTGAAGCTGTTTTTCAAAACTAGCTGCACTTTTATATTTTAGTTAACGAGAGCTTAAAAATTTGGAAATTCGAGAATGAGTTCAACGATCGTATAAATATTGCATATTTCGCGTATGTTTAAAATAATTACAAGAATTAATATCCCTTAACTTCGGGGAGTGACGAAATCATAAATTTGAATATTTTCGGGCAGTTTAAATTGGCGACATTAAAAAAAATGTTCATTTTTAACGTTCGCTTTTAATTTAAAACATATTAGAACAGGCTAGAGTTATTCAAATTGTACGATGCAGCCTTTTCTTTTCTCTTATTTACATCTCAAAGGGGAAAATTCGAAACCCATTAAAATTCAAAACCGCCTTCCCGGGGACCTAAAAATTACGAAGTGGGATGCGCAGAAGTTACACTTACTTTCATCTAATTGAATTCGAAAGTAAAAGTATCGCCGGAATTTTTTTAATTGTTGCAATTGTTTGTTCGTTAAGAGGAGAACCATATTTTATGTAAGTTTATCGTGCCCGAAAGGAAAGCCGAAGGGAATTTCTTCTCGTTCTGTAAGGGTGATAATTTTCGATCATTTAAATTTTTAAATATCGGTAAGTTATACGTTCGATCAGAATTCGTAGTGGGGCGAAAGCAGAAAAAAAACGCGAATGCAATAAAATTCACAATAATAAAATAGCGAGTTGTATCGTTTTGAATAATTTTATAGAAAGCATGAAGGTTGCGAAGTGAAGGGCGTGCAGTTCAATTGGGTTTGCAAACTTTATCGCTAGCGGCGCTAGTATTAACTTTCGTACATTTCATTGGTGCAACGGTAGGCCGACCGTATGAGTTCCAATCAGAACGTTTATTTTTAAGCGCTCATGTTTAAAATTCGTTAGACGTATATGAGGTTACATTTTTTAGTCGACATGTATTTTTATTTTAATTTCATATGCCCATTTGTCGATGCAAAATTTGAGCCAAATCGGTTCAATCATTTTTAAAGGCAACTACCTCGGCCCGAATATGTAATTTTTATTAACTGTTTTACTTGGTAATTTATCTTCTTTGTCCATCCAAGTGTACGCGAGAATTTTTGAACTATCTCTTCAAATTACGCATACTTACGAAGGAATAAAGTGTCTTTGGCGTGCCGTTCGTTTAAATGAAATCCGTTAGGTAGTTTTTGAGATATAAGCTTTCAAACTAAACGAGTCAGAACATTTTATTCTGACTGTAGTATTTATATCTATGTCGTAGTCATAATGCAAAATTAGGCTTTTTATAAAATGCCTAGGGATTTTATAAAAAGCCGGCAAAGTGCGAATGTACAATGGAATTTTCGTTATGACTACACCAATTCAGGCAAATTGATAAAATGCCGGCAAAACGCGAACGGAAGAATGTACATCTCGTTCTGACTAATTATTTTCAGGCATTTTACAATTTGTCAACAGCGAAGTAGTCAAAACGTGAGAATAAAAATAATAAAATTACTATTTAATAAAATAACACATGACAATAAACGAAAACAAATCTCTCTCTGTGAAGTAAATCTAAATAAATACTTCACAATATGAAAATATATTAACTTTCAATTAGCTAATCTTAAAGTATTCAAATTCAGTACTCAGGTACCTGTATTTATTTACTTAATACTTAATACTGGTACTTAATTTGAATACTTTAAGATTAGCTAATTGAAAGTTAATATATCTTTATATTCTGAAGTATATATTTAGATTTACTTAACAGAGAGATTTGTTTTCGTTTATTGTCATGTGTTATTTTATTAAATAGTAATTTTATTATTTTTATTCTCACGTTTTGACTACTTCGCTGTTGACAAATTGTAAAATGCCTGAAAATAATTAGTCAGAACGAGATATACATTCTTCGTTTTGCCGTTCTAAAATCCCTAGGCATTTTATAAAAAGCCTAATTTTGGATTATGACTACGACATCTACATAATTCGAGACAGTTTCCATTCGAGCAATTTTTATGGAACTACATAAAACAATTGGTACCTAGAAATTAAAGATGAAATTAAACTGTTAATGATCAATATTTGCTGCCGGAAATTGTGGCCAGCAGTGGGAAACTGTGTACGAAGAGAATGCAATTGAAAATTCAGATATTCAACAGCTTTTAGAATATATAATAACAAAGCTCTTGTACAGAGATAGAACTAGAATAGTTGATGACGGAATCTTTGTATAACCTCGAGGACGAAGATGGAGTTACACATAATTTCACCTAAATAAATAGACAAACTAAAATATTTAATAAGGGGACACTACATCCAGTAGATCGAAATTTGGGATGTCGATTTTTTTGATTGCTTCTAGAGGTCAAAAACAAATATACGTGTCTTGGCGTTTTGTCGAATGCTTCGTAGTTTTCGAGATATAAATTAAAAAAGAAATCAAAAAGTGATGTTGCTGTTTAATAACCGTCCCCGTTAGTACATTTTTTGACAATGTTGTGGCGCTTTGAGTAATGTTCTCGCTTCGTAATTAGTATATCACTAGTTCGAACCCCGTATCTTCAAACTTTTTTTGTTCCAACTTACTAGTTTTGACAGAAGTCAACTATAAATTTATTAATTTCCACATATAATGTGAGTTGTATAAGAATACGTAATTTTATTAACAATAAAATCTCCCAAAAAACCTTTTGTACTTTTTTCGTCTTTAATGGAGAGAATTCAGCGCACATCGGCGCGATACTCGCTACTAGTTTGGTCGGTATTAATAATGAAGTCCCTATGAAATTAAAAAATGGAAAAAAAAGTTTGGAGACACTGGGATCGAACTAGCGACCTACTAATTATGAAGCGAGAACATTACTCAAAGCTCCACAACGGACATTGTCAAGAAACGTACTAACGAGGACAGTTATTAAACAGCAACTTCGCTTTTTGATTTCTTTTTTAATTTATATCTCGAAAACTACGGAGCATTCGACAAACGCCAAGACAGGTATATTTGTTTTTGACCTCTAGAATCGTCAAAAAAAATCGACATCCCAAATTTCGATGTACTGGATGTAGTGTCCCCTTGTAAGTTTTTTCATTAAAAATTAACATAAAAATAAGATAACCCCGTTTTAATTAATTTTTAATGTATTAAAGACGCCGTTGTTAAAATACATAACTGCTGGGCGTATGGGCACAGATATCCCGAGTTCATTAAATAAAAATAGCTACTTTATCGACTAATTAATTGAAGCAGCCCTTGTAAAAGAGATGTAAAAAAAACATCTCGCAACAATGAAGTAGATATGTAAAAACAATCGCAAATCTACGGCGTCTCTCTCGGATTTTAAACTTTGTCGACAGCTAAAAATGAATGTTGTTTCGATAGACATTTATTTGGGGATGCAATTATTTCACGGTCACAACTCTATGTCCAATCGTTTCGCCCAATTACACTAACCAAGCCTCCAATTAAACTTCCCGACCGTCGAATTTCCCGTAAAATTCGACCGGCTTTCTCGACGTCCCAATCGACACAATTTCGCTGTTCGAATTAAAATCGTCAAAGTAAACGGAAGATGTGCGACGATCTCACTTTATTAGATATTGTATAACAAATAAACAGGACATTTTCTCTGCTTGAGATTTCTCACAAATTTTTATTTTTACTTACATTGGTTTAAGTTATAATTTTCTTGGATAAGAAAGGCGAAGTTAGCTGCAATTTCAAATTTAATGTAAGAATAAAAAATTTAAAAAAAAACGATTGTTATCGCGAGATATAAATAAATCAATAACGGCTCCCATTATAATCCGCTATTTTATGGACAGAACGTCGTAAGTAACTAAAAGGGCTTGAAAGGTGGTTAGGACGTCAAATTAAAGCCCTGAACGTGCAGATTTACCAAAAATACGAGAGGGAAAATGCAAACGTAAACTGCCGAAGAAGTTTATGACCACCCTTTTCTCTCCCTTTTATTTTCAGTGTGAAAAGACCTATAAAAAATATGTTTAAATTATTGATAATAAAAATTGAGGCGAGTCAAATTAAAATCAAAACGAAAGTAAAACCGAAGCCACACGGATTTATTACATATGTAACATTTTCTTAAATACGTTGAACATGGTTATATAGAACATAATCCCTGTTATCGCAGAAACCATTAAAAATAATGTCCCACCTGTGGAATATAAATTTTTAATTGCACCACCTCGAAGATTTGCATTTCGACAAATTAGTACATTATTACGTACAGGGTGTTTTAGAATAACCGTTCTTACTTTTCAGAAGTGACGGAGTAATTTCTGGAAACGTCCAGTTTTCGAGTTTTTCGTTAAAAATTCCACGCCACCGCGTTTATGGCGAAATTGGCGGCATTAGCGACGAGCTAAAAGACAAAATTCGTTTTCATACCCATTTAAGCGTGCGCCAATCGAAAAATTTATTCCATAATATCGTTTCAAAACTTTCGGAAGTAACGGTAAGCGTCAAGATAAGAAAAAAAAGTTCGAAAATGTTTCGTTTCCGAGTTAGATGCCTGTTATTTTTTTGACGTAAATTTCAACACTCTGTACAAGAGTGTAATATCTTATTACAAAAAGGTGTTTAATTACAGCGAAATCCGTTTACAACGGCACCGCTTGTATCGACAACTCGGTTATAACGACCAAATTTTCGAATTTTTTCGAGGTAGTTAGGGGAGTGCGTGTGCGAAATTTTTGGTCGTGCAAGCGTTCCAGAGTGCCGTTTTATCGCCGAAAGAATTTTTCACTTTCATCGAAATTTTCCCGCACGAATCGGATTTTCCTCGAAAAACTCGGCCGTTTTTGGGGATTTCTGCGCGAAACTAGTCATCGGTAGGGCTGTCGGAAGTGCGCATAAAAATTCGAACGGGAAAGTGGGGGGTGGAGAAAATCGCGATTTTTCGAACTTTTCTTCGTCTTTTCACAAACGACCGAATGCGAAGGGTTGCTTTTTTCGGACGCGTTCTCTGGACTTTCGGGAAGTGATCGGTGTATCCGATCGACTTTCTAGCTGCAGGCGGGCCGAAGATAATCGCGTTTTTATGTCATAAGTGCGCGGCGCGTCGAAATCGGTGCCTCGAATATTGCGATCGTCATACACATTTTTGCTCCTTCCAGGTACCTAAGTGCAAAAGTTAAACTAGTCAAAAAACTATTTTGCGAGTTTAAACACTCTTATCACTTGCGGTTTTACCGAAAATAAAGCAATTGTAATTTTTTTTTAATACGACGAATATTCTTTAGCTTATCAAATAAAATTTTCTTTGTTTTTTAACGATATAAACATTGTGACAACAAATACTGAATCTATGACTATCTGTTTTAAGAAAACAAAGAAATATACCTGTTGGATTTCATCCTTTTGCCTGAGTAATTTGATTATTCAGTTAGTTATCCGATTTTGTTTGTTTTCATAAGAAGGCGATGAAATAAAAACGACAACATTTATATCGTCAAAAAGAGAAAAAAATCTCTTTTTAATAAGAAAATATAGAGCGTTCTATTTAAAATAATAAAATTGACTTCGTTTCCGGTGAAACCAGAAGTGATATAATGGTTCTTAAAATTGTAAAAAAAAATAGATTTGAAACCCAAATTTACCTACGCAAAAGTTCTTTTTTGTATTTCTAAAATCTGTTGAGTTATTAGCTTGGAACGG
The DNA here is from genome assembly GCA_036326145.1 of Rhagophthalmus giganteus. Classification (NCBI taxonomy): domain Eukaryota; kingdom Metazoa; phylum Arthropoda; class Insecta; order Coleoptera; family Rhagophthalmidae; genus Rhagophthalmus; species Rhagophthalmus giganteus. The sequence continues at coordinate 10,243,096 of JARFJA010000036.1, read as the reverse complement.
CTTGGGGTTGAATCATCCAGTATATTTTGTATTTTATCTTTTGTCATTTTTTTTTTGATCGACGGATTTTTAACGGCCCCGTCGCCGTCGTTATAACCAGATTTCACTGTGCACGCCCTTCATCACACCTGAAAAGTAGGAATAGTTTGTCTGAAAGACCATGTGTATTATGTTAAAAAAATTCGAATTTTTCTTCAAAGAAACAAAGGTTTCTCGCGAAAACTTGTCGAGACAGACTTGCCATTTCCTGCAAGTCAATACCAGAAAAGTATAAAAATCAGTATTTGCGAGAAAAGTTGCGAGTAAGTTATTTAGCAGGCTGCGGAAAACTGTTACGAAAAGCAAGATCAACAGACAACTAACAAACGGAACGAACTACAGTTTCATACGTCAAAGATTAATTCGTGAAGCGATTGAAATTAAGAAAGAAAAAAAAAGGAATTTCACCCTCCAGTATTCTGTCACCACCATATAGACCTGCTAAATCTCTCATCCACGTGCTTTAGAAGTTTTTCCACTTGCATAACAAACATTGTACGTTTAGTCAGTCGTCATCAGTGTATTATATCAAATTATAAATAATTTCACGTATGGAAAAAATATTCCTTCTTGAAGTTAGTTGTTTCCTCGCTCAATCCTTGCTACATGTTGGTAGTTTTAGTGGTTTTAGGGGTCTTGGGAAAACGCTGTACCTATATCGTCAGTTATGATTTTTATCGTACAGCTCCGGAACGAAATTATTATTGCTACATTTTTGTAACGTCGTATGTTATTTTTCGTATCTTGTTTCCTCGTGCCCGAAACTTTTTGTCAAATTTGACATTTGCGATTACAAAAATTTCAAACGTCGCAAGGACGATTTCTAGGGCAAGGATTAAAACGTCAGTCTTCATATTTTTTTTTTAGAAATACAGTGAAACCTCTTTAACCTGGACTAAATTAGGGAAGTGTCCACATTTGGGAGGGGGTCTTCAAATTTTGTTATATAAAAAAATGCACATATTTATCATGCAAATATAGCAGAAAATTTATTATGAATAAACATAAAAAAAATTATTATACAAATTAAAAAATTATTGAAGGAAAACATTTATTTTTGTCTGTTTTTGATTGCACTTGGCAAACGAAATGCAGTCTTCTACTACTATTTGTAAACAATTTACTATATTTACTAATTTTGGATTATTTTTATTTAAAAAGAATGATTTTAAAGATTTTGTAATCGATAGTGCTTCAGAAAAATTGGAAATTTTATGTAAATTTTGATATTCGCCGATTTCACTCACATTTTCATCGATCTGATCTGCATCTTCGTTGTCTGATGAATCACTAACACTAAAAGAATTTATAATGTCTATTATTTCACATGTTGTATCTTCTGTATGCACTTTACTGTCGATTTCTACGTATTCTTCTAGAGTCTCTTATTTCTGTCTACTTTTAATAATTTGGCTAAAGTAGCCAAATCTAAGTTCTCTTCTGGATCTTCAATGTTCACTATCTCGCCTGCAAAACCAGCTTTACGGAAACAGTTTTTTATAATGTCATTCGGAACTTGCATCCAAGAAGTTACTATCCATTGAATTGATTGAAGAACATTCACGCTTTTTAAAAACAAACTGCTGCTTTGGTAAGATTCCGATGACGCTACCAAATGTTTCAACGGTAAACTCCGATAACGAACCTTAAAACTTTTAATAATGCCCTGGTCAAGCGGCTGAATAACGGAAGTACAATTAGCAGGGAAAAATATCAACTTTACGTTTTCTAACATAACATCCGGATGAGACGTTGCGTTATCAAGAACCATAACATGAATATTTCTTTGATCTCCCACGATTTTCATTTGCCGGTCAGAATTGACGTCAAACCACTGTTATCGTTTTAATTCCTTGAAACAACGGGGTTTGACGGATTCGATCACAAGCGGCTTTTTCACGATCGCCTTCACCAGATTTACGTCAAAACATAACCGTTAAACGTTCCTTCGAATTTTCCGCCTTGACAACAGTACGGGGTTTGCACATTGTTTTATTGGGAAGAGCACGATCACATAGTCCAGTTTATCAACGATCCAAATGTCTTCGAGACCATAATTTACACATAATTTCAGGTAACTTCTGGATCCATGAAACGTTCCTTCGATTATTTTTCCGGCCGATTCACCGCAAGAGTAGCTTTAAACAATTGAATGACGACTATTGAAACTTTTCATTGCCGTCCGTTTGAAGCACGAAACCTAATTCTATGCAACTTCTTTAGCTTTTCATGCAGGAGTGGTTCCAGATGCAGGCAGATCATTTGTACGGACTCGAGAAAACCATTCTATGCAATAATTGATCAGGTAACTTCTGCATCCATTTGTTTTTGAGAACTGTCTCGCTAACTTTGGATTTTTATTTTCTTGCCGTATTTTCCGCAAATCGATTTTTGTTTTAAAATGTTGGCTACGGTACTTTTCGATATATCAAAATATTCCGCTACTTTTCTAACGCTCCACTTTTTACTTATATTTAAAGTCAATCACTTCGGTTTTTGGCCGATAGTCAGATCTTTTCGCGGAGCCACCTTAACAACGCGAGAAAAATTGAGCAACTAAACAAAAATACACTTTACCTGTATTTGTTGTAACAGTTGTTCAAACGAATCCTTTAAATTTGTATTTATTTTTAACAATGACATGCCAATCAAGATTTACTCCAAAGGAAACTTTTCTATTGTAAGTAAGTAATAAGCCTTTTCAAGAAAAAATATTTTAACGTAAATTCTTAAAAGTCTAAAATGTGCAAATGATTTTTATTTTCTGTTTAATTGTCCAAAATAAAGAGATTTATGTGTAATAAGGGGCCGCGCGTAACTGTCCATGTCCGAATTAGGGAGTGTCCACAATCTAGAGGTATATTTTCTATATAATCTTATGCAAATGATTTGGGATACCTAAAATTGTCCATAATATGGGAGTGTCCACATACGAGAGGTGTCCACAGATGGAGGTTTTACTGTACTTATGTTGAAGGGTTAATAATCGCTCCTGTAACCGTTTATGCCGAGTCGTTTCAGTACAAAGCATCTCACGTTGCTCCACATTAAAATTAAATGTAGTGTGTCCTATTTTCTCATGCCGCTTTGTAAAATCCGTCTTAAGCTTAACAAGGCGCTCCTTGCTCCTGAATAATTTCTAGGGATGTTCCAGTAAATACGGGATTTTTAACTTAAATAAATCCGGATGCAGTTAGCGAGGCAATATGTACTTCAACATCGGTTTTAATTCATACGAGTCGACAATAATAAATCTTTGGAGAGGCGTCGAGGCGATAGTGGTGTACTATCATCCGATATAGTCCTGCAAGTTCTTCCTAATCCTAGAGGATAAACCTTCCCGTTAACACAATCTAACGTATAAGGGTCGCTGATAAGAACGGATTTAGATTTTATATGTTACGTTGCGAGAAAATTAAGAATAACCTCAAGTTTACCAAACGTTTTTGTATTATTTTTCTCCACATTCGGTTATTGAGTAAACATTTGCCTCTTTATCGGCTCGTAAGTTTTTATCTGTGTTGTAACCTATATAGGAAGGGCTATTTTATTTATTACTACGTGACACGCATTTAATATTTTCCGTACATTTCGGGATTACTAATAAAATTAATCGAGACCCCGATTCGCTTCCGCGAAGTGACGTTTTCGTGGCCGAAACTAAAATAAAGAATCGCATGCGCAACTTTCGTAAAAATTGGAATAAATTTTCTATATCTCTAATTTAGCGAAACGGCACACTTTGCTCTTTTCATACGCGAATAATGCAATTTGCTGTCGTTTCCTTTACATATCTTGGTGAATTACGGCGCGGCACTTATATATATTTGCGTGCCTCGGACGAGGCAAATAGTCAAAATACATTTAAAAAAATACTACCTACGTTAGATAAATTACGACATTCCGTTTGTTGTTACACGAAATTATTAATTAATTATTATAGAAAATAAGAGTAGAATGGGCAAAAATGAAAAAGTAATTAAATTTCTGTTATATAGGTACTATTGTGTGCGAGTCAATTAGTGGTCGATGAATATCCTTTTCGGGTTTCTCCGACCACAATTTTTGCAACTTATTTTTAGTTTAAGAGTTTTATTTACAAGCCAAATATCGATCCGCATCGGGTCGGTCATAGGGTCGGTAGGTAGCAGAGGGACGTATAAAATGTTTTTGCTGCAGATTCGATTTCTTTCGGCGCGCAAAATGCAAAGGACAAACAAGTAATTGGAAAAGAGCATTTTAATTATTGATTAAATCAAACTGATTCACCACACGGCAACGCTTCTATAGCTCATCCAAACCTATATAATGTTCACGTCATCAATACAAGGTTACTAGATGATGACGTTTCATCACACAGTGCTGTCACATCGCACCTCATATTTTGACAGTTCTAATAAATCGTAATCTTTCTTTATGCTATTTAATATGTGCGCAAGAAAATCATCTATAGAATATGTCACTTTCCAAACTTTAAACCGAATTACAAATAAACAATCTAGTAACTTTTTGTTGATGACGTGAACATCATATAGGTTTGGATAAGCTATAAGTATCAATCTTAAGTAGTAAATTTTTGCAATTATTAACTAATTATGTATCTATGATAATCGGACAAATACTTCAAATGTTTCAAATAAATGATCAATCGATATCTTCGCACAGTGGAGGCCATAAACTGCAGATGCGCTTGTTAACGTGTTGGGTCACTTTCACATTCTGAGTTCTTAAAAGTTTTTAAAAGGGACAAACTCCAATACGACAATTATTAAATTAATAACTCGTAAATTATTTACATTATGTTAGAAAAATCTTTATTTAGGTTTTTTGTTCCTTATGATCTCATCTAGTCCTAGTTTTTTCCGCGACATTAATTCAAAAACACCTTGCATAACAATTTGAAAACAAACTAACAATTTGTTCGACTTTTTATTTAATAAATAAGTGTTTATTGTAATTAAAATTATAGAGGATATAAAATAAATGCATAAATACATTTTAAAATCCATTTTTATTTATCCATTTATTAAAATGCTCCTCACCTCAATGCAAATTGTTTGACCGTCGCATTTTGTGCGCCGAAAGAAATCGAATTTACAGCAAAACAATTTTATACCTCCCTCTGCAATCTATCTACCGACTTGACGCGGATCGATATTTAGCTTTAAGTAAAACTCTCAAACTGAAAATAAGTCCCAAAAATTGTGGTGGGAGAAACTAGAAAAGGACGTTCACCGACCACTGGGGGTTTGCGTCGCACACAATAGTACATAGATACAATCACCCCAAAAGACAAACTTGAAGTGCGAATAGTTTTAAATATTAAAATTAAGATTAAGACTTAAAGGAAAATAGCTCACCCGCATAAAGTTTAAACAATAAACAAATTACGCCCCTATAAAAGTTTTAAACATTAATAATACTTAAATTGTAGTTTTATCGATACAAATAATATAAAAGTAAGCATTAGTCAATAACATTGTAATAATTAATTTCCTTCGACTTCGCTTTTTATTAATAATTTTAATGTTTTGAAATAAAAAAAGATTTAGTATTTGCCGATGCTTTTTAGAATTTAGGAGTTACATTTTAAAATTTACAGAGAGTTTTCGAAGAGTTTTCGGGTTATCCAAAATTACTCTTATCCGAATTGTTCAAATCAGTTCCAATTGTCGGAGTTTTACTGTATATTTAAAATTCACATCTATATAAAAACCGGGTAATAAGTATCAAACGTGCTCCACCCGATATCGAAAAAAATAAATATAAAATCCTAGATAATAATTAGTTTAATTAAATATAATTAAAATTTAAAAAGCGTTAGGAAATCGAACCCGTGACTCTCTGCCCGGTGAACGCGGTAGGTATGTACCTACCGTAGGAACTATGTCAATTTTCAAAAATTAATCACGCGAAAATTTTTAAGAAGTAGGTCTTTGAAAATCGACGAATTCCGTAAATCAATTACCGTGACCGGCAAGTAAACAATATTGATGGTGGCGAAGTTATGAGAGAGATAATAGATTTGCAAAAAACGCATGGACCATTTTCTCTGGTAAGCCGCACGAAGCCCTAAACAATTAGAGATCGCCTGTTGATCAATTAGCAGATTAACTGAGGGACGTTGGATAAGTAATGATCTGGAAAAAAGTCTATTCCGTCATACTATTTATAAACTACTGTGTTAATCAGCAACACGGAAGGTCGCAACAACGTAAAAAACCCATCCAACCCCTTACGGTATCGATATTAAATTTTCAGAAGGTAATTGTTTAATAAGTTTTTAATTTTGATAACATCTCTATAGGTGTTAATAATAGAGATGTCATATTTCAAATCTATAACAAAATGCAAACATTTTTAAAAGCTGTTATAATATTGTATACTACCTATTGTATCATAATAGTAAGGAGTGCTAGAAAACGGATATTTTACACGAGCGCATTTAAGCCACTCGCCTTCGGCTCGTGACGCAAACCATCGATTAATGTAGGACAAGTACAAAACAATTTTTAGTTTATTGCCTTTAAAATTTGTATAGGTACTACCTATACCGATTCCGATTTGAAATAAAAAATAAAATTAGGCAACCTATCTAGATATACCTAAAGCGTCATTTGCAAAATAATTTACGTTTTTTAACTGCTATAATATTTTACGTTAGACTTTTAAATAACAAATGTTTACCGTTTTGTTTGCGTCGCGAAAATGCCCGCAAGAAAGTTAGCAACTTTTCAAGCTCGTATAAATTAATTGGTCAATTTTATTTTCTTAACACTACCCCATTAAGACTCGAAATTAATCGCGGGCATTTTTTAGGATCACGGAAGGATTAGGTATTATTGGATTTCGAATTGTTTAAAGATAAACATAGTTAAAAACGTTGCGGGTCTTTTGATTTTATAAACCTTACGTTTTTTAATTTTTTTTTTGGTAAGTGTAACCTGTAGAGCTATGCTTGCTTACTTGTTTTCTAAGAACAAATTGGCTCTCAAAACATATGTCAATCGACCCTGTAAGCGTTTATTTTGGAATTCTTGACATAATTAGTCACAAAAAAAAACGAGGAGAAATAGTATATATTGTAAAATTAGTGATGAAAGTGACGAGACGAAGTCGAGTGGCTTAATCACAATGTCTCTGGACAATAAAACAATATATTTTCGTTGCCTCTTTAATCGCCAGCGGTGTTCGTATTTGAAGTTCGGTTTATTTTCTGACTTTATTTGTCGTTTTATAATAGAAATGCAGTCGTTTATAGTATTTAAATGCATTTATTGTTTTTTTTGATAATTTTCCAGTAATTCGGAAATTTCGGTAATGCCGCACTATTTGGTCTGATATACAATAATTTATTAATTATTAATTTATTAAACAATAATTTCTATAGTAACCCATTGGCGTCCCATTATCAACAACAAGTCTAACAATAAGCCGAATAGTTTTCGAGTTATAGCTTTTTAAAAGAACTAAAGATGTTATTTTTGTGCGATTTTTGCTTCTTTTAAAGTTAATAGCTCAAAAACTATGAGTCCAAAAAACTGAAATTTTGCGTTTTTCGTCCTCTTGACTACAATGAATAAATTAAAAATTTTTACAAATCTGCAATCTTAAGGTCCACAAATATATTTTTATTGGTTGATTTCATATGGAACGACCCCCTTACCGACTCGTGTTAGGTGTCATTAATTTAGGAGCCCATTGTACAACACATTCCTCTACTATTTTTATTTATAGTGGAAATGATAAACTTTTTAATTTTCAGTAACGCACGATAAAATTGTACGTATTTGTTTACTTTTTATGCGAAATTTTTCTAATATGTACATACCTATTTTAAGGAAATGATATTGTTTTAAGCGCAATTTGTGCAGTAAACTGGCAAATTTCTGCAAATTGACCTAATTTCACTAGCGAAAATGGAAATACACAAAAAAGTTGTTTAAACAAGTTAAACTTAATATTTTCACAGTATTAGTTAAAATGAAGGGCACGATGTAAAAATCAAGGTGATTTTTGAACGGAAAGTGTGGCGGATAAGCGAGTAACGAAAAACAAACTAAAACTGACAACGTTGCATTTTGCAAATTTTTTTGAGGCGGTATTAGGTCAGTTAAAACTACATCTGAATATTAACCAAACTGTAAAAAATAAAAGAGATATTCGTACGTAAGAAAAATGACGCAATCACCAAGTAGAATTTAAAAATCAGACAATTTTTCCAAAAGTTATCAACGTCTAGTTGTCTGCTATACCACAACAATTATTACTAAGGAAAGTGTTGCAATATTTGCATAAGGTAAGAAATCTGATAGTACGAGGGAGCGACAGAAAAGTTTGGGACAAAGTAAACTTTTCTCTGAAAGGGGATAAGTATAATAGTTATAAACTATTTTGCTCTAATATATTATGGAAATACCCAGAAATTATTAGTTAAATAGGTCAAATAATAGTAGTAATTGGGACATAGTGAGGGAGTGACGAATCTGATGTTTACAATAATTTTAAACAATGTATTTTAAATATCATTTATAATTTGTTATTATTTTTTATATATTTTTAAATATCAAACACAAGTACCATAAATCAATTATACAAAATACACTACGTCACGATTTCATCCGGACAGTAATTTATAGAGAATCAGTCGTACAAAAAGCGTTCAACACTTCCATATTTCTCTTATTGTTTTATTGAAAAACAATTCTCTGCCGCTGTCAAGACAATGCATATTTGTATGATTACATCGGAACGAAACCGAAATAAATTTAAATATTATTTTACGTCAACGCAGATAAAAATGTCTTTTCAACGCTCACAGATGTTGACGTATAAAACGTAATTTGAAACTTGGCGAACAATAAAAGTAATAAACAATCAATAAGTAAATATTTTTCTATCATTATCTTATTGCGGATACCCGGTATAAGTATAGATATCTGCGAGGGAGCACACGCAATAAATAAGGAAACGAGTGCTTTTACATGATTATTGAAAATCGAAAATGATTTATTTTATTAAAATTAAAATTAATTAATTAGTAGGCACCTTACCTAACGAGAATTTATTTTTTACAAGTTCAATATATTTTGGAAAATTAGTTAGCCGGGAGTTATGGGCGACGTGCGCTTCAACTGATTTGAAAAAAAGCGTTCGTTTATTCGAAACGAAAACGGGCCCAGCGAACTTTTACGTTGCCAAAGAAGTTAGGTAATTTATTTATTTATTTTTTCGATTTCGATTGAATTCTCGACGTTAGGATACAACTTTCGACTTTCAAAAGTTAATAGTAACAGTACGGCCACTTCGGTCGCCTCTACTATCGATTTTAACTGAAACAGCATGCAAATGCATCTGCCATTTTGACAGCACGTGTTAAAATAAAGTTTATCTAGTTGCGTAATTAGTTGTGACAGGTGAGTGACGTGATTCGATGTAGACATGTACACTTCGTCCAAACCTATATGCAATCCACGTCATCAGTAAAAGGTCACTAGATGATGACGTTTCATACAGTGCTGTCACCTCGCACCTCGTATTTTGACAGTTCTAATAAATTGTAGTCTTTCTTTATACCATCTAATATGTGCGCAAGTAAATCATCTATAGAATATGTCACTTTCCAAATATTAAACCGAATTACAAATAAACAATCTAGTAACTTTTTTTTGATGATGTAAATTGCACATAGGTTTGGATAGGCCATAAGTAGGTAAACTAGTGTTCCAAGAAACATGATGTTTGGGCTTCAGATTGACGTTTTGTAGATACATATATTTTACATGAAATAATCTTTGGAAAATACAACGTCGAAGACAATAACAGTTAAGGGATAAGCCGTAGGTAACTCCGATTTATATCACCTATAATACAAATCGGCGTTATTAATGCTTGACCGGCTTGACCTTTAACCGCGTAAACTTTGACAAGAATAACGTAGAAATCCCCGGAGAAATTAACGCAATTTATACCCAGTTTGTACACGTTTAATTTCTGAAATCAACTTTGTCGTCGTCGTATGTATATCGTATATACCCGATTCCAAAATACGACAGGTGTTCGAAATTTTAGATTTTTGAGATTTGAAAACGTTCGAATCAAATTTTCGTTATAACTAAATTATTATAAAATAACGACGAGCGCGTTATATGTAAGAAGCAATATTTTCTAAAAAAAACAAAAGATTTTTTATTAAAAATCTCGTCGCTAATCACACACAACAAAATAACAACGAAGCTAGTTAATGAAATAGGGATGAAATAGATGTGCTTACATATGTGGCACAATGCCGTGTGCAAATAACGCTTTCAAAACGTAAAAGGTTTAAAAGCCTCGCGGCTAAATTCTTTATTGTAAACCACATTGCAACTGATTGTGAGTTAGATGCACACACACACACACACACACACGTTGAATGTAATTTGTACTACGTCGATTTAATAGTGCAGGAAATCGCCACACGGCGGTCTTAACGGTCTCTTTTTTTTTAATACAACTGTTTAACCACACCAATTTCTCTTTTTTTTTGTCTTTGTAAGCTTAAATTTTTGTCGGAATGTGCTATTTAATTTGTATAATTTTTGCGCGGTGTCCAAGTTAAATACGAATCAGGGGCGCTATTGCTAAAACGGTTTTTTATAATTACATAGATATGTTATGTAGGCAGATTTTGAAAATTATGAAGTTGGCAATTTCGAGTTTGTTTACAGTTAGTAAAGTCCATCAAATGGATTGAAGAACCAACTACGCCGATATCGAGAGTGATGTACCTTCCTGTGACATTCTACGTTGAGAGTGAAGTGAAAAAGTGAGCGAGTCAAGTTGTAAGGTAAGGGAAAAATTCATGTTATTCTCAAGTATGTATTTGAAAAACAACTAAATCCATTATCGTGTGGATCTGCTACGCTCAAAAAAAATTGTACATAATATTAATGAACACCAGTTATTGACTTTTTTGATCATTGATACAATGAAAAGTTCATTAATACTACTAATACACTGAAGAAAATAAGTGCCTAATTATACAATTAAAACGATCGTTGTATTTACGAATCATTTATAATTTTTTACCTAATAACTTTCTTCATACCTACAATGAAAATTTTTATCGAAATAACGAATTTTTCGTTACTTTTTAACAGTTATCTAATGTACGTTTGTAATGTACTTTATCTAATGTACATACATTGGACGTGTTCATCGGATTTTTTTTTGAGTGTATTATAGAACGAAAATCCACGTTATATACATAAAGTGTAAGTTCTATATTTAACGAAACCGATTTCTTTCTTCTATTGTATAGTCTCTGAGGGTTGAAAATTATTGTTGCCATTTAAACGTAATTTTATAATTGATTGTTGCTCCATTATAAACAATTGTTTTGAATTACAGTCAAAAAGCTTTCTCGCAAATTACGTAATTAACTATGAACTATGCGCACGTGGGTGGAACTTATCATTTACCGATACCAACGCTCGCGGTGGCGGGTTCAAGAACTAATCGCCCCAATCAAAATGTAAACAAGTATAAATGGAAATTATTTCAATGACTGGTATGAGTTTTTTTCAGTTCGTCCATTAAAAATAATTTTAAATTGCTTTTAATCGGTAAATTCAATATTTTTTACTAGACTCAATATCTTTCACACACGATACCTAAATAACTTTGATGTAAAATGGAAATAATTATGAAATCGATGAGAAAAATGTCGACATTCGATTTCGGTGTAACTCCATTGTGGTAAAAATTGAGTTCAGTATGTTTTATTAGGTACACCTACCTATTAATAAGAGGGGCGTAAAGTTGGCCAATAGTTCCGATTAGAATTCCGGCTTCTTCCAAAAACATAAGGGTATTTTTAAGTTCATAAAAAAAACATCGGATTTTAAAAATGGGATGCTAATTTTACACTCGACGTGGCAGTTCCGAATCGCGTTTTGTCGAGTTTTAGAGTTCCCGATACGGGAAAACATGATTTTAACATAATTACGCCATCAAATTTTGAGACCGAACATCTTCTCAATAAGCGATCGTACCGATTTCGATCAAAATGCCTTTGACAACTACTAGAACTCTTAAAAAAAATGATGGGCGCATTTTTATTTTCTACTATTTTCCAAAGATTCGTTTTTCGCGCATTTAATTTTCGGCCAACATTGTTGCGCGCAAAATCTTTCACCAATTTTGGGCGTGGAAATTTCAAAAAAGCGTCGACGACAGAATGGATTCAGGCTAATATACTGCCCCACATTGTTTTCAATATTGTTCTACGTGTGGAAACGAGGTTTAAAAGTGTTCCAGAAGGTGGTAGTTTTCGATAGAATTCAAATTCTAAAATAAATTGTTATGGTTGAAAACGAGCTTTAAGAAGATGTGCAGGTTGATAATCGGTCGGCGCGGCAGGGTGATTATGATAACGATTTTTAATTTTTTTTTAACGTCAAACGACTTGATTGACGCTGCAGATAAGTTGCTCAGTCGAGTTTTTAAGTTGAGTGTGAAGTTAGTAGCCTGCTTTTAAAATCTCTTTAATTCTCTTATACCTGTTTTGAAAAGAATCCGGGGGCTCAATTCTCAAACTATTCGCTAACATAACGTATGCGAAAATGACGTCAGAACGGTTTCTATAGAAATTTATTTGTTGCGACGTCATTTTCGTATACGTTACGATAGCGAATGGTTTGAGAATTGGGCCCCGGAACTCCAATCAAAACTCATGAAACTCTTAGTTGAGGCGTCAACTTTACACCGCCACTAATAAGTGACTAGAAGTAAACGACCGTAACACGTTAAAATATCGATTAAAAAACGCCCCATTAGCCTATTTTTTTTTATTGATATTTTAATGTGTTAGTGTGATTTGTGGAGATTTTATTGTGTTATTTTATAGCCTTACACATGCGTTTCATCTAATTACAATTATTTAACAATTTAGTGTCCGCACCTGATGAAGACGGAGTTTCTGTCGAAACGTTGCGTTATGACCTATAAAGGGTGTTTAACTCTAGACTATTTTGACCAAATTCGAATTTGTTTATTATTTAACTTGAACTTGATCGCTATTAAGAGGGCGACCGCTGCGTTTGTTGTCAATAGATGGCAGCAGCCACAAAAATTAAGCATTATTTTATGAATGGATAACTTTTGAAAAACGTTATTTATATTTACAATAACTAGAGCTTGACAATAAACTTTTATAAAATAACTTAGGTACTCATATACTTTATATTTATAATAACTAGAGCTTGACAGTAAACTTTAAAATTGGAAATAAACTTTATTAGTTCCATTTCGATATTCATATTTTAAAATTAGAACATTTATAAAATAACTTAAGTATTCATATAGAAAAAGTTAAACGTTACCCAAAATAAAAACTTTCTATTTTCAAACTTTAATTAGCAATAAATTTTTAAAAACAGTTGTTACGTCCAAAAAAATAAATGATAAAAATAAAATAAAATTTGATCGAAAAATAATTATTTAATAATGGTAAACAACCACTTAACGAAATTTAGAGGCCTGTCGGCTAGCTTTTGAACAGTGAAGTTCGGCCGGGTTCTAATAATAAAAAAAACAAAGGGGCGCCAAGTAATTTTTCCTTACAGTAATAATTATTATTAAAAAAAAATGGAAAATTACTAAAAGTATACGATGTTACATAGTTACAATAGGTAAATTCCGGTAAATTATCAAGAAACGAACAATACAAGAGTTAATTTTGGTATCTGGCCTAAATGAAGTCCTAAATTTAATATGAATAATTTAAATACGTTAAATAAATACGTTAATGCTTCTCGAGAAACACTTCGTTAACAATAATTAATATAAACAATAACAAAAATATAAATTATTCCGAACAATTGACTTAGCTTTTCTACACGTAGTAACCAAAATCGATCTTCCTAGTCAACCTCCGGTAACAAAAATCCAAGTCCAATCCAAAAACAGCAGATATAATTTTGAACAAAACCAGAAAAACGAAATCCAAATAGAGAAAAGGTAACCCAAAGTAGAAAAATATGAGCCAAATCTAGGACCTCCTGCGGAGGGTACGGAGGTCCTAGTATTTCAAAGATGTTGCAATATATATATATATATATATATATATATATATATATATATTTTATTTAATCCGACTACGTCGGTGGGTCCTTAATACCCTGGCCGTTATTCTTATTCGTTTCCGCTCTAAAGCGATAACCGAAACACAAACTTAGTAGAATTAATTAATAAATTTAGATTAACGGTCGATGATATTATACAGGGTGTATTTGCGATTATGACTCGACGTAATATCCGAAAGGAAGGTGGTAGATAGTACGTTTGGAACTTGATTTAATCATAAAATCCTTTAATACAAATTTAACACGGTTATCTGAGATAATTATGCATCAACTTTGTATTTTATTAAATTACTGCAAAGTTATTGAAAGTAAATGATTAATTTAATTAACACAATCTGCAAATTTTAATGTATCTTGTAACTTTTAATTTAGTATCTTCTCAATCTTTCTATCAAATGTAAATCATTGAACACTTAATGTGAATAAAACATAGAATGATTATAATAAAATCAAAATATAGGCTTGTATCTCAAATACGTGACTGTAACTTACATGTATAAAAAATAAGTATTCTAAATGTTAAATAATGTTCATCAAACTTGATCAACCATACATTCCTAATCGATATACGAATATCGGTAACCTAACACCCTGTATATTGGGAAATTAAAAATATGACTTTTTATTTATGTTGATATTTTTCTACTAATTCGTTTCTAAACGACCGCCCTCAATAATTGAAAATCTACGCCAGCCAACTCCTCTTATGCAGAAATTGAATTTGAATTTAAAAAAAAAACGCATCACAATTACGATCAACATGAAATTTTGCGATTCCCTAAATTAATTCCATTTGTAAAAATTCAAGCTAAAATCAAAATTTTAACGTTTTTCAAAAGTTATCCGTTCATAAAATAATGCTTAATTTTTGTAGCTGCTGCCATTTATTGACAACAAACGCAGCGGTCGCCCCCTTAACCTACCGACGCGTCGGTTGAATTGAACTGCTGTTTGGGCTGAATGCGTCCAACGATAAATAATAAAGAAATCCCCTGTAATTAGGTAACGGTTGAAAATAAGACACGTGTCGTATGTGGCATCCCAAATCGCACCGTATTTTTCGAATTGTCATCTATTTAACTCGCAATCAGATTAAAATTTTATGACTTGCTGCGTTAGTTCGACTGTACGTCATTTTTCACACGGCTTTCTACGAGTTTTTAACCCGTTATTTTGTTTAATTACATCGTTTAAATAATTTTCATTTAAGAATATTTAAGTCGACTGGTGTACAATATATCTTGTTATCGAAACGAGCGGGAGCTACATATAAATCATCAAACATTTCACGTAGCAATCCACGGGAAAGTTTAACACTACCCTGGAGCTTGTTTTATTTGTAGATTGAATTCCGCGTTTTACTTTTTTTTTATTGAACAAAGCTTTCCGAAAAAGCTTTATCTCATTTCGTCGTTACCTAACACTATCTGAATAACGCATACAATCCCGGCGTTCTTCTCGCAATAATTTAATTAGGTACTTCACGTGAACTATCGGTGTCGGAAAAAGGGAGTTCGCGTAATATTTATTCTGCCGTATCTGCCTGAAATGGATAATCTAAAAACCGTAGATGTGCGTCGGGGAAAATGTTACAGAGCGCCCTACCGGAGGGTGTCAGAGACAGGGCGGCGCCGGTGCGCGTTCTGCATTAGTGGTGGCGTCTCGACGCAGACCGTTTTGAAACTCGATTCGGGACGCACGTGTTTTCTTTGTAAGGTTGCGCGTCCGTAACTCACGCTGCTATTTCCAAATATTAACGAATAGTTTTTCAAAGTAGCCGCAAGAAAAAATTTTTACGTCGTTGCGATCAAAGTAGGGTCGCATCTTTTTTTTTTTTAAACTTGTACGATATTTACATGTACGTACGTAACGGTGTATATAATATAAACAAACTTTATTAGTTAGGCTGTGATTAGACAAGCGTAAATTTTGTGCGTGTCGTTTATCGAAACGAAGGAATTTACCACAACAATAAAATGCGCATTACGGGATCGAGATTGTTTGGAAAATAAGAAGCACTATTAGAGGAAGCAGACGACGGCGTTTCCTGCAAGAACGTATCAAGAACAGGCGGAAGAAGTAGATTGTGTTAGCCGGTCGACTGGCGATGTCTTTGGAAGTTGTAGGATAACGAATCCTTTGTGGATTCCAATAACTAGCGAGATGCTCTGAAACTGACCGCATCGCGATCACGTGAATAAATATGATCCTCAAAAAAATGGACGCCACAAATGGATCGCTGATTGACGGCAAGTTCTGGTACGATAAGGGGCACAATGTAACGCGAAAGGCGATAGACCGAAACGCCATCGAAGGCGCGTTCCTGAATCAATCCACCGAAAATTTCCTGCTTTTATTTGAAGATTTAGATCAATACTTTACTCATCTAAATTATTCCGGGAACAACACGGACTTTAGGAACGTCTACGAACAACAACTGCAGAACTGCAGTTATTTAGTTAACAGTACCAACACTACGTGCGTTACGCACACGACAGATGCACGTAACGTCGTTTACAACTATTGGGCGCTACTGTTGGTCATTTTCCCAATATTGACACTCTTCGGCAACGTTCTCGTTATACTCAGTGTGTATCGCGAAAGAACATTGCAGACTGTGACGAACTATTTTATTGTGAGCCTGGCCCTGGCGGATCTCCTGGTCGCCGTCGTTGTTATGCCGTTTGCTGTTTATGTTTTGGTAAGTACCCGGCATTGATCTGATGCTGATGACCCTTTGTCACGTCCGTGTCCTGTTGGATTTACGTTCATCGGTCAATAATCGTCGGGACGGAAAACGAGGGACCTCGATAAAAATAACCCTCCACTACACATACGTAACACGCCCCTCCCTCGCTTTCCGCGCTCGATTGAAAAAAAACGGAAAATCCAGTTCCATAACGTAGAGTTATTTATATTATACGGCCGCGCGGTGTTAAATCGAGCTTCCAAAAATCTAGATATAAATACAATTTACTCGTAATAGTTTCTCGTGTTTATTTTCAATTTAAACTTTTTGCGTGTCGCCGACGACTCGTATTTACAAATTAAATCGTACGCGCGCGCGCATACCTAAACGAAGCCCTTTTTTTCGTGTAGCGAACCTTAATTTCCCGTTAAATCGAACGGAACACGTTTACTAATTTATTTAAAATATCGACGTCGCGACGCGAGGCGACAATTTTTTTATTAAAATTTGACACGTGTTTTGCGTAAATTTGCGCACGAACTAATACATGCCGCCGTCACTTTTTCATTAACTCGCCTTATCGGGTTAATCTTTATTTACATAATGCCGAAGCCACTGCTAGTGAGGTTAATTAAAAATTATTCCCTTAGTCTTTTATGTGTATAATTGCGCTTCCGATGGGAAAGGGTGCTTCGAGGAGGAGTTAAGCGTCGATTTTTAGGCGTGAAATTTTAACGCGCGTCGTCTCCTCCTAATTTGCCGACCGAAAAAAGTATTTTCGGTAACGCCGAAGAACCCGTATTTATGTATTTGTAGTTATGTGGGAGGTTACGTTGAAAATGATATCAAATGGGGAGAAGTAAACCCGAAAGGAACAAAGGAAAATGTAAATTCCGTGCTGAGAATTTAGCAAGCGCGCCTCGGAGAATTGGGTACGGTTAAATCAAGCTTTGCGTTTCGGGGGATACTTCCAATTTTTATATTGCATGTAAATTTTAAGCACCTGTTTTGCGATATCTCCTTTAGGTTATATTCACATCGAGTGTATTTCATTGGCATTTATAAGTTGTACGTGTGAAAGCGGCCGTGGGCGCTTTTAATGTAATATCTATCTACACAGATATAAATCTATAACGCTCACGTATTTTTGGCGAAAAGACGCTGACATTCTTCCGCTTATAAAATTGAAAAACTCGACGACAATAATAATAATAATAATCGTTAAGACGATATCGAAAACTTTTCGTTTCCAAGAAGAAATGAAATAATAATGGCTCAAAAGAGTTTTACCATAGGAATTATTGGTCGATCCAGGTTTAGATAACATTTTGCGAAAGCAGTTTGGAAACTATGTAAGTGTTTTTATGACGTAATGATTCTCGATTATCATCACACTTGATTTGCGTTATGCAATACTACTTACATGTCATCCAAATTTGACATATGACATGACAAGAACATACAGTGCGCGTCAAAATGATAGGTTCGCCTGTATCTTTGCGAGTTCCGGGAAAACGTAACCTTATCACAACGGGCCACAATTTATTCTGAAAGAATGCAGAAAATAACCTATTTTCCCAACTTTTTAGCGAAATTCGAAAATACGGTTGCGGAGGATGCTAACTTCACCCAACAGGACCCATTTGCGGTCGCGTCAAAACGCGACTTCGCGTTCTTCACCTAAGAATACCACGAATTTATGTCTACATTAGGCCACAACAAACACTTAGAATGATTGACTAGTAACTTGTCACACCTCCCTTCTTCACAATGACTTCATGGACCCGGTTTGCCATATTGTCAATGAGCTTCAACAAGATGTCTGGAGTAATGTCATCCCAGGCCTTCTGGATGGCATGCTTCAGCTCTTGAACTGTCTGATACTGGCGCCCTCCACCATAAACTGCTCGTACAATGATTCCCCAAATATTCTCAATCGGATTAAGATCAGGACTACAGGCGGGCCATGGCAAAACAGGAATTTTCTTTGCTTGAAGCCAGTTTTGAGTACTTCGGAAGCATGGATGGCGGCATTATCCTGCTGCAGGATAAGCCGGACTCGGCGAAAACGTGACATGTACGGACGATATGTTCTTGAAGAATCTTCTGATAATCTTCACTGTTCGTGCGAATGCTGCAGAATGCCAGTGTTGTCTTACCGAAAGAGCTAAGCCGCCAAAAATCATAACAGATCCGCCGCCAAAGTTTCGCTTAGAAAACAGCAATGGTTCCTTGCGCAAATCTCTCCAATAACCGTTAAAACCGTCAGGGCCATCAAGGTTAAACTTCTTTTCATCAGTAAATACGATCTAAAACCGAATATCCAAAAGACAATTTACCTAAACATGGAAATCGCAAACCTGCTTCCACTTGTCACCAAAACTCATCCACTGGCGGGCAGTTTTCCTACGAGCTTTAATATGGCGCGGCAGCAATCGCGGGCAAGGCATCATCTTTGCTCGGATAATGTGTTCTGAGCGATGGAGAGTACGCAAAATTGTGGATTTGCTCGCCGCAACGTTCGTAGTTTCTTTAATTTGGCTAGCTGAGTTAAAAGAATTGGAGGCAGCCCGCAGCACAGCACGTTCATCGCGAGGGGTCAGCACTTTTGGACGTCCAGAAGACTTCTTAGACCCGTAATTTTCTTTGTTCTTCAAAAAATTCTTCACTACATTCTGTGAACGGTCGAGTCTAGCAGCAATGGAACGTTGCGGTAAGCCCTGACTATCGTAAGCCAAAATTTGACCTTTCTCGCGTTCAGCGAGCTTCTGTCCACGGCCCATTGTAACGGAAAAGGTCCTGAAATAACAGAAAAACAGAAATAACAGATAAAAACAGACAAAAACTTAACGCTAAAACTCAAAAACGCAAAAAAATGCGGCTGAACCTATCATTTTGACGCGACCGCAAATGGGTCCTGTTGGGTGAAGTTAGCATCCTGCGTAACCGTATTTTCGAATTTCGCTAAAAAGTTAGGAAAATAGGTTATTTTGTGTGTTCTTTCAGAATAAAATAGTGGCCCGTTGTGATAAGGTTACGTTTTCCCGGAACTCGCAAAAATACAGGTGAACCTATCATTTTGACGCGCACTGTACCACAATTTATTAGTATATAGGTACCGTAAAAATACGAGGTACGAATGATGACACGCATCGGAATAAAATTTGGATGGCCCGCAGATAGTTTTTCCCCCACGATCGCGATAAAATTATTGTTATTATCTCATTTAGGGCACTTGCAGCTGAAACACGTCGCTGAATTTTCACTTATTTCTGTACTCGTGCTTTTGATTGGTCGTCATTGACGAAGTTCTCGATCGATGAAATTAATTATCGATTAGCTACACCTTTTCTAACATTGTTCAAATGAACTTCAGAAATAATCGCTTTTATTTCAGTTTTGTCAATTTGATTTCAGATTGCATTATTTGTACACATTTCAAAATGGTCAGTTTGATTTCAGAAAGCGTCAATTGCATTTTATTTATTTGTGGACACCTTTTCCACGAACCTCTTTGTTGAAAGGGAAGACGATGTTGATGAAAGAATCTGTCCGACGTGTAAAACGACTATTGCCGACACGGTTTTTAGTAAGTAGAAAAAAATATAAAAAATACGCACCAAGAGACAAGCAAATGGTAGCTGTCTTTGCGTAGCATTAAGTAAACAATTAAATGAGAGTATAAAACTGCCCATCGTCGGGTTCGTTCACGAAACGAAAAAAGCCAAAAATCTTAAATGATCAACGAGTCGATGAACTAATTGGATGTATGGAAGAAGATTCCAGCCGTACTTTAGTGCAAATTAAAGAAAAAATCGTGCGACGTCACATCAACTGCGGGTAATTATCTTGATGGTAGAATGTTTGCAGTAAAGCAAGTAAAGTAAGCAATTCGTCAGAAAATAAAACTAGAAGTGCAGAAAATGTTCAGTTTGAATCAACTTATTGCACGGGTAAAGAAAGTTGCGTGGTTCGATGAGACGTTTTGATGAGAAATTTTAGTGTTCAAACACTCGTGTCTATTAAAACGTTTTAAATTCATTTAAATGAATCGCTTGTTCAGTCGATCAGCGGGCTGACATCTCTTCGGTCGTATTCTAAAACGTCTAAAATCACTTTAATAGTTTTTTTTCCTGGTGATAATTCTTGTGGGACCTCTTCGGCGATGATATCGAATAAATTGGGCCTCGATCATTCTCTTCTAAATTTTGGGATGTTCAAGAAATTCGTTTTCTTCTTCTGTCGCATTGGCGACGAATTCGTATTTAAAAC
This sequence comes from Rhagophthalmus giganteus, assembly GCA_036326145.1. Taxonomy (NCBI): domain Eukaryota; kingdom Metazoa; phylum Arthropoda; class Insecta; order Coleoptera; family Rhagophthalmidae; genus Rhagophthalmus; species Rhagophthalmus giganteus. The sequence continues at coordinate 10,221,970 of JARFJA010000036.1, read as the reverse complement.
TTTTGCTTGTCGTCTTTTTTTTTGTTTATTTATCGTTTTTTTTATCGGATTTGAAAATTTTTTTAGAATTATTAGCGATTTCCACAATCGGGCTTTGAAGATAATATATAGTTATGCGTTGCTTAATTGCGTTGCGTTGTTTTAATTTTACCACTTTTATTTTTAGCGGTTTTGTTTCATTTTTGAATGCTGATTACTTTTACTGTTATTTTTTTTGTTGGATTAGGTACATATATCTAGTGTTATTTTTTTTGCTTTTTCTTTTATTAAAATCAACAGTAGATTTTCATGCGGCTTGTATATTTACTGTTAGATTATTCACTATGCGTCTTCGAAATCTCTTGTTTTGCCTTCATAGCTATTCTTAGTGGAACAAGACGACGTTATCATTGGAATCAGGGCATTACGCATTTGAAATCGACTTCTGACCTCGATTTGGTTACTGAGCTGAGTTCGTAAAGGTGTCATAATATATATTTTTGATTGGAAGCCACGTGACTTTAAAACGATTTCATTATTTACACACTATATTTATATTTATATTACTAGATAAACGCTAATTAGTCTATTTACACTGAATATTTGGACGTCTTGCACGTACTTAATTCGTATCCGAAGCTCGATATAGACTAATTAACTGGATAATCCTATTAAAATACATGTCCTTACAATACCTTAGATTTTAGTGGCCGAACGCTCTTGACATCGACGATGCCATAATCTCGGGATGTTCTCGTGTCGGTTCAGACTTCTATCTCTGGTATTATGTCATGACGAAGATAATGAAGCGTCAGTGAACCAAAATACAGACATACCTCCAGATCTGATTAAATTCAACAAATTCGCACAAGTTCGACAAATTCACCAAGTTCAATATTAAGTAGATAGGAAATGTGCCACAAATATGTATATGTAAATAACCGCGATTAAGAAAAAGTTAAAAGCACATGAAATTAAAAATATTTTTAGCCAGCCATAATAATAACGGGGCTCAGATAATAATCTAAATAATCAAAGGTAGCCTCCATATCGATTAAGAAAAATACAAAATTTTATTAAAAGATATCAACTCGTTTCTAAAATACGACTACCTACGTAAAGTTTCTAAAAATACCTAAAAACCGCAGCGTCGACATATTTTTAAATTTTCATAGCAGCTGTCGTAATTAAGCTGGCGAGTGAGAGTAGAGAGTGCCATGTTATAGCATTTTTTCTAACCTTTCTTATGATATGCAACACATTAGGTGTTGTGGGGGAAGTGTTTTTTTTTTGCAAATTTGAAAGTGAAAACTTTAATTTTGAATTTTTAAAAAGTGCATCTTCGTAACTTTTTCAAAAAATTCTAGAAAATCGTTAAACGTTAAATTATTTATAAAGTTTAAAAGTGAGATGATAACGGGTTCGTCGTTAAAATAATGTAAAACAAAATCCACTTCTCAAGAAAATTTAGGCCTATAAGGGTGTCCAGGAAAATCTCTCGAAATTGATTTTATGTTTTTCACTAGGTGCATTGTCAAAGTTTATTTACAAGGAAGGTTGGGCAGGTGGGAATCTCAGAAAAATTTGAAACTTTGCAGAATTGTAGGACTACAGCCTATTCCAAACTTATGTGCAATTCACGTCATCAATAAAAAGTTACTAGATTGTTTATTTGTAATTCAGTTTAAGGTTTGGAAAGACTACAATTTATTAGAACTGTCAAAATACGAGGTACGAGGTGACAGCACTGTGTGAAACGTCATCATCTAGTAATCTTTTATTGATGACGTGGATTGCATATAGGTTTGGACGAAGTGTAGTCAACACTAATCAAGAGCCGCATTCCGTTCGTGCTCTTACGTAATTTAAAAGGATGAAATCCCCCCTTGAAAATTGGAACTTTTTTCGATTTTACTTATTATCTGTGAAATAACAAGAGCTATCGCCAACAAACTATATATTTTTCTAAATGACCGTTTAAAACCTACATTATCTATATTATGATACAAAAATTAGGAGTGAAAATTTTAAGGGATGGTACTGTTCGTCCGATGCGGACTAGTGGACGCTTAGCTTAACACTGCGACTGCCACTGTCTGTGACAGACTATAAGAAAAAAATTAGAAACTTCTAAATTTTTCTTTGTATTTCCTACCTTTTTCTCGTCATTTCGCAATTTCCAGCGTAGATTCTTCCGTTGACTGTGAACTTGTAATATTATATACTTATACCTACGTAAGGTAAAATTTCGTTCGCGAAATTAGACCGTCGAATGTTTCAGGAGAACCCTAACCGAGTCCATATCCAAGAGCCTAACTAAGCTCGATCTTCAGTCGACAAAGAAAGATCCTACCTTTTCTTGTCGTATTAATTCTTATTGTTCGTAATCCTTTTAGAGTACACAACAGAACACTCGCGCACTCACACGCAAACAGGCCTTATTAACCGAACGAGCACTCCTTGCACACACTACGCTGTAATTTAAAATTTGAACTACTGAAACAAGCTCTACCGCTCTGTACTACTAACGCGAAAGATCTAAAGCAGTTTTGTCAGAATTATATATATATATATACACCGTGTCCAAGATAAGAATGCACAGCATAGGGATCTTGAAAACGGTAGAAGATACAGGGTGGCTTAAATTAGAAAAAAGTTGCGCTATTTAGAGTATGTTCACATGCTGGTCGCAAAAGTTCATTATTGTTTATCGTTTTCAAAATTCTCAAAAAAATGTGATTTTTTGGATTTTCGTTTCTTTTCATTTTTTTATTTATTTTAAATGATATTAAAAAACTACCGGCACTTTCTCATTACCACTTTTTAAGCTCTACAAAATGGCGTGTTCAAATTTTTAATCCGACGTTTCGTATCCGAGAACCCATCATCAACTTTATTTTTTTATATGGCCACAAACAAAGAGACACCCTGTATTCGGTAGCATTATTCATTACAAATTCAACGATGTCTCGCACATTATGGTTTTGAAGCCAAAAAGGGAAAAACGTGAGTTATAAGGTTTTTATTTTTAAATTAGTAGGCGCTGGTACAATAACAGAAACAAAATGTCAAAAAATTATAATAATTGCTCAAATAGGTTGCCATTATTTTCTAGACACAAGTATGCTCTGACTACAGAAGAATTCAAAACATGGTCTGACATTTCTGGTGTGATTGTATTAACTGCTGCTAAAACCAATGCCAATAACTGTTCTTCAGTTTCAAAAGTGGCGTCATACACTTGGTTTTTTAAATAACCCCACAGGAAAAAATCCAACGGAGTTAAGTCAGGTGATCGGGCTGGCCAGGCTACTTCACTGTGAGTTCCAATGCATTTTTCAGGAAACCTCTGGGACAAATATTCCCGCACAGTTCTTAAATTATGCGCTGGGGCACCATCTTGCTGAAACCAGCAGTTGTTAACTATAAGTAATGGTAATTCATCCAAGGCATTCTCCAAATCAGTCTGCAGTAGGTCGAGATATCGTTCGGAATTTAAATTGTTGTGATAAATAAAAGGTCCTATTATTCTGCCACCCAAAATGCCTACCCACAGATTAAATCCAAATCGATGTTGATGCCTTGTTTATTTTATTAAATGAAGATTGTCTGTTGCCCAATAATGTTTGTTACGCCGGTTGAAAATGCCATTGTTGGTTATCATTGTTGGTTATTGTTTTTCCCCTTTTTTGGCTTCAAAACCATAATGTGTGATACATCGTTGAATTTGTAATGAATAATGCTACCGAATACAGGGTGTCTCTTTGTTTGTGGCCATATAAAAAAATAAAGTTGATGATGGGTTCTCGGATACGAAACGTCGGATTAAAATTCGAACACGCCATTTTGTAGAGCTTAAAAGTGGCAATGAGAAAGTGCCGGTAGTTTTTAATATCATTTAAAATAAATAAAAAATGAAAAGAAACGAAAATCCAAAAAATCACATGTTTTTGAGAATTTTGAAAACGATAAACAATAATGAACTTTTGCGACCAGCATGTGAACATACTCTAAATAGCGCAACTTTTTTCTAATTTAAGCCATCCTGTATCTTCTACCGTTTTCAAGATCCCCATGCTGTGCATTCTTATCTTGGACACGGTGTATATATATATATATATATATATATATATATATATATGTGCATTCGGTTTATTTATTACATGGATACTAGGAAATCCCGTTTTAATTTTAAAAACATTCAGTTGTTTGTCCGCACTCCGATAAGCTATGATAGTAGCACATGTTTTATTAGTTGCTTTGTATTTTATCTGCCACATAAAAATGCGATTAAACTTTTATCTGGTTTATGCTTTGTAATAGGGAAATTTTCAATGCTTAAGGGCACACGAATTAAAATTAGAGTAAATTTATAATTCTGCGGTATAAAGGCAGTAGATAGTGATTATTTAAATAATTTTACTGCACAAAAAATACATAATTTTAGAATAAATTTCCTAAAAAGTACATATTTTAAAAGTTTTCGGTCATTATCTGCCATTTTTTTTATCAAACTGCACTACGACCCCTGTAATAGCTCAAGTTCTCATCGCACAAAAATCTACGTCACAACACTACTAAAATTTTCTTAGTGACGTAAAATTTCTCACCTCGACGAGAATGTACTGCCGGCATCTCGTATTATGACTAACACATACTGTATATGTATAACTTAAGTTAAACATGAAGTTCGTTGATGAAATAAAGCGTATTATCCTAAAAGTTAGGCAGATGTTTACTTATGGAAATTCATAATGTAATTAGCAATAACATACAATATCAAATAAAAGTTTGGCTGAAATTAATTACGTTTAACAATAAGTACTCGTAGAATTATTGATTGTAGATGTTTACTTACATAAATTAATAGCTCGAAGTAAGTTTACTTAAGAATAATTAGTAAGCTGAATATTTTATTGTTGCAAGTAGATTGTTTTTAGAGTAGACGATTTCCAATTTAAATTTTACGTAACTACTGATGGTGAGGAAGAACTGACATGTATAATGGAATCACTGTTTACATTAATTTCGAAGTCATTATCATTATACAGTAGAGTCTCGATAATTCGAGCTAATCGGGACTGACGATGAGACTACCTCGAGTTGCCGAAAACTTCGAATTACGCGGAAATGAAAAATCAGGGAGTGAGTGAGTATTTAATGAGAGCATAAAGGGTAAAAAAAGTACATAGTACCTACCCTTGCAAAACTAATACTAATATTTGCGCAACAAATCTATACGTTAAAGAAATTGTCCAGTGTCCGGCTCATTAACGATCGTATTATGTCGATCATTTAATTTTCGAAAATGGGGTTCGAATTACGCGGAACCTTGAACTATCACGGCATGGACGGCACTGGTTATATGGTTGTTTTTTCACGATTTTTGCACCTTGCGATTGAACGTATGGTAACGTGTCACTGTTCATTGCTATGTGTTCGGTATTAAGGGTAGTTTACACGCTACTGCGTGTAAAACATGTTAATCGTGTAAATATGATTACTCGAATTTATGATGACTCGAATATTTCTCGTCGCTTCACATTCGAATTATCGAGGTTCGAGCGTATTTTTACGTAGAAATAAAAGTGGGCTATTTATATAGGTGATTGATCGAAAATTAATATCTATGTTTAACATTTTTGTATTACCTAGGTACCTATATTTTTTTATTTAATCCAAATTGTTATTTTTACTTTGAACTAAACGTTTATTTGATATAAAATATTTATCTATTGTTTCGTAAAATGACGTTTTGATTGCTTGTAATATAACATTTATGAAGTTAGATTACGATGGCATCCCTTATTTTGGTTTTCATGTCTTCATGAATTTTTTAAATCGTTTAGTTTATGGGTCTTGATGTACGAAAGAATATTTCAACGTTCTTTAATATGATGTTGTCACATATAATGTATATTATTATCCACTTGGGATTTTATTTTTATGAATTTTACTTATTGATTTTTTGCCAGTGACAAATCTGAACACATAAGAAATGCGATTTGTTAGTGTTTGTTGTATTATAAACAACAAAGAAGGCTTAATTTAAATTTTGGAATATTAAAATGGTTAGACTGCGTCCGGTGTAGAATTAGTTCTGTCAATAATTCTGTTCGAACCCATATTAATAGCAGGCGCACGATATTGTAATAAAAACACTGTGCCACTCGATTTTGGAGTGATTTGTAACCATATATACTTAGCGCTCATTGGTCGCTTGGTCGAGTTCGTACATGGCAACACTGGACGTAGTCTAATTTTTAATATTGAAGATTTCTATGACGGCGTTAAAAAGCTGTTATTTGTAATTGGTAAACGATCGATGAGGGGTGCGTTATAATTAAAAAACAATGATAGTGACTTTTAATCAATGTAGTAAAACTACAAAAATTAATCCGTTTACTTTGTAGGGTACTTATTTAATTTTAAATAAACTTCAGTTCGTAGAGAAAGGAACTAAATAAATTAATTGTTTTCATTCTTTTTTGTTCCAGGTAAGTCTACAAACGATCGTAATTTGTTTCTACACTTATTATGCACATCAAGGTGAGTGTTTTTGATCCCGCAATATTTTGGTACTACGTTATTCGGTTCTTTGATGGCAATTTACGGAATCGAAACTTTTGTTGTTGAAGGTGTAAAGCGCTAAATTAAATTTGGGGCTACGATAAACGGCGTTGCTTTCGTGAATTATTTTTAACGTTTGTTTAGATTTACTTAGCACCTTAAAAATGAGCTTATATTTTAACTGGAATTTTTTGAAACGACTACATCTTAATTTTATAGGAAAAGTCGACGTAACGCTCTCGAAATCGCGGGTTTTTCTTAAATGCAAACTGCGTGTAGTAATAAATCGCTTGAAATATACATATATTTTTTTTTTACCCTAAACAATAATATTAACGTAAATTTTCGAAAGGCGCCTTGAAAATAAAGCTGTAAAAGTGACGTTACATGAAAAAATTTAAATAAGTTCGTGTGCTAAATAAAAATATTTAGAGCCCCGGACTAAATTTAAAAGCGTTCATGTTATAAATTTTACTTAAATTAGCGGCACGTTAAACAATTTCGATGTTCGGATAAAACAAATTATGGCCTACTCAGAAATTTTACAGGCATTTTGTGTTTCGGAATTTTATTATGTCAATTTGCGGTAATTATTGCCTCTCGTACTTCGAATATTTTGTTTAACCCTAATTTATGCGCATACGGCGTAACACGAAACGGTTTGCATGCGTAAGTGCGCCGCGTATTTTTCGTGAGTTTACAATTACACCTAACGTACATTAAAATATATTAATGACGATTTACAATTATAAACGATGTATTAGTCGATCTTATCGGATTAAGTTTTATCAATAGTTTCATCTTCCCCACGTTTCGTTTTCAAGGTGTCGTAAAAAACGTGCGGTAACAAATTTTGAGGGAAATAAAAACTAGCGTGTCCTTTAAGGTGTTTGGGTTAAGATTTCGGGCCTTCGTGGAATTTTTATGTTCCTACAAATACGCCGACGACATAACGTTAAATTAGGAAATTTCGATCAGGATTTAAAATTTTTCTTGCAGGTAAGAAACCGTGAAGTACTAATTAAAGTCTATAACTGGTTTGGTTTTCAAATTGACTTTGTAATAAAGTAATTGCGGAGTCGTTTGATAAACAAATGTTAATATTTAGATCTACTTACAGCAAGCGTAAGTGGAAAATTAGACCGATATTATATTTAAATTTGAAAGATTTTCAACGAAAGTCGCTCGACTAAATTGAAAATGCGAGCGTCGCGCTTTTAAATAGTAGTAAAATGACAGCTCGCTAATTATCTAAGTGAATGTCGGGCTCTTTGAGCGGCTTGAAAATATAGTCTGACGTAGTACACGTTCAATTTCAAATCACTTAAATTATCTGATCTACGCTTTTACAAAATATGACGAATTTTATTTAGCTTTGACCTCCTTTAGCGTTTGTTTATTTCTTTGAAGGTCAAGATGAAATAAATAAACGGGATTTCCACGACGTTTACGATCGCCCACGAATGTACAGGGTGATTAATAATTAATGCGAAAAACTTTAAGGGACGATTTCTTGTCGAAAATTCAGGAAGGGGCCTTTTATATAATGTTTTTTTTCTAACACGTCCCCGTTCGTGAATTACACCCCTCAAAAGGGTTAAAACGGTAAAATTAACATTTTCATTTTATTGCTCAAATTTGGAGAAATGTAAAAAAACGACATTTAGTAGACGATTTTCACTTATCAAAATGTTTCCTATAGTGATATTTTCAAATCATCTCTTTCACATTGAGGTGAAATTTGCAACTCCTGCTGTGTTTTTAAATCTTTTTAGGATCTTGAAGTGATTGTACACTATAGTGAAACTTGGAACGTATCTATCAATATTGATTGATATATTATTGGTTAAATACCGTTCTCCGTTGTCAAAACTTATCGACAATTGTTACAACTTTATTCAACATGTCAAAGCATTTTACCATTCTCGTTTTGAGGTGTGTAACTCCGAAATGAGATGTTTTAGGAGAAAAACTTTATGTAGGTAAATTATTCCCCTTAATTTTCGACAAGAAATAATCTCTTAAAGTTTTCCGCATTATTTATGAATCGTCTTGTATAAGTATGCAACCGGTTGGTGATGTGGTAAACAACATATCACCGGACGACTCAAATAACACGACATGATCGACGCCCGACCGGCTAAGTGGAAGTACAGCTTTATATTCATTTTGTTTTTTTATTGTGAGGAAATGAAAGCTGTAAGATGATAAATAACAATCGATGATCGACATAATGTATATGTATTTGGTATTAGCTTATGTATTTGCTTTTAGCTCTTCCGGCTCTACTTTGTACTGTGTGCGGTCTCCATTTTTCATAATCGAAATACCATTTTCGCGAGTAAACTTACGACAATAACAACCGACCTTCGAGGAGAGGGTTCCCTTGATATTTATTCGTAAACGCATCAATTTTTCTACCCCTAATTTGTTAGGGTGATTTAGGGTCGTTCCTTTTCCGTTTCCAAACAAATTTATCTACAACTAAGTTATGTAATACTTAACATAACTCGAACAATAAATTATATATAAAGGAGTAATTCCGAGGCCTAAATTCCTACATTTTATAGCATTGACAGACACCACGGCTTATCTGATTCATTTGATTCATGCCTTCTTGTCACACTATTCTATTGAGGAAATAACGTCGAGGTTAATCCGACCGTTTTAGAAGTTGGATTAAAGTTGCGGTTTGATTTATGACGTTCAGTTTTGGAAATTTGAGGTCTCGGGGGTACTTTTCTTCGTAAAGCGAACGAAACCGCAATAACAAGAGCTAATTATTTTTATCCTTTTAATCGAAAATTCGACAGTGTCGGATTTTATTAAGGCCAGTCACGATAGACTATGTTAAAAGCCGTCGTCATTAAAATACCGATAAAGGCGTGAATTTGGAATTAATAGTTCCTTCTCCCCTTAATTACAGGAAAATAAAAATGTAGGTTTTTGATATGCAGTTACCTATTTAATCCTCAGGTTATGATCTCTCAATTTACAGAAAACAGAATAACTGTTATGAAGTACAGGAACCTAAGAGCCCTCTTATCTAATAACAACTAGAAAATTTAACGATAGTGAATTAGCGAATTTCTACTTTCAATTAACAGCTTGGTCGATGTCAATGTATTAGAAGACGTAAAGTGCCCGCAAACTTAACCGACGCGTTAGCGTGCACGCCGTTAACGTGTTAACCCATTTCGCTGTACAGACGTTCGTTTTGAATTAAATTACGGCGAATCCGCAATCGACGTCGAATTATTTTATTTCGGCGTCGAGCGCGTTTGTTATAGAAGACTTTCGAAGCGAACTCGAAAAAATTTCAATTTCCGCTAAAAAACGATTTATTAGATTTTGCGACAACGGGGCTTACTTTTAGAAGTTGTGACATATTTTTCGGTTCAAAATTTCGTTTAAAACAACGTCATTTGTCGTTTAAAGATCTACCCCAAGACTTTATCGACCTTATTACCTAAGACCTTCTCGTGCGACGTAAGACTTTTATACGATGTTAAAAATGAAAAAAAAAACGTCTATTTTAAAAAATCGAAAGAAACGTTTTCTCTTTTCTTTCTGACTTTATCACCATCGAGTCTTCAACAATGATTCAACAGATTTACTATGTGCCATCACAATGTGATGAATATGTGAACTTTCATACTCGCAGTGATTAGGATTAAGAGATGACTCATAGACGTCGCACACAGATTTTCAAATGTGCATTTATGTACTTTTTTTTAGATATTTCTAGTCACGGAGACGTGTCTATATATCCCCGAGATAAAATGTGTCCAGTGGGAAACATCTTTTTGCCTCTTAACCTCTAATTTAACTGTGACGATGTTTTGCCATTGTATCGATCTTGCAGATTAATCTCAAGTTTGAGGATGTTATTCATTCTTGTATTTTTCTTTTACAAAATCTTACTTTATCTCAACCTATAATTTATTGCACTTACTATCTGCGCGAAATTTATCATCGTATGTCCTTTCAGTTCAACCATGTTCGTGTTGTTTATTTTCTTCATCTTCATTTCTGGTTTTAAGTGCCTATGTAGGTATTTTCTTGGCTTTGTTAAAAGTTTTCATTTCCTTTAAATAGTCGCTTTATCGCCCCTTTGTTGAACTAATTAATATTTATGTTGTAAAAAAACGTTTTTATAGAAACAGCAGAACGATAACAAGATATTGTTACAATCGACACCTCGTTTGTAGATATTTACATAGTAAACTTATTTAAACATTTTCCTCTTCTCCTTCTTGACTCGCGACCTCCATTAATCTCTTTAATAAACGATATGGGGTGTTTATTCTTCTCATTTTTCGAGTGTTATCTTTTAGTTTGTTTATCATCCTACAATTTAAAATAAATAAACTGGAGACTATCTTGTTTTAAACTTATCTTTCAAGAACGTAAACATTCCAAATTTACCTGTTGATGCAGCTTTCCATTTAAATGCTTCACACAACCTTGATTACGAAACTTTAAATGTAAAATACATACTAGATTCTAACGAGCATTTGTTTCGAAATTGCATTAGTCTCGTTACGAAAAGCTGTCGTAACAAAAAAATTAGACTGCAGACGGAACTTGTTGAAAATTAAAAGCAACATTTTGTACAAATTACTGTTTGCGCAAGATACAAATGTAGATGTCATATTATTTAAAAGTTTTTATTAAATTTAACAAGGTTACAGGAAACCGGCGCTTAATTTACGTGTCGACAACTCCAACTTGTGCATAAAAACATTTCACGCAAAGGTAACGTTTTCTGACTTTTTAATTTATTTTCCTGCGGCAAATAAATTGAAAAATAAGAACTTTATATTAACGCAATACCTACTTATGTATTAGGTGTACAACTTTGCTTCCGCCGTTTTGCAATAAATGGCTGTAGCGGTAAGTGGTAGTCGAAATAAATAGATCGTAGCTGTCATACAATAAGATTAGGTATTTGTAAATATAACGCCATCGAAATATTAGTCGATTTGTGTCTGCATCATAAAGTTATTCTCGATTAAACATGTCAGCTTACGAGCCAAATTCTCGTCATTTGCGGGAGGTTTTAATTTTCTGTTTTAATATGAAGAAATCTGCGGCTGAGGCTCATCGAATGCTCTCAAATACCTACGGTGAGGCCGCTATTAGTGAAAGAACGTGCCGAGAGTGGTTTCAACGCTTCAAGAACGGTGATTTTGACGTCGAAGACCGGCATGGCGGTGGAAGAGAGAAGGTTTTCGAAGATGCAGAATTGGAGGCATTACTTGAGCAAGACTCAATACAACGAGAGACATGATAAAGTAATCTTACAGCATGACAATGCTCGACCCCATGTTGCGAAAGTGGTCAAGACATACTTGGAAACGTTGAAATGGGAAGTCCTACCCACCCGCCGTATTCTCCAGACGTTGCTCCCTCGGACTATCACTTGTTTCGATCAATGGCACACGGCCTGGATGACCAGCACTTCCGGTCTTATGAAGAAGTAAAAATTGGATCGATTCGTGGATCGCTTCAAAAGATGACCAGTTTTTCAACGCGGGATTCGTACGCTGCCCGAAAGATGGGAGAAAGTAGTGGCCAGCGATGGACAATACTTTGAATCATAAATGTATAACCAGTTTATTACAATAAAGCCTCGAATTTCGGAAAAAACGGCGGAAGCAAAGTTGTACACCTAATATAATGTTTTTTCTTTTATATATATATAAAAGAATATATATATATATATATATATATATATATATATAAATGTGATTAAATTTGATATATATATATATATATATATATATATATATATATCACAGTTTAATCACAATTTTTTGTTAGGTAATTTTGATTTTCAGTTCAATGAAGTTTAGTTGTAAAGTGTGTTAAAAGAAGCGATACAATAATTTATAAATCGCGTTATAAGAAATTTACCTTATCCGTATTTAATAAACTTGAATCAAATCGTTGTTAATGAATATGGCAGCAATTCCATATTTGAAATCGCTAGTTATAATTCCCAAAGCTAAAATAACATTTCGTTTATGTCGTTTTTATGAATTTTAAAAATTAATAAAATTCGAATTTGCGAGAAGAAGAGAAGAGAAAATAAATAATACAGTGTTTTGCTCGCGATAGTCAAACATTTCGTCAGCGCGCTGCCAAGAACGAATAGATTGTCATTTAGCGTGCTTTGTTCAATAATGTAACCCTTAGTTAGTGAAGGGCTCATTTGACAGGCCAAGCGTATTTTTCGAAACGGCATGATTAATTTTATACATGCATGCCCTTGTACGTTGTTTACACGCGCATTTTAAACATTCAGGGATGTGTTAATATTAATTAGCGGTTTAGGTCTCGCGATAATTGGAAGTTTTCTTCTTTTTTTTATTGAAATTAATCGTCACCGATTAGTTAAAATTTATTGGAGAACTGAAAATAGGAAATGTGCAGTTGTGACCTCAGAAAAAAATGTCGCACTGGCCACATTGTGGGGGACGCGTCTCCCAATGCAGCCCACTAATTTTAAAGCAAGCCTGCAGTGTTAATTTTGATGCTAAATTATGTTTTCTACCTAAGTAAGGTAAAAACAATAAATTCGCAACAATACTTTGATATCAAAACAATATTTCGCGTCCCGAACTGTCATTTCGCATACCGTTCACAGAATACCTTATTTCGCGTAACTGAAACAATAGCAATAATGTCAACTTTTTATACATATAGTTATCGAAAAATAACTATTGTGTCATTTACGCTGTTCTGCCAAAACGCCATCGATGTATGACGTCATTTTCGTATACGTTTTCTAAACGAAAATGACGTCACAACAAACGTATTTCTACAGAAACCCACTGTTATGACGTAATTTTCGCATACATTATGTAAGCCAACGTTTCGAGAATTGGGTCCCTAAAGTCACTTATTTATTCGTAATCCGGTAAACGTCTCCGAAATTATTTAGAGTGATTTGTAAACATTTAAGCAATATTAAGTGTTATTTTCTGCGAAAAAGTGTGATTCGTACAAAATGGAATTCTTATTGTTGCGAATAAATAAGCTACGGGGCAATTCGAAAAATTCGATTAAACACTTTCCTCGTTAATAATAATAAAAAAACAAATTAGAATAGATAACATCATCGCCGGTCGACTTTCGAATTAAATGATATTATCACGATAAATTCTAGCGTATGAAGTTTCGTTAATAAGCTACATTAATATTTAATTAATTGGTTGATAATTTCAATTACACCTTGGGGTACACGACAAAGTAATTTTATGGTAATTAGAAGCGAAAATTGAAAAAATGCGAAACGCAAATGCAATTTCGAAAACGGAAAACGAATTAAAACATTTTTAATTAATATAAAATGGCCCACGTTTTATTGGAGAATCGTAAGCCATTAATCATCCGATTAGGGAAGTTTTTATAAGACTTCATAATTTACTTTTCAGGAGAGCCCGAAGTAATCAAGTAATCGCCTCTTAATGGAACTTATTTTATTTAATGATTCAAATGCTTATTATAAAAGCCCATACTTGCGGGGGCCCCTTTTAATTAATATCTAATAACTAATTTTAAGGAACATTTAGAACGTTACTAAATAATTATTTAACTGGGCTCGTTCTGCGATGGCTATTTATTAGATAAAAATAAAATCTTCAGGTTTCTTTAAAAATGTATATATCTATGGTACAATTTTGTTTTTATCTTTGATTATACGTTGAGCACTTAATTTAAATTAATTTTTGTAATTTCGCAATTCTTAGAATGTGGGAGATAATAGTTAATTATTACTGTACTAGTTTCTAAATTGATTGTGCATATTTTTAAGGTAAGCGTACATTACGCCGGGGCGCAGCGGGTCGCATTTCAGCGCAATCAATTGCTGGGGTGCATTTTGAATGAGTCAATGCCGGGATCTCTGTTGCGTGATAGCAATTGGTTGTAGAGTAATGCGCTGCGATGCGGCCCGCTCCGCCCCGACAGGTTTACCTTTAGAGCGCATTCTTCGCGTCAAAATTAGACGAAAACGCCTAATTTTCGAGGTGTTTTTAATTATCTCACAATCAGAAACGGTTTGTTTAAATCATTTGAAATTTGGCGCGTTATTTACAATCTATAGGTAGACGTACATCAGCGGAATTTTCAGTGGATCATATCCGATGAATCAGAAAATTCAGCTGGCGTATGTCTACCTTACACGCGTGATATGCTGGCAATAACAATGTAAATTTTAACACCCCGTATCTCGGACGCCTGTTTATAGGGACTTTTCGTCTTATTTTGACGTGTAGAATACGCTCTTAAAATATGTCCAATCAATTTAGGAACACACTGTAATTACTTTAAAAACAAAAACATTAATAAGGGATGTTTTTTTTTTAATTTAAATCTAGTTTTCTGCGCCTTTTATATAACGACCACGTCTTATCTACATCATTATGACCATCATTAAACCGTAAACGTGTTTCTTTTCAACTTTTAACATTTTATAGTTAATTAATTTATTTACCAAAGAGTTTATAGCATCCATTATATGGTGAACATTTTTGATTAATTAGACGTTAATTACATTAACTACCCACAACAACATAATCACACAACATAATACTGTTATTAAAATTAGCGAGGGTAGTACGTAAATATTTTTAAAATTTTCTTTATCTCTTCCTTTCTTGAAAATATTTAATGTGCGATTAAGAGCGCAAACGTTGTCGGGCTTGTTGGGGTAACAAGTCTTGCACACCGCCCACCATCAGCGTCGCTTAGCTGAAAAATCTAATAGGCGGAATTCGCACATCATTCAGATGTTCGACGATCCTTTAAGCAAAAAAAAAACTGAAAGGCATATCAAATCTGCAGCCACGTTTAACGGAATTTAGAGAAAAATCAAAGACAAGAAAATCACTTTTGATTTATAAATCCGAGTCTTTGTTTTGTGCATTTATTTAGTGACGTGTCTGTCAAGATGGAATGTAAGAATCAAATTGCATAATAATGATTCTGATAAATCGATAGGGTTTTTTGTATCATTATAAATACTATTTCAAATTGAGTTAAAAAAAATAGGAATTTACAATTATAATAAATGCTAGTCAGCATGTTAAGAGTCGATTTGTTGAATATAAAGCCGGCGCTACACGATGCTACGAACGTTTGATAGTTTGTCGCATCGTGTCGCTGACGTTCAAGTCTACGAGTTATCAATGTCGAGCCTCCAACCACTTTCGGGCCATTATCGGTGTCCTTGACCTGAGTCAAACGCAATTCCTCCAATGTTCGAAGTAAAACATTCCTTGTTTTGCTGCACGGCCAAATGAATCGGATCAAACACTTGCCACACCAACCGCCGAACTCGGACGATTCAAACGTTCGCGCATCGTACAGCGGCGGCTTAAGCAGTTTCGTCCCACTACAAAACAAACGAATTTCCGTAATTGTCGGAATTGTCGCGGTACACGCCACAAAATGCATTATACACACTCGAAGTTAGCGTTTCACCTGAAACTAATACGTGTAAAGTTTTAAACCAATTCCATTTGCCCACTCGCCCTAAAATACGTGGCGTGCTAAATAGTATTCTAAACATTTAGCAAGATCTACCCATTCAGCGAAAGTTAGTTTCGGACCCTATTAGGTTGATATAGGAAAATTAATTACTTTGAATAAGTATATAGGTTTTAGTGATTTTAAATACACAACCCTTATCAGTTGATGAAAATCTTATTTTCTTAATGCTCGAATCAGTGTCGGGTGTCCGACTAACAGATTACGGTTGTAAACGAGCAACAGTTGTGCTTGTCCACAAAGAAAAAGTATTAATTAATGGGGGGATCGGTTAAATTAATTATCTCTATACATCTTCATTCTTTTGTTTGTCTCGGGCCTCCATTTACGCCGCCCAACTTCTGGGTTTTTCAATTCCATAATGTTACTCCTGCATTTATCGTGCTTAAAGATTCAATGTAGGGCGTTTTTTTTTTTATCTTCAAGTATGGCGTTTATGTTCAATTAATGCATTGATTTCTTTATTGTTTGCCTTTTGCAGATCTCTTTTTTCGTGTTTTATACATTCACGGCGTTTTTAATTTTTGTTTTTTCTATGCACTATGAATTTTTCTTGGATTATATGCCGATTCCTGGAACAGTTTCGTATTTTTCGTTTATTTTTCTCCCATATTTTAATTTAAATTTATTATGAATCTCTACTTATAAGTATTTTTTTATTGTTTGCACTAGATACTTAATCGGTTCCAGCACTTGTTTGCTAGTGTTTAACACCATAGCCGTTGCTTTTTCCATTTATATATGTTTAATATTCACAAATATCCATGGTTGTAGCGGGATTTGAACCCGCAGCCGCGAGTGCGCTAGAACGCCGGACGAGAACCCCGCCCTCTAGGCCACCACGGCTCCTCGAAAATAATTAATACCCGAAAATTGTTTTTGCCTAAATTAAAAAAATACAGGTACTAAGGTAGAAAATATTTTTTGATAAAAAAACTGCATTTTCGAAATATTTTATTATCTTTTAAATTTGACTTTGGTCCAGATTAAATGAATTGTTCGTAAACGTCTAGTAGTCGACAAATATAAGCTCTTCACAGAAACCGATCAGCAACACCAATTATTGAAGAGGTATTGCCTTTATAAAGGTCATTTCTGGGCAATCTATAATATAGTATAGCTGTAATAGGTATAGTATAATCGTAGCTATCTTAACTAATCGTAAGATGTATTCTGACAACTTCTTTTCAATATCCGTCTCGATAACTGTTTTTCTTTAAAGTTTAAATGTTACAACATTATAGTTTCTTGTGATAATTGTATCAACACTACTATGTAAGGTGCTACCTGAGACCTATATGGCCTATAATGTGATTCAATATAATTAAACTTTTCTAAAATATTATATTTTTATTGATAAAAAACATTTATTTTACATATTACATTCGTTAAAAGCACAGCATTTTTACATTAACAGCTATAAAAAATATATAGGTTATGTAGATTATATTGGGTTCAGGTACCACCTTAGTGTTAACAGCAGACGTTTCGCATTTTAAATGACAAGCTTTATAATTGATTTCTTCTATACTGTTTTTTTTTAATTTTTATAGTAGTTTTGAATTTTCTGTCTCTTGACGTGTTGTATACTTACGTTAGAAAATTAAAAAACGTAACGAATCTACTTGAGCGGTGTAAATATGGCTTTGGTATTAGGTTAGGAGTGGATAGTTTTTAGGGGTTGATCTCTAAATCTCCCGATAAATTTATCTGACATATATTTATGTTTGTTCGAACAATTATTTTCAGGATATGGACAGATCGGCCCTGGGAATGCTAGTTGACATTTATAAAACTGATAAATGACAGTTAGAGACAGTCAGCCCGTTTTAAGCAACTAAAATCAAGTAAATTTTATTCTAGAGACTTGTTACGTTTTTTTTTTAGTGCGTCGAGTGCACCTAACGAGGGAACATCGCCAAGTGTCCGACGCTGATCGAGCTGATTTTTGGCCCAGAGGTAGACCTATACGAGACTAAAACCCCCAAATATTAGCTGCCCTAACCCGGAGAGTGAAAAATTACGGCCATTTTTTGTTTCCCACCCGCCGATTGTCCACCTCATAGCCAGTTTTGAACACTATAGAAATATGTCTGTTTGGCGCAGTCGGTAGTGAGCTCGACTGCCAGTCGGTAGATCGGGGGTTCGATGCCCGGAGGGGGGTATTTGCTTTTTTAGAGGTAGTTAATTTTTTTAGTAAATGTAGACCTCGAATTTCGATTTTTTTTTCGTTTGTCGACTTTTGCGGTCGAATTTTTTTTCGAAGGTTTTGGTGCAAAACAAAAACATGAAACACAAAACACCCTCCTCTCCTCCGGGCATCGACCCCGACCTCGACTGGCAGTCGAGCTTCGACTGGCACGATCTAGTTTCTAAACTGCTAGAGTGAAATCAGTGAAAATGCGTAATTATGATGGTTTTCTTCTGTATGGTATCTGCCATCAGCTCGATCGGCGTCAGATACTTGGCGATGTTCTAAGATGGAAATTGACTAGTTTAGAAGAGGTATGGCTAGTTTTATTTATTTATTTTTATTTTATTTTCGCATCAACCTCTAAGGGTTATTAGCGTAAAAGATTTGGTGGTTTGATTTACACATTGATTGGAATTACATTTTTTATACATGATTATTTTAAATTGTGATTAATGTTCCATTGCGCTAAGAAGGAGACTGCCATTAATAAAAAGTTGTTAAGGAAGCGTCACTGTCGTCTTCGGTTAAAGATGTTTGGGATGTGTTTTCTTTTTGATATTGATTTAGGAGTTTCTTTTTTATTTTAGTACATCTAGATTCTATTGAACGGGAATTTAGATGTGGGTGAATATTTTCTAACATCGGTATTAAGTTACCGATTTTGTTAGTGTACTCTCTTGCAGTGGTGATTGGGTCGCTGGATCCGTAGGCATTTTCTAAGAAGTGGCAAATTTGTTGATAGTTTAACACGTATGAGGAGGGCGATTCTTCTATAATTTTTTGGATGGGTGTCAAGACTTCTAATAAGTTGTGGTTAGGGGGATCGGGTGAGGAACACTTAGCTTTTTTTGGTTTTCTATCTGGCTGTGATCGTGGTTTTAAGAATGTTTGGTTGGTAGTGGGGAGGACGGTATTGACTTTAGGGGAGGTGTCTTCTTCAACTGGGCTTATGTCAGTAATTGACTGAATATCGTTCTTGTTCGGATCTTTATGCTGTTCTTGTAGTGAGGAACGAGGATGGAATGTACATATTTCTTGATTAGATATGGTTATTTCGGGTGAAGTTTCGGAAGAGGTGGGAAGATGCGGTCTCTTTTTGCAGGGGAGTTTAGGTGGATTAGGTAATGAAGAAAAGGTAGGTGAGGCGTGAATTTCAGCTGTGATTATTTCGGAGGTTACTTGGGAATGATTGTCGGTGTTTACGGAGAGTAGAGAACTATTGATATTATTCGGGCAGGTAATAGTGGTAAGGTGTTCTTGGTTACATTTATAACATTTAGGGTATTCGGTTTGTAGGAAAATTCTGCAGTGTTCGTCTTCTAGTTGTAAAACAAAGGATGATGGTAGGTTGGTTACGTCGCTGGCCTCTGTATAAACGAATCTACGAAAGCTGATAACATGCGAATAGTCCGGATTTTCTAGCCCAGATTTGACGAAGTAGATTGGTGAGGTAAGATTTAATTTTAAGTTATTTTTCAAAAAGTGTTCCAATTGTTGATTTGTTATATGGGGGGAGACGTTAGACAGTAGAATTTTCTTAGCGGGGTTTATTAATTTTCTTATTTGTATGTCTTGATTACCGATGTTAAGCGATTTGGTGGAAAGCAATAAGTTGTTTACTATTTCTTTGCTAGAGAGATAAATACATATCCGCTCATTAAATATTTCGAGGCCGCGATAACATTTCTCGGTTGAACTAAGTTGCCAATCGCATATATGTATTCTTTGATTTTAATGCCTTCAACCGAATTTAGCCTTGTTTAGCCGATGCCTTGTTGTTTGGTAGGAAAGGAGAAATTCGGTTGACGTTTAAGGATATTCGAATATGAGCGGCGTTGGTTGATAGGGTTAAGGATGATAGGTTCCATAGCTTCTGTTATTTTATTGATTGGGGAAGTCGAAGTAGGGAGTGATGGATTCATAGTTAGAGGGGGGAAACCCCCTTATTAATTAATAAATGAAGCGACGTTGTGGTTGGTTAGATTATCTATAGCTTGATGAATAAAGACACTAACCTTGAATGTTGCAACTAGAGAAAATACGTACGCACTCTGTCACGGTTCAAACAAAAGTCGGCTAGTTTTATTGTTAGTAAAAGTTTGTCAGTTTGACAACTTTAAACGATTTGAGAGAATATTAATGTCAAATGACAAAAAGTGTGGGTCCTAAAGCCGAACCCTGCGGTACATCATTTTATAAGTAACTCCCATTAATATCTATCTGCACTATATTTTTTGCTTTCCGTTACATTTTCGTTCGCGCCAGGAAGGGCACGCCTTTATTTTAGCGATTCGTGCGTTTTAACATTTCAATCAAATTGTACAAACAATTGTACATCGTTTTTTTTTATGCGGAATGGGTAGAGGAATTAAAAAAGTCTATATCGCCGAAACTTAAATTAAAAAAAAAAGATTCGATTGAATTCTTCCACGACCCGTTCATTTGATAATAATTTCTTCACGTTTCATCAACTCGGCAGTAAAACTTCTATAATAACTTAATTTTTCTTCTAATTGTTCTCGAAGTTGTATCGAGCTCGGTTCTCGTCGGTATACAAGTAAAAGCGTAGCGGAGCATTCACGACAAGTATAAAGTTGTTTCAGATAACGTTCATGTTAGTGACAGTCCTATTAGCTGATTATACCCCTCAAGCTGTTTACGCTATTACCGGATTCTATTGAGAATCGTGTTCGAAGAAGTTGCACTAAAACGGGATATATATATATATATATTTCTATTATTGCATTTGTATCGTGCTTCCTCTTTTTACACGACATCGACAGTAAGTAAATAGCTAGGGGTTTATAAACGTGCGCCGACGGGAAGATCCTGAGGAAGTTCCTGAAAAGTTGTGTTAATACGTCGGAAATCGGTCGATACTCGGTTCCCGAAACAATGAGAGAACTATCTGTAAATCAACTCAACAAGTTATCGTGCTCCTCTAAGAAGCATTGTTTCACTCTGTTGACCTTCTACATCAGTTGAATTCAATTATTACGACAATAGAATAACGGAATTCTAATCCGAATTATGATTAAAAACGGCAACTCGTAAGTTACGCGAAAATTTAGAAAATTCGAGAACCAACGAAGGCAACATAAAGATGAACGATATTGCGTTTGTATCTGGGTAAATAATTTCGGCGAAACTTTATACAGAAAATGAAAATAATTGGATATTATCCGTGATAATTCTGGTACTGTTTTACCGCCGGTTGTTCGTTAAAATCAATTTAAAGGTGATCAGGTTAAAAGCGTATTATAAGGAGTGCGTTTAAAATTAAAATTTAGCACGCGGTTCCATTAACCCGCTGCTTAGCTAGGTGAAATTGGATTAAAGCTCGAGAAACTGCTCCGGAATTCGACGATTCGAATTCGAAAAGGGGAATCGCCCCGAAATTTTAAACCCTTAACCTAGGCCAAGATAATTATTTAGAAAGGTCGGCGTCTTGAATTTATAACGCGCCACGAGTTTTTTTGCGCTCATTACTTTAAAAAAGGCGCGCTTTATTTCCTGTTTAACCTTTTTCGCTGTTTTAAGTGCGAATTTGTAGCTAACCCGGCCGGTAATCGATATTCCGGGGGAAAAAAAACCGTTTTGGCCATAGTGGAGAATTGAAAAGCTCTTGCTACGACATATATAAAAGTTCTTTCTGCGAACAGATGAAGTGCTATATAAGTTTTATGACGTTTTCCCATTTTCCAGATTATTATGGCAGCTTCTACGTGCTCCACGTTAGCCGACGTTTCCTATGTGAACTATGAAATGTTGGGAATATATTTTGCGGTTTAATGCGAATCTTACTTTCTGTTAAAATGGCCGAAAAGGCGATCTGTCGCGAGTGGCTTCTTTTTTTTTTTTCAAATCGTTAAATTGTTTTAACGGAAACACGCCCCACAATAATATCTTTATTATTGCACCTATAGGTGGGTGTAAAGAAAACGATGAATGGCACGTCGAACACTGAATCGAAATAAAAGGTCGCCAAATGTTTGATTGGTCCGACCGTATTTTGGAAAGAACGTAAAAGCGCCCATAAAAACGGCGGGTTCGTGTTCCGAAATTAATTGACCCCACATGCGATAAAATTCGCATTTTATTGACTGTAATTTCGATTTTTATAACTTCATACGAAATATAATTGATTACGTATGGATATAGTCGATGACGTAATATTAATATACGCTCGTCGGAAAGTTCTTCGCCGACATCGCCCCGAGTACGTCGCGCCGTGCCGTTTCAGGAATTAATGTGCACAGGCAGCAGGTATATAACGGGGAAGTTTGCAAAATGAAAAATTCAAGCTCCGAAAACATTTTAGTAATAAATCAACATTTACATTCGAAGAATGTAATAAAGAAGTTAGCATTTCGACATTTATTTCGTTCGTTTATTAATTTCTAAAGCTTCGACTTTGCAAAAAAAAACGCGCATTGAAAAGCACGAGGGCTTTAGATTACGAAATTGCGTCAACTTTTTCTTTTATAGGTAGGCATGTACTCGAAATGAGCCGATTATATTAAGTTTAATTCGAACGACCTTTGTAACATTCAAAATTACATTGTGCGAACAAATAGCATTAGAGAAAACAGTGGAAAGGGCACGAGAATATAAAGATTAGGGCTTTTATGTGAAACCCAACAAAGGTACTTAAACACGTCGAAATAAAAAATATTGCTCGTCGGACGATTGTTCAGGTTGACCGATTTTTTACTTTTAAGGACAGCTGTATAAACTGTCGATATTAAATCGAAGGTGTTTTTCTCTTTTTAGTGCACATTTAACGCGAGCGCAGTTAACATTCTTGTTTCATTACTTTGAGGTTTGGGATTAGAACTAGTAAAAGATCACTTTCGGTAATGCGCACGACGACACGTTCTCCGATTGATGGCACACGAATGTCACTTTAACGAGGAACGGACATAAATTAACACTTTCACTGCGCACGACTCGTTGTCGTATTCCAGATGCAGATGACTCACACCGTAAGTCGTTGATCATAAGAATTCAATTTGACTCATATCCGAGTCACACGCAGTGAATTTATTCCAGGTGCAACGGTTCACGTCGTAATTCAACTTGATTCTCACGGCGAGTTATAAGCAGCGAAGGGATTAATATTTGATGAAACACTGTTACATTTATCACATAATCATGCCAATTCCATTCCATTTCGTATAGGTTTTTGATGTGCTTGATCGAGATTTCAATTGAAAATCAAATAAATCAAAAGCAAAATACAGGACGGCCATTAAGTACCTGCAATGTCTTTTGGAAAATGTTTTGACGCGCAAATAATCGTTTCACGAAGGTTTTCGAAAGCACAACGTCCAGCATATGAGATCAAAGGACACGCGCGTATCATTCGAACGCGCGAACGCTTACCCTGTTGCTTATTATGCAATTTTAAATAGGAGACACGTATACAATTTAAGCTAGGTAACGAATAGAAAACTTAAGTTTTGAGCTGTTTTAATATTATCT
The DNA here is from genome assembly GCA_036326145.1 of Rhagophthalmus giganteus. Taxonomy (NCBI): domain Eukaryota; kingdom Metazoa; phylum Arthropoda; class Insecta; order Coleoptera; family Rhagophthalmidae; genus Rhagophthalmus; species Rhagophthalmus giganteus. Next base: position 10,198,185 of record JARFJA010000036.1, on the reverse strand, counting down.
ATGTTTAATAATAAGTTAAGTGTCTGGACTATTTATGTGCAGTAGCTAATATTGAAGATCGCGTACATATTAAAAACAATAAACGATAGCGAATTCCAATAAAAATCGTATTAAAAAAGCTATTACATTTATATTAGTAATTCCCAATAAAGATAACTGCATCGTATTTATCGGATTTCCATTTACAATATCCACCAACCAACGTAACGAATAATGAACTTATTAAATCCAATGTGCTGATCAACGAACACGAATTATTTTCCAGTTCGGGCTTTAACAAACGTTAAATGTTAATATGATTTTTTATTTAAAATAACGCGTAATTTTAAACCGAAAATCGATTAAATAACTATTTACGTAACGAGTAAAAATAAACATTTAACACGCGTTGCATCCATTTAAAGAACAAATTTTATTTAAGCCATTCGATAGCTTATTTTATACTTTATAAGGGTTTATATTCATAAATGGCCTATACCACGTCTCGATCGCGTCGTGCATTTAGACTCGCCCGTATACTTCATTTACACGCACAGCAGCTGATGCGGTAAGCAATATAGCGCTAGGCGATTCAAAATGCACGACACGGTCTGCGCCCGACCGCCGCGCGCCACAGCACGGTAGGATATGCGGAAATACACTTTAAAACACCAATGTTTCAACCTTCTATCTGTATGCATTAAAAAGTCGTGTGATTTTTTTCAAAAAAAGCACGTTTCTGCAGTATTTTTTTTACAAAATTGCGAATAATTAAAACTGTAAATTTTCGAAGTAGGAACAGTTATATCAAATCTATTCAAAATTTGACGAGGAATTTAAAAAAAAATGTAACAAAAACACGTAATTTTATTTCAAATTTGCCAAGTTGAGGTTAGTTTCCGGTATAATCGGAAGTTTTATGATTTTTGAAAATATTGTTACGAATACGTTTTCACGTTTGTAACGAAAATTTCAAATATTCGAAAGTTTTATTAAAAAAAAAAAATAGCATCGAACGATATTTTGTGGGATACCCTGTATAAAGTAAGATTTATTGAACCAATCGTGCACTTTATGAGCGACGGTCGTAGTGGAGATAAGAATATTTTTATATTTATTGTTAGATGCGGAGAAAAATCAGATCTGACTTATGATGTCGGTGAGGGATTAAATCCAACAAGATCGCCTGAACTAATGTTTAAATATTCCTAGGGAGCAAATATTGCAAATGAAAATAAACTTTTTGCTTGCAATAATTAATGTTTTAGTTATATCATACCTACCTAAATAATATTATGTAGTTGAGAGTGAGTTTAATTTATGAATCTGAGCCCTAGGCCCGCATTCACAAACCTTTAACACATTCCTAAATGAATACAGATGTTAAATGTGTCTTCACTCAACATTTAAATATAAACATTGTCGCCTGTATGATGGTAGAAACACGCTTTTCCGATAGTTCACAAGTGGTTCGGTTAATAGCTGTACTAAAATACCTATAAAAATTAAAGAGGTGCGTGTTTCATTATACATATAAATATTTGATAACGTATGTACTTAATTTGTTTTTTATAAATTTATAACTCATAAATCTTGTCGTAATAGAAACGTAAAACCTTGTAGTATGTAGATACCTGTCGGATTATTTCAATGGGCGCATTCAGCCGGGAAATCGTCGCCTTAAGGCCGAAACAGCGGTTCAATTAAACCGGTGTTTATTGGCGTTATTTTATTTTATTTTTATAGTTGACGTATGACATCAGTTGTGTCACGTGTTTATCACAATAACTTAATGTCCGTAGTCAGCTACTAATATTGTAGCGCTTAGTTCCTGCTATTTTATCGATGAGCCCGGTTAAATGCGTTCGATGATTAGCGTTTTCAAAAACAAAAATAAATCGAAAAATTGAAATACCCGAATCTGTTTAACGTCTACACTTGATTTCTTATATTCCGTTAGAGTCTAGGGCTAACAATAAGTATCAACCTTACGTCATAGTTTATATATATACAGGGTGCGTCCAAGAAGTTTCGGAATGAGGCTATAAAACACGATTTATTGCAAATAAAGCGTACAACTGTTCAAAATACTTTAAAGTAGTCCCCATCGGCATCGTAGCACCTCTGCCACCGAATTTTCCAATCTTCATACGCGCCCTTGAAGTCGTTTTCTGACATGCTGTTGAGTTGATTCGTCACAGCCTTTTGAACCGCATCGGTGGTCCCAAAATGAGTTCCCTTGAGTGTTCTTTTCAGCTTGGGGAACAGGTAGAAGTCGCTTGGAGCCACATCCGGACTATAGGGGGGTTGGGGAAGCATTGTCACACCGTACTTGATCAACAGCTCAGTCACGAGAAGGCATGTGTGGCTGGGCGCGTTGTCATGATGGAGAACCCAGGTGGTGATCTCCGGACGGATGCGGGCGACCCTTTTTCTTAGACGCTCGATGACTCCTTTGTAAAAAACTCCGTTTACCGTCTGCTCGGGAATTGTCTTGGACGTCTTCTCGGCCGTCTTTAAACTTTTTAAACCACTCGTACACACTTGATTGCTTCATTGCTTCGTCCCCGTAAGCTGTCCGAAGCATTTGTAAAGTTTCACCAGCAGTCTTTCCAAGTTTATCGCAAAACTTGATGTTCACACGCTGTTCAACATTTCGCTGCATCGTGAGTCGTGACACGTCACCCAAACAGGGTCTCACTGTACAAGCAATCCACACTCTCCGGCGGTTCGGAGGCAACTGAATATTTTTTCCCTGTTGCCTGAGAACCCCCACCACCAATCCCGCCAGGAGCGGCCGCCCGCTCGCGCTTCGCTGGGCGGTAAAAAATAATTCCGGAAATTACTTGGACGCACCCTGTATATATCCAGTGTTTCAAACATAAACACGTAACTGAATAAATTATTGAATTTATCGAGATTATTCCCGACACCTTACGAAATTTTCTGGGATAGGTGTTGATTAACAACTCGATTAACGAGAGAAAGCTCGTTGTAACAGATTCTCTACTGCATTTATAATTGAATCTATAGATCATTTCAACTTTAATATGTGCGCACTGTTCTAAAAACATGATTTTATGTACTCTTATTTAACGTTGTCAAATACTTACATTATTAGCATTGATTATGCATCACACTGTAAGTTGCTTACGATGTGGAGGCTTCGAAATGGCCAAAGTAAAAATCATTTGAATCGTTTTGTTGACAAAGTCGAATCTTTGAACGGCGTCTCGTGGTTGTAAAGCATCGAACCTGAATTTTATACGAAAATAGATGCAAATCATCATTCATTGCTTGAATTTGTGGGACGACTACCGCTTGCGTTGTATTCGTCAAGTTCCGATCAAACTTTTTCACCAAATTCTGCGGTACGCGATGCTATTTTTGCTATTGTCGCAATAAAAACAAGTGCACTATAAATGCTAAAGCTTTCTTGATACACTTGCATAGAAATATTAAATGAAAATATTTAAATTGATAATGACTTTCGCGTTCTATATATTTTTTGTAAATCATTTAAGTAATCGTATTGTTGGATGTACTTATGTTTATATAGCTACCTAATCTGAATTTATATTTCATAATCTTGATTAACGAAGAGGGAGGAGTACCGCGTAACGAGCCGTTTTTACGCGCATTAATGTTTTCCTTTTAAAAAGTGCGCTACAATAAATTTTGAGAGGTTTCTTTGTTAAAAACTAAAACATTCATCAATTTAATAAGAACGGCTATATCTCCAGTTTTTGATACTGAAAGATATAGGTTTCTCACCTGTCACGGTTCGTGAACGACAGTAACGTTTCTTTGTATTTATTTCGTTTTTTTTTGTGAAACCACGCGTAATTTATTTTTATAAAATGGCCATCTATGTAGTGTTATAATTTATTGTGCTGCCATTATAATGATTTTGTTGTTTACCTACTTTGAAATAAGCGCACGACAATTGGTAGAACGTTGAAAATGCGATACGATGCGAATAGATGCGAATTGAGACGTTTTCACAAAGTTTAATATAAAAATCCGCGATAGAATATTATCATTATTCTCTCCTTTTTATGCAAAACGTATCGTAAACTTGAAAAACATGCCAAACTAACGATAAAATATATTGAATTTCGAACCAATCTAAAAATACAATTCGCGTGTAAAGTTATAGTGTTGAATTTAAATGTAAAAACTTTTCGCGATGAACCCCGCATATCGAAGCAAGTGCTACCTGAACTTTCGTTGACGGTAAACATTGTTAAGGATAATTTTTTTCGCGTGTTTTTTTATGTGTTTCGTTTATTTTCGCTCGAGTGCAGTGTAGCGGCTCGAAGCTGTGAAGAGAAAACAGTCGTTATCTTTCATTCTATACATGAAACGACGTGCGTCAGACATTCAATTACTTACAGATTGAAGTCTAAAAAGGATGCACTTTTTTTGCAACGCGCGATTCAGGTCGCATCGTCGTCTTTTCCAGAAGAAACTTGTCAAGGCTCGCCATTAACGTCACACTTGTTGAACTATCGAAGCTGTCAATTTATCGATAGAAATCTTTCAAGGGTAGACGGAATTTAAAACGAATCTTCGGAGTGATTGTTTTTTGCATTAGAAAATGTTTTGGTTCCGCCGAAAAGTCAATAATAATTAAATAACGTTAATAAAGCAAAATCAAAACGAAATCGAGATATAGTAAACGTAAAGCGTTTACGCAAATTCGTAAAGCACCCAGTTTTTATGTACAGGGTTTTCCAATAGGGACGGGTTGATGTTGAAATTGAATAAAACAAGCTGTGCGTGAGGTATTAACGAAATTCTTTTTTTATTTGAAAGGCCTATGTATGCCGTTATGTATGGAATAATATGACGTCGTTCAAATGTGCGCCACGGCTTCTCACGGTGGCACGGATCCCGAGAGGTTCAATTGCCAATGACTCTGCCGCAAAGATCTGGCTGGATTTGAGCGATGGCCTGAGTTATGTTGACTTTGAGGGCATCGGTCGATTGCGGCTTATTGGCATAGACCTGCGATTTCAGAAAATCCCACAAGAAAAAGTCTAGCGGGGCCAAATCGCACGATCTTAGTGGCCAATTCACGTCACCTCTGCGAGAGATAACCATACCCTCAAATTGTTCACGCACAATGGCCATCGTGGCGTTCGCTGAGTGGCACGTAGCGCCGTCCTGTTGGAACCACATGTCGTCCACGTCCATATCGTTCAATTCCGGCCAAAAGAAGTTGGTTATCATCGATCTGTAGCGTTTGCCGTTGACGGTGATGGTCTCACCGACGTTGTTTTAGAAAAACTACGGACCAAACAGTAACTTTTTGTGGATGCATTGCCACCTGGTGAACCACGTGGGTTGGCGTCGTCTGCCTCGGGTTCTCCTGCACACTTTCACGGACAGCGGCGATGTCCTCGGCCGATCTGGCGGTTTCTTTGACGTACGGGTGTTGGCTGATTGTTTACCGAACCGGTCGTCTCGAATTTGGCCATCAAACGTTGGAGAGTCGACTTTGAAGGGCCACCGCGTTTGCCGTAAAATAGGCGCAACGTTTGCACTAACGAACACTCATTTTGATAATAAAAGTTTTATCATTTGGACGTGCCGCTCAATCGTGTAGCTTGCCATGGCGATTTGGCATCAGTGATTGAATAATAAATAACAGATTTGACAGACGCCGCCAAAACAACATGGCCGCCACAGCCTGTCAACATCGACCCGTCTCTATTGGAAAACCCTTTATTTTAGGTTTTGCGTAGGTTTGGGACTTGTACGGGTATAGTTTTTTCGTGTCGCGCGTGGAGTGATAATGTCTCGGCAATAGAGCAACAAAATAGTACTTTACAAATACCTCTGTGTTTTTACGTTTTTTATTTTTTTTGTGGGTGGCTCTGTTAGCTTAACTGTTAAGTTAGCACAGCCGTGAGTTTTGTCGAAATGGGCGGAGCTAAAAATCGGGAATAGAGCAACAAATTAACACTAAATTCCTAAATACGTTTCATTCGATTGCACCAAAGTGGATACGTGTCAATTTAACCTAATGTACTATATTTAGGACGGAATAAACATGTTAATTCCTGCAAAGTTTAAGATGTACTTGAAAGTTTGTATCCCACAAAATCGTTCATTATACGGGAAGTAAGATTATTCGCGATTTCAGAGTTTAAATTTGATTGTGTGTTAACTTCAAAAGTGTGAAAATTCAAAAATGAATAATTACCAAGTGCAATTTGAAAAGTAAGTAAATTTTAGATACTAAAAATTATAATAAATTTTTAAATTGGTGAATAGCGTAACAATAAACATTTATATTACTGGGTACTATTGCCGAATTTTCATTATTTATAAAATAAGTAGTAATTTATGAAGGGGAAATAGAGGTGTACTATATGTAGTACATTAGGATAATATATGACTACCAACATCATTCACCATTCTCTTTCAGAGGACTATCTCTTCACAATGTTCTAACATTGTTCTAACATGTAGAAGAAATTACACTACTTCCTCCTCTCAATACAGCCACTGAGCTCACAGATCAAGATTCTGGCGCTGAAAATGACTTGACCATAAATAATCTGCCTGCATCTTAACAAAATACGACAGTGACTTTTCCTCGGATGATGAAATACCGTTATCATTATTAACGGCAAGAATACCAAATAAAAAACAAAAGAGAACAACACCTAAAAAAATTTCACAATTGGATCAAAGAAGATTTACCTTCCTCGTCATCAGGATTTTTTAATACTGATAATGCAAAAAAATCGAAAATCCATTAGAACTGTTTTCGATGTTTTTCGACGAGGAAGTAACAGATCTCATTGCGAACCAAAGTAATAATTACGCCCAACAAAAATCGCAAGCCTAACGTAGACAAGCAAGAGGTCAAATCTTTTATAGGCGTTTTGATCCTTAGTGAAGAATGTTTTGGGAACGTGAAATGGATTGCCACAATGCCATGGTTACTGAAGCAATTTCCAGGGACAGATTTGAGTATTTGTTTTCAAATTTTCATGTTTGCAATAATCATCAGTTAGATCAAAATGATAAATTCACCAAAGTCAGGCCTATTTTTGATTTGCTAAATAAAAGATTTTTGAATAATTCACCGGTTGAAGAGATGCATTCAGTTGATGAAGTTATGGTTCCATACTACGAACATCATGGATGTAAACAATATATTCGTGGTAAACCCGTGCGCTATGGATATAAACTTTGGGTTGGAAGTACCAGATTAGGATATTTGAATTGGTTTGAGCCTTATTAAGGCGCTGTAAGTAAGAATTTTGCCGATCTTGGAGTTGGTGCAGGAGTGGTATTGGAATATGCCCAAGCATTACGTGAAAAATGACCAAACAGGAAATTTCACCTATTTTTTGACAATTTTTTCACTTCGATTCCCCTAATTGAAAAACTTACCTAATGGAATTTTTACGCCACCGGTACCGTTAGAGAAAATCGATTAACAAATATTTCTTTGATCGATTCAAAGTGCATGAAGAAAAATCGTCGAGGAAGTTACGATTTTGCAAAAATTGTCGATCAAAATATCATTGCAGTAAAATGGCACGACAACAGTCTGGTTTGTGTTTGTTCTAATTTTGCAGGAGTTAGACCGATTCATATGGTCAAGCGTTATTCTCAGGCAGAGAAGAAAAATGTTCAAATAGAGCAGCCACATCTCATCAATATGTACAATTCCAATATGGGAGACGTTGATCGTTCTGATCAAAATATAAGCTTATACCGAATTTCAATTAGAGGGAAAAAATGGTACATGTCTTTGGCAACACACTGTATTGACATGGCAATTCAAAATGCTTGGCAATTGCACCGAATAAACGGTGGACAATTGGAACAACTTAGCTTTAGAAGACGAATTGCTACAGGGTTATTAATCCAAAATAAAAAAGAGTCATTTAAGTAAAGTCAATCAGATTGATTTACGTTTTGATTGTATTAATCACTTCGTAATTCCCCAAGAGAAGCAAACCCGATGTGGCCACTGTCACCAAAAAACCACTACAAGATGCAAAACATGTGACATTGGTGTTCATGTCATGTGTTTTCTATCATTTCATACAAATAAATAATTTCGCTTAAATAGAGGTGTATTTTCCTAATGTCCTATACATAGTACGGTCTAAATTACTTACTTTTTGAAAAAAAATGTTATGTTTATAAATTTTTATGTTTTTCTTATATGCTAATGAATAATATTTTCAAAAAATTATTTTTGTTTTAATGTCAAAACATCGCTTAGGCATATCTGGGTTAATAGTAGACGTTTAAATTGTTAATGGTTAATGTAGGTAGTGGTGCAATTTTTAAGTTACTCGCTTTTTAATATTATGCTACGAATAAGCCAGCTGTTATCTGAGAGAGAGAAAAAAGAAGAAAAATAGTTCGCTTAGTTAAACATATTTTTCCGTAATCGACAGATGTTGCTCGGGATGTATAGCAATTAGCTTTACAAATTTTTCTCGAGAAAAATATGTAAAAGCTGCAGAAATCTGATAATACAACAGCAACCTCCGTAGAAACGTCGAGAATCGATCTTTCTTTAGAATTCCTGAAGGGCCGACGTAAGAGATATTCGATGGCCTAGAACTAATGTTTAATATTGTTAAACTGTGGTTGCGCGTATGTTTTTTGTTTAGGTCATTTAATTCTCGAAAATGGAAAATTTTGTGGAATTTCGAAGGCCATTGTAAAAATTAATTAATTAATTTAAGTATTTTATGTGAGTTACCTAATTGATACACATTTACTATAGTTGGCGATTAAAATTAACGTCAATTTATACGGAACGGCGACGACACGGTGAAACTTCGAGCCTCGTTTTATCTTAAAAAATCGAAAGTGCTTCTTTCGCTTGTGCTTGAGATTATTTTACACAATGTTTGACGATGTTTCGGCAAAAGCGTCTGTAACACACCAGTTCCATCATAACTTCCAAATTACCTACTTGCTGAGTTTTAATGTATTTTTTGGAATCGATACCAGCAAAATTCTATAGTAAAAAGCCAAATGTCTGATGCGTCACAGTCAAAACATGTAAAAAATTGGAAGAAGCGTACTACAGGTCAACCGTTTTTCATTGTCTTGTCGCATTTTGGAGCTATGTTCAAACGAATTCGATCTTTCCTTTTTAACAATTTTTGGTAATTCATCATCGCACTCTTGCACCATTTCGTTTGTAGGTGCGGTTATTGTTTTTTCGAAATGCACGATGCATTCCATCATGCGAACCGGAGAGTTTGAAACATGTTACTTGAGAGATTGTTCGGCCGAATGATGCCTGTGAGGAATTGTAGTTGGGTAAAAAGGTTCAATTAAGTTTATGTGACGTGCTGCCAGTTCTTTTGACGTAGCTTTTTGTCTCGTAGTTATCTTTTGTTGTTTTTTTCATGTGATCATTAGAAATAGTGGATATTTTTCAATTGTCTTGTAATGCAAAAATAAGTGGGAGCTTTTTTTTGAGTTATCTACGTTTAATTAGATGAAAACAGTGACTGTTTTTATAACGTTATTTCGGTTTTTTGTCTTTTGTTTCCAATGGTATCGCGAGAGTCCTACGAGGCCTATGACGACCGTTAATCGTCTAGGACAGAGGGCAAGGTTGTTGTTGATGACTGCTAGGAAATAATGTGGGTCGAAGCAATTTTGGTCAAATAAAGATGCAACAATGTTTCTCGTTTAGTTTACCGTTCTCAATTCGGCAGCCAGTCTAATGTGGGTTAAGTGGGGATCTGTTTTTAATGAAACTCTTTCACGTGCCATTCGTTGCTTTTTAGCAATCGTAGACACGGATAGCTATTCAAAATATATTTATGGGTACGACGCGTTTGAAGTTCTAGTTTAAAAAAATAAATAAAAGCCCGATTTTCCGTTTTACATTAATAATCTTTCGGTGACCGGTCTGAGCGAAAAGCAACACGAAAAAGCATTTTTAAATCTCGATGCTAATTTATGGCCTGTGGAAGTAATAATTGTTATTTATTTTTTTTTGTGACGTATACTGTTGCCGTCTGCCATTAATATCAGTTATCAGATGCAATTTAGTCGAGTTTTGATTTTCATTCATTTTTAGGTAAATGCGCGCCGTATATGCTGGATTATATGCAGTTTGGCTCGACGACAAACTCGTTGGGGTTTCATGCTAACGGAAAATTGCATACTCGGCGAAAATGTTCTGGAAAGTGTCAAATTAACAACCCTGTTAAGTACTTTATTTTTAGTTTCCGCCCGTTTATTTGTGTTTTATAACGGGCGACGAGACAGATTTATTTATAAAGCTACCACTAAAATAAATTATTGTATTATAGATGCGGCGCAACGAAGCGAACAAAAGACCCGAAAATATGTGAAGAAGATTTAAAAATTTGTGTAGGTGAAACGTTCATCACATCACAGTTAAGGAACTGTACCGAGTAAATTCTCAGACAAAAGTATAATAACTTTTGTTAGGTACACGTTTTCGTATTGACAAGTTAATTGTATATTAATGATTATTGATTTTTTTCAAGGCCCTTTTGTTACCGATTTTTGAGAAAAGCGATATGTATTGTATAGGATGATTCCTTTTATTTGGGGAAACTTAAATAGTGTATTCTACCAACCAAATTGGTGAAAAAACTTTATATTAACATACAATTAAAAATGTTTCGTTTTCGAGCTACATCTTGTTGAAAGTTTTTATAATTAAAAATTACATTAAAGTCAAATTTAATTTATATATTTTTATATTTATATAGAACGTATTAAACAAATATCCATAAAATTACACGAGCGAGATATCGTTGTTAATTTGTTAAAATATTTACAATATCAAAATAAAATTAGTTTTTTGTTTCTACAAAATATTTGTTTTTAATTTTGGTTCAAAAATTATATTTGTTCAACACATAAACGCTTTCATTGTTTCCAACAATGAACCTACCAACCATTTAAATTTACCGCCGAGGTACTTTTTAATCGGAGTGTACCTTTGAACTGTACGATGTAAAACGACCTCGATGGACTTTGTTTGCTTCTGTAAACTGTAAATTTAAATCTAATTCGTTTAGCCAAAAAATAAATAAATAATAAATAACGACGCGACGCCTTCTTGTTAAATTTTAATTTTCCTAATTGAATGTCATTGGGTCAACTTAAAACCTTTTTTTATCAGCCATTGTCGATGATACCTATACTTATTTTGTACGTAATAATATGTTCACCAAATTCGAACGTAATTACATTGCTTTAGAGGCTAATTTTGGAATATTTTTAAAATATTACCTCAGCAATTTTGTAAATGCACGTTTTAATTAACGTAAAGTAAACACCGAAACCTATTTATTTTACATAAAAGTACCCAATTATCGATTCCCTTTATTTACCATTATTTAATCTCTTTTCAAATTTAATTATATGGTTAATTTTTAATTTTTATATTGTTCAACTATTTTAATTAACGTGAATGCATTAATGTAGTTAACAAAAAATTGGCAAAACCTTTGAGTTTTTGTTCGTCGAATCAAATTCGTCTCTCGATGATTACCTACTAATGCGATTTCTTCTTTAAAACAAAACAGATGGTTTATTTTTGTAATAGCGCAAGCAAAGGTGGATTTAGGGCATGCGACTTTCTTAAATTGTGATTTATAAGAACGAACGCAACCCTCACACGGCGGAGGATGTTCTAAATATGCGATAAATAAAAAATTCCCGGAATATTTCGAGTAAAAATGTTTTGAATTTGAATTTTTGGCGAAAGTAAAAAGAAATTTGAGCTATTCGGCAAAATACGACATAATTTTTAAACAATTCGCAAAACTGAAATTTTATATTTTTATATAATGCGAAACTTAAAATATTTGAAATTAATTAAAATATTACCTATGACAAAAATATAAATAATTAATATCTATAGGTTGTCAACAATAACGAAGCTTTTCTAATTTCTTTTTAAGCGGACAATTTAGAAATATTTTCTTGATTTTTAACAATATAATTGTAACTCGCTTAACTTGAAGTATTTAACACGAAATCAAAGATTTGGCATGTCAAAAGTCATTAACGATAAAAACAACATTTGTAATCTGGGTTATTCTGAAATTAATAACGAAAATCGATAAATCAAAACTAACCTTCCAAGAATAATGCAAGGGTATGCGATTATTTTAATAATAAGCCAACATTAAGAATTCCGTTTTTTATATGTACAGTAGAATCTCGATAGTTTGAACCTCGTTAATTTGAACGCATCTTAAGTTAAATAGGCTACAGTCTTAGCTTAGTTTTTGGTACTGCTATAACATATCCGTAAACGTACAAAATCGAAGGGGGACACCCGAGATAGTTTCCTTGTTACGCCAATTTGCAAGTTTCTGTAATTAGCACATTTGTATTATTATACTTTACTGTGCATAGTAATTCGTTAATCCGAATTTATAATTCCGATTTCAATTAGTTCGGTTTATAGAGATTCTACTGTAGGTATATCATAAAATCTGATGTACCTAGTGAATGTGTTTAAAAGCCGTCTTAATCGGTAATGTTAATGATTTATTTAAAAATTAATCCGAAATCCGGATTAATATCGAAAGGAAATCGATACGTACCCAACAAAGTATTTATCTAGTAATTACGGTATCGGTCACGAAAGATTAAGAATACTGCTAAACTCAAATTTTCATTTTCCCCTTGGTTTGAAGTGGACATCTCGACTGATTAAATCTATTATCAGTTCGTGAGCTAGTCGCTTGTACGCTAGAATGCTCTAATGAGCGGACAGCCTTAACAGGCATCGATTTTCATGCTATTATCTCTTTATCTTTTTTCTTTGTAAATTCCGATTTGATAGTGATCAAATATAACGTTTTCCCAACAAATTTCAAAATCCAATCGAAATCGTGATCGCGAATTCGAATAAAAACAGTTATTATTACCTAATAATATATTTATATAGAGATGGAAATAATTCGATAATAATCAATTATAATATTATAGCCGGCGTTTTTCCGAAAAATAAATAAGTGCCGTTTTCAATTTGTTCCCATTCGTTTGTGTTTAGTCGTCTGTCCACCGTAAAAGGGATTGCTCACAATTTCAGGAATTGTTCTACTTGAAGGAACGTCCTTTTATTATTTTATTGCCAGAGATAAACGAGGAATATACGAATTATTAAATATAAACGAAACAACGCATTAAGCGTTAACTTTTATTGTTCGGTTTACTGTAGTAAAAATAACTTCGAGTTGGAACAGTTCGATTTGTGTTTATTTCGTGGTTTACGTGCAGTTAAAGAATAACGTATGAGCCGAAGAGCTTTTAAGACGACGACTATTCGCGAACTTTTAAACTTGCGGTTATTGGATTTTTATAGAGTGTTTTAAACAAAAAAAATGTGTCTTTTTTACGCGGCCTGTCCAGTCCCAAAAAAATGGGAAACGACATCTCGATAAAACTAAATTTATGATACAATTGGTTCTATCAAATTGAAAGTTACACGCAGTCCTCAATGCATTTTGCAACTCGAATACAAAGGCGACGTGACTTGTCGGTCATCTATAAAGGGTATAATCAAATGGTGCAAGGTTCGGAAATTTTGCGGGCCAATTTATGCGAAAACAAAAGTGAGGTGGCTCAACTTTAACACAAATTGGCGACTAATTATTCACCTAACTCGAGCGCCCAACACGACGTTATTTGTCGTCGAAAAGTTTTAAAATTGTTTGGTAAGATGTTTACGTTTTGTGAATTTAGTCCATTCGCCTCGTTTTAAGCTACGATATGTACTTAGGTATTTGCGATTAGTTGAAAACGTTTTAAAGACTGTTGACGTTTCCTTTAATGAAAATTACGGTTCGAAATGGTCGAACTGCATCAGTTTATTGTGTAGTGGCCGTGTACTCAACTAAAAATAGTAGGCACTATAATAAAACAACTACAATTACAAACAGCATTAAATTCGAGTTTAAATCGGGAAAGTTTTCGACTCAGAGAAAATAACGGGAACTTCGCGTGATTCGGAGTGCCTGAGAACGTCGCGATTTTCTAAATCGAACATGTTAATTTAGGCTGTCAAATTTAAGTGAAGCGAAGTGGTACGTATTTAACCTCATTTACCTGACCCTTCACCTGACGTACAGTCGAGTGCAAAATTAACGTCGCGAATCACGATCCGCGACATTAATTTCGCACTCTATTGTACATAATGTACAGTCGGGTGCAAAATTAATGTCGCCTATTGCGACCATCGCGCGGTTGCACGCGGCACAAGGAACAAATTATAATCAGAATATTTTAAGTTCAACTTTGTATTTGTAATTCGTCTTTTCCTAATGCGCGATGTGATGATGATTCGCGACATTAATTTTGTCCCCCGTTCGTACTCGTATATTTGTAAAATTTCGGAAGTCTTTACAATTTTGAAGCTCATCGTTTCGCGTGGTTTTCAATTTTCTCCTAACCAAAAGCTGCCAAAATTGATGTGTTGGTTAAATTTGCTTAATTTAACTTTAGATAATGTTTGTCTTCAAGTTCTTATCCCATCTGTGTGTAGTTGTACATCCGCGCCCGTGCAGTCGATTTTTTTTTATGTATGGAAATTTATTTTGCGACCGCTCGATCTAAATTGCTTCTTGTACTACATCTATCGGCGCGACGGAACGTAAATGCGAATTTAAAAATTGCGACTCGACCTCTAATTGAGCCTCGACGTAAGTCTCGAAGAAAGACGAAGACGTTTTATATGAGATAAGCTGCAGCTGTACGTCAATACTTCACGTTTATGACGAACATTCGTCGTGAACGACCCTTTTCTCACCGGCTAATATTCTGGAGTGGCCAACTAAATTGGGATAGTAAACCTTCAGAGTTTCCCCGAAATGGAATCGTATATTGCTGGCTTTCCGAAACGGAACATGCATCCCGCTTTAAATACTTTTGATCCATACTAACTGAATTCGTAATTATCTTTCTGCATTGCTAATTCCGTTCTATAAATTTGAATTTTGATTTCGTGCGAAATTAAAAAAAAAATTATTAAGTAAACTATCGAAATTGAATCGCGTGTAGGAAAACCGATTGTTAGTCGTATCAATTTTATTGGGGAGTTTTCAAACAGTTTAATAAAAATAATATACATACGATGTACCTAAAAAAAATTGCGTGGAAAGATAAACGTGTTCGAGTTTTATTCTTTTTAATCGCGAGATTACCAGAGACATCGTAAGTACGTACAGAGTCATTCGAGTACGAATGTGTACATTATTTCGACGACCACCACGAAAAATGTTATCGAAAGTTGGCCATTGCATTGCATATAAAGAAACTCGTTAGCCAATCAAAAACGTTGCAGCCCACTGTGCGAAACCATTTCGCACGCCACTTGGCTAATCGAAAACCTTTTAGCCCATTGCGAAATATTATTTACAACTCGTTCGAATGCCGCAGAACTCGGTTCACCGACAACGTTTAATTAGTTACAGTTTGGACACCTTTATTCATACAGCTAAAAGTCCAATTCGTAAATAATATGAAATTAAACGAAGAAGGAAAAAAATACCCCCAGACGAACCAGCTTGGCTGGTTACAAAATTTCCGCGTTTATTCCAGGAGACCGCCTGAAGGTCTTCTGGTCACCGAAGTTCCAGTTTTTACAATTTCGATTTGATTTTGATTGACAAGAATTGATGGAGTGGTCAACTTGAATGGTATATAAGTTATAAGTTATAGGTTAAGTTATAAGTTATATATAGGTATATAAGTTAATCCTTATACAACAAAAAAATAGTTGCACTAACGTCACTTTAGTACTCCATCAATACCGGGACGCAAAACAATTATTCAACCAAGAGGCCATTCGGATTGCGGCGCGCGCGTTGTTCTTTTGAAGGAATACAAGAGCACCTTGTCGCCGTCAATTTAATACGTTGCTGTAGCTTCTCTCGCCATCCGTCTCTCTCAAATGTAATATAATAAGGCGCAAGGGACGAACGTTGAGAATTACCGGTACATGAGAAATGTGGCGTTACGAAACGGCCAGCGATATTAGTTTTGTTAAGTCATTTATAAATTTGCATCAACAACGTTTCTAGTATTTGCGCACCGTAAATGGTGGTATGGTGGTACAAATATCTGTACGATAAGGTTGTTTGCACAATTATGCCAACAATAAATCTCCGACTTCACGTGGAAAATATGTAAGTAGACCTCTATTAATTTATTTTCACAGCCTATTGTATTTTTTTAATCCACTGCGCTTAAATTTTTCTTTAATTCGATTTCCACGATTGCCGCTTCGCGTATCTATACACGTATAGTATAGCCGCTACCAATATTTTTCGCGTTATTTTTACCCGATAAGGACACATAAGATTAATAATAAATTTTCGTCGAGTCTAAGCGTGAGTGTTGGCGGATTCGGTTGTCAAATGACATACCGAAAAGCGTCATCGACTCTCCTACTATTAGTGACATTCTTAAGACGCGATAGTTTTGTTTTTAACCAACACCGCCTTTGTTCCTATAAAGAAAAAATTCGTATACCTAATTACACCTAAATAAAACCTAATCAGTTATATCTAAAATTAGTAACCATTTTTATTTATAATAAGTACCTAAAATTAAATTAAATTAAGTTTTTAAAGTTTTAAGTTTAAAGTTTTTAAATTACCTACCTATTTGTTTTTCTTATTCATCTTTTAATACGTCGTAAATCACTAATAAAATTTCAGAAAACCAGCGAATGTTAAAAAAAGATAAAACATTCTAAACGTGAAGTAGGGAATAAGTTAAGGCCTAGAACGTTTCTTTAAATGTTTTTGGGTTGATTAACTTTGTTATTATTTGCTAGAGGCAAATTGGATAACCCTGTATATTAAAATTCGACTCGGCATTGTAGGAGTAAGTTTAGACATTTTGCAAGCGCGCGCTTTTTCTCTTTACATCAAAGGATACAAAGTTCCTCTCGTTTTTATTTTTTTAAAACACGAAGTATCTTATTCAATTATTGTTTTCAAGTTCGGCATTATTTGACAAAGTGAAAGTTTGCATTAGTTAAACGCAGATAAATATTTTGAATATTCCGGCATCTATTGAATTTATATTTACAACGAATAAAGTTTCGTAAATTTATACTCGAGAAACTTCTCTGCGAGTTAAATGAGG
This sequence comes from Rhagophthalmus giganteus, assembly GCA_036326145.1. NCBI lineage: Eukaryota > Metazoa > Arthropoda > Insecta > Coleoptera > Rhagophthalmidae > Rhagophthalmus > Rhagophthalmus giganteus. The sequence goes on along the minus strand of JARFJA010000036.1, from coordinate 10,181,052 downwards.
AATTCAAATTGTGAAGTGGCGTACAAAATATGGGAATATCATACAACTTATATCTGAGAAGTTATGACGATGTAAATATGTATATAATATAAATATACGAGAGGGATGTGTGTTGGTTCTTGTTTTACGCATAACAATAATTAATTAGTACCTATCTAGTTAGAAATTTGTTTCATTCATAAAAAGAATCCTTTTCCATTTCCTTTCATCGTCGAAAAATTTTTAAAGGGCTGCACGTTGTGGAGAGGGAGAAATTAATAACGCTTAATGCGACTTTATTCGTGCGGAGAGATCAGATATTGCGCTAAAATGCCTTTTTATATGTTAAGAAGGACTGTACCCGTAACGTGGGCGTACTGAAATTGGAAACAAATTATCGATCCTTAATAATATGATTAATTATGAAACACTCTTTGGGATAACCAGGAACTATTTTAAGTAGATTAGATAGATCAGTAGATAGGTACACTGGAGCAAAATAAAATTGGGACACTGTTCACAATTCCGCGCAGCTTGGGACGGAGACGCCCGATTAGAATCGCTCGTGTCTACTCGAGCCGGCCGAATCAACATAATTATTGTGATTAAAACGATTTCTGTCTATTTAATTCTTTTAAGTGACCTTCCGCGCACCCTAATTTTAGTAGGGAAAATTTTGAAAAAATGTAAGTATAACGATAATGCGCGCACCGCACTATTTTGTCGCGAAATTTTGAAAAAAATATGCTCGGAGTATTCGCCTTATTGCATAAATAATTGTTTAATTTACCTAAATTACTTATATCAAAATTTGTTATCCAATGCCACCTTAACCATTGGTATTAATAGCTAATAATATTTACTATTAATTTATTAGATTAACAATTTTAGACCGTCCTTGATTTATTTTTAAATACATACTTTACAATTTATTAATTTTTTTATTTCGAATACGATCACTATGCTTATATTTACTATAATTTCTATAACGAGAACGTGCAGACCGACGCGGCGTTTTTGTTTAATAGTAAATGTTTAGTAGCACTATTTTTGAAATAATCGAAAAAAAGTGATACTTTTTAAAATTCTTATAAATTTCTTTCATAAATATTATTTTTCAAAAAAATGTATTTCTTTCGAGAAAAATTAAAAAAAAAAAGAGTTTTTTGAAATGCGATATGAAAATTTGATACCAAGTTTTGCTCGCGGTCGATTTTTTGAGCAAGTAGGTAATCAGGAAACTAATCGAACCGTACCTTTACCCCCACACGTTGCCTTATTTTCACTTTGTTAGTAAAATAACTACAACAATTGCATTAAAGTATTATAACAGTCAATAAAAAAAGAAGAAATTTAGAACAAGGAGAATTAAAAGAATGCCACGAAGAAACTGGAATTAATAGAATATATTTTTTTAAGTAAAGAGGAGACAAAATAAAAAGTTAATCGATCAAATTTTGTCTCCTTGTCAGCCTAAATTGTTTAAAAATTGTTGCGACGATCAAAACTCTGAATTTCGTATTTTATTCGTAAACGAATGCGTTGAAAAGGTAAAATCTCTCAAAATAAGAGAGATTAAAAAAAGTCAAAAAACATTTAAAAAATTAAAATCTTGAAATAATTTTTTTAATATTTACGTAAAATACAAACTAATACTGCTGCCGCTGCGACTGCCACATCTGGATTCTGTTCCGTCTGTAACATACTATAAAAAAAATTATAAACTAAATTTTTTTACATTTCTACCTTTACCTTTTTCTCGTCATCGTTTTCCTTCTATCGCCAATTTCGAGCGTAAATTCTTCCGTTGACTGCGTACTTGCATTATTACGTTTTATTATATTATTATTATTGCACTCCTCGCACACACGAACAATACGACGCCGTAATTTAAAATTCGAATTATTGAAATAAGCGCTACGGCTCTGTACTACTGACGCGAAAGATCTGAAACAATTTTGCCAGAATTCTATATATAAATGGATTGGATACTAGGAAATCCCACTTTTATTTTAAAAACATTCTAGTTTTTGTTCGCACTCCGATAAGCCATGAGAGTAGATGGTGCACATGTTTTATTAGTTGCTTTGTATTTTATCGGTCGCATAAAAATGCGATTAAACTTTTATCTGGTTTATGGTTTGTAATAGGGGAATTTTTAATGTTGAGGGGCACACGAATAGTTTTAGCGAATTTTCATAGAAAATAAAGCTGTTGCAGACTGTCTGATGACGGGACTCGGACGTGTCCTTTCACTAAATTCTTCAATTTCTGTATTGTTTAGAATAAGGTGAACCGCTCGTTAAAGGTAAAATTATTTCGTTTAACAAGTGCCTAACGTAATTTCCAAAGAATTCCGACACTAACACGTAGCAAGTTAAATAATTACGTTGACGTTTAAATAATTTTATAAAATGATTTGCCGTACTATTTTACGTTTTTCGCTGCAGGCTAAATGTTCTGAATGTTTTTGCTTCTTACCTGCGTTTAACAAGTGCGGGTTCTTTGTCAACAATCCGCGGTGATCTCTCAATTGCCTTCGTGTCGGACTATTTATATTTCGATTTTAGCAATGCAAGTGTTCTACGTCATTTTAGAACTATATATAGGTAAATAAATAAGTTGTAAGCAGTTAGGTGCGCCAACGTGCGCCCGGGGGTAGATTGTAGGTAAACCATAATCGTTTAAAAGGAAAATATCCACTTTATCGTATGTACTCGGCAAGCGATTTACTGATTTAAGTTAAGCCTCACGTTTTCTTGTCACGACTCGGACGAGGGACATTTTCATTGCATCTGATTGTACACAGATTCCAAGTCCATTACCATCGTTTTGCAAATTATAAGATTTCCTCATTTTTTTTACCTAACAATAAAGTAGGTACTAACTACCATCTGTAGATTTTCGATTGATTTTCTTCATTTCTTTTTTAAACGAAGAATCAATTTTCGTATAGCACGTTGATTTTTGGATTAGCAGTTCGTTGTAAAAACTCAATTTGAAGCGTACGAAATTTTTGCATTTTACCACTGTTAATAGTTTTGACTGGCTCCTAAATTGCGCTGCAAAACAGTTTTACATTTTATACGTGTCGTAAAGTTCCTATCATTTTACCGCCGTATATTTTAACAGTTTCATTAATTGTCGCTTGAGGAACGAAGAAAAGGCAGTTAGTTAGTTATGCGCTCGCTTTATGTAGGTAATGCGTAGACTTGCTAAGTATGTTTTTTCTTTCTGCTACGTCCTCGGAAAGTATTTTATTTTTCAAATTTAGTTATACGCGACCTCAGTATGTCGCATAATAGTAGAAATGGTTTTTCTTCAATTTTTCTTCTTCAACTCAAACTTATTTTTTCGGTTCGAACGTGTACGGATGATTTATTCGAATTTCTGACCGAAACTTTGAAACATTCACGAAACTAAGTTCGCGATTAAATTTGCGTGTCGGCATATTTGCCTTTGATGTATTTAATTGACACTGAATATTTCATCGAACATTATATTACGTAGGTAGGTAATTATTGTACTACCTATATAAACCAAACAAAATTATTCCGATCGATATGTTATTTTCAATCAAAGCTCCATTACATGCACGTTTCGCGCCTTTCCTTCTCGCGAAAATTTCAATGACGCGTTCATCTCAAACGTCCTGCAAGGAATCCGGTAATAGGTACTTAGGTTTTTCTATGTACTAAATGCATTTTGCTCGGCGCTTCCTTTATGATTGCTCGCCTGCTTTCCTAGATAATTCTCGGTCTATACTTGGGCCGTGGAGATTATTTAATTCAATTTGTAACAAACAAAGAAAAGCGTCTGGGCCGAGTTTTGATATAAAACTTTATATAGCGGGCCACGAGTTAAACTAACAGAGTAAGTAATTATTTCTCGTCGTTTCAACCGTAACAAAGCAAAAACTAATTGATTTTTGCTGTATTAATTTTCTTTAATTAATATTAATTGCTGTAATAATGTGTAACATGTATTGTCGAGTATATTTATTAAAATTTCAAATGACCGCAACTTAAAGTAAGCGTGCATTACGCCTGGGCGGAGAGGGCCGCATCGCAGCGCATTACTCTATAACCAATCGTTGTAACGCAACAGAGATTCCGGTATTCATTTATTTAAAATACATCCCAGTAATTGGTTGCGCTGAAATGCGACCCGCTGCGCCCCGGCATGGCATAATGTACGCTTACCTCTACTCAAACTTGTCTAAAAAAAAACACCGTAGTATTTTGATTTTCGATTTCTAATAACATTTACTCGTACTTAACTCGAACCTCGCGGTCGAGGGTCGGAATTTACCGGCACAGCTTTTTTTCAAAAATATGATTTCAAAATGAAATTCATTCGGACGTGCGCATCAAGATTGCGCCATCAAGACGGTACTTCAAAGTACCAAAACAGTTATAATCATATGACTGTAAATGAGGAGTTCATTAGCAATAATATTATAATTATAATTATTGTAATATTACAATTATTATTACTAATTATTAACTATAATTATATAGGTTTTTTTAGGGACCTATATACAGGGTGTTTCACAATAACTTCCTACTTTGCAGATGTGCTGGAGGGCATGTACTTAATTAAGCACCTTTTTGTAATAAAGTAATGTTCGAAAAGGCTTAGTTTCCGAGATACGGGGGTTATAAGGTTTTTAAAAAATAATGTTCCTTTATTATCTCAAAAACGGTTCATTTAAATCATTTGAAATTTGATATGTTATTTACACTCTACATGTGCTATATGCTGTCAATAACAATGATAAATAATTTCGTTCAGTGGCGGAGATCTAGGCATATCGTTACAGTTTTTCCGTTAAATTTTCTACGTGACCGGGTTTATCGAAAAGTTGGCAGCATTTTTAAATCGTTCGGTTTGTTTTGCAAAAGATAACACCGCTCGCACTCTTATCGTGCGACGCATCGTTTTCGAAATAAACTACAAAATTCGATTTCATGTCCATTTAAGCGTGCGCCAATGGAAAAATTTATTGCATAGATATGACCGTTTCTAAACTTTAGAAATAATAGTAAGCATGAAAATGAGAAACAAACCCCTTAAGTTTTAAAATGCTTCGTTTCCGAGATACGAGGTGTTAAAATTCACGAAAACCCTTAAAACCATTAAGCAAGCGCTTTCGGATATTACAAAAAAGTGTTTAATTGAATTCTCTCATCTGAAATGTATATATATATATATATATATATGTATGTTTTTGTGTGTGTGTGTGTGTGTAGAGGGCTCCTAAATTAATAGCACCCCGTTCGAGTCGGCAAAGGTCGCAGTTACGTATGTATTTATTTTTGCTGTCTCGAACATGGAGTCAAAATTAAAGGAGCCGATTGTACATATTTGTATTTCAAAGTCAGTACTAGTGTGGATGAAATTTGGTCTAATTGTCAGATGAGATGAGAAATAGTGATTAAAAAGCCCTATTTTATTTAAAAACATTTTATCTTTCGGTTTTCTACAAAAAGATGAGGTTTGTTCATGGATAGAAAAGTTTTCTAATCGCTTACGCATCCCTTACGATCCAAATTTTTCTTCACACTTAAATAAACACTTCAGTATTACCTATACACTTTAGTTTGTGTAATATTTACAGAAATAAATAAGTTCCCACAGGATCAATAATATAAATAAAATTAATTTAAATTAATTAAGATTACGCTTTTAAGGCGTAAACACGAGGTCGACCCGCGATAATTAGAATATGACAACATGACGTTACGCATCAGTTTTAAACAGGACCTAATTAGATTGTTCTGGAGCTTTTTGACGTCAGTAAGCCGCAGACTTTGATGCCACAAAAGTAAAACAAAGTTAAATGTCTGGCGGCAATTTTTATATTTACAACTTTTGGAAGGGCTCATTTCGATTTTATGTTTATTCAAAGGCCTTCAACGGATTTACATAAAATCTATTTTTTTTCAGGACAGTTTGTCAGGTGCGGATAATTAAGGTTAACTCTTAACATGTAAAATGTAATTTATTAAGTATTTAGGTAGGTAGTAGATAAAATTAAATTTTTTCCTGATTAGTAAGAAAGAGATGCATCATAAAGCGTTAAAAGAATAGTGTTTTTAGAAAGACTATAGATAGACTATATTTTACTGAATTTCGAATTTAATTTGAAATTATAATACCTATTGATAAACATATAGAAATAAAAATCTTCAAGAACACGGAATATGACCTTCAAAATAAAATAAAGTTGAAAGTGAAATTATGACAATATTTCAATCACTAAATTTTTGAACACCCTGTTTTTGTTCGTCTTGCTTTTTTCTAAAAGAAAACGACGCAAAGGGAAAACAATAAATTGTAATGCGTAGTGGGGCCGCTTTGATTTATGTTGAGTTTATTGGGCTATTATTTTGATTCGTCTTTTGTTTTTTCAACATCGTCTCATCCGAAGACAATTGCAAGTCTAATAAAAGCCGCGGAAAGGACGCCGTATATCGAATTATAGTCGAACTTAAGTAACAGCATTACACGCTTTTATAATACATAAGTCTCTATCTGCCTTATCGTCCTTTCCACTTGTTAGATTTAGTTGCTTTATCTGAATCAATAATTCCAGCTTTGAATATAAATGTAACTCCCCGATATCGCCCGGTTTTGCGGCTGCAATTTACCTCAACTTACCTACTTAAAATTTTATTAAACGTCGGTCATTCCCGATCATCATTTCAATACTAGCGAAAGCGACGTCGAATAATAAACGGGTAGACAATTCGAAATTTTATTTAGAAATTACAGTAAACAAATTTATTTATGGAAATAGACATGAACTCTTTTAGTGTTTTGTAACCGATTTCGTTAACTGCCGTCCTTTACAAATAAAATTGTCGACTTTAACGTTCGACATTTTACAACGTTATTGAGTTTATTTCGAACTTTTTAGTTGAATTTTAGACTTGTTGAAACATCAAACAATTGGTTTTCTTAGTTTTTTCTACAATCGTATCGTAAATAGCAGGTGTTTAATATGGCCACGCAAAAGTTTATTACACGTCTATGCTATTTCTCAACGTAGTCGCCGTCGATGTTAAGACAATTATACTTTTGTATACACTCCTCGTAAAATGTCGTCTTCTGGTTGCTCTGGGTTTTCAGCTCCTCGTTCGTCTCAAACCGCTGCGTTTTCAACCACATTTTCATCCTGGTAAACAAATGAAAGTCGCTTGGTGTCAAGTCCGGGCTGTGGTAGGGTGCGTGGCCAAACAACTACCATCTGAACTTCTGAAGTAGTTTCCGTGTCTATGCTGCAGCGTGAGGGCGCGTGCGTTGTCATGGACTCTGCAAGTTTTTTTCCATACACAACACACATTCTCCGATGGATTTCTGATGCGTTGTGGCATTCCGCTTGGAGAAATCGAATGACAGGACGAATTTCGTATTCGGAGGGAGTTTCGATTGTAGTACCTACGTTTAAGGGTGTTTTGTAGGTAATTTAGCCAAACTATTCCGCTATAGGGGCGCCACTAATACTAAGCGAACTAGTGTATTTCCCTATTTTTTTATGTTACCATCACTACCCGAATAGTTGAGGACAATACGGAACCGACAGCGATCCTAGAAACGCCTTGGTTTACGGATTAACATAATTTATTAGCTCTAGAATCATAAACCTTCGGTCTACGAACAGACTTGCTGTTCTGAATTTTCTGAATAATGTAAAAATTAGTTACCTATTTACTTCTATTAAAAAGAAAAAGATTTTTTCGAATAAAAGATTATTTATTAAATACAAAGAAATTAGAAACCGATGCATCATAAGGTAATTCAAAATTAAATGTATTTTTACGCTTACGCTCATTTAGGGCCGATTTTTTCATCTTCTATTTAATTTAATTGACACATATTTATGATAGAAACGTTTGTTCAGACAATTAATTTTCGGACTGCTCGTAATTTACTATTTACGTTACGTAACTTACGTGTCTTTAATTCAAGTTAAGGACATGAGTTCCGCTACTCTTAAATAAAATCAGTTTGTCTACTAAACTTATAGGTACCTACAGATAATTAGAAGGTATAAATATTATAAATAAATATATTAATTACCTAATAAGTATCTAATTATAAATATAAATAAATCCATCAAAATATAATTACGACTAAAGCTACCATTTCAAAATTTGCGAGTCAAACTTAAAAACCATAACTTCCACTAATCGTAAGCAATAAAGATTTATTGCTTTCGGTATTTATCAAATGTTTACCTCCCCCTACTGGCCCACGTGCGGTAGAATAGTATTTTATGAGTGGGAGAAATTAGACGGAGACAAAATTACGGGATGGAAAATCGTAAATGCACTCCATCTCTAATTTCGCGTTAATTTGAAAACTAAAAAAATGTCGATGAAGTTATTAAATTAAACTTGAACGCAGATATTTTAAGCTATGCAATGAATATAATTTTATCGCAGTTAAGTATTTTCTAGGACGACAAATTAAGAGTCATTAACGTCATTTTTGTAGATTTTATAACAGTTATAATAAACAAGTTATTGCGTTTATTGCAATGAAAATATTTCAATAAACAGTTCATTGGCTATTCTACTTGGAAAACCAAAAGTTTTGTAATTCTCTTACTAGATTTCAAGATAGACGCGAAATTAGATTTGAACTTTGAACGACAATTACTAGTACATACATTTGTTTTTTTCGAAAAATTTTGCGTTTACTACCATGTAAACATTATAAATGATCTATATGTGATAAAATAAACAGAAAAATAATTTTGAAAATCTGTATCAAACACCCTTAAACAGCAGTTATGTCAACAGTACAAAACGTTATGGCCGACCCAGTCAGAAGATGCTAGCAGGCAGGTTATTAAATACTACTTAGCAAGCACCGTGTGACCATGGCAATTGAGTATCATTTGCTAACCTACCGAAGGTCGAAAAAACAACCTTCTTTCTTATACAGGGTGTTTAAAAAATACGACCTTATTGCTAAGGCTGATAGAATATTGAAAAATAAGTGAGGTTTGCTTAATAAATATTTGCCCTAAGACGACCGCCCGTTTTTAATATACGCCCCTGAAAGTAGGGGATACATTATTTGCTTCATAAGCAACTACCTGTCTTTTAAGTCAACAAGACTGCCTGTAAAGTTTGGTAAAAAAATATTAATTAGTATGAACGTTATAAGATTAATAAATTTTTAATTTAATACTTTGACGCCCTGCGTCTTAAAAACGGGCTGTCTTAGGGCAAATATTTATTAAACAACCCCCACTTATTTGTCAATATTCTATCGGCCTAGCAATACGGCCGTGTTTTTTTGAAACGCCCTGTACAACTGAGTAGTTCGAATCAAATCGCCCTTTTAATTTTTGAATAATCGAAAGAATTTGATTGATCCGGTTGGTATTAATTTAGGAAGTTAATGGGGTTGGTATGTTGTTTGTTAAGAAAAGAAATTTCCACAAACATTTGTTTCTCTTCCCTGAAACTTTCCTTCTACAGTCAACTCTCTCTTGAGTGCCAAAAATGTTTCGAACTCGAGGACTTTTCTCGGAAAAGCGGTTCCCCCACTTTCTGCATGTTTCACCGCTCGAAGTTGTTCGCACCATTCGCATCATTCTCTTGCTATAGTGCCACTCGCAACGATGCAAGAAAACTCGTAATCAGTTGTGTTCTACATTTGCGATGATTCATATTTAAATTTATAATTTTAAATTGACATAACTTTTTAAATACTTAATTTATAATTATATTTATAATAATAATATTGATAATTATTTAATTGTTGCCAAAGACGTGCCAAACATAAAATAAAAATTTGTATTTTATAAAAACTATATTTTTCGACTTTTCGTTGTGGCACTATTGATGGAGAGATTGGAATTCCGGAGGAATTCAGGCCTCGAGAGCTACCTAAGAGTGGGGGTATAGCTCGAGCGAAAATCAGGGGAAGTGGCACTATTGATAGTGGCACTCAAGAGAGAGTTGACTGTATTTCGTAGGCTAACAAGCGAATGTGTTAATTATAATAGTTACAATATTTTTGATACACCTTTAGTGTACCTCCCTAGACTCCGATATTAACGATATTTACTGTAGGTATATATGGATGTTATTAAAACAAATTTGTAACAAAAATTTTAGGTCGCCAGGGTTCAGCATTTTCCAAAAATCTAAAAAAAACTAATTTTCGTTTTTATTTTTTTACGCGAAAACTACTCAACCGATTTGCATTTATTGAGGTATTTTGTTAAGTTTTTTTTTTGAAAATCGAATTATCGCTAAAACTATATTTTTCATGGTGATCTATTTTGACCTTGAAAAAGCAACCAAACGTTTTGGGTTAAGAACAAAATTACGTAAATTATAAACTGCCCGATGAAATTAAATTTAATTTAAAGGTTTAACGAAATAGGTATTTATGTTGTGAGTGCCTGACTTTTCGAAAGTTAATGCTCAACCGGCAGATACAGTTGGACAATGAATAGTTGCCGGCACTGATTGAACCGTGACTTTTATAATTGATTGAACGTTTTATAATTTATAAGGATTTTTCTTACGATTTACGAACACCTACGTTCCCGAGCTTTTGTCTACCTTACAATTCGACGGTCGAGAAAACACAACACCAGAGATAAATATGTTTAAGCGTTCGCCCCGATAATCTAAAAAAAAACATGTTTTATAAAAATGATCCGATTTGATACGTATTGTAAAAATTGTATTTGCTTTAACTGTAACACTTTAAAATGGTAGTTCTAAAATTAAAATTCTGCCGATACATTCCGTGGAAGTGAATTACGACTCTTTTGGCTGGCAAATAATCTAATAAGGGGGGTTACAATTTAATATCCTTGCCAAATAGCTCGCTGCAACAAGTAACCCAGACTGGTTGGTGTCAGTTTTGTTATCCTTGCTTCAAGATAGTGGTTTATATTACCTACGGATATGTAATTTTTCATTCTTAATTCTAAAACTAATTAAATTATACTCTTATTAGTTATCAAAATTAAGATAAATTAGGGCCTACAAAATGTTGTACATGATATATGTTACCAACGGCAAATGTAACATAATCTCCGTACAAAGTAAAGGTCACGAACTTAAGGGATAATTATCAGATACGAATATTAATAGTTGTTCTATTAATCCGCCGATTAAGTAATATCGATTTTTTAAATAGCCTACTTTATTAGATAAATTTCATATAGGTATGTAATAACATCTGTATCCTTTTCAATTTATTTGTTGCATTGTCTGTCGAATTGTCTTTCCCAACATTTGCTTCATTTATAAATATTAAAATACTAGCTACTTAACGTTTTTAGAACATTTAGGCGTTTAGATGATTATATTTAGATAATCGTTTCTGCAGTAATAGCGTCGGCACTTGTGCAATATCTCAATAAAGGATCGACCGAGGTTAATTGCTTTCCATTAAGCTTTTATTATGTCTTTTGTAATGACTCATTTTATACATATAAAGTTGGTGTAGTACTTATTAATTTTTTTACTACGTAATAAACTATGTATTAATTATATATACGTATGTATATACCCACATTGCAACTGACACGCGATTACGCTTATCGCTTATATTAACACTCATCTCTCAACACCCTTCTCGCTTTTTTTTCTAGATACATACAGTGGACGCCGCTTATTGTGTTCACTGATTGTTAAAATCAACCGCTTAATATGCTCATCGTTGTCTGAAGGAAATAATTAAACTAATTTTTTTATAGCCGCTTAGCGGAATCACCGGATATTGGAATCAAAACTGCTAGTTTCATCGTGCGATTCTATTAAGCGGCATCTACTGTACTTATCTATACGTAACGCGGTCTAAATGCGGGCAACATAATTCCGACAATTTACAAACTTACGTGCGTCAAAAAACCCATATAACTTTTTTTCATAGAAAAGATTTATAAAAAAATAATTACAAGCAACTAATCCACGTTTCTTCTCTGTGATCATCAGAAAATTTTCTGCTGTAAGATATGCAAATTGAAGATTTGTTTGGTTTTCCAAAAAAGTACGTTGCTATAGATCACCCTGTATGTACAGGCTACTTTTATTTACATATTTTACTAATCGCAAGTACGTGCACTATTTCTTTTTTGTTCTTCAATCTGATGATTCATTTGGGTTCTACTTGGTGGTCAAATTTTGACTCGGTTGGCGTACAATAACTCGGTTCACTTTGTGTGCCTTAGTACTTTAAACAACTTAACTTCTTGTTTAATTCATTATGACTTCTAAGAATGAAAAAGCGCAAAGTGTTAGCAGCAGTAAGAAGTTTAAACGTATTACTGTTGAATTAAAGAAAGAAATTGTAGCGAATCATGAAAACGGTGTTTGTGTAACCGATCTAGCTAAACAATACGGTGTTAAAATCTAAATGCCGGTTATGTGGAGGGCGAATGCAAAGTGATGGGGAACACGGATTTTATTTATGGACTGGCTGACTGAGGTGTTTGTCCCAGCTGTTAATAAGTTTTTCGAGAAAAAGGCTTGCCCTTGAAATGTCTCCTCGTAATGGATAATGTTCCTGCATATCCGCCAGATTCGAGGAAAGTCTGGAGATCGAGTATGATTTTATCAAGATAAAATTTCTTTCATCCAATACAACTCCATTACTGCAGCCAACGAATCAACGGGTCATTTCAAATTTTAAGAAACTGACACCAAGGCCCTGTTTACCAGATGCTTCCAGATCGCTAACGACCCGTATTTAACCCTTCGAGAATTTTGGAGGGATCACTTCAACATTCTACACGAGGTTTCCTACACGAATGAGGTTTCTTATCGAACCTTGCAGTCAGCCTAGAGGAAACTTTGGCCTAATTGTGTCGCAGAAATAGACTTTGAAGGGTTTGAAGAGGCAGTCAAGGTGGTCGATGAAATCGTTTCCAAGAGCATCGGCTTGGAGGTCGAGGACGCTGACGTGCAGGAATTGGTGGATGATCACCGTGAAGAACTTGAAGAGCTTGTTGAATTGCAGAGTGAGCAAGTGAAGGCCATACAGGAGGACCATTCGTTAGGGGAGAGGTGACTATTCCTAGTGCTGCGATGAAGGACATGTGTAGTAAATGGAGCGAATTGCAGGAATTCGCCGAGAAGCACCACTCTAACAGAATTGTAGCCAATAGGGCAATTAATCTTTTCAATGACAATGCTGTGTCGCACTTCAGAAAAATTTTGCAACAAAGAAAAAGACAATTTTCTTTAGATGAATTTCTTGTGCGCAAAGCAGATGTTAAATCGGGAGACGATTGATTGATTGACGATCCCACATCGAAACTGTGGTTAATAAAGCTAAAAAATTAGCTGGCGCATTGAGGAGAATTATGCCCAGAGTTCTGAGGCCCCTCAACCAGGAAGAGAAGATTGCTGGCAAGTGTGGCCTACTCAGTAGTTTTATATGCTGCTCCGATCTGGGTGGCGGCTTGCGAGGTAGGGATGAATGCCAAAGCTTTCGATTCTCTTCAGCGTTGGCTAGGGATCAGCGTCTGCTGCACATACAGAACTGTTTCATCTGAAACTGTTGCTGTACTATCAGGCCTGATCCCTATCCGACTGCTTGCTTTAGAGAGGTCGGAAGCATGGCATTCACCGGGATCATTGAGTAGGGCAGCAAGAAGGAGGGTGACTTTGGGGAGATGGCAGGAGGAGTGGCAGCGTTCGAGGAAAGGGGCGTGGACGAGGAGACTCATCCCTGACCTCGAGAGCTGGCACTCCAGATCTCATGGGAATATGAGTTACTATCTGACGCAGGCTTTCACCGGACATGGTTCGTTCGGTGTTTACCTGTGTCAGATAGGGAAAAGAGAGTCACCTTCCTGCAGGGATTGCTCTGACGAGGAGGACACGGCAGAACATGCCTTGTTCCCTTGTCAAAGATGGGCTGCCCTACGAGGTGAGCTGGAGAGGGAGTTAGGCTGCCCCATTTTTGTCAATAATGTTGTTGAAGCAATGATCCAGAACGCAGCGGTCTGGGATAGGGTTGCCTCCTTGTGGGAGTTGATCCTTCGTACCAGGTGTGAGGAGGAGCGACTCGCACAAGCTGGTGTGGGTGGCCCTCCTCCTGTAGTTATCGACCCCGTTGTATAATTGGGAGAATTGCTGATGTTGTTTCGCTACATTTCGTTGTTGTATTGTTAACTGCTTCTGTTCCCTGTTTTACCGTTTATCGTTTTGTTCACTGTTTTGCCGTTCCTGTTATTTGTTTGTATATTCGTAGTACCAGAGCCCCGACTGACGATATGTCTTACGACGGTTCCGGTCGGGGTAGTACCACTTTCATTGGTCAATAAAGGATTAAAAAAAAATCGGAAGACGAATCGTCTAAAAAGTGCCAAAAATCACCAAATCAGACTAGTTTATCTAAAGTATTTAATTTTAATTTATTTTTTTATAATTAATGTTACACGTAATTGACGTGCATTCTAAATAAAAATATTGTGCTTAAAAAATACCAAGTTTCCGAGCCTGGAACGGATTAAAGTATTTCGGTTCACGAACGATTCGCTTCGTGACCAGGGGATTAATTCTCAAACCGTTCGCTAACATAACGTATACGAAAATGACAAAATAACAATGGGTTTCTATACAAATTTGATTGTTGTGACGTTATTTTCACATACGTTATGATAGCGAAAGGTTTACATACGTCGCTTTCATAACGTACGCGCAAACGACGTCACAACAAACAGATTTCTATAGAAACCCATTGTTATGACGTCATTTTCGCATACGTTACGTTAGCGAATGGTTCGAGAATTGAGCACCAGGGTGCACGAACAAATTAAGTTCGTGAACCGAGGTTCCACTGTACTTCATTACTCATAATATTTTTTCGAACATCATTTTTAATTGCTCTTTTCCGCTTTTTGTTAGCTACATTATTTCGGCCGCATACGTTATCCACTGGTCGCACATTATGTTAAGTAAATATAGGTACGATGAAAATAATTTGCGAACGGGAACTTTTTAATGTTTGGTTTTTATTGCACTTCCAGTTGAAATGATTTTATTTGTGTACCTACTCGTAAATGTTTTTGTTATCCGTGTAATTTCGTAGACATCGAGTAGGTATTTTATGAGCTAAAACAAATGGGCGTATCTATAAAAAGTGGGATTGTGTAGCTGCTGTTAAAAAAAAATTATCAATAACGCACGTGACCAGTCGATTATATTTAGGTACTATAAAAATATTATAGGTGCGGTTACTTTTGTAATATTTAAGATCGCTCGTCGATTTAAGGAATTTTTCTTTTGTAAATTTTGAATTTGCTTTACGGGCCAAGATTCGTTCCGATGTAAAGTATTATTTTTACGATGCTATCTTGTTCAGCGCAATTTTGGTCAATATTTAATCGGCAAGTTTATTTATGTTACAGTCACGCCGAAGCCCTTTCTTGCCGTTCCATTACATTTTTTCTCAATATTTATATACGTCGTCCTATCGCCGACGCGACGGTTGTTTAATATTTGCCGATGCCACTGCGAAATGTCTACAAAAACTCACAATTACAAGGTAGTGAAAATCAACGAAATCGTATTGCCGAAAGGTATATTAATTATTAAAAGGTATATCTACCGGTAATACAAAAACGCGAAACAGTTAAAATTTATTTAGCTCGGCCTTTTGTTCCTTTAATTTACTAAGTCTACAAAATGAGATTCCGCGTAACATCATCTACAATTATTCGGATAAATGTTGGAACTTAACGAAGAGACCTCCACGACATATCTTAAGGGGTAATAAAATTGTACTTTTAAAATTTTGCGTCGCGTAAAACGTGTAAAAAAAGGTCGAACGGGGGGGACTTGTCGTAAAATCTGAACATTCGGATCAACAGAAGCTTTATAAAAAAAAATATCCGAACACCACAATAGCGCGCACCATAAAAAAATGTTATGTTGAGTCGTCCAACTTGGATACTAGGGACCAAGGGAATAAGTATATGGAAATCAATAACACTTAGGATTTTATTTCTTTTAGTTTGAGCCGATGCGATGGAATTAACGGCCGTCGTGCTGTACCTCGCGCAAAGGAAAACGTACTGTAACGACAATTACAGAAATAATTTATATTAGCAGATAACCCGAGTAAGCACGATCTAGGTTACGCGAATTGCATTGAAATAAATGGGTTTAAGAGAAAATCCGACGTAATTACTGTAAGAGAAATTTGAAAAGACGTTTTGTATATCTACGGGGGAGCAATCGGGCGTGTTTGAACGTTAGTCGCGGTTTAAGATGGGGAACTGCCACTTTAACGAATTAAAAAATTATTAGGGTAGATATTAACGCTATGTGTGGTCACTGTTATTATATGGGATGGAATCGTGGACACTGAAGGCACAATCAATAAAAAGACTGGAAACCTTTGAAATGTGGCTTTACCGAAGAATACTTAAGATCCCACGGACAGATAAGGCCTGTTTCAGACGAGGATACGCGTATGCGATTCCGGTATGCGATTCACGTATCGCGTACAAAATTCTCTTGCGATGCTTTTCCGATTAGGCTTTTTCTCGCCAGTTCTTGTAGTTAGACAGAATCAGTAGTACAGGGTCCGGCAGGGAAGTATGGAAGATTTGAAAAAACTGTTACACACTCATTTTTTACAAAAACGCAAACTTTATTGTTTGAAACTGTATCTTACAGGTTGCCATTACAAAACCAGTTAAGAAAAAATTACGTACGGAAAATAACATTAGTTAAGTGCCGTCCATTGTTGTCGAAACACTCCTGAAGACGTTGCGAGAAGTTCTGCATACTCCTCCGAAGCATGTCACGTGGAACTGCTTGAATCTCTTGGGTTATTGTCTCAATTAGGGCTTCGAGTGTACGTGGTTTGTTTATGTACACTCGTGCTTTGAGATAGCCCCATAAAAAGTAATCGCACGGTGACAGGTCCGGTGATCGAGGGGGCCATTCCACATCGCCTCGCAATGAAATCAGACGTCCAGGGAATGTGTTCCTTAAAAAATCCATTGTTGCTCTTGATGTATGGCAAGTCGCCCCATCTTGTTGAAACCATACAGTATTCAGGTTGATACGTCGTCTTCTCAATGCTGGCAAAAAATAATCACGCAACATCTGTAGGTAACGATCTGTGTTGACAGTGACGGTCCGACCATTTTCACGAAAAAAGTACGGACTAATAATGAAGTTTCGACTGATGCCACACCAAACAGTAACCTTTTCGTTGTGGAGCGGTCGTTCATGGAGCTCTTCTGGGTTTTCAGCGGCCCAATAACGGAAGTTTTGTTTGTTAACCACCCCTGACAAATGAAAGTGGGCTTCGTCACTCATTATCAAAACAATGTCATCTGTCAAGATTTCCAACATTGCTTCTGCAAACCTCATCCGTCTGCCATAGTCATTTTGCTGCAATTCTTGAACAACCATCAGCTTGTAAGGATGATAATGCAAATCTAGGTGTAAAATTCGGCGAACTGAGCGGTCTGACATCCGTACAGCCCAAGCGTGCTGTACGGCCGATCGGTGAGGGCTGGTTTCAACTGCTTGACGCACTCCTTCAATGTTTTCCAGGGGTCCTTACCGTTCGATCACCTCCTCGCGCACTTCCAGGTCTCAAAGAACCAGTTCTTTGAAAGCCATTCACCCACTTCATTATCGTATCAAACTTCGGAACACAACCGTGACGGCCAATATTGAAATGATTTCGGAAGCGTCTCTGAGTTTGAATGACCGAACGGCCAGTTTCAATAAAAGTGTTGTAAACAAACACACGATGCTCAATAGACCACGGCTCCATGGCAACTAAAATGGCGTTTTGTGAACAGTAGATACTACCTATTCCGAAAACGTTAGGTTCACCGCCCCTTGCTTGGCGCCATTTTCAAATCTTCCACACTTCCCTGCCGGACCCTGTATATAGCGGTTCGTTGTTTACAGTAGAGTGCTCGAAACGCCGCAAAATGACCTTCGAGGGGCTGTCGGGGTTACAAGATGAAACCTCGACAAATCGAAAGGGTGTATTTGTTTATTTAAAAAGCCAAAAGCCGTCAAAAATCGTCCAGTTAAAAAGGGCACTATCTTCACCGAAAGAGTTATTCAGCGTACGTATAGAAGGAAACGTGAACTTTCTTTTGCCGTAAAATTCGTAATTGGTTTTGTGGAATTAATCGTTTAAAAATCTTTGAAAAAACGCAAAATACACGGGCTCTTATG
Organism: Rhagophthalmus giganteus; assembly: GCA_036326145.1. NCBI lineage: Eukaryota > Metazoa > Arthropoda > Insecta > Coleoptera > Rhagophthalmidae > Rhagophthalmus > Rhagophthalmus giganteus. Next base: position 10,162,867 of record JARFJA010000036.1, on the reverse strand, counting down.
GAGAAAAATAACTTTCGGGACCGATTTCTCGGTTCGAACAGCTAAAAAGTTCACTTCAATTTCGCGTTTTTTACCGTTTATACTGTCATAATTACAAAATTACGACGTATCGAAAAATGTGATTCTTCAAAAAAGTTTGGTTCGTCCTTGTAGCATCCGACGATAGAAGAATTATATTTTTGTTGGGCTTCATAATTATGATAAATAATTAAAAGTGAAAACATGCGAAAATTGCATTTGCGAGAGTCGCGCTCTCAACTGGGCGCATTGCATCTCCCATCTCACTTTTTCCCGTAGCTCCCTCTCATTCTATACGTAATTCTAAAATATAGCTTATCCAAACCTATATGATGTTCACGTCATCAACAAAAAGTTACTAGATTGTTTATTTGTAATTCGGTTTAAAGTAGGGAATGTGAAATATTCTATAGATGACTTACTTGCGCACATATTAGATGGTATAAAGAAAGACTACAATTTATTAGAACTGTCAAAATACGAGGTACGAAGTGACAGCACTGTGTGAAACGTCATCATCTAGTAACCTTGTACGGATGACGTGAACATCATATAGGTTTGGATAAGCTATAAGCCAACATACTATTATTATTATTATTATTGTAAATACATCTTATCCGTTATTTTAATAATTAAGTATATAATACAAGAAGTGTTTTGTATTAAATAAATTTACGAGAAGCTCCTATTTCATACGAAAACTACAGTGACTTTAACATTTAATGTCTTTTTTTGTTGATTCATAAATTTCGTTTCATCATATTTTTTACATAGCAGTAGCAAAATGTGAAAAAAGTAGCAAAAATCGATTGAGTTACATTGGTTCCTGTAGATGTATGGGACAAAAATGTACCAATGCAGTGACAATTCGAAATGTGTCAATGTATGATGAATAGGATGAGTGTTAAAGTATTAAGGGTGTGTAATATCAGGGTTGTTAATTTAAACCGCTAAAAGTACAATTTTTAACGTAGGTAATACCGAATTTGTATCATCTAATTTTAGTTTCTTCTACATATTCAGAAAATGAGAAAACTAATGCCCCAAATGGGGGCGTTTTTGTTTGCGGTGACACTGCAGATGCGATACTTGCTCTTGGATTTGAATTTATTACAAAATGATCAGTTTAATTCTGAAAAGAACTATTTTTTCATATTGGTAATATACAAGAGATGACTTTAAAACATTTTAAAGTCGATACCTATCAACTGTTACACATGTAGGTAAACATAAATTACCGGAGATTTAATAGCGCATACGGCAAATTACCCAGCGTAAACTAATCTCGCAAGTAGCCAATCGGTGAGCGCGTTTTTTAGGTGGAAATTTTAATTTACTCCTCCTAATTAAGAAACAGAGTATAGCATGTCGTATGTTTCTAAAGAAACAGAGAATAGCATTTTGTTGTCGCTTGGGGGCCGACCTTCCGAGATACTCAAATTTAGTATGCGACGCCGTATGAAGCGAGTACCGCCGTCTGAAAGATCCCATATATTGTAATGTTAGTTCTGTATCCATCACACACAAAGAGTTTTCGTATTTTCCGACTGGCACCGATCCTACAGTCGACGAGGTCCGAACTGTCGTGATTTTAGAAGTCTGTATGCGATACTGTACGAAGGCTGTATCAAGCTTCTGAACTTTATATTTGCTACAATGTTAATTCTGTATCGAGCATACGATAATCGCATACGCGTATCGTCCGTCTGAAACCAACCTAAGGTCCCAAATGAAGAAGTGTTAAAACGTATTGGTCATGGTAGAAGATTCTTAATTGCAATTAAAATAAGAAAAACCGCTTATCTTGAGCATATACTCATAAGCATATATAAATACTCCTTATTGCACACTAACGCAAGGAAACGTCAAAGGAAAAAAGGGCATTGGGCACAAAAGAAAGTCGTGGTTGAGAAATATCGGGGACTGAACAGGCCTCAGGGTGGAGCAACTGTTCCATGTTGCAAGAGATAGGAAAGCATATAGGCAGGTGGTCGCCAACCTTCAATAAGAAGACGACACGAGAAGAAGAAGAAGATATTAACGTGCCGTTTTAAGTTAATATTGTGTGCAACATGCGAAAAATAGTGTTTTGCGCGATCAACGTGTTGTTCGATTCGACGTTCCGCGGTCTCGCCGAACGATTTTTACGGCTCGTGAGTAAAACACGTACATTTAACAACTTTTTAAGTAGGTACGTATGAACTCGAATGGCGAATTTCCATTTTATTATTATACGGTAACCTTGCTTTGTAAGTTGATCATCTGTTTAAGTTAATCACCAGTGAACAATATACAGGGCGTTTCACGAGGAACGGGACATTGCAATATCTCGAAAACGGATAAAGATTTTAAAAGTACCGGAACATAATAATAAATGTTTTGTAATAAAAAACTTTAAAGCTTTTATCCATCGATACTAGGTGGTGCTGCTGTACCTAACTTTAATTTTTTTTAATGGAACGTTCTATTTTTATTGCATTTTTGATTCTATGACATGTTTTTGATAACTTTTATTAAAAAAGTTGTATTGAAAAGGTTGTAAGAACAACCTACCGGAAAAAAAATAATTTTCAAAATCTTAAGACGAAAACGTAATGTAATAAATAGGTTTGGAATTTTTGGAATGTTTGTTTCGTTCAGTGGCGGAGATCTAGACGTACCGTTACAATTTTTAATTAAAATGTCCACGCCACTGGGTTTATTGCAAAGTTGCCGGCACGTTTAGCAAAATTAAGACCGCTTGCACTGTTGTCGTACGACTAAATCCGATTTCGTATCTATTTAAGTAGGTGATGTGCGTGCGTCAATGGAAAAATTTATTTTCATTATACCGTTTCCAAACTTCGGGCAGTAACAGGCCTATATGGACTTAAGTTCGAACATTCTTCGTTTCCGAGATACGGGGCGTTAAAACTTACGAAAACGTTTCAAATCTTTAACGCCTCACATTTCGGAAACTACGCGTTTTCGGACACGTGTTTATAGGAACGTTTCGTCTCGTCAAAATTGACGCGAAAGTTACGCTCGTAAAGTACGTCCAATCAATTTACAAAACACCCTGTATATTAACAATAAAGTTTCCGCTTGAGTGACGTTTTCTCGTTTTTTTTTTCAGAAGTGCAATTTTTTCAGAGCTTACAATCGTATTAGTCTTCTTCTTAAGATTTCTTCCGAACGAATTTCGGCCATTAACGTTTTTTTTTCAATTTAAAATCGTCGCTCGCACGAATGCCCGCGTTCCTCCCCAGGAGGGACCAATTAATTCTAGGTGTGAATTGCGCGAAATAACTAACTACAATATCGACTTGGAAGTTCGTCTTAAATCCAAGTTGCGAATTTGAAACTATGGAATTTGCTCCGTAGTCTAAGGCTTAGGCTTGATAATTTTAATCCCTGCATAAACGGCGGAATGCTTTGAGTAATTACAGGACCTTATTAAAATTTGAAGTTGTAGAATAAACTAATCGTTGGAAGTAATTACCTCACGGCCCAATTTGCCCCGGATGTTAATTAAACAGTAGCGGACCGATTGGTATTGTCTCGAATAAAAGGAAAGATCGACGAATTTTGTAATTAAAATTATTCTATTAAATTTTGGCCGCCCGTGCAATCAAAGATTTATTTCGCTCGATAAAAGCGGAAAGGATGTTGCTGCGGCGGAACTGAATAAAGTATGTAGAGTTAGATGGGAGGCTTTCGGTAGTTTACCAAATGAAATTAGATTATTGAGGGCATTCGTTTTTTTTACGTTCATTTTTAACTTGCTTGTTTTGTAATTAACTAGTCGTTTTGCCCTTGTCGCCAGATTTTGTGATCTTGTATTATATTTAAGAGCGAGTTATTTAAGTACTTTGCGTGTGTGCGTGTAAAGAAATTAAATTGTAATCGCGCTTATTTGGTTTTTGCCACTGCTTTCCGGGCTCGTTGCGCCATTAACGCTATTATTCCGTTTTATACCAACGCTTATAACAATTCAATATCATAAAGCGATGCGAAATATCGCTAGCTTCTTAATAAAAGTGGAAAATTTTGTTTAATTATCTTCTTAGACACGCAACTTATCTTCGAAAAGCTACCGCCATAAGATATAGATTTTCCCGATCTAACATTTTACCTCACATACGCCTCCTGGGCGTGACATTTTTATTAAAACAGATATTTTGAAGGTCTTCACTTAATATCGTCTTGATGTACATCGAGAAACCTTCGCCTCGTTGATGGTTTATATATTAAATTACCGTAAGTGACAAATAGTAAGTGGCAATTTGTCGTTACATTTGAATTTTGGGAAATAAATATTGGAAGGTAATTTGAAGGAAGTCAATTTAAAAAAAAATCTTGTGGTTAGATGTAGGTATAGATAAATCCGCCTTATTTTAAATCTATAAGATGTCAAACGTGACCCTCTATCTCCATGATAATAGAATCGCGTACTTTGCCTGCTGGACCATTCCACGTCAAATCGCCCAATCGTGGTTGCCCGACGATCTCGAATTTTTTTTTTTGAAATTTTCGCCTGAGGCACCTTGTCGCATTAGTGAGCAGTCCAAAATAACCATTAAAAACGATTTAACTTTCATTTCATTGCGATGCGTCCGTACAGAAATTTTAAAAAAATATGTTTTAAAAACTTTTATGTTTTCATATTTCGAAAAGTACTACTTAATGGATTTCATTCAAACCAACTGCTTGCCAAATATACTTTATTATTACATAAGTACCTATGCTTAATTATATAATTAAAAGGCCTTAAATTACTACAGCAATATATGTTTTAAAAAAAAAAAACGTTTTTTGTCCGTATTTTAAAAACGATTGTATTAACAACTCGATTATTCAAAAACTATTCGACGGAAAGCAATGATATTTATGTATGTGAGAGGCAGTACTTTATATGATAATTTAGTGCAATTGAAATAAAAGTAAATAAAAAAGTCATAACAAAAAGTCTTCTGCTACTCCAATTCACTCCATTTGAAGAGATATTAAAAAAAATTGTGGATAAATAAGGTAAATTACCAAATAAAACAGTTAATAAAAATATCAATGTTTAAAGACTCCAGAAATTATAACATATTGGTAAACAAAGTGCGATGCCAGCGTATTCGGGACGGGGAGAGTGTGGCGAGTGCTATATCGCGCCTACCGTTGCTACAAAGCGGCATTACGAATAATGCGAAGTAAATAATGGGAATGATCTAATTAATCGTGTCTGTTTCATCGACGTATGTTTGAAACATTTCCAAAACGGTTTTGCGTAGAAAATTGAAATTTTCACTGTGCAATCTCAAATAGCGGACGAATACCGTACAACGGTTTTATCAAATTTGGCCCGTCCATTTTTAAGATATTTATGCTTTCAAAGTCAAAATCAGAATGATTGTTACTTCTACAATAATTACGTAACTTTTTTAAAAATAAATACGAATTTACGGCGTTATTCAGTAAAAATCCGTAGTTACTTTGCTAATTGATCGTTGAAATGGGAAAAATATTTTTAAAACGCTATTTAAATTGCAGTTCGGTCGCAGGAAACGTTATAAACGTTACTCGTGCAACTGTATTGGATGATTAAATTTTTAATGTGTACATCGTTTAACTGAATGTTCGATTAAACCTGAAAAAAACAGATCCTCAAGACACCTATTTTTAACTTCCCAAACGTTATCGAAATTGAGATAGGTGGGTGTATTTAATAAAACTTATAATGCGAGAAACATTTTGTAGTTAATCCACACACTATTTTGCAAGGTGGGCCGATCGAAAACGAAACAGATACGTCTTAAGACATATAAATTAATTTTACATATTATTACATATTATTATGAGCTTATTTTTATTTACCTAATACCATTTTTACCGCCTCCAGTTTAACTATACAGGGTGTCCCGGGAAGAAAGGTCAACATTCTGGGGGATCGTGGTATCGGTGATTGTAAACCAACCGAATGGTTATCGAGACTGTTTATGTAAAGCTTTATGTGACAGTTGATTGAATAACAAATCTCAAATTGTTTGTTATTTTAATAACATTTAACGTTTCTCATAAAATACCGGAAAACTAAAAATATCTTGGAAACGGTTATGATTAGGTATTCACTTGAAAGAGGATGTAATTTTACATTAGCATTTTACATTTAAAATAAATGTTTGAATTTTGAAAAGTTGAATAATTTTTTTCGACCACCCTGTATGAGTTAGACAATAAATAAGTAATGCGTTCGATACATCAGTGTATTCGTAATTTACGTCTAAATTTTTTTTTCTTAAGCTAATTCATTAAGAGGATATGATTATTTTTTTTAGTACAGGGTTGCATTTGACAAAATCTCAAACAAAACATTTTTTTTCTCAAAAACAGCAGTCTTTAAGTGGATATCACCTTAATATTTTTCGAGTTAAATGTATATGATTAAGTGAAATATGCAAAAAAGTAGGGCTTTCTATTTAAAATAATAACGTTTTGTGCTCTACCGCAATTTTGGATCACCCTGTATAGGCGAAAATAATTTTAACTTATGCGACTCTTACAACCAGAAAACTTTTAACTAAAATGTTTTTTTCTGTTGTGCTTTGTTTAGGCTCTATCCAAGGATCCCAGAATTCGTGGACACACTGTATATGTAGATATAAAAACGATATGCATAGGTGGTTGCGATTAAGTTTACGTCCAACAACTTTTTCCCACGAAAATAAGCAATCATCCTATCAAGCGATCCCTCAATTATAAAAATCGTGCCAATTTACTTTCTCGCGTCGTATTTCTTTATTAAAGAGAAGGGGTAGCGGAAGCGCTTCTTTCCCAGACAATTATCGCACGGGCAACTTGACAGCAACTAAAGATAATTATCAAAATTTTATAACCCTCCAAGTGTCTTATAATCTTTATATACCTACGATGACGTGCAAACATTATTTTTTTAAGAACACCATAAAACTCGCGAACGGCGCTTCTTGCAGTTGTTAAGTGTAGAAAAGTTTTTCAGATAAACGCTAAAGAAATTGGAGTTTTTTTACGTTAAACTTTAAGCAATTAATCATCTCTGTATACTGTCTCTGTTGAAATAGTTGAAGGATATATTTTTTTATATATCATTTCGAGCAGTGTTGCATATTGGATCTTGTGAAGTATAAACCGGTTTACGCAGCTTGTAAAAATCAATTTTTTGGTTGTTTTATAAATCGCGTCCATAATATTACTACCAATATTTTGGTACTAGGGTATATTTGGTTAATTGCTTCGTTTTGATCTAAAGAAACACTGTTACGTTTTTTACACTTAATTATTACTCGCCCTGTATAACGTTAAAATATAGATATATACTGTTTACTTCCTACTTTGGTAATAAATTAACGTCAATAACATCAACCCAACAAATGTAAATATTTATTGTCAAATTATTTTTTCACGCGAATATTTATAACAACGCTTGATTCGCGGTCGGTACATAACATTTTTCAAAAACAAAAAAATTAATTAAATTTAAATACGTAATATGTTTTCAGGTGTAATAGTATATTGTTTTAATTCGTTAACAATACGTGTTATGCCTAGTACTTACGTGGTGTCCTTGTGGGTCCGTCTGGCGATATCAAAGATTCAAAATATTTAAAATTATTTAAATCGCGATCGTTTTACGTTAGTAAAAAATCCTGTGAGTCTTTACGTCCGATTATAATTATTAAAAATTTACTTACCTATGTACAATCAAGTTCAAAATTAATGTCCCGAATCGCAAGCATTGCACGGGCAATACGTGGCACAACGAACAAATCTACAAAAAGTACTTGCGACTTGTAACACGAATTATAAATACAATGTTACTGCGATGAGTTTATCCGAGTCTTTAGTAGTATACAGTGTGTGCCGACGAAAAGTTTCCACCGGACTTTTTTTTGGGAACCTAACGATTTTTTTTTGAAAACGTCCGGACAGATCGATTTCGTTTGTTTAAGTGGACTTAAATTGTTATAAATGACCCTCTAAGACGGGCGGGGTGGGGGGCGGGGAATGATAACAGTTCCATAGAAATTTTAAATGGGAATATAGAGTATTTGAGAGTTATCTTTACAAAGGCGTTGTGATGCAAAATTCAAATTCATTAACCCATTAAAATTAAGTTTCACCCTTCGTGCAATAATATTTTTATTCAGTATTGCCACACCTAAGAATTTTGCTTTTTAAATATTATCAAAGGAAAAGATCGAATTGGGTTACCTGGTGACATGGATCACCTGCTGAACTACTCGATTGAACCTTGGATAATGTAGTGATCAAACAATAAGAATTATTACACGCTGTATACAGGTTGATTCAAATTGAATTCCTTCTATGGGGATGTCATTTATTTGTGAGAATAGAGGGTAGATTTAATTTCGGCAGAACAGCAAATTTCGCGACGCGAGGCTGTGTTGGCTACTCACAATTTTACAGAACTTTTTGATTAAGTATAAGTATGTGTGAAGATAGACAAACTTACTGTTAATTGTGTTGTTAGGGTTCGGTTTAGATCGTGAGAACTGAACTAATTTCTCAGTGGTTCGAGGCAATTGAAAGTTTACTTTCGAGGGAATTTGAGGGGAAAATTTTAACATTTTTCTGGAAAGCCGGGAAAGGCAGGGAATAAATTTTTATTTTGGCCATGGAAAGTCTGAGAATTTAATGGATTTTCGTAAAAAATCAGGGAATTTCGGTGCTGGTCAGGGAAGTTTACTTTTAAAATTAATATGTCTCTAAAAATAATATGCTCATTTCCACAATTTACTAAATATAGCAGCGTAGATTTCGTAAGCGATTGTTTTTTTTTCATCTCATATCTTTTTAAGTATGTACTATTGCGGAAAAAAAATTCAACGCTGTATTTTTCTATTCTAAATGTGATTTTAGCAAGTGGCTAATTATGACAAATATTTAAGTTTCTTTCCTTTAAAATGCCTAATCATTTTTTTAACGGAAACTGAAAAAGGTTATCTAACAGCCACATTGGAGGAGGGTCCGGAATTAAAACTTAAGTAATTAATAATTAATTTAAAAAAAATAATTTTACTTTAGCAATCGGATTTGACAAGAAAAGCGTGCTTTATTATAATACGGCAATTTTTAGAAAACTAAACAATTTTTTTGACGAAAATATACAGGGTCTCCAGAAAAATAACATTTTTAGTTTTCGATGGAATTTAATAATTAAATTAGTCAAGAAATTAAACAAGAGTACGTTTTTTATCCTAAAATGTCCTTAAAAATTTAATAACTAAAAAACCCACCGAAACATTTTTTCAAGGTTAGAAAGGTTAGGGGTAGCGCACCTCTCACTTCCCTAACGCGATATCATTACCTATACGCGATACCTATTACGCAGGTATACCAAAAATTGTTCAATTCCAACAAAAAATGATTATGTTATTTAAAAAAATTGATCTTTATTTTTCAACTTTGCAGACGAATATCTCAACAGAGGGAAAAAATTATAGGAACTTGTAGCATTATTTTGACGCACCCGAGAGATTTGTCGCAATTTCTTGGACAACCTATGTAATAGTACTTATAATAAAATTAGTTCATTTTTTTGGGTGTCGTGGAAAATAAAGCATTTTAGTCGGGGAAATCTGGGAAAAAAGAATTTTATTTCCAGTTGGAATCCTGTTTAAATATATTCAGTAATAAAGTTCATCCCGAAGTTGTGATGTACCAAATCTGAGCATAACTAACTTATTCGTCTAATCCCAAAGTTGGGATTGTGCCATAAAACGAGAACGATAATATCCAAACTCAATTTTCTTGTATTAAAACTTTACTATTCGAATACGCATGTTAAAGTTTGGTAGGTATTTGGTCGAATCAGATTTCAAATAATAATCTAAAGCGAGTACTCAGTTCATAATATGTGGTATATTATACGGTACTGCGTGATACGAGACGCTTAACATAAATATGTAATAATAATATAAGACGAACCGGCAGTTTGAGCGTTACAAATTTATAAAGCTCCAGAGAATAAAGCTTAAGGGGAAATAGAAGATGGTTATAAATATCGAAGACCTATTTCAAAATAATATAATAACCAATAACCTGTGAAATCAGACACCAGAAAGCAATCTTTGTTCTGAGAGTTCTCGCTCGTATTTTGCGGTTCTAGAGACTGCCTTTCTAAACAAACCCTCCGAAAGGATAGAAATGTAAAATCCTAGAAGTTTTTCCATTATATAGTTCGGGAATAAGAATAATACAGTCAACTTTGAATGGTTGTTTATTGTTCCAACTCCGATTGTGAGATTTTCTACGCACGTGCGATAAAATATCCATCGCATTGACTTAATTGAACGCTTTACCGAGGTAAATTTGACTACGTAACATAAAATATTAAAAATAAGTCGGGATCAATAGGTTAAGCGGATTGAAATGAAACTTTACGAGTGTTATCAGACCATTAATCTACTTGTTTTTAACACGAATACGCGATCTCTAGTTTTTTCCAGTGGCTTGCGGTAGGGACCAAGGGTCTCTGTTTCTCCCCTAATTATGTCGACCCTGGATTAAATGTGGACATTTTTTAAATTTTCGGCTTTCCCACTATTCCTTTTTATGATTTTTTTTTCTTTTGTAAAAAAGTCACAACATTCTATTATGCTAAAATTAACCGTTTTAGAGAAAAATTTCGTTTTAATTGTTGCCGTCCATATGACCATTTGGACATATAAAAATAAACTTTTATTTTATTTAACTTTTAACACCCTACATTTTGGAATTGGTGCATTTGCGGCCGTACACGTTACCTATCGCAACGTGCATGATTTGGCACCGGGAATTTGCACTAAGCCGTTGGCAGTCTAATTTTGGGGCACCCTGTATAATATTTAAAGTTTCTATGTACATAATATAAAAGTGACGTGTCGTAAATTTATTTTATTAATTATTTTATTTATCAAATTTTATGAATTAAATATAAAAAGGTTATTTAAGCACCATCGAATAATATAAATGGTATCTTGATGGTATCATTAAATTAATTTTAATTTAAATAAAATTTATACAGGTATTATGCAATTTGCAGGTGTTTTAGTCAATTTAGGTGTTTAATATAATTGCGTTATTTTTATCTTTTGTCGAAAAAGATGTTTGAGTTGTTGCAACTAATTGTAAAAAGTCGTTATGCGTAATTGTAAATACTTATACTTAAACGATACCGTGCGATTGCATGGTTGCAGCAACTCGAAACTATATACAGGGTGTAACAACAGTAACTTATATTGATTATCACTTTTTCAATAGAAGGAATACAAAAATAAAAGTTAAATACAAGAGTTTTCGGGTTTATTTAGACGCATATGGTAATGTATTTGGTTCGTTTGTATATTGTTTTGTTTCGTTGCTATGGTAACCAACTTTGTATTTTTTTTAAATGGCGCATTTCAGTTGATTAATTTAGTTTGTTATGAATTGTCTCATTTCTTTTTCTAAAATTATTTTACTTTTGACATTGTTTCATTGCGACATAACGACTACCAAATAGAGAAAAAACACTCTGTTCAATGACACAAAGAAACCGTATGGGTGCCATTTAAAAAAAAAACAATTTTGTTCTGATTATTAAGAAGTTATAGTCAATATAAATTACTTTTGTTGCACCCTGTATATGTACGTATCGAAATTTGTGTAAATGCGGACCCCGCTTAACACAGGATCTATAATTTTACTTCCTTATATGAGAATAAAGGCGTCCGTTCAGATTTTTTACGCTTGAAAAATGTTTCGGTCCCAGTCGGGTTCGAACAGCCCCAACGTTTGGTCATAGAAATCAAACATGTCGATTACCACATGCGCCGCCGACGGACCTATTAATTCCGTTTTTATAAACAACGAACTAAAGGTTTACTGACTATAAGCAGCCGAAATCCCTTCCTTTATTTTTTATCTGTGTGATGCGTTTTAACCCTTTACCCAATGGCCGTGTCTTGTGTGTTTTTTAATTTAATCGTTTTATTAGTCCTCGAAACATAAAGCGACTGTCCTGGTTTTAGCATCAATTATTAGTAATAAATTCGAAGAAAAAGTCTCAACCGTCTAGGTATGTACTATACCGTAAGTAGTACCGTAGGTACTTATTTTTCGTGAAAAGCTTTCAAATTCGTGTAATTGCTATATAAAATTAAAAGTGTAAATTTCGCCAAATGCTACTAAACTTACACGATTGATACTCGAGCCGAAAAAATAAAGGACTAAACGAAACACCCAACCCCGTAGAAATAAAAGGTCCTCGGATCAATGCCAGGAATTTCTTTCTAGAAATTTGTAAAATACGAGACGTTGTCAAGTGATCCAAAGACTTAAAGTTTCATATAAATAAGGAGAAGCTCCGTTTAGTTGTAGTTACAAAATTCCGTAATCCCGGGGGTTGAAAATTGTAACTGATATAATTAAAAATTAGAAAATTGCCCTTTTCAAAATGCCCCATCGTATCGCGCAAGTTTTGTACACATTTTAAAAAGTTTTGCTACTTCCCCTAAATACCATAATCGGGGGTTAAAAACAGGAACATCTTTATTTATAGTTACAATTTTCAAACTCCGATTGTGCGATTAAGGGGAGGTAGAATTTTTTTTAACGGCGTGCAAAACTTGCGCAGTGCGACGGGGCATTTTTAAAAGTTCAATTTTCAATTTTGTAACTACAATTAAATGGAGCTAAACGAATTAGTTATCTGTTTAAGTAATTAAATTAAAATAATTATAAGTTTTAATTATTTCAGAAATTACACGAGTTTCGCTTCCGACAAATGTCACTTTAAGTTTTCTTAGGCGTTTAAATTGTTTAAAATGATTTACGTGACGTTTCTAATTTTAAACAACTTTGAGCTCAAGTGCCTCAAAAGTTATCGAATCTAGTTTGTTCGTTTCTTTTTTTAAGTCAAATCTGAGATGATAAAGTATTTTTATGGCGACCTAAAATTTTACAAGTAAAAAAAAAATTATATAAATTGTTATTGCCGCTTTTTTTTTGAATAAAAAGAACTTCTCATTTTACAACTTATTGATGTACCAGTTCTTCATTCTTAAAATATACCTAACAATTTTATTTAGTTATTTAGAAAACGTTGTAAAATATTTAAATTTGCGTTTAAGTTATTCATCATCTATTTGAATCACAGAAACCGAGTGGTAGGTAATACCTACAAAGGTGTTGCAAATTCAGTTCACGTGCACCTTCTTTCCTGTAGGTGTAAGAAATGTAGTCTTCCCACTTAAAAAAAATAAATTAGATACAAGGTTCTATTGTAAGTTTTACCAAGTTTTTAGCATAAAAATATTAGTGGCAGGTACTCGGCCTAAATAAATAAATAAATTGTTTTTCGCCTCTTCAGCAATTTCCTTTGAATCTTCCAGTTACATCGTTAATTTAAAATGTGTTTGTGTGAAGTTTCCACTCGTCTATAATAATTTAATGTACTAGTTCCAAAATTATGCAGGTTCCCCTCAACTAAAACATGCTCCTGCATATTCATCTTTACGGATTTTGTACCCTCTATGTAAACGGAATAAAATTAACGAAAACTTTATAATGATGCAGTGCCGTCGAAGAGCTTAACGAACTATTTATTTTTAAAAATCTCGGGTTTATAGAAAACTGATACTAGTTGAAGGGTCGGCGAGACGGATGAAAGTTGGTCATGTTTCGTTTTTCTTAGATTGCCGATTCCATGCATTCGTACTACAGTTTTGACAAAATGAAAACTCATGTCGATGTTACGTCAATCAGATGAGGCTTATTGTAATTTGTATTATTCCAAATTTTTGTTATATTAATCAAAATACCATAATCAAAAATTAATTATTTTAAATTAAAGGGTGATTGTTTAGAACTGACCGACCAAATGGCAACGTGGTTAGTGACTTTAGTAATTTTAACGTTTTAAGGATTTTAAGTTTTACAAACCATCATTGCCGTCGCTTGTGGTTATTGCTTAGCTTATTTGTTTTTTCAGTTTGTTCTATTTTATTACGTTTTCGTGTGCTTTCAAACAATCAGTTCTTTTGAGAACTTTTCATTATGGTTGGTAATCAATTTAAGTCGTTGAAATCTGATGACAAATTGTTTCTGCTGGTCGTACATTCTTTTAGGATTTACAGCTGAAATAAGATCTAAAAAATGACAAATAATTGAAGATTTAAATAATAAAATATTGCCATTTTTGTGAGGTTATAATAAATGTGATGTATACAACCAATGTACGTAGGTTATTAGTATGCAGAATTTATAGAAGTTTGTAAACATTCGTTATTTACTATTTTGCGCTTCAAATGTAACAACAATTTATAATTTCGTTTATTATCGATGTAAAATTTATTTCCGACACCAATGAAATGTCAACATATGACGAAACAACGTCGTTGCCAAATTTCTTGCAAGCCGTGTTGTTGTTTGGTCGGTCAGTTCTTAACAACCACCCTTTATATTTAAAAACGATAGAATCATTTCTAGTACTAAAAACAAAGCAATAACAGCTCAAACTGGCAACATAGCTTAAGTCCCGATTCATAAACTTCTTAAAAACAAAATTACATAACCTCTAATACAAAGTTAAATTCACACAGGAACAAATCCAGTTTATATGCACAAAACTGTCTTTGCATGGCCAACCTGCATACATCTCAATCGTGAACGGATTATAGTTGGTCGCTTAATCATCAAGTAAATAAATTCTCCTAATAAAGAACCGCTACCACAACTTATAATTATACATCTTATCGTTATGGCCCAGTCGAATTAGACAAAAAATGAATCGAACTGCGGAAAAGTTATCACCCTACACCCTACTGGATTTTGGACATTGGAATTTTAAACAATCTCTCAAAAATTTCCATCGATACCACGCGCGCAATTTTTTTTTGTCGGGCGCGAAACGGGGCGACAAACAGTTGTTTTTTTGCAAGTATCTCGCAAAATATTGATTTTCCATCTAATGTAATTTGTAGCTTGTAAAATTTGTCACAGAAATAGATTAAATAAGACTTTGACAAATGTCGGCCATTTGTCGTTTGTGCATGTGCGGTTTTTTGTGGTTCGAAGTTATTTGAAAAACAGTCCATCCAACATGAGACCGTGCATTTTGGGTAGGCAGCGATTTTGTTTTGTTTGGATCTTGTAAGGGGTTGGCAGTGAGTTTCCGGGACTGGGGGTGTTGTCGTTCGGTCGCCATCTTGGAAATATCGGGGCAATTAGTTTTTACCTCTATAACCGCGAGTCCGACAACAAATTTTATAAAGGGCATTTTTGTAGATAATACAATTCTCTATGATTAATAACTTTTCGGCGTAACGTTAATAATTAAAGAAAACTAGGGAGAACTGCTTTTGTTTCTAAAGCTGTTTCGAGGCCCACGGATGCCCATTTTTTAACGTCGAATTTGATTCAGTCAAATCTGATATTCAATTGGTGTATTTTCGTTCCTTACTAAAAACTTGGTTTACTCAATAAAATAGGTACCACTGAAATTAACCGATTAAAGTTAATCGTCAGGCAGTATAAAACAGGTACGTTAACATGCCCCCCTCACTTACAATTTTAAGAAAAGGCGTTTTGCGCTAAACGCACAATAGTTAGCGCTGACTAGTGCCCAAAAATTAGAGATAGCGCCATAACGGTTACGCCGTAAAACGGTATTACAGTTGGGGGGGGGGGCAAGTTAACGATAGCCCCCCCCCATTGCGAATTTGAAACGTTTAAAGGGCGCATTAGATAGCATAGACCTTTTTTTTTTTTGGTGTTAGTAGCACACCCCGAAAGGCACCAGGAACCGCCGTTAGGCATTACTTCTAGTGCCCTCCGGGACATCCATGCCTACCAGGGGGATATTTCACCACCCGTACCGGGATTCGAACCCAGGACCCGTCAGGCGAGAGATTAGTCTCCTAACCACTCGACCACCGAGTCGGCAGATAGCATAGACCTAGCGCTCTTTAGCGCCACTTTGCAGAAAGTTGGGCTATTTTGGTTCTGAAGTTATTGTAGGTCAAAGGTGGGGGGGGGGCAAGTTAACGGTTTTAAGTACTTTTGAGTTTCTATTTTTTTTTGTCGTTTATTGTCGATCATACCTAACGCCACTTTCAGTTTAGCTAACGCCACTTTCAGTTTAGTTAACGCCACTACCGAAACCGAAATATTTCGAAAAACTTTTGGGGGCGGCCAAGTTAACGCTAGCCCCCCCCCATTGGGAATTTTAAATGTTTAAAGGGCGCATTAAGTAGAATACACATAGCGCTCTTTAGCGCCACTTCGCACAAAGCTAGCGCCAAATTGGTTTAGTAACTATTCGCATTTCAATGGGGGGTAAGTTAACGAAAAATTTTGTGTTCCATTTTCTTGATTTTTTTACGGATTATTATTGTTGACACTTAGCGCCAGCAAGCGCCAATTTCTATTTTGCTAGCGCCGTTACAGAAACCGAAATAATCAATTATTTGCAATAAGAGTTATTTTTACTTTAAGAATTCGCTTTTTTTAGTTCTCTGTGCCTATTTTATTGACATTCAATCTTAAATAAATATATGTCTACGTATATGTAGTAAGTTAATTGTAAAATCAGATTTTTTATAAAACGTCGTCTTATTGTCGAAAAAATGTGTGTATCTGAAATTGGCTGACAATTCATAGCTTTTCCTTAATACGACTACGCTCCTCTAGCCTTTTTGTAATGGAAGCATTTAAAAACAAAAAGGCTACTTAGTAACATTTTTTGATTTGAGCAAATTTACTTTTGAGGGAGAGAGGGTGTTTTTGTCTGAGAAATTAAACCAGTAGTTCCTCTTTAAACTTGAACAAGTGACATTGGTGGGTTTTGAAAAGTATCGTTATCTCAGCTGGCATTCCATTAGGTTGCTACGATAGTAAACAGAAACTATTGTAGGGGTTGAAGTCGTAAATATCTTTTGCGGTCATTGATAAGTTGTATTGTAACAAATACTTAAAATGTTTCCTCATTTAAGTAGATATCTAAGTAGCTATTTGTTATTCACTTTATTTTTTATTATCTTTTACATTTGCATGTGTTGTTCTAATAAAATTTCTAATTAATTTTTGTTAGATAAAAATCAATTTCGATAAATATTTGGGAAAAAACTCGAAATAAAACTCAAAGTTTAAAACACACATTGCGACATTATGGAATGTTTAGTTTTTAAATTTTGCTTTTGGTCCTTTTGTTTGATAAAAAACCAAAAAATAAAGTACCTACTTACCTATTTGCATTTAATTATACTTTAAAAGCCCGTCGAAATTTCTCAATTTCTCAAAATCATAAAACTAGTACTGGCACCCCTTTTAGTTCAAGCCTCTCAATATTAAACGTAACTGTTCCAAAAACAGGCATGTTATTAATTATGTTAAATAAAGTAATCTAACTTTTACGTGTAAACCGAAAATAGGAATTGCATTCATAAATGAAAATACCCACAACAATCGGCACTCTCCTACAACGGGGGCCATAAATTAAAGAGTACAAATGTTTCAGCTGCTGACCCAACAGTCAGTTTCACTTTCCGAGTTCTTAAAAATCTTTAAAGGGAATATACCCGAGTAAGACGATTATCAAATGAATAATAGCAATAATTCGAAAATTATTGATTTTAGGAAAAATTATTATTTAGGTTTTTTGTTCGTTTTAATCTTACCTATCCGTAGTTTTTTTCCGCGATATTAATTTCGCGATGTTTATGTTATTTGTATTATTTCGGCCACATTTGATTTTTATTACTTCACAAGAAAATATTTTTGGACAATAAATTATTAGTTTATTATTTTATGGTGGAAAAGCAAAAAGTAGTCTTTTTATTTTTAAATGCTTCCATTACAAAAAGGCTAGAGGAGCGTAGTCGTATTACGGAAAGGCTATGAATTATCAGCCAATTTCAGATACACACGTTTTTTCGACAATAAGGAGGCGTTTTGTAAAAAAGCTGATTTTACAATTAACTTACTACATATACATAGACATATATTTATTTAAGATTGAAGTCAATAAAATAGGTACAGAGAACTAAAAAAAGCGAATTCTTAAAGTAAAAATAACTCTTATTGAAATATTTGAATATTTCGGTTTCTGTAAGGGCGCTAACAAAATAAAAATTGGCGCTTGCTGGCGCTAGGTGTCAACAATAATAATCCGTAAAAAGTCAAGAAAATCGAACATGAAATTTTTCGTTAACTTGCCCCCCCCCCCAATTGAAGTGCGAATAGTTACTAAACCAATTTGGCGTTAGCTTTTTGCAAAGCGGCACTAAAGAGCGCTAGGTCTATTCTACTTAATGCGCCCTTTAAACATTTAAAATTCCCAATGGGGGCTAGTGTTAACTTGACCGCCTCCAAATGTTTTTCGAAATATTTCGTTTTCGGTAGTGGCGCTAGCTGGCGCTAGGTATGGTCGACAATAAACGACAAAAAAAAATTAGAAACTCAAAAGTACTTAAAACCGTTATCTTGCCCCCCTCCCACCTTTGACCTACAATAACTTCAGAACCAAAATAGCGCAACTTTCTGCAAAGTGGTGCTAAAGAGCGCTAGGTCTATGCCATCTAATACGCCCTTTAAACGTTTCAAATTCGCAATGAGGGGGCTAGCGTTAACTTGCCCCCCCCCCCAACTCTAATACCGTTTTATGGCGTAATCGTTATGGCGCTAGCTCTAATCTTTGGGCTATTGTGCGTTTAGCGCAAAACGCCTTTTCTTAAAATTGAAAGTGGGAGGGGGCAAAATTTTAAAATGCCAGTCCTAATATTAAAAAAGTTTTAATAATCTAAGCAAAAACCGATTAAAGTTGCTGACCGAAATCGTCCCGAGTCCAAGATGAGCTTCCGTTTATCAATTTGATACGGTTTTAAATCGAAATAGAATTTACATTTACGAGCGGCGCGATTTTTCATCTCAAATTCTAACGGCCGACTGAATTTTGCTTTTATGTACGATTCAGTTCGAGTACGGAAGAACTACCTTTAAAGTATTTGACAATAATCGATTCTTAGTCCGAGATATCGCGTACAATTTCGTATTTCTATTTTTGTCGTAGGTACTCATTTTAAACTTGGCCGTTAAAGAGAGCTAATAGAGAGCTTCGCGCATTTAATTGCACTCTATTCTCCGTGTATGAACTCGGTAAGTCCATTTCATTGCTCGAATTTACTGTCGAGCTCAAAATTATTTCAGATCTAATTAAAATAGTTGACGGATCTCAGTCTAAAGTTTAATCAAATTATTATTTATTAACGTAGTAATGAGCTGTAATTAGTTAAAATGATAAGGTCGATAACATTTATACGCCCAATTTACACAATTACTTATGCTCGTTAAACATAATTATCTGAAGAGCATATTGAATAGGGAATACCTACTGTTTATCATGTAAATTCGCCTTAATTGATAAATAATTTGTTACTGGAAATAAAGCTACCCTTTTAGCAATATCAACTGACGTGATAAAGTGCAAACGTCCAAAATTAAAATAATACGTCGGCTCATACACGTTTCTTCATCATGACAAATGGGACACTGCGATGACTTTAACATTGCAATAATGTTCAGAAATACGAGACGGCTTGGCCAGCGATTAATCATAAAGTGCCTACGCCGCTCAAACTTAAATAGGGTTGTTGAAAGGATGAAAATGGCCGGAATTTAGTAATTCGTCTGTATGGAAATAATATGTCGGTTCACGCCGCGTAACGCGAAATTTACGTGCGTCGCTTAAAAAAGAACTGTATTTAAAAAAAAAATGATCCGAAAGCACGAAAATTCGAAAAATGTTTAAGAATAAGCGGTCGAATTTTAATTGCCCGTAAAAGTAAATTTAGTGCGATGATAATTGAGGTTACGAAACCTCAACTGTCGCTCGAGTTCGACTTTGAGAAAGACCGTTGCTTTAAAAGACGGTCTTAATCGGGAATGTATTACATACGTGTTGGTAATATTATTCGACCTTCTATAATGAAATTCGTACTGAAAGTGAAAAGATTATTATTCCGAATTTTTTAAGTGGCGTGTATTTCCCTTTTTTTTTAGTTACAACACGTACTACACACGCACGACTCCAATTTTTTTAAACAAGGACGTCTTCATTTTTCATATACAAGACAGAATAAATAAATGCAAATAATAGCGTTTAACGGTAGCTACAGTAGAACCTCCTTAATTCGATCTAATTTGGGTTCGAATTTGTTCGGATTAACGAAAGTTAGAATTAAAAAATAACTTATAAAATAAGGAAAGTTACGATTTAAAACAACTTATACCGGATGAGTTTGTTTTCGATTACTTGCTTCTATGGATATATCGGAAATTATTTGAGTGACGTCACGAAAACAATTGAATCCTAATTGGTTTAAATTTTATTTACAATTAGGTTCCTAATACGCGATTTTCGGTAAATAGTTGGGTTTTCACATTATCCATTAAAAAAATGATTTTCTTGAAACAATAACAGGAGCCGCGGTGGCTTATTTGTATATTATTTCTAGTAGAAAAAATATGAAATAGATTATTAGTAACTTTAAAATCACAGTTACTCAGTTTATCGTTGCGTAAGTCAATCAATTTAGGGAATTTGACGTACATAAAAATATTAAAAAATTAATTTCCATAGGAACCCTTTGGCGTTCCGTTATGAAATTTGGCGCACAAATGCCTTTAAATAATATATCTTTTTCAAAAAAAATCGAAAGGGGTGTTTTTGTCATGTTGCATATCAAATTAAAGCCCATTAAAAACGGAAGCGAATGATATCAAATTGAATCAAATCGTATTTTGAGTTGCAGCTTTTTAAAGAGTTCAAGATGTTGTCATTTTCATGCGATTTTTGTTTCTTTTAAAGTCAATAGCCCAAAAATCTGAAATTTTTGGTTTTTTGTCTTCTTAGTAGGCACTACCATTTTGCCAAATATTATGAATTTCTGGGATATCAAGGTTCAGAGCATTGGTTGATTTGACATATGACCCGGAGCAACTGAAAATCATCGCCATTTTCGAAAATGATTCGTAACTTTTTTATTTGTAGTTCGACTAAAAAATTAATTAAATGTTTTCGTGTCAAACGGCACGTGTGAACTCCTTGTGTTCATTTCCAACATTTATTTACAGTATCTTTTATTTAAGTAAGCAAATATCCATCAGGAAAGCTCTAAATAAAAATATCGCATTACATATGCTCGTCTTATAATTAATTCAATGTTCGCATGAGAGAATAGAAAGCTCGCTTAAAAAGTATTTTTTTTGGATACGCATGTTTGTGTCGGGGTTTTTCTTTGAAATTTTTATTTGAATCAACCAGTGACGTTTTCCCTCGTTGTCATAAATCACGAACTGAATTTTAAATATCTCTTACGAGCTGCGAAACTACATTGCTGCAGTGTTTTATTCTCGGGGGTCGTCGGGTTGGGTTTTCTGCTTTACGGTATAAATTTCAGGGTATAGTGCGCATTTTGCAATTTTTGCAACTGGTCACGTTCTCTTCATAATTTTGTCGGTAGATATACAGAATACGTCGGCAGTTGTTCGTCAATAGTAAAATTATTATAATATATACGGACGTCTTGATAAATTGAATCAAAAATAAGGTCGAAAAATGTTATATATAGGTGCTCGTTTTGTTGGCGGCCGTACCTCATAAAAAAATACTTCGTTTTGATTACAAATTAATTAACGCTATAAGAAACGCCAAATGGAATACTAATGATTTCATTACGACAGTTCATGAATATTACAAACAAATGAAGATAAATACTGCAAACTTTTTGGTTCGTTTTCTCTTATAACGAATGTAGATAGATGTATATTTAATTAATTTACGAATTAATTAGCGTTTCAACTTAAATTGGTGCCGAAAAATTTCTGTCCGACTCGTGTTTCATAAACTTTATTTTATTGGATTTTCGCTTCGTTTGTTTATAAGTATTTACCTATAATGCTAATAAAGCCGCACGCATTCAACGTTTTAAGTATCCTACGTAGGTAATAACTATTAAGATAACAAAATATCCATTAATTTCCTTTTATAATTTGTGTAGGTATAGAAATTCGTTTAATTTTCTTTGGTTAAGATTTTATTTATGTAAAATTGATGAATTGGGTCGGTATGCCATTTATCGCGGAAACTCGTTCATAAATATTAAAATCGCCTTAAAGTTTCCCGGCTTTACCGCGTGTATAGAAAGTGCCAAAAGGATTAAGGACGAACTCATTAAACGCAATAATCCACTCACCTAGCTGACAGCATATCCGCGTTTTAACACCCAAGATACTAATGGATGGCGCCGTATAACATCACAACTAGTAAGACATTATTTTTCATCAAACATCACTGTTAATTTTGTTTTCGTACATAGTACTAAAAATATCCTAAATAGATGTCGTTGTATGAGGAACTTTTTAAGGTTATTATGTCGACAATTTCTAGCGAAAGTGAGCCGCCACTATAAAATGAAAAACCAATTAAATTTATTCGTCTGCCGAATAAGCGATTAATAAAAATGATTATAAAATTATGTTTTCACTTAATAAAAGCTTGAATTAATCGTGTAATTGGCGCGGCCCCCTTATGTACACATATATTTCGCAACAACACCACGTCACAATTCGAAGATAACGTAAATAAACGTGCGCAATTAGCAAAAATTCCGGGACAAAGGAATTCGCCTGCACTTATCACGTTTTAAAACATTCCATCGTCAATTTACTACTTTTTATTTTCTACTGTTTCGACGGAGTGTGAATAGAATGGGGGGTTTTGTATATTTTTGCCGTTGCACGTCTTGGCACTCAATTTACACTGTCAGATCTACGACAGCGCATCCAGTCGTTCCGGAGTTGCGAAATATTTTTTACAGCGAGAATTTTGACGGTCGATAATTTTATGTGGCGCGTCCGCTTGTGCCCTTTGCCATTCGAAGATGAAAATGTATAAGACGACATTAAATTCGAAGTGAAATATAATAATTATTACCTAGCTACCGCAATATTTTTCATCTGATAAGGAAACGGAACCGCGAATAAGTAAGTAGTCGACATTTTAGACAATATTTTAAAAGCATATAAAAAAAGTTTGATTTTTTTTTAAGAGAGAAATCTTCAAAATATCGGTCGAGGCTGAACGAAACTCGACGACTTTAATCAAAATAGACGTATACAAACACACTTTAAATTGTTATTATCTACGTAATACCTCCAAAGCTAGGATTTACGAAAATTGTATTAAATTTACAGCAGTATCATGTACATTAATCTCGTTTACTTCCCGAAACTGACATATAACGGCAAAGGAAGTGAATCGCTAATTTTCTAAGAGATGAAATGTCGAAAGCAGTGCAGGTACTATACTTTTTAGTCTTCTGCACTTAAGGTTTAAGAGCAGAACATTGGTTATATCTAGCTAATGTAATGTGGGATTAGTATAAAATTAAATTGAACTCTACTTCCGTCTAATTCGACGCTAGCGGCTTCGAATTTATAGTTCAAGTCGCCGCACAATATAGTTTCAAGCGCAAATATAAATCAAACGTAATCGATTCATAGAAATTTAAAATTTAAAAGGAAACCCAGCGCATTTCGGCTTTCGAAAATATTGAAATGTCCCTTACTGACAAAGAGCCTGTACATTCGATTCCGTACTGCCTGGAGAGAACATTAATCAAACTGTAGAATTGGCATGCTCGAGTTCGTGAATTAAGATTGATGATACCGATGTTAAACTGTAGGTACTAAAATACATTAGTCACATGCAAAATCTTTCATCTCAGTTGAATATTCGCTCTACAAAAATCAAATTACCCACTATTATAAGTGTTTCTGAATAAATAAATATACTCAAACTCAAATTACTACACTCAAAATTACTAGGAAGTAGAAATTTGGCACTGGAAAATGTCAAAAGTCATTTTTGGCCGCCATCTTGAAGAAAGGACGCCAAAAATTAGCTTTTTACTCCCCCCACAGTTTATTTTACGATAAAAATACCTATACGATAAAATAAATTAGGGGAAATTTTCTACAATTTATGTTCTCGTCGTTTTTCTGTAAAGTCGATAGTTTCGGCGTGCCGGCTTCGCGAAGTTTACTCTATCGGGTAACTAGACGTTAAGGGGGTAACACCTATGTAGAATTTTCAAAAAATAGATTTTTATTTTATTCTTTTAAAATACACTTTAAGGTCTTAAAAATGAAGTGCAAGTGGTTTTATAACGATAAAAGTTTTTTTCCCAAAGTTATAGGTTCCTGTGACAAGCGTCAGGTTTACCCGAGTCAGGTATAAAAATGCGACTGCCATTTCGATTTCAAATGTCCACTAGTAAGTATATCTATAGATGACGTTAGAAGTATTTTTGATCTTAAATGTTTGGTAGCATCAGTAAAATCGTTGAAACGACACTAGTCAATTTTCAAAGTTAAACGTGAAAATTTTTAACTCGTTTTTCTCAAAATCACGTTTTTGTAATTGGTCGGATTCATAACTTGAACAATTTTCATCAGATTCACTTCGAACTTTAACTGTTCCTTCAAAACTAAATTCTCTAGAGAAAAGCGTAGGGATTTTGCGAAATATTGAAAACTTTTCATTTTATAAACAATTTTTGATGAATTGCTTTAGCAAAATTTAACATTTTTTCCAAATGCACGCGATTTTCGCAAAAATCAATATTTTATATTTTTTCTTTAGATTTAGGTATGCAGATTAAGAAAACTTTTGTTGCAGACCAAGATTTGCGGTTTTTATTTATCCGGCCGCGGAACGCCGTTCAAAAAAAGGCCCTGCGTTCACAAATCGCCACAGCCGCCATTTTGTCTAATAAACACATAAAAAAATTAATTTGTATTCCTCAAGACATATATAATAAGCCCACTTAAATGAATTTTCGATTAATTCCTTTTTCTTCCAAAAAATGTTCTCAAAATTAATTGTTACCCCTTAATTATCCTTAAATGTGAAGAAGACCGTTTTTGTTGCGTTTGGAATATATAGTGATAGTGTGCCAGATAACCTAAGAATCGTTATAGATAATAGAGAAATCGAAAGAGTTTATTTTACAAAATATCTAGGGATAATTATAGACAGCAATATGAGATGGGATAAACATGTAGCTTATATAGTTGATAAAACTAGATATCTACTTTTCGTATTTGGTAAATTGAGAAGTATCTTGCAGACTAAAAATTTGATTACATTGTATTATGCATTTTTCGATAGCCTGGCTAATTACGGAATAATTGCTTGGGGTGGGGCGTATGATTATGTACTTTATAAACTGGAATCTATACAAAGTAGAATTATTAAAATTATTAATAAATTAAAAGAATGTAATTTTCAACCCTTGAAAATTAAAGATTCGTTTAACATTGAGTCGGTTATGTATCATTTCAATAATTTGAGGAAGGATTTTATTGATTCAAAAAGTATTACCAGACATAAAAGTATTGGAATACCTAGAATCAATAAGTCTGTTAATTTCAAAAATAACGAAATTATAGCAATAAAAATGTTTAATGAATTACCGAATGAAATAAAGATACTTAATCTTAGCAGCAAAAATATAAGGACAAAAATTATTAATTGGTACAAGGAAAGAGAAAAAAACTGAAGTTATTTGTTTTTATATTTGTTTTAAATCTTTGTGTGGCTGATATTTTATCTTGTTATGTTATGAATTTTGAGAAATTTTATCTAAATGTATATGGCATAGACTCTGCCAAATTTTTTGTTTTTTTAGCTCGTAAGTTAGTTTTTAGTAACCAGACCTAAAGCACAGGTAAATTTAATTACCTCTTTTAGGATGTAAGCATTTTTTCAGTTATACATTGTATATCTTGATGTGACCTACATGTATTTTGTACTCTGGTTTATCAATAAATAAATAAATAAATAAATAAATCAATTAGCATCTAGGAAAATATTATATTTTGCTTTTCGATACAAACGTGGTTAAACCAAACTAGGATGTGCATATTCAGGTGGGGGGCGCAAAAAAATTCCTTCGCGGGCAGAAATTCAGAAGTAATAAATTTGTCCGCCATCACTTAATACTTTTACCGTTAGTTCGATTTTCGTTTCTTTTCTTTTTTTTCTATACGAAAGACCCTTAAAATATCTTTCAGGCAGTTATAAAAAAATGTCTATATGCTGATTAAAATAGGCACTATTGCGTGCAGGTCGGTGAACATCATTTTTCTAGTTTTTCCCATCACAATTTTTGACACTTATTTTTAATTTGAGAGTTTCACTGAAAGCTAATTATCGATCCGTTTCGGATCGGCCATAGGATCGGTAGGTGGGTTGCAGAGGGATGTATAAAATGTTTTCGCTGCAGATTCTATTTCATTCGGCGCGCAAACAGTAATTGGAAAAGAGCATTTTAATTAAATTGTGCTTTAATCGCCGTCGCCGTGCTTTTTCGCAACAAATTACTTTATACACTAATTGAAATTAGTGTATAATAGCAAAGTTTGCTTTCTATTAATTGTTAGATTCTTAAAAATTTCCACTTTCCTTTAATAAATAGCATCAGTAAATAACTGATTGCAAACGTTGGACGAAAAGAGAATGCTTTGAAGTGGAGCCGGATTCGTCACGTCATCAAAAGACCCGAAAAAAAGGGTATAGGTATCAGATGGTGACCGCAGAGAGAACGCCTCATCTAATGTTAAAAGGCTATCGAAACTTTTGCCAAGTAGCCAAATGGACAACAGAAAATTACGTCTGTCTACTTATCTTTCTGCGCCTATCTACATCGAATTTCAACACTGTCCCTCTCGAATTTTGAAATTACCTCCGTTACGTTTAAAATTAATTGTGTGTTAACTACGTCAAAACAGTTTCGACGAAAATCGCTCGTAAAAAATCGATACCTAACTATTTCTTATCTCGTACGACTGTACGAGGAGTGGCTGGTAAATAATGCACACTCGTCCGTATTTCAAGAACGAAAACAGCTAACGTAATGAAATAAGAAAGAAAAAAAAAAGGGCAATTTATTGACTACAAAACGACGCGGGTATTTATTTTTCAATAGAATCTCAGTTAACGTCGATTACTACACATGTATATTTGCTCCAATATGCTTAAGTCCGATTTTAAATGAATCGGCAGGTTAAAGGTCGACAAAATGAAAACACTTGTCGCATTTAATTGGTTCAAATATAGAATAATGTGATTCTGTTGACGAATAAATGCATTAGTTTGTAGCTTTCTATCTTGTTCACGAGATTGCGGATTTTGTTCTGCAGATGTGCATTACTTATCGGCTGCCCCTCGTATTTATGTGTTAATAAAAATGGATTATGCTCTTTATCTTTTCGCTCCTGCGAATAACGATTAAAAATTAGTTTTAAGTATATATTTAAGTACCTATGCATAAAGATAATGACCTCGTGTGCTTTGGCGTCGACTAGATTGAGTGTATATTGAGTGCATAATAATCAAGAGTAAGCGGTTTACGATGCGACTATCAAATAGAAAAATGACATCCGCAAAGCCACTCTTCAGAATATTCTGTGCATCATCGCAATCTATCAAAAAGGACTGGTTTACGACAACGTGGTTATCGATTACAATCAATCAATCAAAACGAATTGTTTTACATCGTGATTACCAATTAGAGAATGACGAAAACAAAAATCGTTCTCTAAAATAATATCTACATATTTATGGAAAATAATCGATTAAATGTTTCGGCCTTATTTCAATTGTTAATTTTCTATTGCGTTTTCGAAAATATTTCATACTTAACGTAACATAAGGTTAAATTATTAGGTATAGTGTCGGTGCAAGTGGTCGTAAGTTAGTCATCGTCATCAAACACCGGTTACTAATCTACCGCTCTGCGACCGTGTCCCGGTGTTTAAAGTCGCCCGCGGGTATCTATGTACGTGCCCAGCACGTGATGTGGTAAGCAACATACCGCTGACTGACTCGAGGCCGCCTCAAAATAAACAGCGCACTTAAGACAGACTATGTTGAAATGCAGCTTAAATATTACGCGAAGCAAGACAGCAATGAAGTGTTAGACAATATTAATTAACATCGAAATTACCTAATTATTTCATCGACGCTTAAAATAACGTATTTAGAGCTGCCGCGATTTATAATCGACTATTAAACGAGCACTTTCAGCCGATTGTATATTGTTCGGATTAAATTAACCCATTAATGGCCAAGCAGTGAAGTAATACTAACTTATACGTTGTTTTTTTTTTAAACTGACGTGAGTTTAGGTACATTAATTTTACTTGTAGCTACACGCGAAAGAGTTTGCTGATTTTTTCGAATCCATGTTGGAATTTCGATTTAAAATTCCAATATGGGGGTCGGCGACATGCTGGCCCTTTGTCAATGTCCTTTTTTCGACGTTTTACGCTAGCGCAGAACCTCGCAGGCTCTTTTGATTTTCGCGTTCAATAGTTTAATGCATGGTTTTACATTTACAAAATTAAATTGATAGAAATGACCTACATTTTTATGTATTGATATGTATTCATTAATCATTAACATTTTCAATGAACTTTTAATATTACCTACCTAGGTTAGTACCTAATATTTTTTCGGCCATAAAATAAAAATTAAATGTAAACTAATATTATTTTATCTTTTTCAGGTAAGTGTCGTACTACTAAGCTATCCAGTCGTACCATTGAAACCGGCCGCCCACGCAACCGCGAGCAATAAATTGACTTATTGTGACAAATAAGGTATTTTTGAAAGATTTTCAATTTGGAACTGTTGTAAATAAGGACCCAACGTTTGGGCCTCGAAAAACATTTTCAAAAAATAGATAATTATAAATAGTTGGGGTAAAGGTAGTACTTAGTAAGCGAGTTTAGGTACGTCAGAATATAATATATTAGATGCACCGCGATGACAACTTTCAAAACAAAAGTGCACTCAAAGCAGGAATTTTAAATATTATCTAATAACAAACTGAAAAGGTGTGGACAGACAATGGTTAAAGATTAATTATTTTTTTATTAAATAACTCCAAAGTTAATTGTTAAATATTGAATTTTATTAAAAAAATTAAAATCGTCCCCCTGTTAACTTAACACGAGAGTGTTTTTTATTAATACAAAATTGGGCGCCAGAACTGGTATTCGCTAAATATTTAATTTTTGGCATGCCAGAACTGGTATTCGCTAAATATTTAATTTTTGGCATGCGCTAACGTTTATCAATCTATTTTGTTTTTTATTTAAAATAAAGTAACTCCTGCGAACCAATTCTTAAAAAAAATCTGTTTGTTGTGACGTCATTTTAGCATACGTTATGTTAGCGAATGGTTCGAGAATTGGACCCCAAGTCCAATAATTTTTTATAAAACTATAAAATAATATATTTTTTTGTTTTTCTCCCGACCCACAGTGGTTCCGCGCTATAAGGAAATCGGTCATAACTACTAAGTATTGCGATACGACTTAAAAACTTTTTTTTTGAGTTAAATGCATGTGTTTAGGGCACGTAAGCCATATTTTGATAAACAACAGTAGTTTACGACCCTATAACAAAGGACGTACGAAACATTTTTTTCAATTACGCGCGCCCAAGTTTCTAGTGTAAGGGTAGGTTCAGGTTTTAGTTAAAACGATTTTAGGTTTTTCGCTGTAGTTAAAAATTTAAAAATTTGCAGTTAGAAAGGTTGGAGAAATTCCAACAGCAAATAAAAATGTTATTTAAACAAAAAAATTGATTTTGATGTTTCAAGTTTAGGGATGAATGTCTCGGCAGGGGAGCGTAGTAAGAAAAAGTTTGTAGGAACTTAAAGTTTTATTTTATTATACGTGCCCAGAAGATTGAAATTGACATCTCATTGCCATGTGACGTATAAATACACGTGGAGAAATTAACCTAAATCAACCCTGTTATTCCCATCGGTACAGGTTTAAATCGGCAATTTTTCGCGTTTCGAGTACACATGTTTTATGGAAAATAGGACTTTATTTATTACCCATTGACGTATCAAAAAGTGTACTATATTTATGTGCCGCTCGATTTAGTTCGGATTAACTTTGTTCTTCAATTTTTCTATATGGCACGAGCTCTGCCAGTAACTAGAAATTAAGCCAGATGTAATCTCGAGCCTTAATTTAACCTGCGATGTCCTAATAGCCACGTATATCCCGGCGTCGAATTTTACCTTGAAATTATAACAGCCTAATACCGCGGCAATATCGTCAATAGTAAAGGGCCCCTAACATAATTATCTCGCCAAATGAACAATTAAGTGGACCCAAGAAGCAATCGAGTCCATTCCGAAACCTCTAAGCCTTCAGAGACCGACCGTAGAGACCGTCACCACAGAATATGAATCAAAGTAAACTATAAACCAAGGTAAGAGTGAAATCACTCTGCCCGGATCAAAACGTCACGGATATTGAGAAAGATACAGAAAACGAAATCCGAATATCGAACAGTAAAATATCGTTTCGATATTTAAACTACGATTCGCGTCAATTTTCAGTTCCCCAAGTCGAAGCACTTGTACGTAATTACGACAGAAATTATTAAGGAAAAAAAAGTTAAAGAAATCCAGTTTCGTTGAGTTAACTATATTACCAACTTAAGTCCGTAAAAACTCTTTGACGGATGGACGTTCGCGAAATACACTTCAAAACTAACATAAGTAATATCCTTAGGCTAGTTTCAGACGAGCATACGCGTATGCGATTCACGTATCGCGTACAAAATTCTCTTGCGATACTTTTCCGATTAGGCACTTTCTCGCCAGTTCTTGTAGTTAGACAGAATCGGTAGTATATAGCGGTTCGTTGTTTATAGTAGAGGGCTCGAAACTCCGCAAAATGACTTTCGAGGGGCTTTCGGGGTTATAAGATGAAACCTCGACAAATCGAGAGGGTGTATTTGTTTATTTAAAAAGCCAAAAGCCGTCAAAAATCGTCCAGTTAAAAAGGGCACTATTTTCACCGAAAGTGTTATTCAACGTACGCATAGAAGGAAACGTGAACTTTCTTTTGCCGTAAAATTCGTAATTGGTATTGTGGAATTAATCGTTTTAAAATTTTTGAAAAGAAAATCTCTTAAAAATTTTTCTCTTATGGAGAAAAATAACTTTCGGGACCGATATCTCAGTTCGAACAGCTAAAAAGTTCACTTCAATTTCGCGTTTTTTACCGTTTATACTGTCGTAACTACAAAACAGTGCGACATATAGAAAGCTTTTATTCTTTAGAAAAGTTTGGTTCGTCTATCTAGCATCCGACGGTACAAGAAATATATTTTTGCAGGGCTTTATAATTAAGATAGATAATTAAAAGTCAAAAATGTGCAAATTACATTTTCGGGAGTCGCGCTCTCAACTGGGTGCATTGCATCTCCCATCTCACTTTTTCCCGTAGCTCCCTCTCATTCTATACGTAATTGTAAAATAAGCTAACATACTATTATTATTATTATTATTGTAAATACACCTTATTCGTTATTTTAATAATTAAGTACATAATACAAGAAGTGTTTTGTATTAAATAAATTTACGAGAAGCTCCTATTTCATACGAAAACTACAGCGACGTTAACATTTAATGTCTCTTTTTGTTGATTAATAAATTTCGTTTCATCATATTTTTTACATAGCAGTAGCAAAATGTGAAAAAAGTAAAAATCAAATGAGTTGCATTGGTTCCTGTAGATGTATGGGACAAAAATGTACCAATGCAGTGACAATTCGAAATGTATCAATATATAATGAATAAGATGAGTGTTAAAGTATTAAAAGGGTGTGTAATATTAGGGCTGTTAATTTAAA
Organism: Rhagophthalmus giganteus; assembly: GCA_036326145.1. Lineage (NCBI taxonomy): Eukaryota > Metazoa > Arthropoda > Insecta > Coleoptera > Rhagophthalmidae > Rhagophthalmus > Rhagophthalmus giganteus. Next base: position 10,131,075 of record JARFJA010000036.1, on the reverse strand, counting down.
CTGCTAAAAGTACAATTTTTAACGTAGGTAATACCGAATTTGCATCATCTAATTTTAGTTTCTTCTACATATTCAAAATAGTTTGCTTTTCAGAAAATGAGAAAACTAATGCCCCAAATGGAGACGTTTTTGTTTGCGGTGACACTGCAGATGCAATACTTGCTCTTGGATTTGAATTTATTACAAAATGATCAGTTTAATTCTGAAAAGAACTATTCTTCATATTGGTAATATACAAGAAATGACTTTAAAACACTTTAAAGTCGATGCCCATCAAGTGTCACACATGTAGCTAAACATAAATTACCAGAGATTTAATAGCACGTACGGCAAATTACTCAGCGTAAACTAATCTCGCAAGTAGCCAATCGGTGAGCGCGTTTTATAGGTGGAAATTTTAATTTACTCCTCCTAATTAAGAAACAGAGTATAGCATGTTGTATGTTTCTAAAGAAACAGAGTATAGCATTTTGCTGTCGCTTGGCGGCCGACCTTCGCGAGATACTCAAATTTAGTATGCGACGCTGTATGAAGTGAGTATCGCCGTCTGAAAGATCCCATATATTTTAATGTTAGTTCTGATCCATCACATGCATACATTTCGTATTTTCCGACTGACACCGATCCTACAGTCGACGAGGTCCGAATTGTCAAGATTTTAGTAGTCTGTATGCGATACTGTATGAAGGCTGTATCAAGTGTCTGAAAGCTTACATTTGCTATAATGTTAATTCTGTATCGAGCATACGAGAATCGCATACGCGTATCGTCCGTCTGAAACCAGCCATAATGTATTTGAGGTAACATGGATTTCGCTCCGCATTACCTGCAACTAACATAAGTTTTACAAGCGCGCATTAAGATGCGTCACGCGTCACTTTCTAAAACTCGCGCAAATCATACCTACCACCTACTTAACAATTTGCGACAGCAAAATGTACAGTTTCAGTTTCCAAAAATTAACAATCGTCGTAATATCATTCATTTTTCGGATAAAGCGTGTCCGATAGGAAACGAAAAATCCCATTCCCCCCCCCACATTATAACTAATCGGCGCGGCGTCATATTTTACTAGGAACAAAAACTTGTTGAATAATACATCAGCCCGATGAAGTTTGAATTTCTTCCGTTTAAATTTGAGTCGTAAATTTAAAAAAGTTGGAAAAATTAAAATATTTTCGTAAAGGAAATTGAGGCTTATTAAAAAAAAAAACAAACAAGTCGACCGATTCCGCATTTAATATCCACCCCCCCACTTTGGTGCATTTTAAACTTAAGACTAACGACGCGTTTGTAACGTAACTTTCCTAATAATAACCACTTTAAAGCAACGTTTCGCAGCTTCCGAAGCAAGGGACCCTTAACGCTTAAGAGCTTGCGGCTCCTCGAATACGGGAAGTTTAAGAAAAGCAATTAAAGTTATAGTAAAATTAAGAATGCCCACCTAAGACGTAATTTTCGTTATACCTACTTATTCAATTTCTAACGGAAAAAAATTAAAAATTACCTCGGGGACATTTAAGCAAATACACGGAATTGATCGTCGCCGCGTCATTCTCGAGGGATCCCAGTTACAGGATGAAACTTGTCAAGAGTGCGCATACCAAAGTGCTAAAAGTCCTTGCTAGAAAAGTTCGAAATCAAATGTAAACCAAAGTTATAAGGTCAAAGTTTATCAAAGACATACGTCTAACCGTATAAAGTTTTCTCAAAAGCCCGTTTCAAAGGGTCTTCTGATAAGGTACGTCGTTTATCATGATAATGCTATTGACACTTCAGGAATAAATGTATTTCAATGGATTCGCGGAACTCCACATATTTTGCATGTGGAAAGGGATTTTAGCTGAATTGCCGCGGCCTCGCCCTGTTTAACGACCAGAGTGCATGTTAATATAATACATTTTCGACTAATAACGTGAAATAATCTGACCGTAAAATTATGCAAATCGACGTTTCAATTTAAAATCTGCTTTTGAAAGGTATTTTCGGTCGTTCGGCCAATTTAGACGGAGGACATTTTCAAAACGACACCGTGCCACCACTACTCAAAACGGCGATACCAAAATAACCGTCTCCTCGAGCATTTTTATAATTGGGGGGCCTCGTTTAATTAACGCACATTTTTCAAAGTCGAGCATCTCGTAAAACGCGACATGGTTCTTCTCTAATTTTGTAAAATTAATTAATCGACGAAACGAATTCTTTTAGATCTTTTACGGCAATTAAAACAAAATTAATCAGACTGAACGAAATGCTCTCATTTCGTTTTACTGTTTTAATGCCCTTTAAGAAAATATTTTACGATTAAGTGTACGTTAAATTATAAACGGAATAAGTTGAAAGGAGGTGTTCGATAACTTTTAAACATGTTAACTTGGCAATTTCGAGGCTCGAAATACCGGCAAGTCGTTCGGTTAGTTTCTGTCGTGCCGAACACTTCGAACGGCATCGAGAGGTCTTTTTCTATAAAGTAAGTGGCGCACTTTTCGCTTTCGATCGTCAGCGATGATGCCACGCGAGTTTCTAATTTGAAAGTAGAACTGATTCTCGGTTTTTAGACAGGAAAAAAAAGTAAAGCCTGGATTTATTTTACTTTTTGTAACCGCATTTTTACAATTCGTTTGAACCCCTCGGTTTCTGACCCCCCTCGAATACAAGAAACAAAATTTCGATACTTTGAAAAATCAGCATTTGACTGCCTATGGCCTATCCAAACCTATATGCAGTTTACGTCATCAAAACAAGTTACTAGATTGTTTATTTGTAATTCGGTTTAAAGTTTGGAAAGTGACATATTCTATAGATGATTTACTTGCGCACATATTAAATGACATAAAGAAAGACTACAATTTATTAGAACTGTCAAAATACGAGGTACGAGGTGACAGCACTTTGCGAAACTTTCATTGATGACGTAGATTGCATGTAGGTTTGGACGAAGTGTACATGCACACGTAAAATAAGCTGAAATTAATAACATTAAACTCGCGCCCTTTCGCGTAAAGAATTAAATCAATTAGTGACTTTTTTTTGATACAATTTTGTCTAACGTTTCGGTGACCCGGACGATTATACGTAGGCGTTTTAAATTTTTAATTCGTTTTTACGCAAATGTCCTTCAGGTCATCATCCAAATTTGTTTAACGTTTTTGGTTTGTTTAATTTTTATTTTGACCTGCTTTGTAATTTGAATATGTTTAACACATGTTTATATGAACACGTCCGGTTGCGTTGTTGTCATTAGTGCAATTAAGGGATTGCTTATATTGAAGAGGGATAAGTTTCGCACGTAAAAGATAAAAAATTGTATTTATTTTTGACGTTTTTACAAAATTCTTATTATAAGTAATTAAATGGAATGCTTCTTTTTTCATTTGTCATGGAAATGCTAGCTAGAAACGTAATCTGCGTTGATTGCTGTCAGAATTACTTATAATGTCTGTGCAATAGATTTTAACTTACAACTAGAGGCGCTTGCGTCAGGGATTAACGAAATCTATTATGTACGGTTTAGAACTTTACTATTTACTGTAACTTTTTTAAAACTGAAAAAAAAGTTGTGTTTTCGTTTTACACCTGCTAAAACTGCAATTAATGTATTTTTCGTAAAGTAAACAAGAGATTGTTCTGAAAATATTTAATAAAATGGTAGCAAATATACATTATAGTTACCATTAGTTCCTGACGCGAGCGACATCTGTTGTTTCTTTAAGGCTGTTAGGTCAACTGTTTTATGCGATTGCACAGACCTTAGAAACAACTCTGACAACAATCAACGCAGACGACGGCTAAAAATCTATAGCATATTCTATTTTGTAGGTCATAACCGTCGCCTGCGTTGATTCATGTCAGTTGATACTTATGTCAGGTCTGTGCAAACGCATAAAACTATCCTATACCTAACGACTTTAAAAAAAATAACAGATGTCGTTCGCGTCAGGAACTAATGGCAACTGTAATATATATTTGCAACTAGAATTTTCATTTAATGTGTGCAATTCTTTTTATTTATGTCGATAAACCGTTAAGTTATAACAATTAATTATATGAAATAATAACTAAAAATTCCTCGTTTCTCCATTTATTCTCTATTAAATATTTTCCAGAATAATTCTTTTCTTGTTTACTGTACGAAAAATACATTAATTTTATTTTCAACGAATGTAAAGCGAAAAATATCACTTTAATTTTTTATTTTAAAAATGTTTCAGCAAATAGTAAAGTTTTAAATCATAAATAATAGTTAGTTATTGATGCAAGTGCCTCTAGTTGTAATTTTGAATCGGTTGCACAGACCTGATAGAAGTGTCAACTGACATGAATCAACGCAGATGTCGATCATAACTAGTGCTGAAATATCATGCCGTTACATAACGAGCAAAACAAAATTCATTATGTAGATATTGCTAATAAATATTAATATCACGATTTTGGAGAATTATAAAGTCATGTAGGTAGGTACTAGATATAAAAATATAAATATTACTTATATCAAGTCACTACAACAAAACATAAACCATTCTTTAATCGATGGCGTCAAAAATGTCCAAAATAAAACTAAAACTTTAAGACTTGAATTGTCGCAGAAAGTTTATTTCTAGAGAATTTAATCAAACTACAGTCTATAATTTTTTCAATACTTTGACCTAGAATTTTCCACAACTTCAGGAACTTGGAGCAAAATTATATGTAAATTTTATGGTGTATGGCAAACGTTATCGAGTATGACGAAGTTATATATATATATATATTGTTCGGTATACAACGGCGTTAGTTTTATCAAATGACGCATTCAAATTATCCGAATTATATTGTTTATATTTTCTATCCCCGTTGGATATTTTAATATATTATTTAAATTAAGCAATTGGTTTAAATTAATAAGAGATACGAGGAGTACTATTATTTTGCGATTGATTAAATCGATCGTTGGTAGGTAGTTCATTATCAAAATGTCAGATATATTCAAACCGGATTCACTTCAATTAACTCGTGACAGATGATTTACATTGTTTTTCCCAATTTCCCATAAAAAAAGAATAAAAATCTTAATGATAATAATAACGTTTAAGGGGTAGTTAACGTGAAACAGTACAATTAAAACTGACGCAAATACTTGAAAATTGTCGAACAATAGTGTCACATCGACAACTTGCTCTATTCCTGTAAAATTAAAGAGTTGCATTCGACAAAATTCGCTTCGTTGGTTTCCTACAGTTGACTGAATTGAAAATTTCAACATTACTTTAAACTTTAGATATTCGCGTTTCATTTGATGTTTAATATATTACGTCGCGTCGAGCTTAATATCGTACTTTATTGCAAATTTTACACATTCGATCACAGACGGCTTCTCCAACTATAATAATAACCACTCGCCGAGGAGGGCACACCCGAAATTTCTAGTGACAGAACGGAAACCTCAAATTATTGGTCGTATCGGGCTCTCGCGTCTAATATTTTAAACGTCGCGTCGCGCGGATTGCGATATCATCTGTCGGTGAATTACTCGTCTGTATTAGAGAAAATCCAGATCGGAATTGTCATACTTAATGGTACAAAAAATTGGCGAAAAAATAAAATATCTCCCCCCATTAAGGGCTACGTGATTGATGGGCTCTTATTCGCCGCTAAACGTTTTTCACAACACCGCCGTCGAAATTTGAGCTTAAAAAATTGTTTATTATAATGTCTTACGCGTAATAAGCCTCGATGATTTCGAAAACGGCTCCGTGATTGATTACGGAAAGACAGTTAGTTAACCCGACGGTTTACTTTAATTACCTCGCAACGCAGATAAGTGATGCTTACACTATCGCGACCTACGTATAACATTGTTTAAATTTAAATCGGAAAAACGTTTTTGCGGAGGCGAAACGCTCGCGTTTGTAATTGTTGCTGAAGTTGCAACGTATCACGTTTAGTGGACGCCAAGAAAGGTCGGCGTTCATCGTGCAGCGGGTTTTTCCAGATATTAAAATTTACCTCGCTTTTTACGGAATTTCTTATATTAATTTGAGTAACAAAAAAATTCGGGAATTGTCTATAAGATTGATCAAACCCGCCGTTATTAAACCTTTTGATTCCACGCGGAAAAAAAATTAATTTTCGTAGAGTTTTTTTTGTTGACAAAATTCGAACGTCTAAGGATTAATTTTTTTATTATTCGGCAATCGCGATTTCGATAAAACAATTTTGGTAACTCGTCGCGAAAAAATGTATAGTGTGCGGTTTTTGTTAAACGGACGTTCATATTAATTGTCCGCGTTATTTACTTTCAATTTGCACGCGAGCGTTTAATTTTTCAGTGGGTACTGTTTAGTTAAACCAAATACATTCTAATATGTTTCCACTAAAATATATTATCATTTATTATACAATACAATTTTATAGTCAACAGTTTATATCTACCTATGTCGTGACGTTAGTTTACCTACATATGGAAGCAGATTTTGTTTTATCTAGAAAATTAAGTTAACGCTTTTTTATATGTTTTAAGAACAAACTCTTCTTGTTTTATTAAAATTTCTATATTTATTTATAAATTCATCGTTATAAATTCATCAAAATTAGATAATCTACAGATGACGGTCCTGCATCAAAAGGCCGTCGACAAAAACGTCGTCGCGTGACATCAAATCAAAATATTTAATAAAATGTGTATGACGTAACGACGTAATTTACAATTAGTTAAATAAATATTGTACTTGGACGTCGTAGTTAATTTACCGTTGCGGTTAAAGTTTTTGCAATATTCCGTTTAAAATTTTGAACGTGCCATATTCTGCCGATGATTCACTTACACGCGTATGACGTGGTATAGAAAGACTACTAGACGTTGTAAAATACGAGGTTTTATTGATGTATTGGTATTGGAACTTATCTTGAATAACGTATAGTTGTTAAGTACTTATCTACTACAGACAAGTCTTCTATAACGCGGAGCGTACGGTTTCTCGTACAAGAACATTCCAATAACTTAAATCGGTCGAAAAATTTATCTATGGCAGCACTCGTTCGATGTGTTAAATTTTTGTAGTTGACGTTTATGGGGTATTCCCAATTCCAGTTATCAGGGAATTTCCCTAAAAATGAGCGAACAATAAAGCGTTGGCTCTCTTTTAATTTATTCTAAGATTGTCTCTGAATGTGTTCAGACGTATGTGTACCTAATGAAGTTTTTTTGAATTGTTTAATTTACGTTATTGGAATTTTACAACATTAGAGAACATCTAGGTAAAAATTTTTATTTGCCGTAATATTTATCTGAAAAAATAATTATCCTTAGGTTTGTAAAATGGCTGAAATAAATAAAAGCGGAAAATGGTTAAAAAGAAAGTTTATATTTCTTGTGGGTTAAATGCAAATTTTAAATCGTTTAAAGGACGGAGAAAAAATATGTATTATATTCAATAAACCTAAATTCAAATATGAAAAATCTATATATATTCTTTGGCATTTCTATTATAAAATTTTATTTATTTACCGTATCAATCACAACTTGATACTATGATAATGCAGTTTTTATATACGTACAATTTATTTATTTCTGAGATTTTATATAACGCGGTACGAATTCATTTAATTTGTATTAATTCTGAGTTTCTTATAACGTGGTTTCCATATAACGCATTTCATATAACGCGGTATGAATCAATCGCGTTACAGGAGACTTGACTGTATATACATTAGACTTCGATTTAATTTGACTTTTGTAACTGACGGAGTTTTTGTCGACGGCGTTTTGACGCACGACGTTTTTGTTGATGGCGTTTTGACGTGACACCCTGCAGATAAGCTATTTCGGAATAATTGTCTCGATAAACGTTTCTTACCTAACGTTTATTTGATAAAATCGCAAAATCGGCCTTAGAACCATTAATTTTCGGATAAACAATTAATATGCGAATTAATAATTAATTTTAAGTTAAAAAATGTAACATTTTAACAGCACAACATTGAGAGATGAAAGCTGATGCAATTTTATGCAAAAAAATGTTATATTATGAACATAAATCACCCTGTACAGTATAATGTAGATAGCTAAGTATTAACAAAATCCGTTTTATTTTATTGCTAGAAAACACATTTCGAGGACAAACTGGATACGCGCCGCAATTTTATATTTTCCCCTTTACGCGAAAAATTAGATGCTTGCCTGTAAAAGCGCGCCCCACAATTTTCACCAGACTTCCCGTGGAAAAACGGGAACATTTCCAAATACATTCGCGAGTTCTTTGATTTAAATGGAAATTACATTAGGATCGGGGCGCGTACTTGCACATATTTAATCTTGCATATAAATGGTAAATTCTAGCAGGTATATGTATATATATATATACCATATATAGAGTCATCCAAAATGACGATTAAACTCTTTTAAGTAAATACGAAATAACGTTTTATTGATTAGCTCCCATCCAAAATTAAAATTAACGTTAACAAACTTAAATGATATTTAAAGCATCTTCGAGGCGAAGGCGCGCTAATATCTTATCGATTAGAAAATATGTGGAAGAGTTGTTTACTTACTGAGCCTAAGGGCTGTTTCAGACGAGGATACGCGAATGCGATTCCGGTATGCGATTCACGTATCGCGTACAAAATTCTCTTGCGATACTTTTCCGATTAGGCACTTTCTCGCCAGTTCTTGTAGTTAGACAGAATCGGTAGTATATAGCGGTTCGTTGTTTATAGTAGAGTGCTCGAAACTCCGCAAAATGACCTTCGAGGAGCTGTCGGGGTTACAAGATGACACCTCGACAAATCGAAAGGGTGTATTTGTTTATTTAAAAAGCCAAAAGCCGTCAAAAATCGTCCAGTTAAAAAGAACACTATCTTCACCGAAAGAGTTATTCAGCGTACGTATAGAAGGAAACGTGAACTTTCTTTTGCCGTAAAATTCGTAATTGGTTTTGTGGAATTAATCGTTTAAAAATCTTTGAAAAAACGCAAAATACACGGACTCTTATGGAGAAAAATAACTTTCGGGACCGATATCTTGGTTCGAACAGCTAAAAAGTTCACTTCAATTTCGCGTTTTTTACCGTTTATACTGTCATAACTACAAAACAGTGCGACATATCGAAAACTTTTATTCTTTAGAAAAGTTTGATTCGTCCATCTAGCATCCGACGGTACAGGAAATATATTTTTGTAGGGCTTTATAATTAAGATAGATAATTAAAAGTAAAAAAATGTGCAAATTGCATTTTCGGGAGTCGCGCTCTCAACTGGGTGCATTGCATCTCCCATCTCACTTTTTCCCGTAGCTCCCTCTCATTCTATACGTAATTCTAAAATAAGCCAACATACTATTATTATTATTATTGTAAATACACCTTATTCGTTATTTTAATAATTAAGTACAATAATACAAGAAGCGTTTTGTATTAAATAAATTTATGAGAAGCTCCTATTTCATACGGAAACTACAGCGACGTTAACATTTAATGTCTCTTTTTGATGATTCATAAATTTCGTTTCATCATATTTTTTACATAGCAGTAGCAAAATGTGAAAAAAGTAGCAAAAATCGAATGGGTTGCATTGGTTCCTGTAAATGTATAGGACAAAAATGTACCAATGCAGTGACAATTCGAAATGTGTCAATGTATGATGAATAAGATGAGTGTTAAAGTATTAAAAGGGTGTGTAATATCAGCGCTGTTAATTTAAACTGCTAAAAGTACAATTTTTAACGTAGGTAATACCGAATTTTCATCATCTAATTTTAGTTTCTTCTACAAATTCAAAATAGTTTGCTTTTCAGAAAATGAGAAAACTAATGCCCCAAATGGGGACGTTTTTGTTTGCGGTGACACTGTAGATGTAATACTTGCTCTTGGATTTGAATTTATTATAAAATGATCAGTTTAATTCTGAAAAGAACTATTCTTCATATTGGTAATATACAAGAAATGACTTTAAAACACTTTAAAGTCGATACCCTATCAACTGTCACTCATGTAGGTAAACATAAATTACCGGAGATTTAATAGCGCGTACGGCAAATTACCCATCATAAACTAATCTCGCAAGTAGCCAATCGGTGAGCGCGTTTTTTAGGTGGAAATTTTAATTTACTCCTCCTAATTAAGAAACAGAGTATAGCATGTTGTATGTTTCTAAAGAAACAGAGTATAGCATTTTGCTGTCGCTTGACGGCCGACGTTCACGAGATACTCAAATTTAGTATGCGACGCTGTATGAAGCGAGTATCGCCGTTTGAAAGATCCCATATATTGTAATGTTAGTTCTGTATCCATCACACACAAAGAGTTTTCGTATTTTCCGACTGACACCGATCCTACAGTCGACGAGGTCCGAATTTTCAAGATTTTTGTAGTCTGTATGCGATACTGTATGAAGGCTGTATCGAGCGTCTGAAAGCTTACATTTGCTATAATGTTAATTCTGTATCGAGCATACGAGAATCGTATACGCGTATCGTCCGTCTGAAACCAGCCTTAGCCTAAAATCCACATTAACGTTTTTACTTAGATACATTAACATCGTACTGAGCCGATCCGTTGAATATTTATAGGAAATAATTAATTAAGGATCGACTAAAGAACTTAAATCCCCCTCATCTCCTAAAGTATGTAGGTAATTAGTTTCGAAATACCTACATAATTCAGCGGGCGCATTAAAATAATTTATTTACTAAGGACACGGATTACATTAATTATTTAATTATTATCTGTTGTTCAAAAAGTTTGGCGTTGTAAAACAAAATTATAATTTAATGTGGGTATCGCACCTATCAGAAGCTGCGCGGCGCGCCCTTTAAATGGATCCGACACTAATTATTCAGCTAGATATAACGAAGGCTATCGATTTTTCTTATCAAGTTTTCAGGCTTGTAAGATTTTATTGTTTAAGTTTACTCCTTTAAAGATTTAACATTCGATTCGTTCCCGTTTAATCCCTTTCACTCGTAACAATGGAAAGTGGTCTTTTATTAACGGTTCCACTTTACGAATTTTGTTTACTTTAATAAAGAAGTACAAAATGTGCCGACTTCGTTATAATTCAAAATTAATCTCTTTACTTAATTTTATTTTTAATCAAATTTGTAATTTTCCGGCGGGGTTAATAGTAGTGCGAGGTACAGATATTTGAATCTTAATTTTTTTTTTTATTTTATTTAATAAATAAAATGATAAATATCGTTAAAAGAATTTTTTAATGGCCGATGTTATGCACTTGTGTACAGTCGGGTACAAAGTTAATGTCGCGAATCACGAGTATCAGGCGGGTAATACACGGCACAATGAACAAATCTATGAAAAGTATTAATTACGACAAGTGAGGCAAATTACAAATAGGAAGTTAATCTTTAAATATTCCGATTATAATTTGTTACGCGTAATGCTCGTAATTCGTGACGTTAGTTCTGTACCGACTGCACCTAATCAAGTTTGACATCATTTTTGACCTTTACTTATTAAACAGCCCTTAATGAAAAAATATTTCGAAAAATAAATGGCCCGGAAAAACTCTTATGAATAAATAAAGTAATAATAAATTATCTATGTCGGCGTCTAATGTTCCAACTTTTTGCGATGGATAAGTTTAAGGGAAGCGGATTGGTGGTTATCGCACGCTTAGATAAAAAATGCGCACGCGTTTCTTTTGGCCGATCGTTTTAATTTCACTTCGATAAAATTCGAAGTACGAATCGCGGAAATAAAACGCGTGCTTTGCAAATCACTCTTGACAAACTCAAGTGAATTTCCCACGCCAACAAAAAAAGATAAATGATACCCTGCGGGAGAGATCTCAGGCTCAAGAAACCGTGAGATGGCCGGAGGAAAAAAAAGTAAATAGCAAGCATTTCAACGTGTAATAATTCGTAAACTGCTTATACTTGCCACAATCTGTGACCTATTCAAAACTATTTTTTAAATATTATACAAGAGGATTACAGAATATGTAAACAATATATCAAATACGGGAATTAAAGCTTCTCGAAATTTTCAACGTTTCGGTGAAACGGAATTTTAAACTTCGAAATTTCTAAGCAAAGTTTTAAATCTAGAACACCGAAGGCACTACAACTTTTAAGCCGATTTGAGATCCACATTATTTAGTATTTTGTCGGTACAAATTTGATCTTGGATCGTTTGAAAGTTCGAGAACGTTTTGTAAAATAAGGTTGATTTTTATAAAAGGGCGAATGCCTGTTAAAAACAAAACACTTTAAATGTTAAACTATTTAAATATTTGGTTAGCCTCTTATGTTTATTACAATGTATTTTGACTACTCAAACTAAATGAAATTATATAGCAGTCGAACGTGTCAAATATTAATTTTCTTCCATAAGAAGAGGGACTGGCAGTTCCAAAAATAAAGGTTTAAGTAATTAATGTTTTGTTTATTATGACCTTCGTTTATTATTAATCGTATGTTATAATGACGATTATGCAATCGATTTCATACCATTCGACATAAATCGACAGTAGGTCTTAAATTAATAAAAACCTGATTGGCATTTTAATTATTGTTTTCAAAATTTCATTTATGTACTTATACTCATTTTTAGCTCGAAAACTAATTCTAGATAAATAAAATGCAGTTATTGTGCATTCTGTAGGTATTGTACGTGAAACATTAAATACCAGCTAATCCTAATAAACACAGAATCACGATGTCAATTTAAATAATCGCGGAATACTGAGAAATTCAAATAAAAACGTGACACAAAAATGTATGCAAACTCGTTTGCGACGTACGTATACAGGGTGTTGGATTCCTAAGCGTACCTATTAATATAGCTGTTAGATCATCTCGTATGAAGAAAAAAACTAATTGAAGCAGCTGAAAGCTAAACATTTACGGAGATACATCTAGATTTAATATGGAATTGCCCCGTGAACTGCAAAGACCAAGGTATGTTGAATAAATGATAAAGTTTAAGAATTTTTAAAATAACTTTAATAATTTTTACTTCATTATTTTAACTCGCTAAGTACATAGTAGTTTTAGTTTTAGTTTACTTTTCCCTGTGCACTATTAGCTAATATATTTTTTTATAATAGAATTCCATCGAGATATTATTATATTCTCAATTAATGTATAAAAAACATAGTTTTTTTTTTCAAAAAAATCAAAGCTCTCGATTTTTTGATATTTAAAAAAACATTTGTTTTGACCATTCCATACAATAAAGTTTTAGTAACATAACCTTGTAGTAATCAAACTAACGATTATAAAAAACTGCAAAAAAAATGACAGACAATGCAGCTCTCGGTACATCCTATCGATAATTATAAAGAAATGATCGGTAGAGAATTTTATGCCGATTCCAAAACATACTTCACATTACCGATTCGATGTGTAATAACGGAGGTTAGAATTAAAAAAAAATTTTGAACGGCCGCCATTTTGAAATGGGTCGATCGATTTGGCTGGTTAACGAATTCGTCCTTCGTTTTCGTAAAGACAATGCGCTGTCCAAATTTTAGACTCCTACGATCAAAATTACGACCGGAATCGTGTCCACAAGAAATTGATTATATATATTATATAACCGACCCAAAATGAATGACCTATATTTTCGTGATCGTAGGGGTCGAGATCGGAGAAAAAACCGAAAGGACACGTCTGGGTCCCGTCATCAGACAGGCTCCAATAGCTTTATTTTCTATGAAAATTCGCTAATACCGGTTTAAAATTATCTGAATAATTACTATCTACTGCCTTTATACTGCAGAATTATAAATTTATTCTATTTTTAATTCAAAAACATTGAAACCAGATAAAAGTTTAATCACATTTTTATGCGACCGATAAAATACAAAGCAACTAATAAAACATGTGCACCACCTACTTTCATAGCTTATCGGAATAAGAACAAAGTGCGAACAAAGAACAGAACGGTTTTAAAATAAAAATTGAATTTCCTAGAATCCAATGCATGTATATGTAGAATTCTGGCAAAATCGTTTCAGATCTTTCGTGTTAATGGTACCGAGCGGTAGTGTTTGTTTCAGTAGTTCGAATTTTAAATTACGGCGTCGTATTGTTCGTGTGCGCGAATAGTGTTCATTCGGTGTATAAGGCTTTTTTGCATGTGAGTGCGCGAGTGTTGTGTGTTGCGTTGTGTTCTCTAAAAGGATTAATGCGACGAGGAAAGGTAGGATGTTTCTTTGTCGACTAATTCCTATAATGACCTATATTTTCGTGATCTAGGGCTCGAGATCGGAAAAAAGCCGAAAGGACACGTCTGGGTCCCGTCATCTGACAGGTTACAATAGCTTTATTTTCTATGAAAATTCGCTAATAAAAATACTAATAGCTAGTCAGAAAATTTAAAAACGTGAAGATCAAATATGAAACGTGCGATTTTGTGGAAGTTTTTGACACTTAACAGTAATTATTACTATAACGTGCGAAAGATTATTAATTATTCTGCTGTAAATTGGCGGCGCAGTCTCGAGAAACACATTAAAGAGTTGATTGGTATAGAGTAAAAAAAGAAAACTTTTAGCTTCATACATTTTTAATTTTCATCTGCCCGAGTTACAGTTTCTTTCTTTATATTATGAAACGGTCTAACAACCATATTAATATGTACGCTTAGTAACTTAACACCCCGTATATCGTACATTTTAAATATGATAAGTATCGCCCACATTTAAATTTTTACGTGATGTTTTTTTTGTTACATTTTAAATTCCGTCGAGTAGGTACGAGTATTGTTTTCATTATTTCCGAGAACGTCGAATTACGCTTATTCGTGTGTTATTCGAAACTGAAACGTCGATTACACCTCAAACGAACAATTACGACTGTATTTACCTATGGTTTAGTTAGCTGGTTCTGTGTTGTTAACTAAATATTATTCTCGCGAACTGGCAATGTTTCGTTTTAAAGAAACACTAACATTCGTGAATAGTTTAAGTACCTACAAGATTTACAGTTTTCCACGAGATGTCTTTTTCGTATTCGTTTATTAAGTTTACCCACCGTTCGCCGTTGTTTATCATCTGTACACACGAACGACAAGAAACGTATTTATGTAAGTACATTGCGAAAAATTGAAAACTGTAAATATTTGCGTCGTTTATGCCGTTACGGTTTTGTTTACGTGCCGATTAGAAGTTAGTCGAACTTTCGATTCTCGAATTGCTTTTAAAAACACTTTAGAAATCAACGTGCCCGGCTGTCAGATCGTGAAAGACGCCTTTCGTTAAATTACAGTTTCTAGGGCACATGTTTTTCTCTTTCCGGTTTTTCGATATTGCGCCTTCTCCCGAAACTCTCGCGTCAGCATTGACATAAAAATAAGCGACCTGTTCCCGAACGAAAGTTGTTGCCGTTCTGTGGTAAGTTGGAGAAAGAATTCGAACCGCAGTTTAGGGAAAAAGATAGGGTTTTTGTTTACTTTGATTTGATTATTCGCAATGGCGGATGTTAGGCGGTTGATACGAAAGGAAACAAACTTAAATATGCAGGTCGAAACTTCCACGATGAAATTCGGGGTTGCTATCCGGTTTAAATCGCCACCAAACAAGCCGATTCTTATAAACATCTATAGTTTTATTTAATAATAACGAGAGTAGGCCATCAGCAGTTCACGCTGTTTTACCTGCTAGCCGTTATTGGAATCTGTCGGAAGGAAAATTTGCTAACCCCGATATTGCGGGATTCTTGTTGAAATGACCTCCCTTTAGTTTTTAGGGCATGCCCTCGACCACTACGCCATTCTTTAACTTGAGCTTTTTTCTTGCACGTCCTCGTCCTCTTTCCTTTTTTCCCGCACTTCTCCGACTTGGTTTGGCACGAGGCGAGCGAAAGTTTTCGACGTGCCGGACATTTTTACTGCGTATTGTCCGATTTTTACTCAACTGAAAAGTCCAATAAATTAGACATAATAGCTACGTGAAGTGGTTAATATAAGAAACTGGAATGTTATAGGGCAAATAAAAGACATATAAACATTTACAATAATGTCTTTCTAAACTATTTCCTCGTCCGCTTGAATTGAAATTGTGATTAAATACAAGATGGAGAGACGTCAGTTATATACATAGAAAGCGTAGGACTTCGCGATAATTGCGTGGGTAATACGGGGGCGACCGTGGCAATTTTATTTTTTTCCATTTCCGGAAAATTTTAAATTCGATTTTCATTGGAAATTATGCGTTCGCATCTTTTTCTATATTATTTTGTTACTGTTATCGAGAAGAGGGTCTAGCTCCGTACATACAAATATTCGTATATCCCTTTTCAAAGCGTAATTTACGAAAGTAAATTTGCTTTTCAACAATTTCCCAAAGTCACGTTTTCGAGCTATTCGAAGGCTGTTTAAAGTTTTTCCTTAACCAACAAAATAACGAACCACCTACCTACACGTAATTTTGAACAATTATTAAACCCCTACCTCGCGAACTTTTTATCGAGAATTTACATTGAAAAAAAAATGAAGGAAATTATTCAAAGAATTAGACAGTTTTAATTCGCCCAAATTTAATTCGAGCCAGTAATGTTTCCCTAATATAATAATAATTTGCCCTTAAGCGTTTCTTTAAACTTTGAGAGAAAATTTACATGAAACGTGCGTTTTCTATCCATCGTTAGACTACATTTACTTATTGCGAGTTGTATTAAGTGTTGAAAATGGAGCTGCCAGTGAATTTCGGATATCACAATTTATAAGGCGGTGAACAAAAATTTGTTATATAGGGTTATAATAATCGAGATATTATCGTAATTTGATTTAAAAAATACACTCGCCGGCACAAAATTCGATCCATCTACAATTTTTAGTAAAAAATTGCGATAAACGTTTGTTTTATCTAATAATGGGGAAAATTCATATTCCAATGACATGTTTAGTGCGATAAAATTTTATTCGTTTGGGGAATTTAGTTAGTTTGTTTATTTGGACGGTATCAAGTTATAATAGTCAAATTGTAAGCGTACTTTATTATTAAGTTTATTACGCGTATTAGTCTTAATTGTTGGAAATACAATTGAATTTACTGTCTGTAAAATTAAACATGGTGTTGAATTCAACCGATACTGCCAGAGCAATTGCTTTGATTCAAGATGGACGCTCGCAGTACTACGCCGCTCGAATCCTTGGTGTTTCAAGGTGTAGTATTCAGAGAGATGTAGAAAGGTTTCGAGAAACTGAAGGCTACACCAGGAGAGTGGGATCAGGTAAGAAAAGGTGTACAACTGCTAGGGATGACCACTTCCTTACATTAAAAATTCTGAGAAACAGAGATACTACTGCAGTTAATGCACGTAATGAGTTGCAAGTAAGTGTTAGTAAAAGAACTGTAAGAAGAAGGTTACAGGAACACGGATTGCTAACAAGAAGACCCGCAAATGGCCCACAATTAACCAGAGAACATCGAGTGGAGCACTTTGCACGTCAACACCAAAATTGGGATAATGATGACGGGGGTCGTATTCTTTTTACCGACGAGTCGAGATTTCGTTTAAGATCTGCGGATGGCCGTCAAAGAGTATGGCGCAGGACTGGAGAAAGATTCGCCCAATGTAATATTGTGCCAAAGCTTAGTTTTGGTGGTGGTTCAATCATGGTATGGGGAGGTATTAGCATGGCAGCTCGCACCGAATTAGTAGTAGTAAATGGAGGGGCGATGACTGCTGACAGGTACATTAGGGACATTATAGAACCACATGTCGTACCTTTCGCCCCATTTATTGGTGACAACTTTATGCTAATGCATGATAATGCCCGTCCGCGTGTTGCCCGAATTGTTTGTGAGTACTTGAGAGAAGTAACAATCCACCGTATGATGTGGCCTGCAAGAAGTCCCGATCTAAATCCGATCGAACATGTTTGGGACATGGTGGGGAGACGAGTTAATTGCCGAGTTCCTGCTCCTTCTAACTTGCGAGAGTTAAGCGTAGCAGTAGTCCAAGAATGGGACGAAATTAGCCAAGAATACATTCGTTGCCTTATTGAGGATATGCCAAGGCTAATAGAAGCTGTAATTCGAGCACGGGGAGCTACTACACGCTACTGATTTTTTGCTTTTTCGTTTTTTTTTTTACTTGTTATGTACAATAAATGTTGTTTACTGTTTTATCTAGTTATGAGATGTTGCCGTATTTTTGTCGTTAGAGCAATAAAAATGTTCCCGTCGGTTTAATTACATTTCAACGTCTGTTTTACACACCCTTTAAACTGTGTGTAAATATAACCAATTTATAAACTAAAATAATTACATCAATTAACCGCATGGATCGAATTTTGTGCCGGTGAGTGTATATGGCCGTGTTCCTCATTTTTCTGAAATTTTATGTTTCATTTTTTTAACGTCGTTACTTTAACCTTTATTATAAAATTGATGTAAGAGGTATGACAATTAATTACCCGGAAAATGTTTTGAGCGCAACAAGTGGCAACACTGGCGATCCGTTAATGTTGGCATGTGAAAATGTAAACATTCGCGAGTTACCGTTACAAGTTTCGTGCAGATCGGTGCAGTGTGTTGTGAATACGAGCGTGTTGAATAAAACAGTACAAGGTCGTCGGTTGAAAAATGTCGCAGGATTTGTTGAAAGAACAACGAATCGTCATTAAATTTCTGGTTAAATCCGGAAAAAAAGTTACGGAAATTTGTCGATGGTTAAACAACGTTTACAAAGAGCAAACTATGAAGAAATCAGCTGTGTATGAGTGGATACGGCGTTTTAAAGCCGGTAGAGAAGACGTGAACGACGATGCGGGGCGCAGCCGGCACATTGAAACGCGCACTCTCTGATGTTGAACGAGTGCGTAATTTGCTCGATTCTGATCGCCGTTTGTCCATTAGAGACGTTGCTGACACACTGTCTATCAATCGCGAGACCGTTCGTTTGATTGTGAAGGAGGAATTGCGATTGCGGAAGCTGTGTGCGAAACTTGTTCCGAAAATTCTTCAGCTGAACAGAAGCAGCGCCGTGTTGATGTTTGCCGCGATTGGCTGGCTGCAATTGAATCCGAAAACATTCTGAAGCGAGTCATCACGTGCGACGAGTCATGGATATTTGAGTACGACCCAGAAACAAAGCGGCAGAGCATGCAATGGGTCGGCGAAGGTGAGCCAAGACCCAAAAAAGAACGGATGTCCAAATCGCAAGTGAAGACAATGATCATCGTTTTTTTCGACCATAAAGGCATCATACACAAAGAATTTGGGCCTCAGCGGACGAGAACGAATTCGAAGAGTTCGGCCTGACCTCTGGGCTGGCTCTGGGAACTCTTGGCTGTTTCATCAAGACAACAAGGTGCACACAGCTTTCAAAATTCGCGATTTCTTCGCCAAAAATCGAGTCAACGTAATCGATCATCCGCCGTATTCGCCGGATCTCTCCTTGTGCGACTTTTTTCTGTTCCCTCGACTGAAAAATGTCCTCAAGGGACATCGATTTTCGAGGATAGAGGACATTCAGAAGAATTCGACCGACTTCTTGAAAGCGATTTCTGAAGAAGAGTTTTCAGGCTGCTTCCAGCAATGGAAACATCGTATGGCGAAGTGTATAGAAGCTAGGGGGGAGTACGTTGAAGGGGACAATCTTGATGTTGCTGATTATTAACTTTTGTTTTGTAAATAAAATTTTTCCGGGTAATTAATTGTCATACCTCGTATAAAAAGAGGCTACGTTCTGTTCGAAACTTAAAATTGATTTCAAAGCAATTACATTGCTCTTAATAATTGATGTTGGTGCATCTCTTTTAAAAAGACAAAGACACGAACAGTAAATAACATTTTTACGTTATCTATAAACCTGTTAAATACAAAACATCGACAAGGCACGCTATCCCAAAAAAAAACACCCAGAATTTTCGATGCATTTCGTTGTGCATTAAAAGTGTGAACGCAGAAAAAATGCATAGGTGTGAACCCCGCTTTAGAATTATTAGTTGGTTAAAACTGATTGGTTTAGGGCCAATCTTTTCATCTTCCATTTAATTTATTTGATGGATATTTAGCATAGAAACAATTGTTATAACAAATGTTTCTATGGTGAAAATTTGTTAAATAAATTTATTGGGAGATGAAAAAACTGACCCTTAAAATGTTTAAAATTGATAGGATATTCACCCACAACCATAGAAGACACATAATGTATATAATTAAGGCAGAAGCTACACTCTCTCTTGATTTTATAGGCTCCGTTTTCAATGACCTCGCGCCATGTTTTTGATAATAAATTCGGCGGCAATTTTAAATTTTTTGTTTACATCAGCCATATTAGTAAGCTTTGTTTTATGATTACTACGTACACAAAAAAATTATACGTCAATAATTCTGTTTATATCTTTGTTTACGTTGTTGCTTAGTAATTAATTTTTTAACTATTACAATAGTTTGACAGCGACAAGCTATCACAATACGCCGAAGGATGCACCACCAAAAAAATGGCGGATCTTACTTACTATTCTAACGTTCGAAATTATGTCGAGCGTCGCTTCCGTCTTAATTATTATCTATAGTATTTGTCTTCTGTGGCCACAACCGTTCGTTCACTGGGCAAGCGCTCGGCCCCATTACTCTACGATGGCTCTTGTTTCAATTTTTAACGTTCATACTTTAGAAATAAACGACAAATTTGAGTTAATTGACGAGTATTTGAAAAGTATTTAATCCTCGCACTACCTCAGCGACCTCATAATTTTAATGTAGGGATTTGCTTAGTTCCTTGTTTATTTTTATCTCGGTATTTCCTCTTTTTCTTCCTTCGTAAATTCGCTGTTTGTGAGTTTGTAATCGTGGCTAGAAGAAGTTCGGCTCGCATAGGGGATAAAGGTGCAGAAGAAACGATGCTAAACTGGCTCGAAAATCTGATAGTGATAACGAGGATTTCGGAAAGTCTTCTAATCATTCAAAATGAAATGAAATGCAATCAGAACGCGGCTCTGAAAACGAATCTGACTCCCCCTAGGAAGATAATTAACAACATAGCTGTTATTTTAAGGGCGGGTTAACTTTTTAACCATCAGTCAATTAACATAGAAACAATTAAATATTGTAAATATATATTTATATAAACACGCATTATGACAACAAACATTGTGTTCGTTTAAGTACGAAGAACTGAATAACACAAATACAAAAATATTTAAGATCTTGTATGTTATAAAGTATTAGTTTTTAATAAATGCCGTTCATCGGTACGCTATTGTTAGAGACCATATTGTCTGGCGTTCTTTTGTCCACGCGAATTTTTGTCCCAAAGCCTTTGAAATTTGTGTTCTTTCTAAATATTGCGATTTATTGTTGTATTTTTTCACTTAATTAGAAATTTTCCACGAAAACTCGAAGAGGTCTGCATACAATTAATCACGAATAAGTAGATAAGCCTTTATAACGGCCCTTTTATTTAAAAACTTATTATTAGGAATGCCCAAGTATGTGTATATGTTTTTGTTGCGATTACGTAATAAGTAAACTGTTTTAATTAGGAAATTTCTTGAAGCAGTTTTCATAGAAATTATTTATTTAAATTGTTATGAAGTATTAAGATCTTTAGTTATTATTAATGGTATAGAGTTACATTTCATTTACAACAATATGAACTGATGGAGTTTTGATATTTGAACTGCGAAAGTATGGCCACTTATTGTGCTTTTTCCGTTTGCATCCAAATCATAATTGTAGGGTAAATTATACACGAATGGCTAATACACTAAAAGGTAAACATTTAAATCAACAAAAATTTAATACAAACCGCCATTTCGCGCGCTAACAATAATACAAAAAATAACCTTTTTAATTTCTTAACAAAACAAATCGTTGTAGGTATATTTTTTTATATAAAAATCGTTTTACGTAAACAAATAAAACCAGTGGGGGGGGGAACGTTTAAAGGAAACGATACGACCATTTAATAAATCAACGAAAAGCGTTAGAAAACGTTTCGCCGTGTTTATTCTGACGTAGATATTTTTATGTATTTATAATCCGACGTGTTTTAAAAACTGTAAAACGTGTAAATGTTTGAATAACATTTATTGTCTTTAAAAATGTATTTTAAACACGATACGTGTTAAATTTCCATCCCTGTCATTTACTCTGACAACAGGTTTTTATTTGTAATTCAACGTGTTTTGAAAACTACCCCGGAAACGTAAATATTTGAATAAAACTCCCGTCGACGGTTTAATTTTTCTTCGCAGCTTGATTTTACAGTCCATAGAGATTATTTATTATGTCCAAGGCAAGACATTAAAGCATCGAAAAAGTGAATTTAGGTATGATTCAATTTGAGGAGTTTTAACTATGAAATAAAATTTTTGTCACAGATAACATAACTTCGTTTCGCTTTTAGTGATTAATATAATATCAAGAACATCGTAAAGTTTCTTGACATTATAAATGATGTATTTTTATAATTATTTGATATTTTGTAATAAAAATGTATTGATTTAAAATACCACGATAATAAAGTTTTCACCTATTTTCTCAAAATCTTTCAGGAATTTTTGGCGTATTTTTACATTTATGGAAGCTGTATGGTTTGTCCAGGAGCTAATATGAATAAAAATTGCAACTTCCTTTTAGTAATATCACAATTTTAATTTTTATAGACGTCTGTAAACATTAAAATTGTGAGATTGCTAAAGCAAAGTTGCAATTTTTATTAATATTAACTCATAGATAAACCAATACAGATTCTATAAATGTAAAAATATGTGTAAGGTTATCTTTGTTGTTTAACTAGACAAATAAATATTTATTACAGAACATCAAATATGTAATTATAAAAAGTACCCCATTTACAATGTCAAGAAACTTTCAAAAGTCATTACCAACGATAAAAAAGCGATTTATATATCAGCAGTACACTCCCGTTAAAACAGATACTACACGTCATATGAGGAGAACAATCCATATTTAAATGTATATTTTTCAGTAACGGTTGCTGTAGAAGTTTTGTGACCTTTAAAAATATTGATTAATTGTTCCGAGCGTATAATGTTTATTTGTTAACAAAATTTGCTCGAATTTCATTTTTATTTATACTTATTTAGATTTTGACCATTTGAACATATAAACAAGTTGGGGTAATTAATTCCTCTATCCGTCACCGCGGGCGCTGGAATCGGTAAATGATGAGCTCCGCTTACGCGTGCATGTATATATTCGTATGAAATGTATGCATAAGTGTTAAAAACATAATAATCTAAATATCTTTTTGGCAATATCGAGTAGCTAACATCGGTAATTTACTTGAAAATTGTAACTTACACGTGTATAGTTCATAGGTACGACTAATTCACTTAAGTATTTAAAATTTATTATTTTAAGTCTTTTCAATATAACGATTAAAAAATCGATCGTCTATTGTTTAACGAGTGACGAAAATGATACTTTTTCTATACGACCTCCCTTAGTCAATATACTAAAGTGAAAAAAAAAACAAACATTGTAATGTTTCACCAATGCGAAACTGACTGTAATCATTTACAACGTTACTCAAGACAATTCAAACATCTTCTCGCCCAATTTGTCGCCGCTATTGACTACAAATGTTTTCGAGTGATACCCACAAAAATCCGCCACGAATTTTGAAAATTGCTACCTGGGCAATGGTCGTTAAGGGAGCTATTTGTTGAAATTATTTATTGTCTTAATTTTAAATAATTCAGTTAACATCGTTAAAGTTAGTATTTCATCTTCTGGGGTGGTTCTGAAACAATTGACCAAAATGAGGTATCGAGCAGGTCTCGTCATAAGGACGAAAAAAGTTCTTATAAACATTGGTCCAAAAAAGCATCCCTCGGTAATTTAACTATTGGTCAATTATTTCAGAACCACCCTGTATAGGAAGTGTTGTGTTATACAATAATAAATAATAAATTATTTCCGCTTAGTTTCTCATTGTATTAGATTGTTTTAGTGCGTGTATTCGAATTATTTGGGGTGGCCGTGCACCCGAATTAAACAAGCAAGTGATTAGATAACAAAACTGAATTTAATGGTTGATCGCAATTTAAAGAAAATACAGTCGCCTCCGGTTCAAACGGTTAACGCGAATTTAATTAGAGGGTCGGCACGCGAAATTGCATCGGTCGCGCGTAATTGTTTGCGAAATCGGTGGTATCTGGTGCATTCGCATTGGACGGCATCGTTTTGGCCAACGGAACTTTACGAATCGATACCGCCGCGTCGCACCGCGCCGCGCCGTTGTGCGTCCGTAAATCTGGAAAACGAATACCTGCACTTTGTAATGGCGAAGCCACTATTAGACTATTTTATTAAATATGCATGCAAACCAAACTCTGCAACAATTTACGTTAAGCGCACTATTTATTTTACTTCCACCGTTTCGAGTTATAGCACAGAATTAGTTCCGTTTATAATTAGCGCCGGAACTGCAAGGGGATTAGCTATACAATCGGTTTCGTAGCCACATTTTATGATTTCAGTAAATTAATTGTTGCTATTAGAGTACGTTCTAATTCGAAACGTTAATGTTCTAGAGTGCCGCGCATTATTATTACAGATACCGGGTTAACGTGAAACTCCTGAGGGACGTATAAAATCGTGATCTATAGATTTGAAGGGATTAAAACAATGTCGTCAAATAGCTTAGGGGTTTCGCAATATTTTAAACTGCTCAAGCGAACACCGGAAAACTTTTTGGCAGCTTGTAGCCCCATTATGTGGTGCTAGGGCCGCGAACTAAACGGTTCCCAAGTGGAATATCGGATTGAATAGCGAACAAAGTATATGTGTTACTGTAAAAGGAAAACACAAGATGAATTGGTTATCGAAAATATCTTGTTGCGCGCCTAAAAGGAACATAAAAACTACATTATGACCTTTTTAAAAATCTTTTGACGTTTAAATTTTCAGATATTTCGAGTAACGATTTATCGAACGCGCGAGCGATTCGCATCAATTTTCGATACGGAAATTCGACACGTTATGCGCGACAATGTAAAAAAAATATTAAGATTAAGAGGGGGGTTTGATAAGCGAGAATCAACAGATGTCGCTATGGTAGATTCACTTTGGGAAACGATACTAAAAAACTATTAAATTTTATTAAAAAAATTTAATTGATAATAAATACTAATTCAATTACCTAGTTGCTCCTTATATTTTTATCCTAAAAAAGTTAAAGGAACAGTTTTGCTAAGTTGTACACATGCTTCCGAATACTTCAAATTATAAAATATTTAGCTACTATATGACTAAAATATTATAAGGAGCAACTAGAAGAAGGTTCAGTGAATACGTATATGAAAGTATAGGGTGTAATTGTTGCTAGAATTCGTAAACCGTTTTCCGAAAAATCGTCATTTTCAAGTATAAAGCTATCTTACAGATACCTACTTGATTTCGAAAAATTTGTCTAACAAAATTGTCCAACTATTATTGAATAGATGGTGCTGTAAAAATACTATAGTGGTATTTTTTTTTATTTGCCGGCTGATTCGTGAACATTAATCTCCCGCTTGATAAACAAACATCAAACTGCATAGGTGGCATATTTCGTTGTGGAAATATTTATAGTCAACGTACCTATACCGAAAATGAACTCGTAATTCTTATACATATAAACTAAAACCAAAATTGAACTCCTGTATTTTCTTACACTCTAAATAGTGAAATTTCAACCATTTCTACAAATGTGTACGTGATTTATGTTGTATAAAAAGGTATGGTATAAAAAGGTATGTATAAAGGTATATGTATGTAGGTACATTTATCATACCTACAATTTTATTTATTCAGAAATTTTCATTCAATAAAATATAGAATCTCATTCGGTTTGTTTTTCGATTATTAAGCATAATTATTTTGCATTTCAACGTGTTGTTGTTTATGATTTCTGTGAATTACTGAGAAATGCTGAGAATGCGGCGGACGTTTCCCATAAATAAGTAGATGTGTATACATACGTTATTCGCGATAGGTCCCAACGCGTCAGGTACATTTATCATACCTACAATTTTATTTATTCAGAAATTTTCATTCAATAAAATATAGAATCTCATTCGGTTTGTTTTTCGATTAATAAGCATAATTATTTTGCATTTCAACGTGTTGTTGTTTATGATTTCTGTGAATTACTGAGAAATGCTGAGAATGCGGCGGACGTTTCCCATAAATAAGTAGATGTGTATACATACGTTATTCGCGATAGGTCCCAACGCGTCATCAATAAAACCTCGTATTTTTACAGTATTAATAGATTTTAGTCTATTTTGCCATGTCATATGTGTGCAGGTAAATCATCGGTAGACATCGGAGTGCCATGATCAAAATTTTAATCTGAATATTACAAATATACAATTTAGTAACTTTTGTGCATGGCTGCGTGCATTGGAACCTATCGTGAATAACGTATAGCTACATGTATTTGCGAACGAAACTGTAACTATTTAATTTTTAATGCAATATCATGCTATAATAATTATTATTCTGAAATATATACATAATAATTACATATGTGCATATATCAGTAATATTGGATTTCCTATTACAATGTTTATTTTGTATTAATAATGGCACCCCTCTCACATATTACACAAAAAATAAATTTTAAAAATCAATAATCATCATTATGACTTTCTTGAAGAGAAATATTTTGAATTTTCCGCTCCCATAACTTGGTAACTTTTCTGGTAGCAAGTTAAATAATTTTTTTAAGCTTGTTAACTTGCATTTCATTATTTTTGTGTCTCTCATCAAAACGCCCGTTCTTTATATTCTGTAACTTTATATCCTAGAATAAATAATTAAAACGCTAGCAAAGTTTACAACGTAAACAATTAAATTAGATGCCAATGCATCAATGAAAAAGCGCACTCTGTAGAAACTATTTAGTACAAGAAAACAGGAATTAACATTTAAATAGCTAATGCCAAAATCGCACCATCTTACGATTAAACCGTTTGATATTAATTAAAATAATTAGATAAATACTACTGTGGCGTTACTAGCGGAAACATGGTAGAAGCTGATTTTTCTAGCCCCCTCTTAAGGCTAATTTCAGACGAGCATACGCGTATGCGATTCACGTATCGCGTACAAAATTCTCTTGCGATACTTTTCCGATTAGGAATTTTCTCGCCAGTTCTTGTAGTTGGACAGAATCGGTAGTATATAGCGGTTCGTTGTTAGAATAGAGTGCTCGAAACGCCGCAAAATGACTTTCGAGAGACTGTCGGGGTTACAAGATGAAACCTCGACAAATCGAAAGGGTGAATTTGTTTATTTAAAAAGCCAAAAGCCGTCAAAAATCGTCCAGTGCAAAAGGGCACTATCTTCACCGAAAGAGTTATTCAGCGTATGTATACAAGGAAACGTGAACTTTCTTTTGCCGTAAAATTTGTAATTGGTTTCGTGGAATTAATCGTTTAAAAATCTTTGAAAAAAGGAAAATACACGGGCTCTTATGGAAAAAAAATAACTTTCGGGGCCGATATCTTCAGTTCGAACTGGTAGAAAGTTCACTTCAATTTCGCGTTTTTTACCGTTTATACTGTCGTAACTACAAAACAGTGCGACATATCGAAAGCTTTTATTCTTTAGAAAAGTTTGGTTCGTCCATCTAGCATCCGACGGTGCAAGAAATATATTTTTGCAGGGCTTTATAATTAAGATAGATAATTAAAAGTAAAAAAATGTGCAAATTGCATTTTCGGGAGTCGCGCTCTCAACTGGGTGCATTGCATCTCCCATCTCACTTTTTCCCGTAGCTCCTTTCTCTCATTCTATACGTAATTCAAAAAATGCCAACATACTATTTTATTTTTCTAAATACACCTTATACGTTATTTTAATAATTAAGTACATAATACAAGAAGCGTTTTGTATTAAATAAATTTACGAGAAGCTCCTATTTCATAGTAAAACTACAACGGCTTTAACATTTAATGTATCTTTTTGCTGATTCATAAATTTCGTTTCATCATGTTTTTACACTGCAGTAGTAAAGTGTGAAAAAAGTAGTAAAAATCGAATGAGTTGCATTGGTTCCAGAAGATGTATGGGACAAAAATGTACCAATACAGTGACAATTCGAAATGTGTCAATGTATGATGAATACGATGAGTGTTAAAGTATTAAAAGGGTGTGTAATATCAGGGCTGTTAATTTAAACTGCTAAAAGTACAATTTTTAACGTAGGTAATACTGAATTTGCATCACCTAATTTTAGTTTCTTCTACATATAAAATAGTTTCCTTTTCAGAAAATGAGAAAACTAATGCCCCAAATGGGGACGTTTTTGTTTGCGGTGACACTGTAGATGTAATACTTGCTCTTGGATTTGAATTTATTATAAAATGATCAGTTTAATTCTGAAAAGAACTATTCTTCATATTGGTAATATGCAAGAAATGACTTTAAAACACTTTAAAGTCGATACCTATCAACTGTCACTCATGTAGGTAAACATAAATTACCGGAGATTTAATAGCGCGTACGGCAAATTACCCAGCGTAAACTAATCTCGCAAGTAGCCAATCGGTGAGCGCGTTTTTTAGGTGGAAATTTTAATTTACTCCTCCTAATTAAGAAACAGAGTATAGCATGTTGTATGTTTCTAAAGAAACAGAGTATAGCATTTTGCTGTCGCTTGACGGCCGACGTTCACGAGATACTCAAATTTAGTATGCGACGCTGTATGAAGCGAGTATCGCCGTCTGAAAGATCCCATATATTGTAATGTTAGTTCTGTATCCATCACACACAAAGAGTTTTCGTATTTTCTGACTGTCACCGATCCTACAGTCGACGAGGTCCGAATTTTCAAGATTTTTGTAGTCTGTATGCGATACTGTATAAAGGTTGTATCGAGCGTCTGAAAGCTTACATTTGCTATAATGTTAATTCTGTATCGAGCATACGAGAATCGCATACGCGTATCGTTCGCCTGAAACCAGCCTAACCAATTAGTTAAAATATCGTTACTTATACTAAATTACTCGAAATTAGACGGTTTGTTTTTTTTTCACGCGAACGCGAACCCGAATATATATATAAAAAGTTCTTCTGATTAATTGTTTTATTTAGTTTACGGCGAATAAATCTTCCCCTGATTGTAGGACAAATTTGGGGAACAGGAATTGTCTTTTTTTTACATCGGCGAAGGCACGGCCCAAAGGCTGTTTGCGCGTGCACATCCGTATTTACCGGCGACGCGTCGACGTCAATTCGAATGAATCCCGAAAAGAAACTTATTTCGATTTATTAACGTTGATTTAGGGTTCTACATGGATTGTTTTCAAATTGCACCTATAAATTTTATCGGCCTTTGTTGTGTAAAATACGCACCGAATTGGCCCGCAAAAACAATTCTATGTATATAGGTGTAGGTAGGTCCCGAGCGTTTGCACAAAAACGCTACTCCAATCTGGGCCATATATACCATTCCGATTATTATTATTTAAACAATATAATCGCAAGTATAATATGGTTAACAACGTTACCTCGAGCTACCTACGTACGTAGGTAATAATTTTTTTCTATGGAAACGCCGTTTAATACATAAGATTGAGGTGTTTACTACTCCGTAAAAACTGATCAATTAGGAAGTTTCTGTAGAGAACGCGGTTGGGAAATAAACTTTTAAGCTCTAAAGCGCTTTCTAAAACCTGTTAAAACAAAACTTTGTTTAGAACTAATATTTATAAAATTAGCATGTACTACCTTCTAACGCGCTTCGATAGAATTTATAGTTTATTAAAAAATTAATAGTCGTTATATAGGGGAAGATTGATGTAGCTATTTAGGGAGAAACTTTTTTTTTTAGTTTTAAGTACCCATACTAAGGTACTTACTTATAATTTGTATAGCTACCTATGCACGGTCTAATTTTTTACATTAAGTTTGACCGACTACGTGTACACTCGACGAATTAAAAAACGTAACGAGTCTTGAGATTCAAATTTACTAAATTTTAGTTGCTTGAAACGGGCTGACCGTCTCTACTGACAACTATATGTCACTCAAACTTAAGTTATTAGATTTACCTTATCCAACCGGGCTAGCGATTTACGTCATCAGTAAAAAGTTGGAAAGTGACATATACTATGGATGATTTACTTGCGCACAAATTAGATGGTATAAAGAAGGACTATAATGTATTAGAGCTGTCAAAATACGAGGTACGAGGTGACGGCACTGTGTCACATCATCTATAGCTTATCCAAACCTATATGATGTTCACGTAATCAGTACAAGGTCACTAGATGATGACGTTTCACACGGTGCTGTCACCTCGTACCTCGTATTTTGATAGTTGTAATAAATTGTAGTCTTTCCTTATACCATCTAATATGTGCACAAGTAAATAATCTATAGAATATGTAATTTTTCAAACTTAAAACCGAATTATAAATAAACAATCTAGTAACTTTTTGTTGATGACGTGGACATTATATAAGTTTGGAAAAGCTTTTATTAATGACGGGAATCGCTTATACGTTTGGATAGGCCATAGCCTTTCTAGAAATTTTGCACTCTTAACATAATACGAAAGCCATTCTCAACTATATTCGTTAGGTTTTTAAATTTTTTCAGTGTACACAGCCGATGATGGCCGAGCTTAATTCAAATTAATACGCGACAATAGATCAATAAAAATGAAGGATCGAGAAAAAATGTAGTAGGTACATACCTAATCAATGTCTTCTTACGACATAATTATATAGCGACTGAATTTTCCGAACGAGTCAATTTTCCACCCATCACTTCTATTTTATGTTCGGTAGGCCACGAGCCATAACGCATCGCATGTTTTACTTTGTTCCAAAACTACAACATTTAGGTTAGGTACATAGTATGTTTTTAAATTAGATCGGAGATATTAGGGGGTGTTTGTAACATAATCCTAAAAACTTTAGTGTCGATTTCTATAAATTTGAGTTCAAAACAATTTACCTACAATAATTTAAAGCTCGATAATTCCATTATTTTTTTAAGAAAAGAAGACGAACGGGATTAATATAAATAGGTAACTAAATGAATTGGGATTTGCATAATTTGTAAAAATAATCCACAGTCTTGTTTCGATCAGTAAATGATGTTTCGGTGTTTTGGCGAATGTTCATAGAAAATATAGCTATTGCAACCCTGCCTGAAGTGCCGTTTTGGATTTTCTTCGATCTTCGATCCTAGATCACGAAATCACCGATCGCGATCGGTTATAATATCAAATCTTGTAGACACGATTTCGATCGCAATTTTGATCGTAGGAGTCTGAAATTTGGAATTATCTTTACGAAAACGAAGGTTCGCTGGTTCGCTAACCAGCGAAATCGACCGATTCGTTTTAAAATGGCGGCCGACCAAAGATTTTAAATTGATTATGAGTTATCTCCATTATTGATAATCGGATCGGTATAAAGTGAAATACGTTTTAGAATAGGCATGAAATTCTCTACTGGCCACGTCTCTTTGTAATTATCGATAGAATGCACCGTTTTCGAGATACGCGGAAATTCGTCATATGACGACTAGTTTAAAACCCGGCATAGACACACGTATTTGCCTTAAGTTTTATCTATACAGCTCTAAGTTGTAATGCGTTTTACCTCGTTTTTTTTGTAGTAAAACAACAGTCGCTGTTGCTGCGCATAATGTTTGTAAATCAGCCATGTCGATTTAAAATGTAGGTATGTACAATTTAACATGTGCGTGAAAACGTTGTGTAAAAACAACGGAGTGTATGTGGCCTCGATTAGGATTCAGTCTCGCATCACGACTTCGAAGGGTACAAGTAAAATTTAAGAGAGCTTACACAATATGTACAGGGTGTTTCTAAAATATCGATATGTCGATTTAAAATGTAGGTATGTACAATTTAACATGTGCGTGAAAACGTTGTGTAAAAACAACGGAGTGTATGTGACCTCGATTAGTATTCAGTCTCGCATCACGACTTCGAAGGGTACAGGTAAAATTTAAGAGAGCTTACACAATATGTACAGGATGTTTCTAAAATATCTGGCCAAGTTGTAAAGGGAATGTGGGTCCGGAAATGCCGTGTTTGTGCGCTAGTAGAGGGCGCTGTTTAGGTCAGGTGGGCCTTGACGAAATCTCGTCAAATCATAAAGGGCGGTAGAAGGGCCAAAATAAGCAATTTTGTCGAGGATATTGTTTCCGAAAATGCCGCGTTTAAGCGCTGGCGCCTAAAGTAAGAATTGCAAAACAAAATGAAGGGCAGTCGCACCTAAACGCGGCATTTCCGGACCGACGACATGCTTATTTTGCTCTCTTCTATCGCCCTTTACAATTTGGCCAGATATTTTATAAACGCCTTGTATATTCATCATTATCATCATCAACAACAAAATACGATTTTCTATTTTGAAACTGAGCTTTCTATTCAAGATTAGTTCTTTTAACGTCTATCCTAATCACAAACTGATTATTGTTCAGCTAAAGTCATTCGTGCTTGATTTTATTTAAATTTTCCACTCGCGAAGGTTGAAAACTAAATTCCGAATTATAAATGGTTGCTTAACTTCTGACAACAATAAACCTTACATATCCTATGCCTTTTCGGGATATTCCGTATGAAACAACAAACATATAAACACATTACGACATTTATTTAAAATAACTTACAACTTTATTCTCTTTATTCTTACATTAAACGCATACGTTATGAACTGGTTACTTAAAATTACTTTTTATCTATTTCGTTATGTTATTATGTTGTCTGTTAAACACTGGAATGCTCTTTTTGCCGATTAGCAACACAATCGTTGAAGGAACAAAGACTTTCAATTAGAACCTTCGCCATGTTTTTCGCGCCAGTTGCAGTCGGGCAGTAATAGACGATACAAATTTGAACTTATTTATGAGCATGGATTTAATTTATTACCTGCACTGAAAAAAATGTCGATCGTAGTATTAATAAACGCTGATTATAGACTGTTATTTCGTTGGCACAATAAACTATTGTTTGTTTTAACGAAACATTATGTACACAGTTTTAATTGCTTTATCACGGGATTCATTAATGTTAAGAATCAGTATTCATTGGTATATTGAAAATTTTTACATTGTAAGAATGAATATTTTTATTACATATACGAATTCGCATAGTAATTTCCATTAACAATCGGTCCAACATTCATACGTTGTATTAAAGTTTTATATTATTAACTAAGCAACTACACGTTTTATCAATCATTGATTAGAATCACAATTAGAATCAATCAAAAAATGTATGGTTGATAAGTTAATTCAACGTTGGTTAAGATTGTGGCGTAGCGGTAGCTAGGAGACAGAATAATAATAGGAACTGTCAAACACCAAAAAGAATTAATAAAACTGTTTAAAAGTAATTACGTTGATTTCATATAAAAGTAACCCACAAGAATTTGTTCCATGAGCCAAACATTTTTTAACAATATTAATAACTCGCGCGTGTTTATCGAAAGTGTTGATATTTCTGTAAGGTATGTATAAAATAAATTTATATAAATAAAGATACATATGAGCTACACTTAAACTTTTATATTGGTTTTGTTGTAGCACAAAATGTTTTGAAAGTCATTAAATGACATCACATTGAGAGACTTTTAAAAAATTTTGATATGAGAACACAAATTTTGTTTGAACATAATCTCGAAGAATGGCGGCAGTCAATTGGAATACCATTGATGGATTATTGGAATGCCTTTCGCAATGAGACTGCAATGAGTTTGAGTAACCCTCCATCTTCAAGATCCTTATATTCATCTATCAGGACACCCACACCACCTGTAGACAAACTGCGGTTCGCACCTTATACGTTAAGATCTTCAAATCCAAATGATAACATTTCAATCAAATTAGCAAATATTTTGAATGAAACTGTAAAAGGAACCATATTGGTAGACTATTATAATAAATTTTCAAAATTTCATGACGATCAACTAAATTTAATTATCGCCACAATTGCGCAGTTTTTTGAAGAAAAAGGTTTACAAATGACTTTAGCTACAAGCCACCGACTAGAGCAAGAACTTTTAGAAAGATTCCCCAACGAAAAATTGATAAGATTCTTAGTGTTTCAACACCGGAATTTTTAAAGTTTTTATTCCAGGAGTATTACAGAACAAGCAAACGAGGAAAAATATATAGCAAATTCTGTAATTTAAAAACAACATTTAAAACTGCGGTTTCCAACTATGTACTGCCGCAAACACAAAAAAAGGTCGCACAAGAGAAAAAG
The DNA here is from genome assembly GCA_036326145.1 of Rhagophthalmus giganteus. Lineage (NCBI taxonomy): Eukaryota > Metazoa > Arthropoda > Insecta > Coleoptera > Rhagophthalmidae > Rhagophthalmus > Rhagophthalmus giganteus. The sequence continues at coordinate 10,096,913 of JARFJA010000036.1, read as the reverse complement.
TCTAGATATGAAAAAGATTTTGGTAAGTAATTGTACTGTTTGTATTCGTACAATATAATTTAATGTATTTTGTTTTCAGTACCGGAAGACGACGTAGAGAGTTGCATAAAGGCTATAAAATACGATAATTTAAGCATAACAAGCAATTAAGCAATTTGATAACTGTTGGAAGACATGCATGCATTCAATACCGCTTACAGCAAATTAAAACGCTTGGCAATACCGCTGCTATAATGGACCGTTGGCCGTTTTATAAAATCCCATCAGGTTTTAGATTGGTAAATATTTTTAATTCGCAATTACTTCGAACATAATTAATTTTTATCGTGTTACAGATTGATATGGATTTTAAAATTGCCTTTGAAGATGCTGAAGATGGCCTTCTTAACAAATGGCAACATTATTATTGTTATTGTTATTCACCTGTATAGTTATAATTCATTACATCAATAATTTTGTGTATTGAATATAATAATTTGATATACGTTAAGTTAATAAATTCCGTTATTAATAATAATAAGTGTTCATTAATACAATAAAATGTCATAACTGAATAAATGAAACAAAATCATTCAGGCTACGAATGCGCGTTTATTCACCCAATGAACATTTGATTGGTTAATAAATCCAGTTATAAGTCGATGAAACATTTTAATAAATGTTCATTAATACAATAAAATATTTTAATTGAATAAATGAAACGAAATCATATAGCCTACGAACGCGCGTTTATTCACACAATGAATATTTTATTGGTTAATAAATTCAGTTATAAGTAAATCAAACATGTTTCGTTGGTTTAATGAAAGCGATCTTTGGACGAGTTTTAATGCGAGTTTTTCATTAATTCAACGTACGTTTTCATTGTATATACGTCAACTTTTGGTTCAGTGTGTTTAATAATGTGGGCCTCAAGTCTGTCTTATTTATTTCGCGATTTTATTAAAATTCGGGCTCTCGTTTTTTGGAAACTTGTTGTAAAACTTCATACGCTGCCGTAAACATGGCTTTACGAGATCGACCGATTTCCATTTTAGATGTTAGTGTAAATTTACACAAGGGCACGCATAATGCAACAGGCCAGCATTCGCGAGTTGAATTACTTTGTAAATTCTCGGACAAGTTGGTAACTGCCGTGCAAAGTTTGTCCTTATTAACTGTTCAAGTAATTATTACTAACCGTATTAATTATGTGCCGTATGATATATTTTGCCGTTTACAGGTATGTTCGGCGAACGTAACTATACTATCAAATTTAGATTGAAATTATCAAAGTGGAGTTGCGGTGTTTATGCGAAACAAGAAGGTAAAACACGCATTACTTAGCGTTTACGCGATGTTGCAAAATTTTTTTCGCAACACGTCAATTTGCCACGCTCGAAGTGGAGCGTTTGTTGAACGTCCCGTATATTCGCCTTGAGAAATTAGCGTCGTCGGCGACATTTTAAAAATCGAGTCGTTTTTTACGTGATTAATCGAAACATCTGCAAATGAAAATGTAATTTCCGCAGAAATTTAAATGCGCGCATATCAAAATACCTCTCCGTACGTTACGTAATTTATCTACTACCCATTGTAACGTAAATAAAATATTTACGAGGCTTTATTAAAGCGTTCTCCGCGCGGTCCGATTTTGTCAGACCTCGTCCACTATGTAGCCTTTGTCGGCGGATCCCTTATCGATTCCCTTTAAAAATACAATGAATTATAGGCCATTCAAATTTTATTCCGATTTACGCCATCGATAAAAAATTACTTACAATTAGACGGTGGACTATTTTGTTGATACGAGGTGACATCGCTGTACTAAACAATATCGTTTACTAAGATGACGTACATCGAAATTAAATTTGAATGGATTATACTTTAAAATGATATTATATTACCAACCAAATCGGATCGTCTGGAGTACTCTTTAGATGTACCTATACTTTTAACGTGCGTCGAATAATGTACAGGCTTAAATTTAAACAGTATCATTGGATCCTCATTATTATCACTTTTCGTCGACGGTTGCTGTAACTAAAGGAGCGTGAACATAATCTCGGTAAATCGGCTTTTAGGATACCGGTACAGGTATATTAAATTTATAGGTTATACGAAAATTCTATTAATCTTACATTAAAATTACACTAGCTGCGGACGTTGCCGCTTTGAAAACGAAGTATTTAGTTAAGTATGGTCCATCCGAATTCTATTCCGATGTACGTCATCACTCACAAGTCAAATGATAGTCTATTTTTTACGCGTGCAGGTGTATCATATATCCACTTGCAAAACCACAAACGGAATATTACAAATATGCAATTTCATAACTTTTTATTGATGACGTGCATCGGAACAAAATTCGGATGGCATATAGGTAAGCAAACAAGAGAAGGTAAACCGGTAGCTTAAAATACGTGTTACTTCTATAATCAACGTAAAATTAATATTTTGAGTGGTTAGGTAAGGGCACTTCCTAATTTTGGAGAATCTTGAGAGTTCCGGTCATTTCGGCGTTATCTAGTGAAGGATGATCTATTTGGACGTTGCATTTGTAAATTCCTGCACTTTGGTTGGTTACCGAGCCAATAGTGATTTTATTTCCGTTTAGAGATAAGTCTTTCTAAAACGTAATAAAGTTCTGAATTAGCGATATCGTCTGATGTTGGTTTTCGTTACTTTAATTTCAACTCCGTCGATTTGAAACAACATAACCGGGTATTCTTGATTTGGGTCGTATTTGTAAAATTCCTTATCGTCTTTCAACCACGTTATGGATATTATGGGGAGATCGCCGTGATCGATGTTGCACTCCATCGTGACGCCGTGTCCCAAATAAGAAAACGACGGCATTTTCAAGTAGCTCCCTGAAAATGGCTCGGGTTTTTTTATCGTGGTTATTTAAATAAAAATAAAACGCGCGTGCACTTTAAAAATACGATCACCTACCTTCAAGCAACGTATTGAGCAAAGATAATAACAGAAGCACTTCGATTTTGCACATCTTCGACAAGATATTCCACTTGTAGGAATTTATATACTACGAACTAATTTATTTATTTATTAAACTTCAACGATATGTAACATTCTGCAGCTTGCAAATGATAAATTAACGTTGGCGTTTATTTTTAGAGATATCAAAGAGGTTATTTACCGACATCAGTTCATGCGCAATTAACGAATTAAGCGATAATTAATTTATTTTTATAAAATAGTATTATCCATACAATTAAAATGTATTTTATGACGTTTCTATTTTTAAGTGTCGAATTGTTTTTGTTCGTAAACGATAAATTCCGATCATTTTTCAAATATTCACAATTATTAATATTCCATTATTTTTTATTGTTGTTGACTTGTTCGAGCGCTTTCTAATGTTGAAGAGCGCGCGTTATCGCTCGACAAAAAAAATTGTGGGCATTCCTGGCGTCAGTGTTTTATAGATGTTTATATGCGCTTTGAACCTCGGAAGTCTTCATATATTTATTATTATTATACTACTGAGTTTTAGTGCAAGTTACATTGAAAAATTTCTTTTGGCCCATTTTTAAGAGTTAAACTCCGTAGAACGGAAATAGTCTTTTTAAAACAAATAACATTAATTAAAATATTATCGTGAGTTATTGCTGCTTAATTTTGAAACTTACGAGCTATTTAAGTTAATTTTATATAATATTACCTTCGGCGAGTAAGAAGTTTTGTTTAACGAGTATGTAACCGAAGATGTCGACTTAACGTAAAATAGAGCCATTAACTTTCATTACGCCACAAGGTAGACGTATGAGCACGACTTCATTAATACCGGGATGATGAGTGGTGCTCAATTTGCCCTGGATATTAGTATTAAAATTAGTCTAGCAATATTCGGGCAACTATTTGTCTTTCCTTCGTATTCGTGTTTAGCGAACTATTTACCTACAATGGAGATGACATTTTTGGTATGAAATTTTCTTACCTTTTAATTTATTTATTAATGATATCTGTATTATAGGTAATAAGTTAAAAATTGGCTCAAAAAAATAGAAGAAATGGGTTAATAGTAGGGGAGGCCGGGGCACACTGGTCGTAGGGGTGCAGTGGTCACTTTCCAATAACTTTTAAACAACTTCATAAATAGGTTTCTCCATCTGTGAGTAAATGAACAAACTTATTATCAACAGATTTGTAAAGTTTGAAAACTGAAAACTTTATACTTTTTGGTTTAATTCTTGTTTGTTATTAGAGTGCCCGTGTTGAAAAATATTTGTAAGTTTCAATTTTTTATTTCAACTAATATTTTGATCTAAATATGCAAATCCAATGTTTTTATATGAATTTATTAACCCATGATGAATAGAATGTTGATAAAAAAGTTAGAAAATTCTTATTATATTTAATTAATTTTTACAAAAAAATTTTAAGGTTAGTTATGGGGCACAGTGGTCACAAGGTTTATGCTTCAAAAGGGTTGACCACTGTGCCCTAATATTTTTATTGTGGCCCTCCATCATTAAACATGATTTTATATGCAATATTACAGTAGGATATAAATTATTCTTATGAAAATTCTATTCTTTACATGTTTTTATTTGAACGGTCAATTAGTCAACGGTCAATTTTGTCTGCGAGTCAGTTTTGAAACTTTCAAATTCAACAGACAGTGATATGTCGTTTGAAAATGACGAAGTAGGAACTTGTGAAGAAATCAAGATTGACGGTTTTGTATTAGTACGTTTTACGACAAAAAAAAATTAAGATTTTACATTGGTCAATTAAAAGAAATACTTCAAGATGAACTTGTAGTTTCATTTTTAAGAAAGCACATGGATAAGTTTGTTTTTCTACCTGTGGAAGATATTGCTAGTGTTGACAAAAAAGATGTCGAGTTAATTTTGCTTGACCCACTAAATACTGGAGGAACCGCAAGAATAAATAGTTCTTTGAAATTTTCTTATGATTTTGAATCTTATAATGTATGTTAAGTTTTAAGTTCATTTTTATTGGTATAAGTGCATATATAACTATATTAAGTAGGTATTATTAATTAATTTAGACTTTATATTTTAATTTCAAGTTTGCTGTTTAAGTTTAGTTTATGTAATCAAACTGCTCTTTTATAAAAAAATAGTGACCACTGTACCCCTTTATCGTGACCAGTGTACCCCGTATATGGGGCACAGTGGTCACTTACTCATATATTTTTTAAATATCTGTAAACAATGAATAAATATGTTTTTTTGTAAAACTAGTAGGGTCATTTAGTAGACAAATGTCTATTAAGTATTGAGCAACATATGTCATCTTATTATATGTTGTTTGTTTCAAAATAGAACAAATTGTTTCCAAATATGATCCACTGTGTCCCGGTCTCTCCTAAAGATAGTAAAAAAGACATGGGCCGACAAGACCTGTTGTGGGGAACTGTAGTATTATAAGTTTCCGTTTCGTTAGTTTATTAATTAAAAGTAGATAAATAGTAATTAGTTTTACGTGTGTTGCAATTTATTTTAGTATAGCTTATCCAAACCTATATGATGTTCACGTCATCAAAAAAGTTACTAAATTGTTTATTTGTAATTCGGTTTAAAGTTTGAAAGCGACATATTCTATAGATGATTTACTTGCGCACATATTAGATGGTATAAAGAAAGACTGCGATTTATTAGAACTATCAAAATACGAGGTACGAGTTAACAGCACTGTGTGAAACGTCATCATCTAGTAACCTTGTATTGATGACGTGAACATCATATATAGGTTTGGATAAGCTAAGCATCAAAATCTTGTTTATATCTCCCTGGCAACCCCAAGTGACACGACTCAACAGTTTCAATAACGTAATCCTTAATTTACCACGTTGTTAAACAGTGCTGGTATGTACCATTAAAGATATCGGACCTGATTAAATTCTCAATTATTTAATTAAACGATATTTACGCACCCTTAACTATAATCATCACAATTAGCAAATCCTTGTGTAAATGACGTCGCCAATTTATCTGGAAGTAAATCACTTTACATTCGCTATCTTTAAACTAATAACTCATCGGGACGTTAAAAAGGAATGGGGCGGTTATTAAAAATTCTCTTGAGATATTCTAGATCATTTACTTAATTACGCTATGCGAGTTTGTCAATTAAAAATTTAATTTTTAAAATTCGGACTACGTTAAAAATAGATTTTTGTCAAAATGTAGGTATTTTAAACGATAAAACAGTACCCTCTACAATTGATTTTTTTTAACGAATAGGAATTTATAAATTTTATAAACACTTTTATAAAAATAATGTTAAAACATATCCATTAAATAAAATACCGTTTGAGGTATAACGGCGCGACGAAGGTAAGAACGAAGAAAACAATCAAAATCGGTTACTGTTCTTGGGGGTTCCCGAGGGGTAAATCTCCAAAAAAATTATGTACACAAAACTTCAAACGATTAAAGACTTCCAGAGATTTTCAAGGATTTTCAGACATCCAAAGACTTCCAGGGACTTCCATAACACTTCCAGTGTTATGTATACAAGACTTCCAACGAGAATTACCCCTCGGTAGTTCCGAAGTAATAACCTCGAATTTGACTCGACTAAATTTTGTCATTGGCAAAATGGTTGAAAAGGTGCTTTCAAAATGCTTTAAATAAGTTTTTTTTTAATGTAGTTACAGTCTCGATGTGGCATACCGTCGAGCAATCAGCCTTTTTGTTGTCGCCTGTCGCCGCGACATGCGACCAGCGTGTACAGGCTCGTAGATTGAGAGCGAAGTAGCGGGAGTCATGTGAACGACATCGACGTCGTTTAACAACTTCCGACGTTAAACGTTGATACAAAAGCTCGGGGCTTACGTGACCAAAACGACTCCCTTAGCTATTGCCAGAAATGCGAAAATTATCGTCGGATCAGTAAACGAAGTTTTATAATCTTCGTGGTCGTAACGTTTATTATACGAGGGTCACGAGCCAGAAATGGCCGATAACATATCTTAGGCAGGTATAGGCATAATAAACGAAGTAATCTTTAACTAACAATAAGATGGAACTTAAAAGGGATCGCACATAGGGAGATAAACCTACCATTGACGTTTTGAAAATGCCCCCAACAAAATGACGTCGAAAACTTTTGGGGCAACTTTTAATTTGATTGCAATTAAAAATTGAAACAATCCCAAAAATTGTTTTCTTGAAAAATTTCAAATAATTGCACAGCTGAACCAACTACTTACGTCGACACCCTTCTATTGCTCGTTTCCTTGTGAATTTTACGGAAATGTGGTACAATCTCGAGATGAGATGCAGCGACCTGGCTATCTGTCAGCTAAGCAACTCTGCAATTAGGTAATTATATGACGCTTATTACAGCCGACGCTGTCCTCGTTTTCTCAACTAAACTCTAAGTCTTTTTCTGTTTTCCAAAATCTTTATTCAAATCGTCCCTCCGCAATTTTCTAGGTCTTCCTTTGCTTCTGTTTGCTTTACTGGGTACCACTCTGTGATTTTCACATTTTTTTCGTTTATTATTCCGTCGATTCTCGTAATACCGCAGCATCGGTAGTGTAACATTTTCGTCGTTGTTTTTATTTTCCTTTCTTTTTAGTTTAGTAAAGCCCGTGTCACACTATCAGTCAGTTTGTCAAACTAGACTAATCGAACTCGGCAAAATCAAACGTGACGTCATCAAAATAGGTTTGATCAAACTTTCTATTTTTTTTAGAGACACCTCCTACACTCATCCATCAGTTTGATGCGGTCGCTACGTTTATTGGTCAGTTCGAAATTTTGAAATTGGCCCTCTTACAAACATAACCATATTTATTTATTTGTGTTGTACATACAGGGTGTCCCAAAAGTGGACGATTAAATGCAGTGATATAATAGGGAAAATATTGGAACTATATTTTTCTGCGAAAAATACAAATATTGCCATAACTTTTGAACCATCAACAATTGCATAACCACGTATGTATATGGTTATTTTGGTTGCAAATAATCGACCACTTCACTTCATTTTATCGTCCACTTTTGGTACACCCTATATAAATGTAAGGAAATGTCTGGAAAAATCAAGTTTGGAACACATATGTATTATAGTTTGGTTCTGATAAGAGAATATCGAATATTTTTTTATTATTTTTATGTAGGTAATTTAAATAAAATAGGTATATAACTACCTAATAATAGTAAGCGTGGTTCTTGTTAAATCACTGATCACTTGTTCGTTTTTATCATTTTATTTCGCAACCGCCGTAAAATGCCTTTTTTTTAACCGAGAGTCGATAAAAGCGGTTTTCGTTTCTCGTCCAAATAAGTAACGATGTTGACTTAAACATAATAATTCGTTTGTTTGCATTAATTTATAAAATATTCGCTCGCTAAAAATCGGTAAAATTGCTTGCTAAAATTTGACACACGGCCGGCGGCCCCGCGAGACTTTGAAACGACGAGAATGAAAACGTTTTCTATTTTAACGGACTATTGAATCGTTTTAAACCTTGAACCATTGACTGTGAACCATTTTAACCACGTTATTGTTTCCGGACGAAACTAAATTTCCTTCTGATGTCTGACTCGGACGGGATATTTTCTCGAACGACTCGACGAGGTTGCGGTGTGCATAAATTATACACCGATGGCACTTTTCAATTTTTTCGTCTAAAATCTGACGTAAACGCTTAACTTCGAAATTAATTCAGAACGTCGATGGAGTAACAAAAATCCTTCGGAGATTTAAATTGTTAATAGGCTCAGGGTTTTGTGTTGTTAAATATGTTTAATCCAGCTTTTTGACTCGGCTCAAAACTTACAGTCACTATACAGCGAAACGGAGGAACAAATCCCATGTTCAGTTCGTAAATACTTCTCATAACAGAAACACATAAATGTTTGAATGTGTAATAAAACGTAAAGCTGTGCGTCTACTATATACCACAAACGTCAACTTAATAATTATCGTACAAATCTACTTTATTGCGCTTAAACGAATCCATCGATTTTACGATAAGTTTTAAGATTCTTTAAAACCGAAATTTCTAGTTTTAGAAGAATTGTATTTTTTTAAGTGCACTTTAAACGATCGAAATTTTTGCAAGTATAAATATAAATTATAACTGCGAATTGGAAAAGATTTTTCGAGAAACAAAACCATCTCTGGAACACGTTACGATTTAAAAAAAATAAATAAACGTCGCAACATTCAACAATAGTTTAGCGTCACCGCACGTGTTGGTGTTGACTGGCTGCAGATCTCGAATAATATTTTCGAGTGCTTTTCAAAAACAATTATCTCACTTTCGTAGATCCGGAAGTATCACGTAGCAATAATCGTAATGAAAGCCGACGAGAAATTTAAAAATATACCTGCGTACCTACCGCCACATTGCTACGTATTAAATCCTATAATTTTCAGCTTCCTTTAATCTTCCGAGGAGTAATTTTGCAGAGTACCTTTTGATTTATCGTTTCGGTCTCTTTTTTTCTTTTTTAATTGTTGCGAACTCCAAATTTAAATATACGAAGTGTCGGTTTTTATTATGTTGTTCTTGTTGTAACGCACCTAATTTCGGTAAAAAGGAAAACAAATTATAAGGGCATTACGGCGCTAGACGTTGTGCCACAGTTAATTAATTAAAAAATTAATTTCTTTGAAGTGCGAACTGCCTACAATTACTTATTGTTATTTTTGTTTCTGAAACATGTCGCAGAAAGATTCAAAGCCACAATTAAATTATTTTAATTAAATTCGCAATTTCGCCATTTCTTTGAATATAATACTCGGGAGTATAATCGGTTCGGCAATTTATTTTCGCACCTAGTCGGAGTAATTTATGATAGTTTGTAATTGTAATTTTGAATGTAACTGGCGCTTATTGGTAAATTTTAATGCGTAGGTATCTACCTATTTCCATGATCCTGAATAATAATGAATTTTATTAAGAATGTTATCACACGTTAACATGTACGAGATGCGTTAACGTGCACATTTTAAGGGGATAATAGTCGCTCGAAAATGAATACTTATATATCGTTTTTTTATCGTTGGTAACGACTTTGAAAAGTTTCTTGACGTTGTAAATGATGTATTTTTTATAATTATTTGATATTCTATAATAAAAATTTATCGATCTTGTACGATAACAAAGATAAGTTTTTAGATATTTTCTTAAAATCTATGGGGAATTTATAACATATTTTTACATGTATAGAATCTATATTGGTTTATCTAGGTGATAATATAGATAAAAATTGAAACTTCCCTTTAGTAATCTCACAATTTTAATTTTTATAGACGTTTTATAATCACACGTCGTAAGTAACTATAAAATGTCTATAAAAATTAAAATTGTGAGATTACTAAAATGAAGTTTCAATTTTTATCTATATTATCACCTAGATAAACCAATACAGATTCTATACATGTAAAAATATGTTATAAATTCCCCATAGATTTTAAGAAAATATTTAAAAACTTATCTTTGTTATTGTACAAGATCGATAAATCTTTATTACAGAATATCAAATAATTATAAAAAATATATCATTTACAACGTCAAGAAAATTTTCAAAGTAGTTATCGACGATAAAAAAACGATTCATTTAAAAAAAAGTATTCATTTTCGAGCTATCCCCTTAAATGAGCAATTCAAGCGAAACCTGTACAATAACATTTTGTGTAAGTTGTTTTTCGTTAAAGCATTAAGTAGAAATAAAAAGAAAACCGGAATCTCGTTTTAATATTCTTTATTAAATTTTGATACAGTTGAAGTTGCTTATAACGAACCTGCTTGTAGCGAACTTTACAGTTTGCCAATAACTGTCGAAAATACTTTCTTTATTATACAATTGAGGATATGTACCTAATTTTAAATCAACTAAAATGCTATAAAAAAGTATTTGAAAAATTAAACTCAATGGTATAGCGATGTTAATCAATATTTAACTTATTTATAATTTATTATAGCAAACATTTGTAATTTTAAACATAGTTAGTTATTCCTGGATAATAGTTGAATCATGTAAATGATTGTAAATGTAAAAAATGGTTACGCAAAAAGCTGTTGATAATATCGTTCTTACTGCGAGAAGTATTTAAAGGTTGTAGGTAAATAGAAACTTAAGAGTTTTTCAAAATTTGGTTTTAACATGGAGGTGTGTATAATTGTACTAGATGAAAAATTAAAAGGTTTCTAGTTTATTAACGATTAAGTTGAAACGTCTATTCGTTTTAGGGGAGGTTCACGGATAAGCTCAATTTAATTCGGTTATAGCCTGAATGTTTGTGAGTCCTTGAAAATTTCGCAGGATCGAAGTGCGCATTTTCTGTAGAAGTGCTCTGCCAAACCACTGATTTGTCGATTATAAGTAGTAACACTGCCCGACATAATAACTTACTGAGGTAGGATATCAGAGGTATTCTAAACACGTTCAACTCCGTGCAGTGACGTCATTGGCGAGTTGGCCGTGTTGAATTTGGTGTTTGTCCTGGTAGATTTTGAGTAGGCACCGAACCAGGCGTTAATGTTAAATTCCCTCAAAATCGTCATTTTAAAATGTTTCGCACAAATTCTTGAATTATTAACATTGACTGTGATCGGATCGGTAACACAAATGTATCCACTTTAACCTCGATTCGGGTTCGTTGCAAGGAAAGCGAAAAAAAGAGGAGGATTCGAACCCCGTTCGTTGGTTTACTGAGCAAGCACCATAAAACCCACTTTTTTCAGAGCTAAAATCACAATAGTATTTAATCATGCAATTAAATGATACATTACTTAACTTCTGAGAACCACAATTGAACGAACGTGGCATTTGATTCCAACAAGAAGGTGCTATTGCCCATATTGCGGGATAAAAAATATCCTAACCTCTTATTTTAAAGACAAAACAGACTTCTAATGAATTACAAAGTAAATTACAATATCCCATGTGATGACAAAAGTGCCTGAAAGTGAAACTTCGTAACATCCCTTATAACTAAACCTTTAGAAACAAATACATGAGCTTGTAAGGAATTTCCACTTTAAAAATTTAAAGGCTGTCTAGTGCTCTCGTGTTCTGTGTATTATCGAATTGTATCGCGACGTTACTACCAACAAACAATTCCGACAAGTATCCGAGTGCAACTTAAAGCGAGTCGGTTGCCGATATTCTCTATACGTCATATAGACGTTACATTTTCAAGCCGCCCACCCTTCAGAATATGCCTACATTTAGGTTAATATTAACAAATGCGCGAAAGCATTCCATTAACAACTAAAAGCGTTTATCGGCTGTCGACTAAAACGTCATTGCAGCTTAATAGGGTCACCTTTGATATAAAACAATTATCGCGTTCTTGTTTAGTAGTGTCTAAGAAAAGCCATCCCAGTTTCGGATTTATACCTCGATGCGGAGTTAATTGTGAAGAATACATTAATCGAGTATGCTAGACAACACAATTTGCGGATAACAAGGTTAGCTAGCTTCCGCTTTGTGCCGGAGCTCGGCAAAACCATGTTAAGCGCCATAAATAAAGTGCACATACAAGTGTTGGTTTTTTGCTCTATTTGTCGCGGCGCGGCGTACACTATGCATCGCTAATTAATACACATATGAAAGTTAAGGATTTCGATTAACGTTTGCGCAATAATGTTTTAATAACGCATTCGAACAAGCTGCCGTTAGTTCAAGTGATAGCTCTATAATAATTAAGTTTGAATTTGCATTAGATGCATAACTGCATTGTTGCGCTCGATACGAGCACAATATGATAAAATATGTATTTACGGTAATTAACAGAACGTTGCGTTTGGTTGCGACGTTGCACTATGGGGCAGAATATCGTAAAACGTGGCAGAAAGTCAAAAATTGAAATATCATATTCGCTCGTTTAAACTCATATTTTATAATAGTTTAATCATCTATGGATGTTATACGATTAAGCAATTACTGCTATCATCATATATTTCCGTGTAATACAGGCAGAACTGGCATTCCGATAAACTCGTATGAATTGTTTATTACACGTCAAAATAGTTGTTCTGTTCTTCGTTTAGTTTTATATAGATAATTAATACAAAAGTGAGTCGAAATCGAGATGGATGCAAAGTCTACAGGTACATAAACTTATTTAATAAGTTATTGTTCATTAACGTGCCTAATTTTGTTTATTATAATTAATCTATTTTTGTAATTAAATTTCATTTCCTTCATGTCACTAAATCAACTAGTCGTTGACTTTTAGTTTACCATCAAGCTGTATCGGGTTACTTTTTTTGCGTAGAAGTATAGCTAATACATACAGCTGCTGTATAATAAAAAAAAAATACTGCGACTTTTGCAGATAATGGCCTATAAGACAAAGCTTACAGCCGACTCTGTGTTTATTGAAAAATCATTTAAGTAAACTTCGACCGATTTTAATATTTTAAAGTAACTTTCCATTCTTCCCTATCAATCTTGAATTGTAGAAGTAGCAGAAAGCCGAAAAACTTCAAAAATTTTACATGTTTTTTGTCAGTGTTCTAAAATCGCCGAATTAGTAAACTGTTTAGTTTCCCACAAAAAAAAGTTGAAGCAATTTTATACAGATGTTCTATATATGCTCGGGGAAACAAATATTTTTCGATATACAGATGAATCGTCTCCCGTAGAAGAGAAAAAAGAAAGTGTTTCTGTTTCATCAGACGACTAAACTACACTTTTTTCTAATGTAACTGTATTTTATTTTAATTTTATGATTAGAATAGTTTAATTACAATAGAAAAAGATACCTAAATATTAGGTTGTTTCAAAAGTTTTGTCCGTTTTTATGAGTCTACTTTAAACTGTAATATCTCAGTGAAGACTTATTCAATTTAATCGAAATAAATGCCATTTGAATCAGTGCACTTTTGCCAACGTAACACAAGTCGATTAATTCCGTCGGCATAAAAATTGGGTGCTCGGGATTCGATGAAGTCGACGAAGGCCGTTTTTGCCTGATCCTGATTGGCGAAGGTTCTACCGGTGAGAAAGTTATCGAAGTGCTTGAAAAGATAGTAGTCGGTTGGCGAGAGGTCTGGGGAGTATGGTGGGTGAGGCAGAACTTCGACGCTCAATTCGTTTAATTTTCGGAGGGTGATTTGTGAACGTTGGGAAGGGCATTATCGTGGAGCAGGATCGGACCTCTTCTGTTGACCAGTGCCGGCTGCTGCTGATGCAATTTTCGGTACATTTCGTCGATTTCCTCACAATAGGACTCTGCTGTGATGGTTTGGCCCGGTTGCAGAAAGTTTTAGTGAATCACACCAGCCGCTGACCACCATACAGTAACCATGATCTTTTTTGGTGGGTTTTCGCCTTTGGGAAGTGCCTGAGTGGCTCATCGGTGTCCAACCACTGCCCTGAAAGTCTCCTGTTGTCGTAGAGGATCCACTTTTCATCACACGTGACGATCCGATTCAAAAAAGGATCGTTTTGGTTGCGCAAAAGCAAAGAAGAACAGACCTAGAAACGTGACAATTTCTGTCGATCGTTCAAATCGTGGGGCACCCACTTTTCGAGCTTTTTGACCTTTCCAATACGTTTTAAACCATCAAAAACCGCATGGGAGCTGACGCCTATTTCTTCCGCCATCCCACGCACCGTTTGTGATGGGACAGTCTCCACCAGGGTCCTCAAATCCTCGTCCTGGATTACTGTAGGTCGACCACTTCGAGGGTCATCTTCGAGGCTAAAATCTCCGGAACGAAATTTCGCAAACCAACGTCGAACATTAATTGTTCATTAACACTATCATTGCCAAATGCCTGGTTAATTTTCGGGCTGTTTCGGCAGCGCTTTGGTTCAATTTGAATTCGTAGAGAAAAATTGGCCGAAAATCGCTTAACGACATCATATAGTAATAAGCTGAAAAGAGGCAAAAAATTAAAATTTGGAAAAAAATGAACAGCATCAATGTATAGAGTACAAAATTCTCTATCGATCAGTATATACCACGACACAGTAGAATAAATATTTATTGCGATATGAACTTACAAAAATACATGACATTAAAACGGAACAAAACTTTTGAAACAACCTAATACTTTACCTGAAACATAGATATGAAGAAACATTTTCTGTTTTCTCTGTTTCCTTTTATTAGGCCATCTTTTATTCAATTATTAATTTATTTTTAAAATTATTTACGAAAATTTTGTAAGAGTTTGTTTTGTGAAAGTTTTTGAACAGTTTAATGGGAGTAATATTTTTGATTTTTTTCGCAAGATAGTTTTTTGAGCACGTACGTTATATAATAAATGTAATTTTTTTGCTTGATAAACTTTGTTATAAGTCGAATATTCTACGAGCAATACATTTCTTCCTACTGCGATGAAATTTTTATTTCAGTAAACCCAATTTCTGAGACACCCTATATATGAATTTATATGTATAAAAAGTATTTATGGAATTTCTCTTGTGATCAATAAAAATAATGGTTTACTATGAAATGTTCGAAAAACATTTTCTCAAACAACATCCACTCGCGCATCACAGCTCATGTTTGACTGTAGTTCAAAAATTGACCATTATATAACTTTTTACGTATTACATTTTTTGTTCAGCAGGTCCTAAATTGCAACATATGTGACAATCAATCGATGTCACGAGATCATATTTTCTTTAAGATACAATTATTGCGGGATATTTTTATTTTAACTTTTTTAAATCCTTTATCTACATTTATTTTTAAAATAAAACTTGTAAAAGATTTATTCAATTAAATGATATACCAAATAGTTAAAGCAGTTACATAAATCAAAATAGTTTCTGCCACGTTTCACGGTATCCCGCCCCACTGTGCGTTGCAAAGGATAAATTATAGGAATAAACATAACACAACTGGAGGATATACGTGCAATCGATAGCAAACTACATTAACAAATTGTAGAATTTGGAAAGTCTCGGCGGCGGACTTTGATAATACCAGTTAAATAGGGAGTTCTTTTAGGGGGAAAATAATGACAAAGTCTGAAGATTATTTTCGTTCGCGCACTCCCCGAAGTCGAGATGCCAATTTACGTTTTATTTTTTTTTAAAAGACAACGAGGTTACGTGTCGCCGTTCATTTCTATTTGTTAGGTATTAAGGGTAGTTTACACGTTACTGTCTTTGCACAGATTTTTTCACCGTACGTACAGTAGTATAGTCTGAAAAATTCTTGTGATTAAGTTGTATATTTACATTCTGTTGTTACGCGATCGGGATCGCTGACAACCGGCAGCTCAGTCAGAGAAGTGTGGGCGGACTTACAGTTTTTGGACGCCACAGGGTTAAGTCCTACTACCGTGATTCCCAAGAGCAACCCTGAGCTCTGAGGGGGGGAGTCGCGAAATACATACAAACAAAGCTCCTCCAATAACAAAACTTATATTAATACTACTTATACTAATTAACCTACGTGTCTTAAAACCTAAACCTATCCTAATCGTAAGCTACTTAACCTAAGTGTCTTATGGATATCTGGGCCGCGTGCTGGCCTTTGGCTCCGACCGTAAATCAGAGGGGTCACTCTTCTCCTGTGACGACTCCGCCTGTAAAAACCTATGTACGATCTATGGTGCTTCTTTTCTTTTTTTAAATATACACATTTACAGAAACTTACCCCTGTTTGTTAAATGGGATATCAATTAGTCTCAGTCCAATCCGGAATTCCGCTAGTAGGACCACCCACGGCAATCCAATATATAACAACGATTGGCCCACCTCCAGCCTAACTGCTGCCGATTATCGCCGAATATGTCCACTAATTAAATCAAACGACAATAATAATTCATTTATGATCCACACCGTTACTTAGACTGAAGCAGCCGACAAACTTTCGTTTCTCCCTCGCGTCACTGCCCCATATCTGCGACCTTACGGGGTCACGGAAATTCCCCATATCATAACTCTGCAAAGACAGCAGACATCGTGCTCATTTTTCAAACCGTAAACAACAAACGTTGACAAATTCTTATTCTACACAGTTACTGGTAGTGCTGCTAGATTGAAGACTCGCGAAGCCCGCGCGGTGGCAGCACGTTGCAGTGCAACAAACGCGTCATTGCCAATGGCGCGGTACTTACGGTGTTTTGTAAGAAACGTACAACGGAAATGCAAATCGATTTTTCTGGTGGCAAAAATGTAAATATTGTTACCGGATTTTACCGGAGTATGTCTTTGCCTTAGATGCATAAGATAGATGATAGTCAGAACAACTCGTTTTAGGCAAAAAAATGGCGCTTACACTGTTCTGCAAAAACGGTATCGATATTTGTGTTTTTCAATTTTGTAGCCAATTAATGTATCCAATAATATTTTGGATTGTGTAGATTATTTACTTACATCTAAAAAGAAAATTGTTGCTAGACTGAACATAATTTAAGTAAACGAATATCATTAGTACATCACCATCCTAAATAAAGTTTATTCGCACATTAGAAACTAAACAATATTTCCGCAGTTCAGAACAACGCGTCGGCGTCGGCGTCGCACAGGCAAATTTATTATTTACTGTATATACAGTAATGAATTAAACGTTAAACTTTCATTGAATGTCTTGAATTTGTATTAAAAACGAGCCATCATTAGGTAACGTGCGTTTCGAGTAAAAGCTACACATTACCAAATGTCTCAAAACGGGCAAACACAATTACGAATCACTTTGAGCACAATAGTTTTAAACGAACGTAAATATAAATTGCGCCTGGCCCTGATTCGGGGCGATTTTTTCGAATCAATATCAAATTAATTCGCGAAAAAATAAACTTCGTGGAAGCTCACGTTTGTTTGAAAACTTAATGGAAAATCAGTGACCCACGTTGCTCGAAATTTAATCTCGTTTTTCTTTAACCTTTTGTGCTCAAAATGATATTTGATGTTTCGTTCTAGTCGGTCCGCATATTTTAATCGTTCACAGTTTATGTAAATTAAAAGAAGCCGTTTCGCTTGTTATTGTAAGATTTTCTGGGATTGTATCTACACCTACTGTTTCCGAGGTAACGTTAAAATGATGTTAGGCACAAGTATCTTTTTTACTCATCGGTACTTAGTTTAGCTAATTTAAAATGTCGGGCAATCTCGACGCAGCTTTTGCAAAAAAATTTTTTCCATTTAACCGCGCCGTAATCGTTTCGACAACGAAAACAATTAAACCGCATTATAATTGGCATTTTAATGAAATACAAATATGGAAATTCTGAAGCCGCGTTTCTCGCATTCTATGTTAAAAAGAGTGCCCGAACGGGCGAATTTAGGAAAACAGATTAAAATTAAGTAATGTAGATATAACGTAATTCCAATATATTAAACATCAACAGTGGATTTAATTTAACCGAAACCAAAACTGTAATGGGAAAAGAAACAAAGGGAAACGTTAAAAAGCTAACGTTAAAAATGATAATTACAATTTTCCTTTCCATCTTGCACGCACGTTTCGAGCCGCTTTTCCCGCGAAAATGTATAAATCTAGTGGGCCGTTTCATCATTGTTTCTTTTTCCGAAAACGAAGGTTAGGTAATTAAAAAGTACCTAAAGCAATTAATGTTATTAAAATAAACGCTTGTAAAATTAAAACCGCGTTTAATAATAATAATAGATCTTCGTTATCAAGCTCTTTCCGGGACGTACAGGTATCCGCTTTGATCTCATGCTGGTACCCCCGCCGCCTAAGGTCAATAGTTTTCACGTCTACACAGTTAAATTTGCTAAACGCAAACCGAAACTTTATGTCTAGTACTCACTGGGATACATCTGTAGGCATACAGGGAAACATTTGTGACCGAACGGTATTTTTTCTTGTATCCCGCCTGTAGGCCGACTGAATGCAAACAAATTTTACCCTTCTCGGGAAAACATTTCGGCTTCAACTTTATTGTTCCCTAGGTGTAAGCTGATTAGTAATAACGTTTTCGATGCCGATTACATGGTAGCTTGAAGACCGCCTGTCATGCGACAATAGCCAGAGGCTATCGACGGGGTGCCAAAACCCAAATGTAGTTGAGATGCAAGCTCGGTCGAAAACAGATACAAATGTGATGTATTATAGCATCACTTACTTTAAATTTTTATCTTTCGGATTAAAATTTGTTACCATCGCCTTAGCAAATTAATTTCGTTAATATCCATCCGCCTATTTTTGCTTACGCCAATTGGAAAACGATAAGTTTTAAACTTGACATGCTTGTTATATTGGCCTTTCTATTGTTTTCTGATTGGCGCAAACTAAAATAGGCGGATGGATATTAACGAAATTAATTTCCTAAGGCGATGGTAACAAATTTTAATCGGAATAACGCAGCCGCAAACCGCTGCGTAATACCGCAGCTAGGAAAACGTACTTTGACCCTCTATATTCGTGAAATTGATTTTTTAAACACTAGTTAGTTTAATTATTTTTATTTCCAAATTTCTCATTTTCCACTTCTTAAAATTTCACTCGACATTTCTAGTTTTTAATTTCTTCAAATTTTTAACATAAATTAGAAAATGGAAATTAATCGAAATTCTCTTTATACGACATACATAAACTACAATAAATGTTTGTATTTAAAAAAAAAAAAACGAAAACAAGTTTTTCGGAATTTGAATCGCTTTTTACCAAAAAAAAAAAGATATTTTACGCCAATCTACTTTAATTTATTTGCCGACGACATTGACAGACGGGAGTTTTTGAAATGCAAGAAGAACGACTCCCGTAAAGTTTCCTTAATAAAATTTAAAATTGTTATTGAAGTTGGATGACGACAACTTGACAAACAATCGTACAAAGGTTTCGAATTTAAATTCGAGCTATCCGTATTTAGTGTTGGAAAAGGGGAGCGCGAAAATTTTGAATGCGCACACGTACAATACCTATATATTTATAATTGAGTGGTGGCGTTCGAGCTAGACGCACACAATCTTAAGACGACAATTTTACGAGGACATGCGTCTTCATCTCTTCAACAAAATAAGAGTATAAATGACGCAATAGCAGTTTATTCGATTTATAGTAGGATCTGAATAGGGGACGCGTATCTAAGTGATAACATAAAACGCAAACTTAAACGTCAGCGCAGTCCTAAAGCTTCGGAAGGATGTTACGTAGTGACGTCACGGGACTTCTTTGATGCTGCCTAAATATGCCAAGTCGGAATTTTGCGCGAAATTAATTTTCGATCGTTAAATATATTCGCCCTAATTTAAAACATTTACATACTAACGTTTGATATTATTTAAACTTTTCCGATTATCGGGTTGTGCAGAATTAAGTAAATAGCGTACTTACGCGGTCTAACCAATAAGTAATGAGACTAAGTCCATAAAATACGTATATTTAAAAATTAAGGTACATTGATGTGATCCTCTTCAAAGTACTCCCCTACACTGGTTCCAACGTTTATTCCAGCTTTCGTAACATTTCTGGAAGGCTTCGACTGGAATGTCCCGGAGTACCCTTGTCACGGCGGTCTGGATGTCAGTTATGGACTCAAAATGCGTTCCTTTCACGGCCAATTTTGTTTGGGGGAACAAAAAGAAGTCACAGGGTGACATATCCGGCGAATAGGGCGCTTGCGGCAACACTGCGATGTTTTTAGAGGTCAAAAACTGCGACACACCGAAGGCACAATGGCATGGAGCATTGTCATGATGAAAGATCCACGTTTTGGCAATCTCTGGACGCACTCTAATGATTCGTTTTCGCAGCCGATCGAGTACTTTCAGGTAGAAATGTTGGTTGACGATCTGTCCAGGTGGTACAAACTCTTTGTGCACGATTCCTTTGCTGTCAAAGAAGCAAATCATCATCGTTTTCACTTTTGATTTGTCCATTCTCGCCTTCTTCGGTCTGGCTGAACCAGGAGATAGCCACTGTTGACTTTGCCGTTTTGTTTTGGGATCGTACTGAAAATACCAACTTTCATCACCTTTCACACGATCGAGAAGAGTTGGATCAGCTTCAACCTGTTGCAGACACTTCTGAGAAATGGACATTCGCTCGTGTTTTTGCTCCGCCGAAAGGTTCTTCGGTATCATCTTTGCACACAGCTTTTTCATGGACAAAGCATCAGTTAAAATTTTTCTGACGGTTTCTCGTTTCAAATTAAGTTCATCAGCCAACATTCGAATGGTTAGCCGCCGATCTTGATGCACGAGAGTGCGCACACGCTGAACATTGTTGTCAGTTCGAGCTTCAACCGGCCTCCCACTTCGCGGTTCATCCCCGACGCTCTCACGACCATTTTTAAAATCTTTATGCCATCGAAACACCTGAGCACGACTCAGGGCTTCATCACCGAACACTTTGACCAATTTACCGTACGTTTCCGTAACAGAATCGCCGAGTTTAACGCAAAATTTAATCGCGTACCGCTGTTCAATATTACGTCGTTCCATATTCGTGACACGCCTTACAAACACGTTGTCGAAAACACAACACAGCTGGAGAACTAATGAACGTACGAAAGTCGCGAGCACATGTATCGATAGAGGAGGGATGGGAGATTAACCGACCGAAGTTTCAGGTTCGCAGTGTTACTACAAGCGCGGCTAAAAAATCAGTCTCCTTACTTATTGGTCAGACCTCGTATATGTACATATCAATGTCGTACTTTTTCTCTTTTTTCGACGCATTTATGTGTCGCGCAACGGGTTTCTTCGTGTTGTACATTTTTAGTGCCTACCAAATTATATTAGTACTTCGCAATAAAAATAAATGGAATGCTCGTACAGTTTTTGCGTTATTGTAACTTTTAATGTGAAAAGCAATCAGTCTCTTAGAGAAAATTCATACGACGCCGACCATCACCGAATTCGTCGAAACAAACTTAATACGCCGTACCAGTGACAACGGAAAAGTAATTACAGTTCTTAGAAGTTGGAAAGAAAGTTTTGCGTTTTCAAATTCGGTGCTTTTTCGAGACAAGGAACGGCATCGGCGTAGACATTCTATTGACCAATACAACAACTAAATCGTGGAAGTTCTTAAGATTCTCAGGATCCGTTTCTAAAAGCTCTTGCGGCATCGCGAAGGAGATATCGATTTAACATTAACAACAGCTGAACTACTTGATAAAGCTATAAAGAAATTCCTGCGAAAATATTACTATAAGACGGAAATCAATTCGGGCGGGATTAAGTTGCGCCTCCGCATTAAATACCATCTAAAGAGGTCGTCGCGGTTTAAAGACGTTCTATGTTAATTTCGCCGTGGGCCCCTTTGCTATGCCAGAAATTTATTTGAATAGTCAAATAATTATTATAAGTAATTTATTTTCCTTTCCTCGTTTATTCATCGGTATTATAATTAAAACATTGCGCTTATAATAATTTAAAAAACAATCGAACGACCATCGATTCGTGATCGTTTACAAATTCGAACAATTGAAAAACTTCGTTTAGATTTTTTTTATGCCCGATATTTTACCATGCTGCCGCGAATTTTTTATTGGAAAACACTCCCGCTCAACTGTTACTTATTATTAGAGATGACCTTTTAAACCTTATTCCTTCACGTTTAGGACTGTTTAGGGCCGACTATTATCGTCTCTCGTTCTATATTTGTTTCGGCCGGCTTTTTCCAGAAATAATAGTACTTATACTCAAAAAAATTGAACGTAACTTTGGTTTTACCTTGATAAAAAGTCACGGCAAATTTTAGGTTTCTTATGTATTTTGTTTTCTATAACTGGAGTTGAATAGCAGCGACAGACATCGCGCAAAACTAATTCAGGAATTGAACATTCTTTCGCTTATCAACTTTCGTTATTTGTAAACGATCCATATTGTTGACGTTCGCCGTTTTGTACCATTCTCGCCAAAAATTTCATTCAACGGTCGTAACAAACTAATTTCTAAATGTTTCGAAAAATAAAAGCAGACCCGTCTCTCGACTGACCTTCCAGCACACTCACGACTGCGGGTTCGAATCCTGCTATGACCATGGATGTTTGTGATTGTTAAAAATATACAAATGGGAAAAAGCAACGGCACCAGCACCGGCGTTAAACATCTAGCAAACAAGTCCTGGAACCGATTAAGTACCCAGGAGTTATTCTCCTGGAGGAACGTCACCGCACAAAACATTCCGACGCCGTTGCCTAGCATCTAACGTTCGGAATAAATGTGCGGATAGCCAAGGAGCTACGGCCATTACCATAAAAAAAGAAGCAGAAAACAAAAGCGTGGTAATAAAATGAGATGACCCCAGATTATAGACTATTTTCAGTTTGTGTGGCATATTTTAGCATTTTAGCGTAATCGCGAGGTTTGATTTTTGAAAATAAAAGTAATCGACTATCTTAGAAATAAATCTGTCAATAAAAACTATACAGTCTGTTTATTATAATACCAAAGAATATATAAAAATAATTGAAACCTGAAAACTTACGAAATTAAAAAAAAATAAGCCCTTAAAACCTACAACACAAAATGTCTAAAATGCAAAAGTATGTAACATGCCCAAATTTGAGTGGTCGCGTTGGTTGTAATAAAACATTTATTTATCTAATTTAACATTAAACATTAGTTAAAATAACAAATTAAAAAATTTATTTTTTCTCCAAAATGTTCAACGTTACCATAAAGTCGTTCCCATCGCGCGGCGGCTTGTTAAGGCCGAAGTGACAGGTCTGCCTCGAGGTCAATTTCTCTACAAACGTTCCGGTTCGCCTCGCGGCCGCGAGTCTTGTGACAGACGTTCAGTTTTCGCTGACGTGTGTAGGAGGCCTTTACAAACTATCATTAGTCGTCCTTGTAAGGCCTTGCAATTGTAAGAATTGCCATCAGTACTGCCAGTTGCACCCAGATGTTTATCGATAACGTAATCTTTCATACACAATCGAATCCTTAATGAATAAGAGACAAAACTTCGACCAAAATTCGTAAGAATTGCCAATCATGTAACATGCCATTGACAGATGTTTATTTGTAATAATCGTTTATACATTTCGAAACGCTGTTAATCAATCTAAGAAGATTTACCTTCGCCACGAAAGTTCAGATCGGTATAATACAATTACGTCATCAACTTATTAAAACTGTACAAATGAGGTACGAAGTTAAGTTGTGAAAGTCATATTCTATAACCCTGTATTTACGCTGCGCGTATTAGAGTTTGACAAGACTACACTTATTAGCTGTCAAGTATAAGGTAGAATGACAGCTACTGTGTGAAAGTTATCGATCTAGTAACTTTTATAAACGTGCTTTGCTAAGGTTTCGGACGAAGTATTATAACAGATAACTTATCTGAGGTTCCGTTATAACAGATAACTACTTGTAAAGTTAGTCGTCTATTAATTTTGAAAACTGCTTTGCCGGTTTCGTAAAGTGTTATAAAGATAACTTTCGTTATCCGCAGCGCGCGCCTTTATTGAAATTATTTCAAAGGTAATTCTATCGTCCGTAAAACTTATCTATCATAAAAATCGAATCAAATTCGTAATTTTGTGTTTCTCTTACACATAGACATACAATGGATTATAATTTCGTTAAAATTTAAATACAGAAAAAAAAAAGGGATTAAACGCTTTAATATTAAACTTTAGAATCCTTATCTTCGGATGATGGGGCGCTTAATTTTGCATGCAAAAAGGGCCGAATAGATACTAGCTGTATTTTAAATTATTCATCAAGGACGTTGTATTTTCTCGCACGCACAATCTCTAAAAGGTAACCGATCGTAAGTTTCCTTTCACTTGCAAACCTTTACGGCCGCGCCAAATCCTGTTTAGGCAGTTTACTGTTCACGAAAAATCGGATAAATGAAAAAAACGTATAATTTTTAATAACCTACTGCCTACTTTAATAAAATAACGTCGCGTGCGCCGACTACTTCGCATTATAGTATCGCTTATTAAACTGAAGCGCCAGACCAAATTAAAATAATTAATATCAATTTTCCTTAATTGCTTTCGTCTATCTTTGCCGAGTTGATTATATCGCCCAGAGCTTAAATTGCGTAATTAATAAGAAGGAATTGGAATTCAATATGAAAATTTAGTTTGGCTCACCATTTTCGCGAACGTCGGCGCACTTTCTTTCTTAAATGAGACATATGCCGACGTTATCTGTACATTAAATTTATACGTGGTACTTGCCGTTCACGGTAAATCACAACGAAAGGATGGATTTCCTCGTAACACTTCACCTAAAAGCAACTTAAACAATACTCGTCATTAGCAGATAACGTTGTGTTCATCGCGTGTTAGGTTTAGACAGTTCATCATAGAAGTCGTTACTCTCGGGAGTATCACGTACAAGAACTTATTTGCATTGTATATGTACGCTATTGATATATATATTATGCACAATTATGTACCTCCGTAATTACATAGCGAACATGAATTGTTAATAACGTCAGATACCTATCCATCAACGTTTGATAACTAACTATTTTATTAATTTATCATCTTTGAGAAATTTTCTCTTAATAACTCTTTCGATAACCGTCAACAATTTAGTCGATAAATACGGACCAAAAATAATATAAAAATAAAAGCATCATTCGTCGTTTATTTCCCACAAGTCGTAAAAGATTCGTCACTGCGCATCGTGATTTTGCCGGCTATTTGTTCGCGCGATAAGTAGTGCCACGTGTTTTTACATTAGGTCATGGACCACTTAACAGATGCTCTTATCGTAAATTTAGAAGAAGAGACCGACGTCGACGATAACGATGTTACGAGTGAGAACTCCAGCTAGCGTGCAATGTAATTGCGATTTCGATGTGCATGTGGCGTAGGAATTCTGACTGAAACAAAAAAATTAAAAAAAAATCCAGTCTTTGGTTTAAAACAATTTAGGTAAAGTGTGTTCGTTTAATAACGTTGCAGGATAGAATCCGACAATGAGACTGTCTCACGGGGACTATTGGTAACGTTACTTTATGGATAGATAGTACACAAAATAAATATCTAAATGTTATTGTTAAAAAATTAAACCTGTAAAAAAATAAACATTTTCGATTAAGTATTTCGAGAAATATTTCTAATAGTTATGGCCTATCCAAACCTATACGCAATTCACGTCATCAAAAAAAAGTTACTAGATTGTTTATTTGTAATTCGGTTTAAAGTTTGGAAAGTGACATATTCTATAGATGATTTACAAGCGCACTTATTAGATGGTATAAAGAAAGACTACAATTTATTAGAATTGTCAAAATACGAGGCAGCACTATGTGAAACGTCATCATCTAGTAACTTTTTATTGA
This sequence comes from Rhagophthalmus giganteus, assembly GCA_036326145.1. NCBI lineage: Eukaryota > Metazoa > Arthropoda > Insecta > Coleoptera > Rhagophthalmidae > Rhagophthalmus > Rhagophthalmus giganteus. Next base: position 10,070,777 of record JARFJA010000036.1, on the reverse strand, counting down.
TGACGTGATTGCATATAAGTTTGGACGAAGTGTACCTACTCAAATAATACTTGAATTTGAATTTGTATACTTTGCGTTAGGTTAGCTTTCTTTTCAATTTAAAATCAGTAGGTGACCATTTCGTGGAGTCGTGAGCGTCCCAATTAGGTTTGTGGCGCTCGAACATAACCGTCGTCTTATTTTGACAGAACTGTCCTCAAAAATGAATCCTACGGTTTAATTACTTATAGTCACTCAACTAGATGGCCAAATAATTAAATACTAAGACAATTAGGGGAGACCGGGGCTAGTTGGTACATTTTTTCAATTTTTATTTTTATATTGTTTAATATTCAGTTACTAATACTATTAATACCTGTCAGCTAAAGTACACACCTTTTACTTTTAATATGCGTCGTTTTACACCATTAATCTTAAATAATCATCTAGAAAAAAATATTTTGGAGATGGAGGCAACTTGATCAATGTGCCCCATGAAGGGACTAATTGTTACACAATCAGGGGTAAGTTGTTACAGTGGTAATTTTTGGAATAAGGATATTATAATTAGCATAAATAACATAACGATTTATATTTTATGGAAAAAATATAGTAAAAACTACAAACAAATATGTGAATTTCAAAAATATTTAATTGTTCAGTATTGCAGAAAACGTTGTGGAGTAAAGCTCGTGACGGGCTCGTTGCTTCAGGAGATCTTAAAGATAAATTGGGATGACGCTTTAAAAAGCAAAAACCAGTCTGCTGAAACTTTCTGTTTGTCTGCCCAGTTAAGCGGAACGTTCACATTATTAACTACTGCATATTCATACGCTAAGGTCCTCACTTCTTTCGGTGTTAACCCGCGATAAATTTTGGAACTCTGCAGAATATATGTAACGAGTTGCCCTTCTTGGTGATCTGTGAAAACCAGCCCGACTTTCACATATCCAGTAGTCAATCGAGAATCGTCATTTTGGTTATATTTTTTAATAAATCTGTGAAGTGTCAGAAAATTTATGGAGTGGTTTGCAGCGGATTGTCTTATCGAAAAATTATTATCAATTACATCTTTCGCTGCTGTTTTAAGTACTATTAGTGATGTGGTACCCCTAGACGTCTTTTTAACATAAGTTCGTACCATTTTTCTGAAACAATAATAGTAGACATTGCTTACTTGATCTTCGGGATAAGTTGTTACAATGTACTGACAGCTCGTGAACAACTGCCTATTATTATAACACTTCGTTCATTTGATATTCAGAGTGCTACTCTAAACGGCGTTGTAACAACTAGCCCCGGTCTCCCCTACATTTACTTCGGACATGTGATCAAAACGGGAATCCAAATTGACTAAACTTGTTGTCAGTCTGCTTTGACATTCGATCTTATAGCAGAATCGCCTGTATAATAAATATTTAAACGTAACATACAACAAACGAAAGTCGAGTATACGATGAAAACGGTACTAAAGTAAAATCGAGAATAGCGAAACGAGATTTTATGATGCGTAAAGATCACACACGAAATGAAATTGACATGGCGAAGGTGGTCGGTCAAACTTGGATTGATTAAATTGAGTTAATGGGAATCCAGCAATGGGCGGTTTAGGGTTGTCAGGAGTTAAAAAAAATCTATAGGTAGCGGTGGTCTGGAATTTTAACCTTTTAATGGTCCGCATTAGTTTATTCAACGCCGAAAAGAGGGCGTGGCGAAAGAGGCGCTCGCCACGGGCGCAACCTGGGTTCGAGGCGTAAGTTGGACACTTGCCACGGGCGCTTCGTACCTTGCTGACACTTGCAAAAATGTCACGAACACCGACATACATACGATTGAATTAACTGTATAAGTAAATGTAAGAAGAATGAATTCTCGGTGTCAAATTCAAATTCCTGTTTGCATTTTGTTTATGGTAGCTATTGACGGTAGTGCTTGGTTGCATCTGGTTTTCCAGATGTAGGGTTGCTCTTGACGATTTTTATCGCAGGATTTTTAAGTTATTTTAATCAGTTATTTTTACTATTTAAAAAAGTAACTTCTACCCATGTTTCCAGTTTAAAATAAACCATTGAAATAATTGTTGAAACGCTTAACGAAAATAGTTATTTTATTCATAAAATGAACTATTTACGTCGTAAAAATTAACAGAAGTTGTGGTTGCGAAACAATTTCTTCACAACAATAATTGAAATAACAACGCTAAAGTGTTTATTACAAAAATGCCATTTTGTTGGAATCTAACCTATGATATTTCTTTCGGTGTGGTCGTGGAAAACCGCTAACGATAAGCGTTAGCTCAATCGAAATAATTAATCACAATTAATAACGATAATTAATTCAAAACGCTAAAGTTAAATAACCTGCTACCTACGATCAAATACAACCCTTATTTATCTCGGGCAAACATGCGTAACAATGCAACAAAAATTAACTCGCCAACAAATATTTACGAGCAAATACACCGTTTTATAAATATTTTCGATCGATTCATGTCGGTCAATAACAATGTTTACGAGAATACAAAACGCGATGAAAATTAAAAGTAAATTCTGATTTAGTTGTTGTTCCAAAAATGTTTTAAAATACAATGGAAGCGGAACGACACCGTAACCTACTTACATCAAACAAATGGGAAGTTTGTGTTCAAAAAACGCGAAATTGATACAAGAAAGACCATTCCAATAAATCATTTCTCCGTCGCCGATCTAACGGCCACCACCGAAGAAAACACCGCAAAGTTCTATTTGGAAAATTTTCGGTAAACAATCGATTCGAACTTAACAAATCGTATCTCGTGAATCCTACGCGAAGACCGTTACCGCGGTAGTTTGTTTAGAAATTCTTCGGCAAGAACTTCGTTTCCACGAACGGATATTATGGACTATAGTATGGAAATTCAAATTGGAATTACATTGAAAATGACGAAATTGCTTTTGCTAAAATATGTACGTGCATGCGTAACTAGTATTTTATCGCTTATTTAAGTTAGCAATTCTGCTGAGCTCAAATTTTCATTTTGCTTGTAACATATAGGAGAAATAATCCGAACGGATTTTTTTTATCGGCTTCCAACCTTCGATGGATTTGACGAATTAACGCGATCTAAACTAGTTTGTAAAGTTTAACATTGAAAAAAAAATCGTTTATCGTTTCTTTTCATGATAGATATTTGGGAATTTGGAAATGTAGTCTTTTGAGTGACGTCAAACTGATTTCTTTGCGACGCGACGCGCCGTCGACACTTACAAGTTTAAGAATATAAAGTTTTGAAATGTTCGTTTTATAAGGAAATCGAAACGGTTTATAGATCGTTCAAAACGTAATGAGAGGCATGTTGTCGCATCACAAATAATATACAGCGTCTTTTATCAATAATGCGACATGGAGTAACTGGAAAATCCTTGGCCAAAAATATGATTATTCAACCTAAAACACTTAAGATAATACGTACCTCCTTACTGCGATACAGGGTGTTTTATTTCAAAATTAAAAAAAGTTTTTTGCCAATTATTTTGACACAGTTTAAAATTTCAGTAAACAGTATAATAAGCAAATTAAGGGTAATCACATTCCCGAAGAGTGAGTCATAGAAATATGTTGTTTACTCTATAATGGAAAAATCTATGACTCGCAATCGATGACTCATACTTAGCGATTTAAGATAAATACTGAAATTATGGGAATATCCAATATTTAAGCACATCGAATATCGTAACTGCAGCGTAAAAGTACATATCGAGTCGACTCCAAATCGAAGCAAATAATCTGACGCGTAAAAAAACCATGAATGACATCTTTAATTTAAAACTTTCACTAGATTCTTATTATTTATTTAAATAAAACACATTTTCTAATAAGCCATTTTTCACTCCAATCGCGAATAAACAACGCCGAAAACGAATCCGTCTCGGTTTTTAATTTAAATAGTAAATCATGACCGGCATTAAATTACATTTTAAAACTTTCCGGGTCAAGGGTAAGTTTTGATCCGGGCGAAAGATAAATGCCTTGTTCTTGTACATACGGCTATCGATTACTTTAATTAAAAATCAAGTATACAAAACAACGCGATGGGGCCGGCAAATTATAAAAACACAAATCAACTGACGGCAACTACTTCAACGCACGCACTTGGTATCGCGTGAAGTGTTTAATCGTGGTAACTAGTGTTATTAAAAAAAAACAGGGTGTTCGTCGACTGTTGTTGATTTGTCCTATAAATTCTTACATTCCTATATACATGCTCAACGGCGGCAGTTTTTTTTTTAAATTTAATTTGCAAACATGTTAAGGGCGTTCATCTCTTGTAAATATCAGTAAAAGATTATTTTTATAGAGTGAATTACAACGAATTAAAATTTAATTTCCAGCTTTTTTATGTATTTAAAAACAGCAATTAGCATAATATTGTTTAAAATTGGGATAATATTTAGATTTAGGTTTATTTAAAAATTACGTAACTACCTATACATACAATATTATTTATTTGTAGATAATTATTAGATGTTGAAAATCAAAATTGACAATTTGACGCACAAAATGATGTAATTTTTGATACACGACTTGGCGACGTTTTAAGCTGTATTTCCACTTAGCCGGTCGGGCGGTGGTCATGTCGTGTGATTGAGTCGGCCAGCGGTATGTTGCTTACCACATCATCTGCTGGTTACATAGGTGATTGTAAACGCCGGGACACAGACGCGTCGCGTCGATAGCATCGAGTAGCATTATAATATAAACCGCGTTCTTGTCGTGCCATTGTTGAACGCGAGAGTGAATAGCTTCCACTTCTACGGTACCTTCGTCTGCAAAAATAGCGAAAAAACGAATTTTATACGAAAGGAAAGTCAATTGGGCATTAATTAAAAATAAATGTTACACGAAAATCCGAATAGTTTCGTTATCTCGTGTCCGTTATGTTGCGATCGACGCGACGCCGTCGAATGGTTAAATGAAGCAAATTGTGCACGATATTTTAATTGATGTTGGTTAATTAAGGGCTCTAAAGAAAAACTTTTATTTTCAGTTCAGTTTATATTCTACTAAAACGTAATAGATATATCGATGCATAATTTTATTTATAAATACGTTAACGTTCGGTTGTCAAGAGACTTGTTCTTATAAAGTAGGACGCACTATATTTAGGTATCTCATGCTCGAACTGAACTGTTGCAGTTTATATCCGTATTTTTATCGGTTATCAAAAACAAAATACTTGAACTATTCGAGTCGTGTATTTGACTGACGACGAGTCGGCTTACAAGAGAACGGTGCAAATACTATTCCAGAAACGAATTTCGCAAATTTGATTTTTACAAAACGATCCCAAACTCTAATTATCGGGTTGATGGCTAAACCGGCGCAGTTATCAAATTCGGACGTACTGGCTCGTCTTAGAGTACTAAGAATCAACCTTGCCGGAGGAAAGCTTTTTATGTGTCGCGCACAGACTCCACTATAGATCCAAATCGACTGAATTTGTAGCGTTTAACATGCAAATTAGAATCGGCAGGTGCAAGTGACTACAAGACAGTTTGCGACGCAAGCGGTAGAAACGTGACGCCAAGACAGTTGTACAATTTCGGTCGATACACTAATTAGAATAATAAATATGATCGATGCAATTTCTGAAACTGAACGTGTAGCAATCGCCGTTATTACATATCTATAGTTCGTTCGCGATAAGCTTAAAATTACGTCGTATACACATTTATCATTTAAATATTATCGATCTGTCGACGTTTGTTTTATTGAATTTATTTAATATTGTTATTTACGCTTTAAATGCGCCAGATGATTAATTGAAAAAATATCAATCTAATCTTTAGGGGGTCTATTCTAATTCAGATTTCGACTCAAAATAATTTCGACTTGTTGAAATTATTCACGTAGCCATCTATCGGTAGTGGCGGAAACAGTGATCTAACGTCATTACATTGCGACTTGTTAAAATTAATTTCAAATTTCGACTCGAAATAATTGCGACTTGTTAAAATTAACTACGTAGCCATCTATTGGTAGTAACCAAATCAGTGTTCGACGTCATTAAATTGCGACTGTTGAAATTAATTTCGATTTTGAAATCGTGTTGAAATCTAAATTTCGACTCGAAATTGTGACAGTTTGTTGGTGAAATAGAGGTTATGTTACATCAGATTATTTGAGAGATACGTTAACCTCTGTGTCTAACACAGAATAGTTATTGTTATAGCCTTATTATTAGTCTTTTTTAGTTTATTATTAATCTTCTTCATTTTATTTAGTCTTCTTGATTTTAGGTATTGTCGTCTTGAGATTCTGTTTAAGTTTCCGTTAGTGTATTTTAGTCGTTTTAGTTACTAATTGTAGCCGACTCGGTGGTCGAGTGGTTAGGTGACTAACCTCTCGCCTGACGGGTCCTGGTTCGAATCCCGGTACGGGAGGTGAAATATCCCCCTGGTAGGCATGGATGTCCCGGGGGGCACTAGAAGTAATGCCTAACGGCGGTTCCTGGTGTCCTTTGGGGTGTGCTACTAACAAAAAAAAAAGTTACTAATTGTAGGTATATAGCAAGTATCAATAATAAACACAGACATATTTACACGAGGAAGAACTTACTAACAATAAACAAATAAAGAGTAATAAATAATACAATGAAGCACTAACAATATAAAGTAATAATAAACTGAAACCTGAGTGGAAAAATCAAGAACTAAACTACAACACAAAACAAGATGTAGCGAAGCACGGTAACACCTACGGGAATAACATAGGTTTTATAACTTACACGTATGCGATACTTTACAAATGGTAGAATGAGTGCCGTCATTAAATGTCGTTCATATTCCGATTTTATCTATCTAAATTATCCGCAAATATTTTAAGGACTTATATTAAACTTGCCGCTCCCGTTTAGTTATGAAAACCATATAAAACATTATCGCCAACGTCAGTTCTTTTATAATACCAACCTAACGTTCCGACATGTTGCTGTTTCCGCTATTAGTCGAAATCTTTAGAATCGCTCGTCTGCTGTCGAGTCGCTTTGACGTCATCAAATTTCGACCAAAATCAGTCGAAATGAATTAGAATAGACCCGCAGGTAACCAAAACGTCATTTTAAACTTTCGCGAACGAACTATATTTTTCTCGATAAGGCTGTGGTTACAGTGCAAACGACTTCGCGCGATCGTTCCTTCGCCCGAACTCGCGCGAAGACGAGGTGGTTTTTTGTTTTTCCAATGTTTGCGAGATTCGAGGCGATTTGTTTTAAAAGCGATAACGAGCGGTTCGCACGACTATTCGTTTGTACTGTAACCAGCCGCATTTACTTTTGTGGGTTTGTTTGTTCGCGCGAAATCGCTTGCACTTGTAGCCTCGGCCTTATATGGGAAAGTGCGCGCGAACGACCGCGATCGCGATCGTCCGACTAAATAATCGTTCGTGCGCGCCTAGACTTAGGCACAGAAAATAACTGTCGATTTAATATTTATAACATTGCCGCCGACCGATCTTTATTCTAGGAATTTCCAAGAAGTTGTTTTCGCGAAATCCGCGATGATAATTAATCGTTAGGGAGGCGCGAAGTTTATTCCTAGCGCACTAATTCAATTGCTTCGTGGTTGTATTATTCATAAAGTGTATCTCCCTATCGTGAACTGCTGCCTGCAAAGCAGTTTCACCAGACATTATCCCACATGTATTTAATATCGTTTTCTTTGTTTTAGGTAAGCCGTCCCGTTCTATTACGTCGTCGCGCCGCAAGTACGCCTAGATGCACAATTAAAAGCGTCGGTCGCCGTCGTCGACGTCCTTCAAACTCGACAACGATCAAATCGGACGCGGGCGAAATAATAAAATAAATTGTATTGCTGCCTTTCAGTCGCGGCTGTTTCAAGTTTCAAACAGAGGAAGTCAGATTTTTTTTAAATCAATTCCGTAACGTCGAACGAATATTTTCCATACATCTTTCTAGAATTTGAATAATTGACACTTGCAATATTTCAGACACGTTTTCGAGGGCAGGTATTACATTTTCTTTTGAAATATAAAAGTTTATATTAATGTATGCTGTACTGCATTGCTTAATAGCAATGCGCGATTGCCGAACGTGACTAAAGGTTTCGAAACAGATATAGACACCACCAAAAATAGGGAGTCGCCCCTCGCGATGACCAATCGATATTCAAATCTAGTTTAATATAGATAGCAATTTATTTTTTATACTCTACACCAAAATGAGAAAGGTGGGCGATCGAGATTTCTGAAAAAAGGGCCAGACTGCGGGCAACGTTTAGGTAGGGTTACGACGCACGACGTGATTTTCGAATGATACGAACCCTACTTATTCGAAGTGTAAATTACAATGGCATTTCCCATTTATCTTCATTTCTTGGACAACTTGCCGTCTTATGTTTTGTTTCAACGAAGACACTTTCCACTTTGAGCAGGTATACGCTATTTAATGTACGACCTTTTCCGAAATCATTTATCATTTGTAAAAGCAACCACATCTATGAATTATAATGGGATATAATTTTGGATTTTAAATGTGCCTCGCGGATTCCTTTAAGACGCCAGATTTGCGTTTAACCCACACACAATCGGTCATAATTATCGATAATATGCAGTTTCGCACTTCACGATTTCTTGAATAATCGTTATTTCATTTCTATGGTCGTTTGGCGCGACACTTAACAACAGCTGTTGTGTTCTTTTTGTCCCGTGAGAAATTGTTTCTTGAGTAATTTTAAGCAAAAAAGTTATATCAACATCGTAGGTCCGATTCGGACACAAGGCCCGAAATCCCTGTACTATAGAGAATGCGACAAAACTATACCTAACCTAACCGTGCTCGATTCGGGTGATCATTTTGAACATTTAACGTGGTTTATTGTGTGTTTGCTTCTTTAAATTTAATTGATTTCAAATAAAAAGCGCTATTTTTGATTTTTGATTACTTCAACGAGCTATAAATCGATAACTTTTTCGAATCGGACTTGTAATTTTTTTCTGCTTGAAATTACTTGAGAAACACGTACCTAAAGTTTGGCGCATTCCTTCCGGGACGCCCTGTATGCGCATGACGAATTTTCGAAACTGTTTTGTGAAGATGTCGATTTTTATAACAAACGAAAATTTATTAAAATCGTTTCTTTGATCTTCCGATACCCGTCGAATTATCAATTTTCTTTAAATCTATTTCTCCCGTTGAATATTAATGTTGATTATTCCTCGTAGATGTTTATGTTTGACAAACGAAACGAAACCGGTCGGGCTTAACTGTTTACTTATCTGTAGACTTTCATATTGTGGAACGTTATAAGATAACTTATCGAAAAATTCCACCAACTGTTGACATTTCAGATCGAGTTTAAATCTATTGATTTAATGCACATATTGTGATCAAAAAATTAATAACACAATTATCTAATCAGTAAACAAACCTAATTTAATAATAATTTTTAAACGAAAAAAAAACAATTTAGACTCTGTAAATAAAAAGATATTCACACATCGCACTATCACAGTCAACATACATTATCGTTATACGGGATGGAAGGCCAAAAATCACGAAGAGGTTTCAATATTTAATAATTCCTTTATTTTTTGTTTGAAATTTATAACGATATAGCATCGTAGTAGGAAATAAATATCACCAGGTTGGTATGAAAAACGTGCTTTTTCCGAAACGTTTTCCGCGGCACTTTTTGGCGTCTCAAGTTCCCGCGTTCTGGTTTCGGCCCGAACATTGTTCTTCAACTGTTAGCAGCACGTCTCAAACTTATTAAGAGGACTCAGTAGTACCGTGAGAAAAAATCTTAGAGAGAGCACATTTTTTTCTAGGTAAGACGGAAATATTAGGCTACCTAAGTAGGGACTGTAATCAAAAAGGGTACGACGACTTCGAAGTGACCGTAACCTTGAAATTCGTACCATATTTGCCGAGTTGTCGAATAACGGAACGACGCACGTGGTGCAATTTTGCCATCCCCTTCAATACTATTATTTAGTCATGCAATTTTAAAATGATTTATAGGTACATACCTTTGGGAATGAAACATTTAGTAATTTGTAGTTAATGTTTACTCGTACAATTAAATGAAATTTCTGTAATAATATGAAATTATAATGCTGATAATAATTTAAGTAATTCGCTTTCTTCTGGAAATGTGGTTTCATAATTTGAATAGATATCTCATAAAAACAGTTGTGATATAAATATTGAAACAACATAGATTTGAGTAACATATTATGAAGACACGCAAAGAAACAAAAGGAATAAATTACTTACATCTATACTTATGAGCGTATGGTAGTAGATTTGGTAATAATTTACAAAATCACTACCTACAAGGACACTACTACTCATTGAATAAAATCATAACTGCAACTTAAAAACGACAATACCTTACCAATTTGGTACAGGCGGCGTATTGGCAGAAACGCAGATATCTGTTCTATCGTAACGTCACTGCGTGAACAATAAAATATGACCCATGAAACATTTTTCAGAAATTTTCAAATGTTTTTAAAAACTTATTTCATAAATTCCAAAAATAAAAAATACAAACAACACAAACAATTTTTATTCAATGGGTTACATTAAATTTGCATTTTTATATCTCTGAGTGGCATATTCCTGCACACTCTGAGATCTATAAGTTCTGGAAGTTGACAATGTAATCTAATCAAAGTAATCTAATTTAGTTTTCATTTTTGTGTTCCAAAAATCGCCGTTTTTTTCTACATAATCTATTTTTATTTTATTTACTCCAGTCCAGACAGTCAAAGTACACTTCGTTTTCTGAGTCACACGTAATTGCCCCTGTATTTGAAAATATCAATCATGAAGTTGGTTAATCGTATAACTACCATCCTTTTGGTATTTTAAAAAAGGTATTTTTTTTAACGGATGGCTTCCTCCGGTGTAAGATTTAGCTTAAAAGTAACAAAGGGGCATTTAATTTCTACGATACTTTCAGTTTCTTGCTGAATACCATTCGGTGATGCTCCAAGATAAAATTTATCTGGGTCAATAAATAATCCACATGGTTTTCTTTTCAAATTAATGCTTTTTTCTAGTTCTTTCTTCGCAACATTTTCGTATGTATTTACATGTTTTAGTAACGGAAAATGTGTTGACAGCGTATTATACAACAAATGTTTTACTGTATTTGCAGTATTTGTGGTTTTTTAATTTGCAAATTTTGCAAATAATAATAAACACTTATAAAATACTGTATGGATAACTCTCCAAAAGCGCTATAACAACTCAATAAATATCAAACAAGACCGGTACGTGGCTACGAGATAACTAAGACATCGACAATAATTTTGAAATTCCTTCCAGAAACTACCTTTTTCTACTATTTTTTTTTATAAGCGATTAGAGAGTTGTACCTGTGGGATCAAAGTTTTTGTTATGAAGCTTTTATTATGGTTAATTATGGTTCTAGGAAAATGTTATTTTACCAAAGCGAAATCTGCTTTTGAATAAACATAATAATAATTATTATGTAGTAAATTATCAGATTATCGGTTTTTGAGTAATTCAGTGTAAAGTTGGATAGTGAATAAATATGTATCAGTAATAAGCTCTTGAAAACATGCGATACATATACAATAAAAAAAATAATTCTTTCAAGTCGGTCAAGTTAAATCAACCATCTATTCAACAACAGGGTAAAATGCTAGCCGGTTAGCTTAGGGTCTCTTTTACGATCTTGTGAATACTAACTTAATTCCTGTCATAAATTACCAAACTCGGACAGAACATTTAAAATCGAACCGAATCAAAAATTTCCGCATCGATAACGACGTTGTTTATTAAAATTTTAACATTTGGTTTGCACCAATCGATTTTACAAAAATATATCTACAGATTGGCTTAAGCAAACAGTAACTTTTTGGCTCCATTTATACTTGCGTATAAATGCGTACTTGCGATTGTACATACTTCAAAGTTAAAAATCGACAAAATACAAAAACCAATTTGTAGGCAATTGTCTAAGGATAAAATAGATACTAGAATCATTATGATATCTTTTCTATAATTGAAGATATGGGTGCGGAACTTAACATTGAAACTCCATAAGAGAAATAGGTACGGATGGCTCTTAACATAAACCTTTTTTGGGAAAATCGACAGTTGTTAGATAAAGAGAACGCGATCACCCGTTATATGTCGCAACTGCGAAAAACTATTCTTTTCCCGAAAATTTTCTCGAGCGTTCGAATCGCTCGAACACTATTTTTGTGAACGATATTGTTGGGCACAAAGTCGAGTGGGTAGAAAAACATTTTGCGACTGGGTGCTCAACATTGTCACCAGCAAAGTTCCATACAATGTTCCAAACTGAACCGTTGTTCTTGAGCTGTCGCTCCGTGTTATATTTATGTATATATTTTTTTGACCTCGAACGTGGTTCATTAGCCGCAAATTGTTGTATTGATACTGGTAACTAACATAAACTGACCTCATCTACACTAATCTAAACTCACCTCATTTGTACTAACTTTTCATTGCACTAAATAATATATTATTTAATAAGATAATCGACGATGAATAAATTGTCTCCTATGATGAATCGACGGCGTCGAATTGTCCCATTCAAATTTCGACCGTAGCCCAATCTTCAACGGCAATTCCGATCGTAATCGAGCACGGCCCCTGTCTCTTATTTTGTCGTGGCAGTCGTTTGCTGAACCCCGTCCATCAAAACGCCTAATCATTGGTCGCATTCAGGGAATTGTAGCGTCGAAACGCTGCAGCGCTGTAACGCTTTATCTTGCCTGAATAAACATTTTTGGTACTAGTTATTTCTCAGCTTTTAATTCTTAGGTTGGCAATTTTGTTTGTAAAACACTCGAAATTTTTATGAAAAACTTACCTTGTAATATCTTCAACCTTTCTTCTTACGTTACTGCAAGGGAAATGACTTCGTCTCCGAATTGTAACGTTATAAGCCATCTTTATTTTTTGCATAAACCAAAACATACACAAGCAACATAATTTGTTAGGTTAGAACGCATGGATGCGCCATTGCTTTATTTAGTTATAAAGCGTTAAAGCGGAATATTTATATGCTTTAATGCTTTACTAAAGTGCTGCAGCACTGCGAGTAAAGCAGACACTATTCAGAGCATCGCTTCGATAAAGCGCTACAGCGCTACCATTCCCTGAATGCGACCATTGATTCGCTTGAAGAGTCTCTCGAAAAAGTCAAAATTACTGATCTTTGGGTTCCGATATTAAAATTTCACAATCTGTGTTCACCGAATCACCGAAGACTTCTTTATACCAAAAGCAACGAAAAGAATAACAAACGAAATAGATATTTAAAAAAAAAAAGTTATTAAATCTTCGGATCCCTTCGTGACTTTTGACCCGCCCGGCACTAACGATTTCTCATACGTGTACCTACTGTTTTTTTTTTCTTTTACGATTATACGGTCTATGGATACTCGTCAACTTTTTATTTGCCATCATCATAAATTTAGGGTCGGGTTTTTCGTTTTTCATAGTTAATTTTCTGCGCCGAATTGTCGAGGGAAATAATTACCACCATTTCTATGGTAATAATTTACGGGCGCTTAAAATTAATTAACGATGCCGAAACCATCTCCCTGCGATATAATTTATGCGACAATTTTAGCTCTCGATAATTAGTTAACAACATTTATATTGACGTTAAGGGCTCGCACTTCGCCGGTTTTACACGTAATATTGTATGTAGATAAGGGTGTTACGAGTTCGCAAAAAGTTTACGTAGAGTTTCGGTTGCCCGGTATAACGTCGCCGGAAATATTAAAACGTCATTTAGAAAAGTTTTTGCTTTCGAATTGCTTATCTTGCAGTCGCATCGATCCAATTTACAAATTTCATAAGGGATTAATCGGTTCGGACGGGTTCTTTTAATTTATATTTAAATCCGCATTACAAGTCGTTACGTATTGCGGTTCGGAGTGGTCCTTGCGACCCTCTCAATCTACGTACGTCGCCGAAGGGCCCCGATTAGGTTCCTCTTATAAAGGACATTTGACTAATAGCTGTCTTACAATGTTCGACAAACATACTCGAGCACGCTTGTCCTTTGTATTAGTTGCATTAACACGACACTTTAACTTACCTAATACTCCAAAATTCGAAAGAAAGAAGCGGGAGGAAGTTGGTTTGTGTAATTGATAACTTCCAACTGTGTGTAGTTAGATAATATGTCGTACTGTAGACTAGTTAAGTTTCTCTTATTGTTCTAAACGGATTTAGTTTCGAGGTTAATTTACTTAGTACAAGTTGTGCTAATATCCGCAGTTGAGTTACTACCGCCAGAGCATATTTCTTACGATGATAAATTACAGTCCCTCCGTTCTAACAATTTGTCGAGTTTAAAAGTTCGAGATTTAATTATTGAAACAGTTAAGTTTGCGCATAGAAATAAACAGTGCCTACCTACATAAATCTCGGGGGTTGGACAACTTTACTTCGGTGCCTTATTAATTTTTGATACCGTCAAGGTATACGACAAGCGGTCTTGTTTCGGTCTAAATTACATCTTTAGTCGACTCGAATTAATAATTAAAATGTAAGCGCTTTAGTAACTGTGCGGGTATTTTTACTTATTCTGCTGTTATTAATATGAAAAGTGGACGGGTAGTTTTACGAAAACGACAGAATCTGCGAAATTAGGCGATAATTTATTCACGACTGCCCGTTTTCGCAGTAAACTAATTCCTTAAAAGAATTTAAATTAGGTAAAATGCTCTTGCGCAGGATCGATTTAAGAAATTAAATAATTATACTGACGTCCCCTACGTTTGTACAAGTTTCATTCTTTGAGTAAGTACTTTAACGTTAATTAATTTATTTGTTCACAAGATCAAATGTAAGCCAAAAACGATTCGAATTATTCATAACGTCGCCATTTTTTATGTTACTGCGCTTCAAGACAGTCAACTGTAAAGCCCCTTGCACACGAGGCTTGTTTTCCAACGTCTGTTTCCTTGCTGGTTCGGCTCGCTGGCAGCTGTGCTGGCTGCCTTGCGTGCTAAGCAGCAGGCTCGGAATCAGACGACGCTGGCTCTCCTGCGTGGTGACGTGCTTGCACTGCTCGTCATATCATAACTGCACACCTGCTCCAAACAAATAGCTGTGTACACTCGTGAATTTCTGCTGACATTGCGCATGTGTACTGAAATGCTGCGTCCTGATTGGCTCTCCTCGTGCAAGCACCGTGCAAAAAATAGCACCGAACCGATCACCGAAAACCAGCAGCGGAGCCTGCACCGAACCCTGCTGTGACGTCATTTTCAAGCACGGCAGCCGGCACGGTAGCCTGCTCAGCACCAAGCAAGCCATCCAGCAGGAAAACAGGCCTCGTGTGCAAGGGGCTTAAGTATAACCGTCGTCTGCGTTGATTGTTTTCGTGTTTATAAGGTCTGTACAATAGATTTTAATTTACAATTAAAGGCGCTTGCGTCAAGTACTAATGAAATCTATTATGTATGGTTTAGAACTTGACTATTTGGTGTAACTTTTTAAAATTAAAAAATAAAATTGTATTTTCGTTTTACATCTATTAAAACTGCAATTAATGTATTTTTCCTAAAGTAAACAAGAAATTATTCCGAAAATATTTAATAAAATGGTAGATACTGATCTATAAAGACTATAATTTAAAAATTTTTCTAGTTTGTGGTTTTTAATATATATTTTGATTAATTACTTTATCATTTTGCGTGTTACAGTAACTGGAAAATAATGGCTTTGTTAAAATGATGTCTGTGATTAAATTTTTATGATTGTAACAAGAAAAATGGGAACTTAAAGAATTTTTTAAAAAATTATATTTTTGATTTGCCTTTTTCAATTGTAAACGTAAACTTTGTAATTCATCTCATTTCATCAACTTTCTCATTGCAATTAGAATCGACTAGGATCGTTGAGCACATGGGTGGTAATGAATTTTCGGTATTGCACAATGGCATTTTTGTATCACTACTTGATGAAGTTAGCTCAAAGCGAAAATGCAAAGGGCATTCAGTATTCTTATTCATAGGATCGACAGGAGTGGCAGGATCTTGGGTGGATATACAATCATCATCCATAGTAGTGCATGACTGTTTAGGATTGATATTGTTGGACTTTTTCTGACGTACAGGATCTACAGGAGTGGTAGAGTCTAAGGTAGTTGTACGACAATATAAAGTTGGAATAGAATTTGCTTTTAATTTATACCTTTGATTTAATTTATTGGGATAGTAACAATTCTTTTCGAAATGTTTTTCGCAAACATACAAATTGGGTTCAATATTTTGTCCTGTAAATGTATAATTAAGTAGTAAATAACGAGTTAAGTAAGAATGAATTATTGAAATCGCAATTATTTACCTGTTACATTAAATATTTTTTTACACCACAATTTTTTATACGTAATATCAGAAGGAAATTGGTGCATTTTAATTTTATTTCTATTTATTTGTGTGCAATTAGGCACACAACAATGTTTTAGCTTCATATTATTTTCTGTGAATTCCACACTTTAAATGAAAATCCTAGTTGCAAATAATCATTACAGTTACCATTAGTACCCGACGCGAGCGACATCTGTTATTTCTATTAAAGTTGTCAGGTCAGCTGTTTTATGCTTATGCACAGACCTTATAAGCACGAAAACAATCAACGCAGACTACGGTATAACTAACTAGAATTAAGGCGTTACCGTCTATTTATACAAATTTGTTGTGGTCGAACTTATCCGAAATTTACCAGAGAAAAACAACGCCCTTTTCGAAGACGCAAATAAAACATATGGGTGCCGCTTAAAAAAAAAACAGAATTATTATTAAGTAAGAAACCAAATATTTCATCATGTGCGTCGATATAAACCAAAAAAACTTTTGTATTTAACATGTTCTTGTAGTCATTCTAATTAAGATATTATAGTCGATGCAAGTTAATTTTGTTACGCTCTATATGTAAGTACCTATCTATCGGGTGCCCGAAAAGTCGCTTTAGCATAAATAATAGAATGATGCTTACAATATGAGATATCTTTTTATTGCTTACTTCTCAACAAGTGTTTACCGTTTTGTTCGGCACGTTGGACAGCGACAGAAACTTCCTTTCGATTCGTTCTTGTAACTCTTCCACGGCATTCGGTTGTTGCGTATACATCGCAGTTTTTAGTACGTTCCGCGAGGAAAAATCAGATGGTGTTAGGTCGCAGGACCTCGGCGGCCAATCAATTGTTTCGCGCGACATCCTATCCTTTCTTCAAAGTGTTGTTCACAGCAACCGTCTTATCTGCGTCTAATAAACCGTAGTTTGGCGGAGCTCCATCTTGTTGCTCCGCTGATAATCAAGTCTACTGGTAGAGTCGCGATACGGAAAACGTGTTTTCGCCTATCTTATATACAGGGTGGGGCAAAAGTAATGTCATAATGTGAATTGGCTGCCATTTTGTTAGAAATGAAAAAAATTAGGCTCTGTTTTCACGGAAAGTTTATTTGAAGGTGTAAAATTGATGACGTTAAGTTGAAAAAATGATATCGGTCAAATGACCACCTCCTGAGTTGATGCACATTTGTGCTCGTTTTACGGCATTTTGAATTGTTGTTCGCAAAACATCTGGCTCCAACTTGGTGATTTCTTCTTCAATGTTGGCTTTCAAGACTTGCAAGGTTTGTGGTTTGTTGTGATAAACGCGAGATTTCAAAAAGCCCCAAAGGAAGAAGTCTGGCGCCGTGAGATCTGGCGATCTGACCGGCCAGTCCAAATCGCCAAAACGGGAGATCACGAGGCCCGGAAATTGGTGGTTCAAAAGCTGTATCGTTGCCCGAGCTGTATGAGCGGTTGCTCCGTCCTGCTGGAACCAATAATGCTGGAGACCCAATTCAGCAACTTGGGGAAAAAAAACTGGTTTAACATCTGCCTGTAGCGCTCACCAGTTACGGTTACGGTGGTACCATCGGAGTCCTCAAAAAAATAAGGGCCAATCACTTTTTCACTGCAAATGTCGCACCAAACAGTCACTTTGCACGAGACGCTCAGCCATACGCTTCATTGTTCGCGCACATGGTGCAGGACGATGAGGAAAACGACGACGAAATTCACGCTGCGTTAAAACAACAGATCGGAAATTGGTCAAATAAGCAGTAACAATAATTCCGCGTTCTTCAGGTGTGTATCGCTCCATTGCTTGTTGTCAACTAATTCTCTATCTGTCTACAACACAAATGTCACAGCACAATGACATTTGACGCCATTTGCAAAAATTATGGCGCATTCACATTATGACATTAATTTTGCCCCACCCTGTACAACAAGCTTTTGAAAATTAGGTTCCTCGATTTTGACATTTATTTAGACGCACTTTTTATTTTACGTCTTGCATTACAATTAGTTCTTTGACGTTTGAGTTCTTCTCGTAATTTTTTCATTTATAATTCTAATTTAGCGTTATTTAACAAATAATCGATTCGTATTTTTGAATTGTTTATTTCGTAATTCGACAGTTCGAATTAGGTAGGTGTGTACTGTTTCGAGAATTGATAAAATACGAACAAGTGATTTATTTATCAAATAAAATTGCGCGTTCGATTTATTTCCGAAATGTGCCTTTCTCTAAATGGCGCGAAAGAAAACAGACTCCTTATAACCTAACGGACCGTCGAAAAATCTAATAAAATATGCTGCGCAAAGGTTTCGCTTAAAAAATTGCCCGGGAACTACGTTAAAATCAAGTTCTATGTAAATACTTAAACGTAAATTCCTTAACCGCGCCCACCTACTTACGTTTACAAAACACGTGCGCGAATAAAATACGAGCCATTTCTTTTTCAACCGTCGGCGTTGTTATCTATAAATATTGCTCGAGAGTAAAATCAAATTACATAATTTAAAAACGTATGCAATTTTCGAACAAAGACGAAATTCAATCAGCGCGACTTTAGGATTGCTCTTACGTTAATTGAGTTCTCGCTATTAATTAATTATGCGTAACTCATCCGTACAACGTTAAATCAAGGAAATACTATTATCTATATGAAGGTGTAACTAATGCTTACATTTAATTTAGTAGGTGCATACCGTCTTCATAATGGAGGTTCATTATTAAATAACCTAATTGTACACTTCCAAAAACAATATAAAAAGTGATAGTATGATGTATCTAAAGCGTTTACTTTATTACAAACGAGCGTTTAATTACGTGTCCTCTAAGACATTTGAAAAGTGGGAATGAAACACCCTGTATAGGCAATATAGTAACTTTAATTTTTTTAAACGTTCTTTCTAATAATATCAAATTTTTACTTGACAAACTTTATTTTTGAGACAAACAGATTTTCTAATAAATACGTACTGGAATTTTTGTAGGATAACGTTTAAATTTATTGTAGCCTATTGTGAACTCATTCCGAGGACGCCCTATATATTGTATAGGTAGACACCAAGTTTTATTTATATTCAAGATTGCTATTAAATAATATAAATTCAAGGCACTGTTTTCGAAACGGTTTTAAATACAGGGTGTTTTATACCACACATTTTTGGAACCAAAATAACGCGATTTAACATAATTTACCTACGTATATCTAAAAGTTTACGATTTCGGGGTTATAACCTCGCAAAAGTCGATTTAGAAATTTTCTGTTAAATTAAACTGAAAAGGTCGGTGATAAAAACTTGAATAATTTTCGTTATGGGATATTCTCACCAGGTAGCGAGCATTTTTTCCTCGCATAAAAAGGGCGTGGTTTGGGGTTAGGGGTTGGAAATTTTTCCAGTTTCTTTTAGCCCGTTAAAAAGCTTAACTTTTTGTTAGCTTTTGATGTTTCTAGATCTCTGTTAGAAAAAAAATGTAGAGATGTGGTGATCCCTAGGAGATAGTCGGACAACTGAACGCGCCCGATTGGGTGAGGGTAATTGGGCGCTGGTAAAATTTTTAGCTTTATGTACTACTATAGAGATAAATGGACAAGTGCATCAAAGTAACTTCACAAATCACCTAAATACATTGTAACAATGACAATAACAAAGTATACGTGCAATGAAAAGGTTAGTGTAGATGGGGCGAGTTTAAACTAGTGCAGACGAGGCGAATTTAGACTAGTGCAGATGAGGCGAGCTTAGGTTAGTGCAGACGAGGTAAGCTTATAGCAATACAGATAGGGTACGTTTAGGTTAGATAATTAGGTTAATTTGTGAACATTTAATTATTTCATTTGGTGCCAAGTTGTTTCGCGCCCAGATGTGCTAGAGTCTCCCCAAGGGTTTATTCATCTGCTTTATCACTTGCCTTTCCTTTTTTAAAATTGAATGATATTCACAGACGTCCATGATTGCAGGCAGATTCGAACTCTCGACCGTTGGAAAGCGTACAAAAGCGTAAAGCTCTATTGAATAACGATCGATACGATAACTACGTATAATTATTGATATTATTTTAGGTCATCTAATTCGTATTCTGGAAGTACATATGCACGAGTGCTTATTCGCCCTTCAATTGGTTTTCGTTCCAGTTGCTTTAGAGAATATTACATTCATTGGTTCATCCAACCGTGCACGATAGACATTTAAAAAACGACAAAATCGTAACTCTCGAAATCGTGGCTTGTACATATGTATATGCATATGAGAGGATCTAGCTAATGCTATTGTTTATTAAAGAGGTTATCGAATATGTATGCACGAGCTGGTTATAATGTCCTTCATAGATCGAAATCTTAATACGTTACAAGCATCCTCGAAATATGTAAATGGAAGCATTCTATCACAACAGGACTACATGGTCCTACTAGTAGCTAAGCGAATAAATTAATATTCCGGTAGGATATTCATATATTTCTGCTTAATTGTTTTTGAAATGTTGTGTTTAACACACGCTATTGAGCACTAAATTACGCTTTATAAATACGCGCATGTCACTACTGACCGAATTCGCTTCTAAGCGCCCTTGTTTCGAAATATTACCTACAAGGAAATAGTTCGTTTTTCCTTTAAAGGACTCGAAGAAATTTACTGGAAGTGTTTTTTTTTAAATGTGAATCCGGGGAGCCCGTCATCAAAACTACATTCCTAAGGGGACGATTGAACCATATTACGGAGCCCTTGTCGTTTATTGATCGCGTCTTCGCTCTAAGTACCCGTTTAACAATATACAGTACGAATTAGAAAATTAATCTTTGAACTATTGAAAAAGTGGATTTTAACGACTCGCAGTTTGTCCAAAGTCTCGTTAATTATATACATACACAATGCTTTAGCGCGAATAAATGTGTTATCATGTTCATAATTCAAGCGCTAAATAGATAAGATTAATTGCGTGGGTGCTAAAAATCGCTTCGCCGCGCCGGTCAAAAATGGACCTCGTACCTAATTTGACGAAAGTGAAAGAATCGACCAGATATCGAAAACGTTTAATAATTCATTTTCGAGGAGTAGGTAAGACGGTAATCTAATTTCGCTCCTACTCGGAAAGTCGGAAAGTCTCTCTTAGTAATTGATTAAGTACTGAATAGATAATAACCTTTCTTAATAGGCTAATTTTACTGCAATTCCCGTCATTTCGTTACCATTTTCGCGCCGATTATTATTTGCCTCATTAAACGCCCAAGAGATTCTTGTTACTTATTGAAATAGGTTGTGCAAGCTCCGGAATTGTATACTGTTTGAATTACTTTGTTCGTTTGTGCCAATTTGAATGTCAAAATTTAATTCATTATTCATATAAAATTGTGAGCATAGGTAGTTACAATTTTGCATTTCACTGGAACGATTTAACATTATTATTATGAATTACGTAGTTTCGGGACTTCGTCAAAGGTCACCGGGGAGGAGCACAAGCTCTCTCGCCAGATTAACGATTACATTTCATTACTTATTTACCTATTTACGGATGCGACAAACACAGGCGTCATATTAAAATTACATAAACGAATTTATGATTAATAGAAAATAGGAAATGTCATTAGCTGAACGGAGTGCTACAGTAACTAAAAGTCTCGTTATAAATATTGCACTGTAGGTAGAACATTAAAATTTCAGTATGAGTCGTACGAGCGTGTAGAAATAAATATTCGAATATTGCCATCAAAAAGGTAGGTGGATGTTTTTTCACTGCATAATTATGAGATTTTTCGGCCAATTGTCCATCCTTAAAATTTTCACCTTGCTCATTCCATAAATATGCATATAATAAGAATTTTAAATAAACAGTGCAAAGTGTTAGTGTAGAAAAATGCGTATAAAAATATGTGACCGATATCATAATTAGTCGCACTCGCCGGCTCGTTACAGTCGCAATTGAACATTATAGAATTATGAGTCATCAGTGTCGAAAGCATTTAATTAGGCACCGTTAGGTTTTATATCGAGTTCAGGCACAAATGTTAAATACGCCCTCGGTAATGAAATAAATTATATAAAGTTTAGTGTTTCGTGTAAATAATTTTACAATCGCTTTAACTATATTGTTAATAATATTTTGCACTGGTAAGATATATTGTGGACTGTATATAAAAACAATTCTTTACTCGCCCTTTGAAATTATTCAAAACTTCGAACCACTTAAGGGATAGGTTATGGATCGGATGTGGCCGAGAGTCACTTCACAGGGATGGTTTTCAAAAGGCACCCTATCGTATGTCACGCATGTTTACTATAAGGTCTATACACGTTCGAATTCTGATTCGTACTGGTACTGAATCGGCCACAACAGATATACATATATCTATAATTAACTGCAAATAAAATCAACGTTGCAAAACAAGTTGTGTCGTGTATAATGCACTGCACGTGTTTTACGCATGTCTAACTAAGTGTTAATTGTTTAACAAGACATTAAACAAGCTGCGAACCGTTTTAATCGACAATTTATTATTATGTATGTTATACCTTATCCAAGCGGCCTGGCCAACACGTCATCAGCAAAAAGTTACTACATTGTTTATTTGTAATTGAGTTTAAAGTTTGGAAAGTGATTTATCTCCACGCATATTAGATGGTATATAAAAAGACTAATTACCACAGGTAATTTAACAAAAAACTAATAATAATAATAATAAACAATACATAGCATTAAGTACACAATTCAAAGTCAGAGGTGTGACATGTCACTTACTCCTCACTAGATTATAAGTATGATATAGTTAGATATATTCTGTTTAACTTAGCCGTGTATTGCATTTTATTTTGCAGATTGTTACGTCCAAAAAAAATGATAAAAATAAAATAAAATTTGATCGAAAAATAATTATTTAATAATGGAAAACAAGCACTTAACAAAATTTAGAGGCCTGTCGGCTAGCTTTTAGGACAGTGGAGTTCGGTCGGGTTCTAATAATAACCAAAAAAAATTAAATAAAGGGCGCCAAGTAATTTTCCTTAGACCAATAACTATTAAGAAGGGGAAAATTGCTAAACTTATATGATGTTAAATAGTTACAATAGTTAAATTATCCAGAAACGTACAATACAAGAGTTAATTTTGGTATCTGGCCAAAATGAAGACCTAAATTTAATATGAACAATTTTATATAAATGGGTAAGTACGCTAATACTTCTCGAGAAACACTTCGTTAACAATAATTAATATAAACAATAACAAAAATATAAATTGTTCCGAACGGCAATTGATTAAACTTAGCTGTCTCCGCGTGGTAACTAAAATCGATCTTTCCAGTCAACCTCCGGCAACAAAATCCAAGTCCAACCAATAACAAGTAAATCCAAAAAGGAGAAAATCCAAAGTAGAAAAATATGAGCCAAATCTAGGACCTAAAAAGACTATTACTAATACCTAGAAGTATTTAGGCATAGCCCTACTCACCTGCTACGGAGGGTACGGAGGTCCTATTATTTCAAAGATGTTACAATAAATATATTTTATTTAATCCGATTACGTCGGTGGGTCCTCAACACCCTGGCCGTTATTCTTATTCGTTTCCGCTCTAAAGCGATAAATAAAACACAAACTAGGAAAATGAACCAAGATTATCGGAGTATACCATTGGAAAAATTAAAAATGTGACTTTTATTTATGTTGATATTTTTCTACTAACCCGTTTCTAAACGACCACCCTTAATAATTGAAAATCTACGCCAGCCAACTCCTCTTATGCCGAAATTGAATTTGAATTTAGAGAAAAAAAAACGTATCAAGATCCAGCTAAACCAAATAAAAAATTAAAAAAATAATAATAAAAAGACTACAATTTATTAGAACTGCAAAAATACGAGGTACGAGGTGACAGCACTGTGTGAAACGTCATCATCTAGTAACCTTGTATCGATGACGTGATCGCCAGACAGGTTGGATAAGCCTTATGTACCTATAAAGTATTTTCGTTGCATTTTCATTTTCAACGCATCGCATCGTCTCTGATGTTCTGCTTCAAACAAGACATTAAGTTCCCTCCAACACGGGTGGGCAGCACAAAGGCTGCGGATTGCTTGCATCTACTACATTTGACACAAATTAAATGGGAATTTTTCTGTTTACTCGGTTCTTGAGGCACCAACACGAAAATTAATTGGATAACCGTCTTCTTAAAAAGTCTTCCGACAGATTAATTAATATTAACTCTACTCGAACTGACTTTTTTGCGGAATAAATCCTTTACGGTATCTAATCCACCGTTTTCTTTATATGACTAAGTTGCTCGTCCTCGCCGAAAACTTATCCGGCACAAAAACATTGCGTTCTTGAATAATCGTTGCAGAACGGCGTGGTTGCGTTGATGAAGTAATGTCCCGGAAAGTAACTTATATTAATTATATTTAACAAGAAAACTAAAACAATTTTAATCGGCCCCGTTTCAGGATTGTTAAGCAGCACCTTAATTCGTCAAGGCTTCTTTCTTCAATTTCTAGCAGAGTTGTGTAGCATAACACGGGCCATCGTGTGTCTATGAAATTGGATTTGAGTCGGAGTGGCCGCGGAGACCTCTTAGCAGTGTACCCGCTGTGTATTGCGGTTCACGCGCCGTTTAGTGCCGGCGAAACAGACAATTTAACAACACTGGAAAATAGAATTCGCAACAAAAAAGAAAAGCGACAAGTACGTGGAAAACAAAACGTATGCATACAGACTGGTCCTGAAGTAGTTGACTAAAATAAGGGGTTGAGCAGGACTCGTCATATGGACGAAAATAGTCCCTATAAACATTGATCGAAGATATTTCGGGAGTTAGAAGTATGGAAGCATACGTTACGGTCAACGGTGGACATTTCCAGCAACTTTTGTAAATAAAAATTCTTCATTTTCTTTTGTTCCACGACTTACATTTTTTTAATCGGGTATTAATGATATTAAATGAATCATAACTCCGGAGGGATAGTTTTTTTGGACCAAAGTTTATTGCGAGCCCTGCTCAACCCCTTATTTTGGCCAAACATTTCAGGACCACCCTGTATAAACACCGTCTCATTTAATTTCATCGGTCCATTTTTGGACATAAGCCTTTCTCCTGGTGCCGTCCCAATACTTAGAACTTTGTCCTACGCGTGGTCGCCATTTCAAAATGTTATTGAAGTATTTTTTTTTACCGTAGCTCAATTTTAATTCGCTCACAGCTGCAGCGACATCTTTAACTTTGGTAGGTAATGCTCTGTATCCAGGTATTTTTCTTACTTTGTCTAAAATAGATGCTTGTCTTACTAAAAAAAAATTAATTTCGACTTAATTTCGATCAGCTGAAAATTCATACATAAGTAGCACAACCTGAATGTTAAATTTTAATTTAAACAAATCTCAACAATTTTATAGCGACGAACATCGGGACGTCTGGAACTGAACGTAAACTTCATTTATTTGTATATAGGTGCAATACTGTGCAATTAAATGTAAAGTGCACATTAACGGACGAACGCAGTAATTTCTGGAGAAGTGCAAGCTTCGGATTCTAATACTTGGGTATCAAGAGTAGAGGTAGAATTCTTGTTTCCATTAATCGTGTTCTACTTTAGATGTAGTATATAAGTAAGTACTTTAAAGCGTTCATTCCGGAACATTAGAACTTCTTACGGGTCTTGCAGCTCTAGAAAGAGATTGCATCGTTTGAGACTATCCTCCTAGCTGCTTGATTTAAGATTTAATATTTGTTCGTCTCATTTTTAGTGTAGGTAACGGTAAAATAAATTAATTGCGACGAAACGTCGGCAGGAATCTGTTCAAATTTAGTAAATATTCCCAAAATTCAGTTAATCAATACAATAATTCTATTGTTTTTTTTATACGATTTGTTCGACCTAAACATTCTCTTTGTTTAAAAAAGCTACCTTCGCCTTAAATAAAATTTTGAGGAAGTTAATACATTTACAATACAAAAGCTACGACATTTAGATATAGGGAAATAAATATATACCGCCCCTAATTTTGAACGTGGAATGCAATTGAATTGAAAAAAATATATAGATTGCCATTTAAAATTACTAAGATATTGATATTATCCGGAATAACAAGGTTGGCATTTTTTCTGAACGTCCGGTATTATTTTGTTGCGCATACTTTGTAAAATGTTTACTTAAAATTTTAGATATGTAGTTATTTGTAATAGCCCGCAGCTGTCCATTTTTTTAAAACATGAAATAATTCCAGAAGGACTAATTTTAGAAATAATATTTATTAGAACAAAAAGTCGTATAATTATTTTGGAAATAAAAACCAATATTAAAAATTATGATGTTAACTTGAAATAAGGAAATTGGTATCTAATTCGGGCATAACCGGAAGAAGTGGAAATCTAAAATTATTTTAAATCGAAAGGGCGCAACTAATTACTATTACTTCTAAAATTTAAAATCGCAACTCTTTATTACTTTCCGATAGTCTTCTAATTAACCAAAATTCGTCGCGACACGCACCCTGTATATTGCACCAGTTTCGTCTACGTAATTCTATTTGAAAAATCCGGAAACTCGAACAACTATTTACAATATCTAATTAAGTAACGATTATGTAGTCGACGGGCACCCAAGAAGGCAAGGGTCGTCGTATGAATGCGGTCGCTTCTTTCATCAGCTAATATACAAAGCGAATACCTTCCCGAAATTCGCCGTTGAAAAGGTTAAGTGAGGAAACTACGTTGACCTCTCCTTTGTATAAGGCTTAGTAACATGTAAGAGGGGGGGGGCAAAGATCAAATAGA
Source organism: Rhagophthalmus giganteus (assembly GCA_036326145.1). NCBI lineage: Eukaryota > Metazoa > Arthropoda > Insecta > Coleoptera > Rhagophthalmidae > Rhagophthalmus > Rhagophthalmus giganteus. The sequence continues at coordinate 10,043,669 of JARFJA010000036.1, read as the reverse complement.
TCGCCGTTATTTTGAGCGTTTTCAAAAAGAACACCAACCTCAAATAAATTCGAACAAGCCGTCGAAATATGATGAGATCGTTTTCTCTATTGGTACACACGTGATTGTAATTAAAAAGTTATTATCTTCATACACTAAATATTGTGTACCTATAGTGAAAATCTCGTCATTTCGTACGTCATTGTGGTATTTCCAGCACGACAACGCAGTTACAATTCCTCAAACGCGATTTGAGGAAACTCGACTGGCCGGTCCAAATCCTGACCCGAACCCCATCGAACGTCTTTGAGATACGTTGGAGCGCCGGTTACGGGTCCACTCACGAAACACCACACAACTGTTCATCATATTGCAGGAGAAATCTAGTCTATTGACGCCCCATTAGTCCTACAGTTACGCACTTGGTGTCCATTTGATCGAAGTGGAAAACAACAAAAAACAGTCTAAATGCGCAAAATGCGTTTTGATCTTATACCAAATCGATTAGCAGTTTATCATTGATTTTTGAATCGACGAATAAGCGCTAGTGTTCGCAAGTAGTTGCGCAAGCAATACGTTCGTTTAATTTTTGTTATAATACGTTTAAGAAACAACTGCATAGAAATAGCGTTATGGCTGAAAGTAAAACGTGCCCCTGATCGAGAGATGTTGATATGCTAATATTTAAAGAGCTGCTGTTTTGTTAGGTACGCCACTGCTTATTAATTAGGGGGAATGGGATGCGCAGTACGGGCACGGTAACGTGCGGTTAACATTACATGTGGTTTACACTATGTAAAGTGAAATGTTATACTACAATAAACGTTATTTAATTAAATTGTTTAACTACGAAATATACAACGTGTTTGTTGCTCAATGAAAAAAAAAACAATACAAAAACGGCACTGGTACGGGAAGGTAATAACCTTACACTTTTTTATTTTAATTTTATCACGTACAGTTAAATGACAACAAAAGATCGAGTTAAAAATGTTCGAGTGCGACTATTTATTTGGTACATTAATTTCGATTCTGGTTTTTAAAAAGTACAATAAATGAATATCAGGGTCATTTGAAAACTCTCATGGAAGTAACCGACAATTTTTCAATAAATTATCAAATCCATTTTATTATCTAGAATTTTTTTCTAATAGAAAATATAATAAAAAAATCTAATAAAAAATATAATTCCAACAAGTATTTTTATCGACGAAAGCAGGCCTCAAACGTACACGTGGTAGATAACGTTCGAATATTTTAACCGATTTATCTACACTTGTGTAAGCGTTTCAGGTAACGTCGTCATGCTTAGGTGATATAAGTATTTCACGTACGAGTAGTTTAGTAGTTATTCGTGTCGGTCCTTCAATTAGTGCGGGCGCGTTTAATATTTCTGACTATCTTGCGTTTTCAGTGATATGGTTTCAGCCCTCTAATTAAATTTCAGGTAATTAGTTTAACTATATCTAATATTTAGCTTGTGGTATTTTAAATTATTAACAGAATCGTGATGCGTCATAAAATAATATATTCCGAAGGACGTAATTAAGGCATTTTTTAATGTATGTACACTCAAAAAAAATCCAATGTAACGCGTCAATGTACGTACATTAGATAAAAGTACATTACAAACGTACATTAGATAACTCTTAAAAAGTAACGAAAAATTCGTTATTTCGATAAAAATTTTCATTGTAGGTATGAAGAAAGTTATTAGGTAAAAATTATAAATGATTCGTAAATACAACGATCGTTTTAATTGCATAATTAGGCACTTATTTTCTTCAGTGTATTAGAGTATTAATGAACTTTTCATTGTATCAATGATCAAAAAAGTCAATAACTGGTGTTCATTAATATTATGTACAATTTTTTTTTGAGTGTATATTACGTACAGCGTGTCCCCGTTTTCGTTGTATTTGCGGGATATGTCTGTTATTTGATTTTTTGACTATTTTAGAGAGGTTTTTCAAGCTTTTCAAAAACACGTAACTTGATATATTTATTTAAAAAAAATTACGCCATTATTGATGATTAAACATATGCACATATAATACATGTACAGTATATACAATTCTGAAACAACGCGAATAAAGGGAGTACAATAAAAAAATAAATGTTTTATGAGAGGAACTTTATTGAAACATAGAAATAGGTAATAAATCATTAATAATAAACTCAAAATGTATTAAAATGAATACCTATACGTATTGTTATTTATCCATTTTATTTTACATTGTTTTTCTGTATACAAAATTTCCATAGCTTAATGAACTGTATGTGCTCTATCGAAGGATCTCCTCATTAAAAATCTAACATTTCGTGTTCGTAACTTAATTATTATTGATTTTTATTTTTATAATTTTGGGTCGTACCTACCCCACTTCGCCTTACGTAAATTATATTAAATTATTCTATTTTGGTTTCAAAAATATGTGGTCCCACTCATTATAGATTGAAAGTACGCGTCAGTAAAATTTCAAATCCTAAAATCAACCCTTTTTCTTGTTATGTGGCCTTAAACATGGCCCATTATCGAGCTTTGATTTTCCAGCGTAAATATGTCTGGTGGGTGGAGGAAAAAAAATCTAAAACTTAGAGAAAATGATTATTTTATTGTCCCGTAATGGTGGTTTTATTTAGTTTGCAAAATGACGTCAATTTAGAGTTCAATAATCAAGTTACCGAGAGGTCACCTGATGTTACACCCCTCGTTTATTTTTTATGGAGTTATTTAAAATCAAAAGTTTATTCTATTCGCACAACACGATTGCATCGAAGATCTGAAACCATGTATTAGATAGGAAATTGAAAGAATTACTGAGGAATTAGATTTTCGATCTCTTTTTTTTGGTATTCTAATAAAAATATTTTAACAATTTATTTCTCGAAAATTCTCTTATGTAAGGTATTAGCATTTTTATACTGTCATTTAGACAATCGAAGGATATATTCTAATCGCTCAAAAATTACAAAAATTCATTCGTTTCATACTTAGCTACCCATGAAAAAATAAACCCCGACTTTTGGGGCTTTTAATTTAGGGTTGAATTACATAAAAGATTAGGGCGATAGAAGATTTTTGCTTTTAACATTTAGTAGTTCTACTATTATCAATACAGTTTACGACTTGCGAGTTTCGTAGGTATTGAGAAGTTGCAAGTTTTGCAAAAACTGAACAAATGACTGTTTCCATTTAGTTTAAAAAATATTGTATGGATATGATTGTATGCTTTAAAAAATTGTCGATTCGCGAAACACCCTGTAGGTATATAATTATTATCGATCTTTTTGGTATCATATTTTTCATAATTCTTCGATATTAATCGCTCCTGAACCAAGTCGTGATGGCTGGCCTTAAAAAAAAAACGAACGCTGAAACTTGATTAGTGACGATATTTAAATTCTTTAATAGCATCATTTTTATTATGTTTAACGACAACAAATATTGTATTATGCTGACGCTACAGTTCCTTTAGAATATCAATTTATCCCTTAAAATACTGACTCTTCGCGAAGTCGTTTTTTTTTTAAATGCGCCACGATCTTTTTGTTTTTTTTTACAATGACAAATCGCCTTTTTTCCCCCTTGTTTAAATATCGTCAGGGTAACGTTTATCTATATAACGTCGTTTAATTTTTACTTCTAAATTATTTGTAACCCGCGCCATTGCGGCATCCCTCACGAACTTTGCCAGGTTTTACTAATTACCGACATAAATTAGCTATTTAATTTAAGTCCCTGTTGGTTACACCCCTTATTTAAAAGGGTAAACAAGCACCAGATACGTACCTAGTTTACTGTTAACGTTAATGAAGCGGCGAAATGAAACTTTACAAATTTTCAGTTTCGATCGCGTAGCGTACGTATTAGGTCGCGAGGTCTTTTTTTTTTTATTGCGTCGACAGTTAGGCAAAAATAAACCTCCGTTGGGGATATAAGTAATCGGGGAACGTTCTGTATATTATACATAATTTGGAAATCAATCGTGGGCGCCGTGACGCGTTACATTATTTACTGTGCCTGATGTAAAGGCATTGGTTTTGATAATTCACTGTCCATCGTCAATTATTATCGTTCTTTGTCCAATATAACAAGGTTCCTAATTTCACGCCTGCTTGATTCATACGGGGGAGTTCGGAGTTTCCATATTTTATGTAATGTAACCCTTGTCCATTTTACGAGCTCAGGAGAGAGGATAGTATTATACTTGCTTCGAGATATGAAATAATGCTTTGTTTATTTCGTTTACTTGGAATCGCTATTTACTTGTCGCGAAAACACCTGACAATAAGTAATTTTAATTATGTCTTCGTTTGCGAAGTACAGTTCTTTAAATAACACGAGAACTAAGTTCTCCAAATGGAATTGTCTATTTAGATAAAATTAACGAGAGCGTCATTTTTGATTGAAATACGACGTTGCGTCGGCGAATCTGTTTATTATTATTTTTTGTCGACGTTTTCTGTCCGGGTAAGGTCGCGAACTATCTTTTTTGCAAAGATAACGCGATAACTAGATGCGCTTTGGTGGTTTATGGCCTTTATAGTCTTCTTATAAAACTTATAAAACATCACATTGTCCTCGAACTAACTTATTCGCACCGTTTTCCCCGAAGAAAAGCGAAGAAAAGAAAAGAAAAACTTTCATCGGTCGGCGTAAACATAATTCACATTTACTTCTCGAAACAGACTTAATTGTATTAAAATATTAAATCGTTTTGTCCCCTTCCCACCCACCCCACCCCCGGACAAATAGCTGCGAAATACATTATTTTAGGGATAGCGGCGATTGAAAAACAATTATCAAAATCGCTCTTGCGTAACGAGAAAATAAAAGAACTTGTGACTGGAAGCAAAACAAAAATTAACCTGTTAATTAATTAATTGAACCGACCGCCAAAAGACTCGCCCGACGATCAAACAATCAGTTATAAACGAATTTCATCACTTGCGTCCGCACGAACAATGCGCGTTTCGATAATTATCGAAAAATCCGTACGTATTCGCGTAAACAAACGCGTGCTGTTTACGTTTGCGTCCGTATCGTCTCTTGCAAGGTGGGGTTGAATAACTGAATTTATTTCGTAATCCTCCGACGTATAAAATGCTGTATGAAACGGTAAATCTTTACAGCTAGTATTTTACTCAGAAAAGGGCAATTTTTATTTAAGCACATCTATAAAATAGACGTTTAACTGCAAAGTACAGGCAATATATTTACCGCAGCTGGTATCGTTACGGCACCGAGCAATAATATAAACGAATTTCATTTTATCTTTCATTTAGTTAAACTCGGTATAAAATAGGCACCTATGTGCTCGCATAATTATTTTAAGCAACACCGAATATGGTCGAATGTTCGTTCTAATTCCAAAAATCGACGCGTTCACCACCTTTAATTCGATTAAAGTTTTAATGAATTACACTGAAAGTCCGCGCTAAAAAGTCGTAATTTCTTTAAAAGCTACATCAGAGGAAAAAGTAATCCTATCGTTAATAACATTTTAAGGGTTTTTTTTAACTTGGATTTTAATATCGCCCACTTTTAAATCGATTAATTTGATTTTATCTGCGTCTCATTCATTATCAATTGGAATAGTAGGCATGATAAGCGTTTAGGATCAGAATTGTGATAATTGAAAAAACGGGCGGATTTCTGGAAATTGCTTTGCTAATATTATCAGGTGGAATTTCCCCGTCAAATGTCTTTTAATGCGCTCCGATTAGTCGGTCGAAATACACGTTGTTTGACTTTTGCCCACCACGATCTTAATCGTATCAAGTTAAATTCCCGATGACACTATTTTAGGTCCTAAAAAAAGGGGGGTTTTACATGGTGTATAAATAGCAGCAGATGCGTTCTTGACGCGAGTTATATGACCAGGAAGACGCTACTAAGCACCGCCAACGCGCTCCTAGAATTTAGATAGTGATAGGTTATAAGTATAGGTATTTCATTGTATGTTATCAGTTCAGTTCAGAACACGCTTCACGACGAATAAAGTTTTTAAAAACGTTTATTCCAAAGCACGAACCAAAACTGGCGCAGTCGGTAGAATATTAATCAAAACGAGATTCCAAAATCGACACTCTCGGTCTCTTTCAAGAGTTTATTTGAAAATAACCAAAAACAAAAAAAAATCCGGTTGTGCAGTGAAAGCGTTGTGATAACGACTCAACAGGCACACCTACAGAAGCAGAAGACAACATCGCCGAAACTTCGATAGGCACGCCAACAGAAGTGGAAGACTACATCGTCGAAACTTCAACCCCAACAAAGGCCAAGGACAGCATCGCCAAAGCCGAATAGATTAAGGCGTAGATTAAGAAAACCAACGAAGAAACGAACAATGAAAAGTTATTTAATGTAAGCGCTTTCCATTTATTCTAACCGTATCCTAATATTATAACTAACTGTTAATTGCGAACTCGGAATTTCTAAAAAGATAAATAATAAATCCTGGAAGAAATAACAAAAAAACTCTCAAACTTAAATTTAAATATAAGTAATTTGACGTTAAACACAAACACAAGAATGCCAGAAATTAATATTGCGTTATTGCGTTACCAAGCAGATAACATTCCAAAATTCGATGGCAATACGAAACAATTAAACCGATTTGTGAACGCTTGCGAAAATTTCTTAAGAGCTTTCCAAAATGTAACAACTCCAGCTGACCCTATAAATACATGTTTAATCGATACAATACTCAGTAAATTGGCAGGAAGAGCAGCAGATTTGATTTGCTCGCGAACGGAATTAAACAATTGGCATTTAATAAAAACTGTATTAACTAACACCTTTGTTAAAACGAGGAATAGATTGCCTGATCCAAGACTTACTTTCCATTAGACCACAAAAAGGTGAACACCCAATCAATTTCGGTATGCGCATTCGAGACGCTCGAAGTCTATTATTCACAAAATAACGAAATAACCCGAAATAAGAGCAGTAAAAGTTGCACATTATGACGAATTCGCACTAAAAACCTTTATTAGCGGTTTACCGTATAATTTACAATTAATTGTTAGACTAAAAAATCCGGATAACTTAGAAAAAGCCATGTCTTTAGTACATGAAGAGGAAAATTTCAATTTATTTCGACAAAGACAAAATCATAACATTAATAGTCAATCAAAAAAAAATCACACATCCTCCACAAGCTAGAATTCAATCGTTACAAAATAGCCCGTTTAAGAACTATGTTAGACCACAAAACCCAAACTTCAACCAGAATAATTATAATTATCAACCCAACAATTATCAATTTGTAAATCCATTCAAAACCAAGAAAGCTTAATTATCGAAACACCCCTAAATCCCTAAAATCCTCAAAATCGAGACTCCAATACAACAAACACCGTACATACAAGTAACAGCGAAACACAAAACGACGGAATTCCCATCCTCGACGAAATCTTCAATAACAAACGCTATCAACTTTTAATTGACAAAAACCCTCATCCTAAAATTGATGTACAACACGAAAAATTCGACAATCACGACATGAAACACGTCAAAATTCCCTTGGACAACCCAGAAATTGTAATCAATCTTCTCAAAGAACATTTAGCCACAGATAAAACAACGTACATATATTTTATAAACAAGCAGTTAATACCCATTTTTACTAAAATTTATATGAAACATTTTCGATCTTTAAAGGTAATCCAATGCACAAAATTAGTTAACAACATAGCTCAAGAGGAAGAACGACTAATACTTATAAAACACCAACACGAAGGAAAGACCAACCACCGTGGCATCAACGAAACATACGAGCGATTAAAAAATAACTATTACTGGAAAAATTTAAAAAGCGATATAACCAATTTCATCAACAACTGCGAAATTTGTCGAAAAGCGAAATATTCAAGACACCCCCCTTATGTACCATTGATCCTAACAGAAACGCCGTCAAAACCATTCCAAATTTTACATATAGACCTATTTTACTTTGAAAACCAATCCTTTCTAACGATCATAGACAAATTTACAAAATTAGGACAAGCCTATCAAGTAACGAAAACCGCAAAATCGATATGTGATAAATTAATACAATACTTCTCATCATACGGCATCCCCGAAACAATAGCCTGCGATAACGGCAGCGAATTCAAAAACGAACTGATAAAAAAACTATTAAAAACTCAAAAAATAAAAATTCATTTTACAACACCAAGCCACCATGAATCAAATGCCCCCGTAGAAAGATTTCATTCGACATTAATTGAACACCTCAGGTTGTTAAAAGAAAAAGATAAAACGAAACCCGTTTCAGAATTGATACCTTATGATCGCCTACAATAGCAGCATACATAGTACGACAAAATTCACGCCATTCGACCTAACATTCGGACATACAAATTCCCGTGACCCCTTTGACTTGATCCCATTAACATTTTACTCAGATTATGCAGCATCCCATAAAGAAAAACTAGACGCCTTATACCAGTCAATCAGTACAGATTAAGCAACAAGAAAACAAAAAACAATAAACAAATTGAACACACTAGGCAACACACAATTACATTTTAAAGTTGGCCAAAAAGTTTATAAAAAATCTAATGCTAGGACAAAAAACAAAAATAAATTCATAGGACCCTATATCATAATAGAGCTAGTAGAAAACAATAAAGCAAAAATTAAAAACACAAAATCCCAAAAAGAAGAGATCATCCACCTAAAAGAATTAAAAAGGCGTATTATTTCAGATCCATCTCATTCTCAAAATTGAACACTTTTCCATAATTCAATAATAAAACCATACGATTTACTTAACGAAATACAACTTGCACAGAAATCATTAATCGATATCAAATTACCATTTGAACCAATAACGACAAACATTCTGAATTTCGAAAATGTATTGCAAATCAAAAGTTATTCAAAAGGATATAAAATAGTATTTTTGTTAGAAATACCACTCGTGGAAACAGAAAATTTCCAATACTACCACTTTTACCCCTTACGAGTATTGCATAATAAATCTGATAATATAATTTTTCCAAAAAATAAATACTAATCCTCAACGAGCACTATCACATGCAGTTCGAAAACGAATGCAAGGAAATTTCGAATAACGAATATTTATGCGACCACGCAAATTTAATTAAAACAACAAAGAATCCACCCTGTGAAGTTCAACTATTAAAATTTTCGGAGAAACCTACAAAAAAATTGTTATCAAATCCCAATAGAATTGGAAGATACCCAAATTCAAAAATTGTCAAAAGAAAAATGGATCGTCGTAATCCCGCAACTAACCATAACAAAACAACGATGTGGAAATTTAGAAGATAACGTGCCCTTAGCAGGAACGTACGTGTTAGAATTAAAACCCTTTTGTCAAGTAATTATAAAAAATTACGTTTTAAAATCTTTCAAAAAGATAGAACTACCCCGATTAAGCAACAGTGCAGAAATTAACCAAAGTGCAGTGAAAATTAAATCGACTATCGACCTAAATACAATAAACGCTCAAAAACTTATAAGTGCCCAAGAAGATTTACGAAGCCAGAAGGACCAAATAGACTCAATAAAAAGTGAAAATCGAATTTACGTTCATAAAACAAGTGTATGGACTATAATCTTATGTATATTAATAATTATAATTGTATGTTATCTGATTTTTATTAAGCTAAAAAGGGCGACAACTCCAGAAAAAGAAGAGGACATCGTCATCTAATTGTAAGAAACATAACCATAGGATACGTTTCCATCTTCGGAAGGGAGGAGTTATATGACCAGGAGACGCTACTGAGCACCGCCAACGCGCTCCTAGAATTTAGATAGTGATAGGTTAGAAGTATAAGTATTTCATTGTATGCTATTAGTTCAGTTCAGAACACGCTTCACGACGAATAAAGTTTTTAAAAACGTTTATTCCAAAGCACGGACCAAAACTCGCGTACGCAGTTACTTATTGTTTTTTTTTCAATCAACATCCATATTATTGTTTACAGTTTTTTTAAAGGCGTTTTTTACCATTTAAGACATAATATTTTTGAAGACCTTCAAGCTTAAATACCTCTTGCCTAGTAAGCCAACTGTCGGGAGTTCGAACCTTCCTGCAACCATTGAATTTTGAAAAGCTGTTTTCACAGCTGTCTAGGTATGTTGCACCACACTGGTGTGGTACGATCACTTAGGAAACAAATGCTGAACCTGATCGGTACTCGGGCGGATAGATAACATCTGGGGAACACCGCATAACCGCATACCGATGCCGTTGCATTAAAAAAATGTTTTATGTGCGAATGGCACCACATCCTCAAAATCGCTTTTTTTGTATGTATGTACATGCCTAGCGTTTATCTCACACAATAATAAGCACGATTTTGCAGCATGCAAAATATCTCAATTGCATCACTGCCATCAAACGGGATGAGAATGGTCAAAATCAAGTTTTTTTTGTTTATAATTCCGAAACCGTTGTGTTAATCTAATTGAAATTTTAAGAGTAACGTTGTATCGTCCTTGTCAAACTTATCCTTGATTTTTACATTTTTTATGCTTGCGGTATCTGCAAGAGTACTGATTGTGTCTGTCATTGGCTATTTTTACCACGTGTTCGGGGTGAGACTAGTCATACCATCTTTTAATGTTAAATGCAGCAGTTTTGAACGGAAGCAAATATTGTCATAAAGAACCGATGTCTACAGCTTGTTTCAAATAGAAATAAATATACCTAATATTTTCGTGTCGCAAAGGGTGAAGGTTCTCAAAAAAACAAATAAACAATAGAAAGTTTAGTGAAACACACTGTCCTGGAATATGAAAGTAAACTGTACAAAATGTTTAGAACAAAATGAAATTGCGATTTCTCCGAATTCTTCTTCTATAAATATCAATGATTTTCTTCTTTGTGCAATACTTTAACAACATCTTCATTTCCCGCTGCTACTATTTTCTCACTGTAAGGGTAAACGAAGGTATCTGCTACTATTCTCGAGAAACATCGCCGTCCACCATCATCGTCCAGGTGACTTACGCAATTTGACACAAATGATTTTCGATGTACCACGCGCTGCTCGTTCGGCTCTCCTTCTGACTTGTCTACCTGTTCTCGCTACTCTGGTGTCCCGAGAATCTCGCGAGCTTAATCTGAGCGAGTAATCAGGACGCGGCTTAATGTTACTTCATCTGATTTGCTCCAGGGCGTCCTTTTCTTTCCAAACCTAACCTTGACCCAAATAACCTAACCTAACGTTTTGACCCTCTCTGTTCACGTTTAACGTTTTAACACTTACAATTAGTCTGCGATAGATGAATCTGGTACATTCGCGGATTTTCAACGGCGACTCGGATCCGGCCCTGTCTCTATGGACGTGAGATTTACAAAGTTTTATTACGTAGCGCTCACGCGCATTTCGAACGTCATCATCATAGCGCTACTTCGTCGAAACGGCCTCGGACGAACGTCACGTATTTGACAAATAAATTGCGCGAAGTTCATTGAACGTATTTTTAAAACATTTTTTCAAAAAATTTTCAAAATAACCGAACTACGCCTAAAAAATCTGAACTTAAAAATGTGGGTTAAAAACACATCGCGAGCATCCGTAACACTTAAAGTTACAACAAAAGTCCTATAATAATTAAAACGAGATACTAAAACAAATATAAAATGTACATTGGGTCGACGGAATTTTTGCCAAAAGTTTTTACATTACAAAGTTTTAATGCCGTAAAAGTGATCGCACTCCGGGGTCCTCAAAATTCCTCATTTTCCACCCTTCCTACAATGCTACAACGATTACGTTTAATACTCCTTATTTATTCTTATTGCTCTTGAACCGAAGAGCTTTAACGTAAGTATTACTCTCTCGATAAGATTTTTGTACGTTTTATATAGATAAGCTGTAGGCGAAAAAGTCGTAAATATTAATGAATGCAAGAATACTTATATTAAAATTCAAATAACGACGAGCAATAAACAAATCCTCAAATTTCATTAACATTCTTTTCGTACTTTTTTACTCAAGTAAAATGAAAAGCCCTCTTAATAAATATTTATAAGATTCTTTTCATTTCTATTTCATCCAATTACAAAAAAAGAGCATTCGATTTCGAATTCAAAGACCCCTCGAATGTCTGCATTTTAGGTAAATTCCCCGTTGAGTCGGTTTAAAGTGAAATCGACATTGCTCCCAGAGGTATCTTGGCTGAAATATCAAAAATCTCGTACGTTCATATATCAGTATTACATTTCGAGCTTCGCAATATTTTGATATCTATGGTATATGCATACGTGTATTTTCCAAATTAATTAGTTACAATAACGAATTGTAACAGAGAAACCTGGGGAAAACGTAATTGCTTCCTTGTGCACGTCTTGCCTCATCATATCGAATTTTCTTGTTTACCCCGAAACCGCCGTCATAAATATGCTTCTATCCGCTTCAGATCCCCGCTTTTCCTCCTATAAATTATTTCGCAAGAAGTTCGAACGCGAATTTAAAGAAAAAAAATTATTCGACAGATCTAGTTGAAGACGTGTGATTTTTCGAAAATTTGTTATTAATAATTAAAAAATGTTTTTAATTTCGTATTAGCGTCCGCAATTTCGATCGGTTTATCATTTTTATTAAAATTCGAACGTGACGGGTTCGTCTAAAACGGATTACCTATCAAATTTCATCGTTAACTGATAATTTAGTAGTCGTCGTCCCGTCATTTGCAGTGATGATGATTAACGAATTGTTTAGGGAAGATTAAATCGATACAAACCGCTTTCATTTACCAGCTGTACGGCATTAGTATTTAAATCGTCTATTTGCTGGGCAAATACACACTTTGTGCGAATTTAATTGTTGGTCAGGTACAATTACGTGAAATCGCAGTTTTGTATATTTTGCAAAAATATTTAACATAACAACAATTAGAAAAAAATGAAAATTATATGTACGTTTATTATGTTTTTTTTGTAAATCCCGCAACAACGTTGGCAGTTGACATTATGCGACGGCATTTTTGTCGACGGCGTTTTGGCCTAACGGCGTTTTGACCTGACGGCGTTTTTGATCGCGGCATTCTTGACGCACGGCGTTCATGTCGACGGCCTTTTAACGTGATGCCCTTATAAACACCTTACAAGTTGTTTAATACGCTGTACCGTAACGTCAATGATTATTATAACACAATTTCACTTTATATTCGGCGTTTATGACGCTTATTACGTTCATTGTAAGCTCAAATGAAAAGCTGACAACGCCTCGGCTCTTAAAAGGGCCTTCTTGCTTTAATGCTTGCGAAATTGTCACAAGCAAAAACCGTTGTCAGTTATTGATTTATCGGGTCTAATATACGGTCGCGAGATTTTCGTCAAATATCAACAAATTTTATTTTTAGATTAAACTTTGTAAGTATGTAATAGGGAAACCGTGAAAATGTTTCTGATCGCATCTCTGAACGACAACAATATAACCTACCCCACATAGTTACACCTACAATATCGCCCTTATTGTTTATTTTCGACAAATCCGAGAGGCACTTATAAATTGTTTTCTTTCGTAAATGCCAACAATAATTCCTTGTTCAAAAGAAATCGCAAGCCGTATCCCGCCCACGCCCATCTGAATTTCATGTATGACACCATTTGTCCGACACGGTCCACTCGCTCGAAAATGCTACAAATCTAAACCAAAAACAACGGAAAACAGTTCATCTTCGTCGATTAAATTAATATGAAAGATTGTATTAAATTAAAAAAAAAATCCCAAGTCGAGGTTGTCGAAATTAAACGTTTCAAACATGTATTATATATTACGTCTTATGAAAATTTTATTAAGGTTTCTTTATTTACGACTGCAATTTTTGTTCGAAATAGTTTTAAAATGTAATGAAATGAAGCTTTGCGCAACGTTTGCTTCGTTTGTTTTGCAATTTCTGTAGGCACGTCATAAAACGAAATAATAAATAATTACCTACCTAATTCGGCGCGTTAACGTAATTTTTTTTTTGTTATCAAAGCTACTCAAAGTTATTCACTTTTTTCTCCAGTAAGCAATTTTACCATTTTAATTTAATAGTAAACACTCCTGGTAAAACCCAATTAAGAAAATTCGTAGTAAAATTCATCTGTTTTTTATATTCTTGTTGTTGTTTAGAAACATATTTGTGTGTTAAAAGTTTCATAATGTTGAAAAGAAAAATGTTTTGAGCTCTTTGCCCATTCGTCAAAATAAAACGGGTAAGAAAAGTGGAAGACTCTTAAAAAAAAAATGCTCTTTAAAAAAAATTAAAGACAAAAATTCGATAATAATTGTACCTAACAAAAATTCTATTAATTCGTCCTAGTAGAAAATGCGAACACGCCATTTCTAGAAGAAAACGCGCGAATAGGCGACCCTCGGGATGTTTGTTGCACCGACATATTGGAAAATGTCGCGCTTCGGAAGCTCGTGTACTTGAAGTTGAGTAAGAAATCTCCGTAATAACCATAATGATAATTATAGTTATCTCACAAATGCGACTTCTGTCCTAGTTGTGATATTCGAGGGTGCAGGGAAAGAGAAAATTAGTTGTCAAGCAATTACATGGTCCTTATATCATCCTAACGAGTTTCTAGATGGCACTGAGCAATTTACACTGGCGCTTTCGAGGATCTAAACCCGTTTTATCGATTCTAAAATACTATAGCATCGAATGTCAGGTATTTAGAGTAGATAACAATTTTCTTTGTAAGAAGATATTGCAACGACAGTGTATACAGTTATAACGCTGAAGACTTCCGAAAAACTGCGGTGAAGCGTCATATATATATTTTTTAAACGACCTACTCTGACCTATATGTAAGCAGTTCTTATTGATCTACACGCATCATACTGGGTGGTCTATCTGGGGATTTCTAGATGTATTTTAGTGGGAGATGTAATGGTGTGATGTAATCTTACATCCTTTACTCACCACGTTTACGTACACATCAATCGTTTCTCTAACGAAGTTAAAAGTGTAATCGAGATCGAAGGGCGTTACTTTGAGCATTTGTTACAATAACGTAATTGAATTTTGCCACGTTTTTGTTAGTAGGTGCACATACGATACACATTTCGATACTTATGATGTACGTAGAGTTCGTCCGGTGTAGAAATAGTCCTGCCAATCGTTCCGTTCGAGCCCCTATTATTAATAATAGGCACACGAAACACGGCACAATGTTGTGCCGCTCGATGTGTCGATTGACAGCTCCCCAATTTCATTTCTACGCCGAACGAACTCTAGCATAAATTTCTTTTATCACTTTTATCAAGTTTGATCCTCAAACGACCTTGAAAACTTTTTTTTTTTTTTAACAATGAAATTCACTTTCTCGTTCACAGTCGATAAAATTTTATTCGAAACATGTTTTTCTAAAAGAAACTTTGCGAGATATTTCGCATTATTGACTTAACCCTTTCGCGCCGACTTTTGAATAACGACCCGTCTAAATTTTTTGGAGTATATCGTGATTTTATACGTACCTGTAAACGGGCCCGTTGAAGTTTTAGATTGCTAGCAAACATATTTGTCTAATTAGACGCTTGGGACGTGTATGTCCCACCAGTCGATATCGATGGGACGCATATGTCCCACTAGGGTTATAAAATGATCATTTTATTTATGAAATACAGTAAAACAGTTTGCACACAATGTAATGTTACATGCATTACAAAACATCTTTGTTCGCTTCTCTATTTTATATTTGTGACATCGATGACATCTACGTCTTGTGGCTCCTTCGGCTGGTAGGTGATCTCCCACGTTCGTCATATTCGCAGATGATGACGAAGGTCGTCCGTACAGTCTAAATTGCGAGGCATTAGTTTTAAAAACACATCTAATTCCGTAAATGATCTGTCACAAGTGACGAGCGGGACAAAAATAATCTCCTTTTGAGGAATACTTTGACGAGTAACAAAATTGATTTGCTCAGGTTCACAACATTCATCTGCTTTTTGACTTGGCTCGATATTTTCCACTTCATCTAGATTAGATTTTTCGGTTTCAATTGTACCGTTTTGAGGTAAATTTATAATATTTTCATCGTCGCTTGAAATCGTTTTACGTTTTTTTATTTCTTGGCGTTTTCACCGATCCTTCGGAATCTGCGTTATCGAGCGCAACCCGTAATCCGATTCACTCTCGGGAAATGGTTCTTCATCCGATTCTATATCGGATAAATGATTTGCAAACCAATCCAATCCATCTTTCGTCAATAGTCGTTTTCTGCAAGAACACGGTTTCATTGCTGAAGGGTCACATATGTTCCACGGTTACGTACGAGTGGGACATATGTATCCCATGGTAGATAATTTTATGAAATAATAAAATATATTCTGTAAATTATTGAATAAATTATTACTCGCACCTAGACATTATCGATGAAAGTAAATACGTTTATAGGATAATAATTTTGCACATTCACGTCTAACAACGATATAACCACGGAGAACTTTCCACACAAAACTAGCACGTGTTAATTTTCTGTGTCTGAAGCGAAAAAAATTGAGGATATACACTCTAGCAACGAGTGGGACGCGGTCTATAATGATATACACGATAGTTTGGGCAAAACTCACGATGAGACATATATAACCCATTGGGCGCGAAAGGGTTAAATAGACCGCGCGGTATAATTTAATACGAGAATGATAACTATGGGTAAATATATTTTTTGTAGATTGGTTGGTCGGAAAGCCAAAGTTCTAAAAACATTCGTATTCCGGTTTTATTAAATACAATCGCTCTGCTAAGTATAGTCACGGTTGCGGGTTCGAATCCCGTCGTAACCGTGGACGTTTGCGAATGTCCTACTAACAAATATAAAAACTATCGATACAACAGTTTGTGGTTAATGGACCGCGTAAAAAAATGCACTTGCAACAATTAAAATTGTACAAATAATAAGTCGAATTAACCGTCGCATTCGGTCAGTTCGCATTCAAATTGCTTCGGCAATTATTTTATGAGTCAAACGGAAAACCAGTCGCTTTGAACCGATTTTAATGCAGCCGATCAAACATAGTTAGCTCTCGTAAATTGCAGCAAGGGGTGGGTGTCTCGATTAACGGTACGAATTTGGACGTGGACGCTTTCAAGGAATGCGAAACGGAACTTAAAAAAAACTTGTAAAGTTCAGACATTCGTCTGCCGGTGCCCGTTTACCTACGTATTTATTATGAGCTTGTCGGAAAAATTAATAAGCAACATCCGTAAACATTGCTGGCGGCAGCGCCGCGACATAAATCTTTTCAAAAATATCCCACTTAATACACTCACCGGCACAAAATTCGATCCATGCGGTTAATTGATGTAATTATTTTAGTTTATAAATTGGTTATATTTACACATAGTTTAAAGGGTATGTAAAACGGATGTTGAAATGTAATTAAACAGACGGGAACATTTTTATTGCTCTAACAACAAAAATACGGCAACATCTCATAACTAGCTAAAACAGTAAACAAAATTTATTGTACATAACAAGTAAAAAAAAACGAAAAAGCAAAAATCAGTAGCGTGTAGTAGCTCCCCGTGCTCGAATTACAGTTTCTATTAGCCTTGGCATACCCTCAATAAGGCAACGAATGTAATCTTGGTTAATTTCTTCCCATTCTTGGACTACTGCTACACTTAACTCTCGCAAGTTAGAAGGAGCAGGAATTCGGCAACGAACTCGTCTCCCCACCATGTCCCAAACATGTTGGATCGGATTTAGATTGTTACTTCTCTCAAGTACTCACAAACAATTCGGGCAACATGCGGACGGGCATTATGCATTAGCATAAAGTTGTCACCAATAAATGGGGCGAAAGGTACGACATGTGGTTCTATAGTGTCCCTAATGTACCTGTCAGCAGTCATCGCCCCTCCATTTATTACTACTAATTCGGTGCGAGCTTCCATGCTAATACCTCCCCATTGAACCGCCACCAAAACTAAGCTTTGGCACAATATTACATTGGGCGAATCTTTCTCCAGTCCTGCGCCATACTCTTTGGCGGCCATCCGTAGATCTTAAACAAAATCTTGACTCGTCGGTAAAAAGAATACGACCCCAGTCATCATTATCCCAATGTGGAAAGTGAAGCCGCTCCACTCGATGTTCTCTGGTCAATTGTGGGCCGTTTGCGGGTCTTCTTGCTAGCAATCCGTGTTCCTGCAACCTTCTTCTTACGGTTCTTTCACTAACACTTACACCCCGTACTTCTTGCAACTCATTACGTGCATTAACTGCAGTAGTATCTCTGTTTCTCAGAACTTTTAATGTAAGAAAGTGGTCATCCCTAGCAGTTGTACACCTTTTCCTGTCTGATCCCACTCTCCTGGTGGTAGCCTCAAGTTTCTCGAAACCTTTCTACAGCTCTCTCAATACTACACCTTGAAACACCAAGGCACCACACTCGAGCGGCGTAGTACTGCGAGCGCCCGATCTTGAATCAAAGCAATTGCTCTGGCAGTATCGGTTGGATTCAACACCATATTTAATTTTTACAGACATTAAATTCAATTGTATTTCCAACAATTAAGACTAATACGCGTAATAAATTTAATAATAAAGTACCCTCACAATTTGACTATTATAATTTGATACCATCCAAATAAACAAACTAACTAAATTCCCCAAACGAATAAAATTTTATCGCACTAAACATATCAATGGAATATGAATTTTCCCCATTATTAGATAAAACAAACGTTTATCGCAATTTTTTACTAAAAATTGTAGATGGATCGAATTTTGTGCCGGTGAGTGTATATAAATTAATATTTTACTTGCGCCACCGTCACATACTTATCTTTTATTCGAAAATTAGTGCTTCTCCTCGCCGGAATTTTTCGACTAGAATTTATCATCAACGAAACAGTTCGCTCGAGAAAACTTTGCCTTCTCCCTTCACATTATAATAATTGATATAATTTTGTACTTACATAAATGCGACGGTGAGAAAATGGAGATGAAATAGGTCATCCCTTCCGCGGCAACGTCAAAACTCCGGATGTCATTATTTTTGGCGCGCGCTTTCTAAAAGATAAATCGTTATTTGAGAACGTTTTACGAATTCAGAAATTAATTTTAATAAAATCGATTTACGAAAAAACTAGCCCCCCAAAAAGAAAATTGCGCGGTCTCATTTTTCGATATATTTTCCGAGGGCCACCACGAAAAGTGCACAACTTCCCATCAAATAAATGTCACGGAAAGTTGACAAACAAACTCGCGAAGCAATCGAAAATGTTGCGGTCCGTGTGCAATCATTGCACATTTTTATCCTGTCGCGCAACGACTTCACGCGCAAACAGTTTTATTACTAATTGTCGATAGGGGTCGCTTTGTCGAAGTACCTTCGTTAAACGTCAAAAGTCAGAATTGTTTAATTAAAATATTTGTACCTACATGTATCACGTGTTGAAAGGTTATTACAGCACTATAACTATAGAATATACTGTTGACAAACCGTGCGTTTAACGTTACTCTATATTATGCAGCCGACAAAGTTTTACCAACTACAATTGAAGTTTGCCCGTGCATTGTCGTCTTAGAAACGTTTATAGTTTCGCGAGCCTTTTGCGTGCTTTTATTCTCTTCGTCTCGAGTTGTAATTGAAGTAAAGACACAAAAGGTACGTTAAACGGTTGAACGCATCAATCATTGCAGCACAAAGGAGGGAATGTCGCGCCCTTTGGCGTTGTTAATAAGCGCAGCAAAGAGTCGCCGAGCACCTGGTTGAGTTATTGTTCAATATCTTGAAAGCGTAATCTGATCAGCGCGGTATCAATCTCTAGTTTACCTTTGCCTGTCATCGAACCTGCCCTTTCGTTTTTTTCCTCCTATAGGTATCTGTTTGACAGTGCACACACACACACACACACACACACACGTATCGTCGGCAGAAATACGAAATGTCAACGAGGGAGTTTTCGGTTTTATTAAATTTCGAATTTAATTATTTTTAAAATTATTATAAACGTGGATAGTTCGTTATTTTCACATTTATATGTGTGACTTATACAATATGGAGATTCTTTAAAAGAATAGTGAACCTTGATGAATTTAAAGGTTTATTAAGCATTACTTCAATTATTACAACGTTACATAATTATGTATTTCAAACTCATACTTTTCATATCCCACTTGATTCTTTTCATTGTCTCTACTTTCCATATACAATATTGGTGTTCTGCATTTTTTTTTAAATAAAGGGTGATTGGGATACGGTATGTTTGCCCTTGGATACTTTTGTCTTCCAACACATGCAGATGCGAGCTACGAAGTAGTGTTTGTGTGCAGACAAGTGTCGCAATCGCAATATTTGTTTTCGATTTTTTTAAGTTTAATTTATGAAAATTCAATATAAAAATCCGAGAATGTCAATCACGGTAGTTTTCCACGATTATTGTTTGTTTAAAAACGAAATTATGTTACTTTTGATGAAAAACGCGAGTTACATAATTTTTAGCTAAAATTAAAAATTAGAATTTAGACGTCAAATTTTGTATTCGAGCTCCTTTTATGATTTTAAGCAACTTCTCTCCTGAGAAACATTTTTACGTTTTCTTATGATAATTTATTAACGCCCTTGTACGTCTGATCTCCGATTTTTTTATGGTAAAATCTTATTTTTTACCAGCGGATTTTTACGAAGAATGACTTTTCGTCGTAAAATCGAAAATAAAGATTTTTTCCTTTAGCCAACCCCATCCGGGGACACACTGTATACGTTCCAGTACAATTTTAAGGGATAAAAACGGGATCTAGATTAGATTTTTACATGTCTATATTCCGCATATTTGTTTAATATAATTACTTTATTATTTGCACATTTAACGTTTAATTAAATGTTAATAAATCACGCATTTTTTATTTTAATGGACTAATTATGAGTTGTCCACAACAAAACAAACAGTCTGTAAACAAAAACTAAAAAAATGGTCGAATGATCCCCACTTTCCCATGTTTTAAAAAGCTTTTATAGCCTATAGCTTATCGAAATCTATATGATGTTCACGTCATCAATACAAGGTTACTAGATGACGACGTTTCACACAGTGCTGTAGTGCTAATAAATTGTAGTCTTTCTTTATACCATCTAATATGTGCGCAAGTAAATCGTCTATAGAATGTGTTGTTTTCCAAACTTTAAACCGAATTACAAATTTTTTTTTAATGACGTAAATTGCATATAGGTTTGGATAAGCTATATCTACTTCATTTTTTTTTGACAATTTGATTTGTTTATCTAGAACGGACGTCGTGATTAATTTAGTTGGACTGACAAAATCAACAAGTTACGAGTTGACAAACAAGGAAATGTTGAAAGTGGAATGTTTAAGCTTCAATTTGACGTTAAATTTAACCTCTAACAAGGTGGTGTAAAAATTAAATCCCAAAGAGCGGCGGACCCCCCCCCCCTCTAACAAGCTTTGGCTTGCACGACCAACTTCTCGTTTATCTATCGACAGTCAAGTTTTGCTGCGGAACTAAAAATCTCTTTAACTCGATGACGTAGTCATTTTTGCAGTCGAACGAGTTTTTTTTGTTTAGATCATTATTAGCATTTTAGGTAAATTTTAATATTGTGGAATACCCTTAACCGTAAAATTAAATTAAATGTTAAGTAATATTCATTATTTTATCTTTTTCAGGTAAGTGCCGTATTTTCATATAACCAACCAACTGCACTGCGACTGTACCACGCCGTTTAGAATCGCCCACGGATATATTTGCGCGCAACCAGCAGGTGATGTGGTAAGCAATATATCGTTGGCCGACTCAAATTACATGATATAACCGCGACGCGATACAGTTTAGGATTTAAACAGACGTTGAGGACTACACGGCGCGTCATGAAACGTATCTGTTTAAACAATAATAATAATAAACATTTTCTCGAACATTGCTTATAAAAATAAAAGTTTCGCAACTTTCGAATCAATATTTTAGCGTAGAACATCTAAACATCAATTTTCGTTGAATAAGGTTTTTTTTCTTGTCGAGAATGCCCAACTTACAAACCTTTCTAAATAAAGATCCGACACCGACACTGGATTAACCGTAACCCATACTAAACTCGGATTCGATCTAATTTTGCGGACGACCTTCGTGGTCCTTACTTGTTTCGGAGAGAGCGTCCGCGTGCTCACGAAACCGGTGACCAAAACAAGTTTCGAATTACGTGTAGTTACAAGAATTTTAAATGTTTACCGTTAATATTCATAATATAGATTAAAAACACTCGAAGGCTGCGCAAGGTTACCCGCAAAATTAAATCGAATCGGTGTTTAGAAATTCAAAAAAAAAAATAGATAATGGGGAATTATCATGATGATTATTTTTTTAAATCTAGAAAAAAATTAAAATTGCCATGTTTTTGCGTTTTTGATATAGTCGCATCGTTAATTTATAAAATAATGAATTACAAATTATTTCGCGGCGGTGATAGTTATGACGTAGCCGCTGGGTAACCGCTAAAAACGCATTTCGCGTCATTGAACGCTATAACTTCTCGTTTCTAATTGCACGCTGTTACGTCACGTGACGTGGAGATGCATTCTTACTGGCTTCTCGTTTACTGCGTCTCTCGCTTTATTTTAATGGGTTAAGGGCCGGTTTTTCATCTCCCAATAAATTTACTTATCAAATTTTTACCATGGAAACAATTGTTTGAACAAACGTTTCTATGGTAAATATGTGTCAATTAAATTAAATGGAAGATGAAAAGATCGGCCCGTAAAGATCGATTCACTGGATTAGTTTACTGGCGAATATGTTGGAAAAAAGGCGAAACATACTAATCGCGGGCCGTTGTCGACGTAATGCAGTTTATGACGTTCATTAAACCGCGACCATGTTAATAGCGTTGCCGTCGTAACTAAGGTCTGCGCCTATGCAAATTTTTAGGGGCCACTTCTTTCGTTGTTTAAATTTCACACTTCCATCGTTAAATGTAAATAGTTTTTCCATTCGTTTTGCTGTTCTGTATAATTACCTACGATTTCTGAAAGCAGCGATTCCGTGCCAATTGTGTCGAAACATTACTTTCCGTAGTAAAACGTTTGACAACGTTTTTATCTAAATTTAAATTTTAACCTGGAAATTACGATTCTAAAATGAAAATCGATGCTTTCAGTTACATGTTAAACTTTATGTGGACGTAAAGTTTACAACTGATGAAAAGTAGATATAGAATTTTTAATAGAAAATAAAATTTTTAATTTTAGTAAAAAGTTTCGGTATCGGAATTTTACTTTACAGAACGGATATCAACGTGTTAAAATTTCAAAGACAATATTTTTATGATTTTGAACTTTTACATAAAGTTCAAGCGATTTTATACTTACCGGAAATTAAAAAAAAACAAATTTACAGTCTTACAACAAGCATTTTCTCACGAATAACGAAATATTTTAATCAAAACTTTAATGTTTAAAAGTAAGTGGACGTTTTAGGACGGATTATAAGTTTCCAAACTGAAAATTACGTGTTTTGGAGCACCTATACCTATGGAATAACTTTAAAAACTGAATTAGGGTTTTAACGTGAGAATTTGTATCCTTTAAAAATGACGGGTCGTAATAATTCGTAAATCGGAAAATTTATGAAATTTTTGAATTAAACGAAAAAATTGAGGGATTTAAATTGAAAAAATTAGGTTATTTAAAGATAAATATCTCGTCGAGGATGCACTTCGAAGTTTTAGTTAGTGACTAAATTGGGTATGTGCAGTTAAGTTTATATGTTTTGTCCCGTCACCTGTGTCGGTTTTTAACGTAAAAGACTTTAAAAAATACCGTCCCTTTTTACAATTCAAAAACTTTTGATCCTCTCTCGTCGCTCGTTGGTCTGCGATCACATCTCGTGGGACAAAACATATGAACTTGACTGTACCTAGTATAGGTGCAGCTGTTCAATTAAATACAAAAAAAAACGAGCGCGTTCTTTTCTCGTTCTACTCACATAAGAATTAACGGTGAGTCATTTAGAGAAAGCAAAATTGTATCCGATATTTTATTTATAAGCCGTGGAAAACCATCGGCATTATCCACTAATGAAAATTCAATATCCGAGGGTTTTCATATTTGCATTCGAAAATCCCGAAAGTGAAATCTTCTGTGGACGCGTTTTCGCGCATTCTTAGTGTTCGCAAAGCGATAACAGTTAAAAGTGCAGTTAATAGTGCAGTTTCGGTTTTTCTTTAATCGTAAAGCAGAACTGTTTGACGGTGTTGCGTAATTGCGGGTATTTAAATTTCTGCTTAAATAATGTCTACTTCGAAAAACTAATTTTAACGAACAATTTAACCGCAGTAACGGCTTCAAAACTCTGTTAATTAACGGTCACCATGTGCGCCTCCTAATGAAAATTAACCACAAATATTTCGAAGTGTATAACGGGGAGGAGGGTTAATGAGAGTGGCTGTGTCGCGTTAATTTGTCACTTACGCCTAATCGCCAAATGCGTTTTTTTTTTTAACAACCGAAGGGCTGACTATTTAAAACGATCGAAACTTGGCACTATAGAGACTAATTTTATTAGTAGTTTTAAAAATAGAACTATCGTTGTCCCCCTTTCGTGAAGCAAATCGTGCGAACGTAGCGCAAGCACAGGAGCAGATATATCACGCGTTAATGCAAACACGTTTCGCATCCGGGCTCGTATGTTGGTACAAACGCTGACTATTTCATGATAATTACTCAGGTGTTTCATTTTGATTTGACCGATTAATCTTTGTCGACGCTATTACGTTGGGGAGGGGCTAGTTGTGATAATAGCGTGTTTTACGGACGAATCCTCCCGATAGACAATTAAGATTTCAATAGATTTCGTAAATGTGGGCGCTCGAACAATTAATTACAACTTCAAGAACATAATCTCGTTTCCAAATAACTGTTAAACATAGGCACCTAAATTTTATAATTAATTCACGCCGAGACGCGTGTTTCATTAAAATCGTTTTCAACTTTGTATCTGAGCCGGTCCGCCGTGGACGTTGCCTTTGCGAATTGTTTCGTAATAGTTTTTTGTTCATCGGGTCACCTATTTCCTTGATCGCAGTTGTTCGCAAACACAATTTGATTATCCGGCTCGACGGACCATCGGTGTTTGTTAATAGGTTACTTCAAAATGCTCGGGCGCAACATTTCAAGAATTTTACGATTCTCAGGCTGTTTAAATTGTCAACCTTCTATCCTTTTGCGTATTTTTGGACCGAAGCGGACTTTGTTTAATTACAAACTTACCTACCTCTTACTCACAATATAATGAAATTGCCACGCTGCCCTTTTTCTTGAAATTCATTTCAATTCGTTTGCGAGGCAAAGTTAATTTTGATTTCGCCTGGCTCAAATCGGCGTATGCGTGTGTCTTTAATCTCGGGGAATCTATGCTAGTTTCTTGATGCATACAGGTGAGGTTGGAAACAGATTAGATTTTGAAATATATAGATATATGTTAAGAAACGCAGGATTTCTGATATTTTTGTAATAATAGTGTTTAAACAACAGGGAAAAACTAACGCTTTCATTAAACAATTTAATTCAAAAATACGCAACACAATAAGCAAGAAAAACGATTAGTAAATGTTAAAAAAATCGCATTGACACAAACAAATTAGGCATCGAAATTGAGCGGATTGCCAATAGAATTAAGCACGCTCTCAAATTCGACCTCGTGAAATAATGAAACACTTTAAAGCAAAACAATTAGAGTTAATTGTTAATTACCGATTCAAATTTAAATGTTCTAAAGCGGCGTTTGCATTGGTATAGTAAATGAATTAGTTGCTTGTACAAGTACTTGTAGCATTTTAAGATCAGGCAAGTGGTGGATAGCTACCCGAGCTATTAACTTTCTCCCTACTACGCGCATTTTTCCACTGTCCCTACTATTAACCTTTCGACTCAGATTTAAGGTTAGTACATGGTTAGCAAAATCCCTTGGGATCAAGAAAGCTTAGTAGTTAGCATCTATAATATTGACAGCGCTCTACAGTTGGACGCAAGGACAAGTGGGCGCGAAAATGATTAAAATATGTATTAAATGCATGTTCTTTTTCTCTTCTTAGTTGTATCCAATAATATATGTTAGCAATTATGTTGGTCGTGGTAACTTTGGTACAGGTACATAATAATTTCTGCGCCCACTTGTCCCATTCCGTACTGACAACGTGACAGGAGGGACGTATTTTGTTCAATTTTTTATTCTTTAAAAAAAAATTTGAACGGCCAAAATCACGATCATCATGTTATCATAATCGTCCTGATTTTGGTGACCATTGAATTCGTATCAGCGCCCGAACGTTTTCAATTATTGAGAAATGTACGGCGTCGTGCTCGTTTTTTTTTTTTTTGATTTCGGCGACCAAGCGTTGTTGAAATACGCGTTGGAAATTTTGGCAAGTAGGTAATAGTTTAACTCTTGCGCCTCTATTCGAGTTCAGCGCAGTTGTTGATTATATGCGTCTCTAATCTGATTATGAGTTAAATGCGCTATTCTTTGCATGCGCACCCCCAGCAACAAGAATTTTGCCGGATGCGTCGAAAATCCATTTGCCTGAATAATTTGGTACAACACAGGAGTTTAAACGGTATGATTTACGCTTGTCCATCGACTAATGAATAGAAAATTTTGCATACTTCGAGCGGCATCCGGCAAAAAAACGGGATAGTGTAGTTCGAGCGTAATGAGCGCATAACCCCCCTCCCCTGCACGGTTGGCGCGCGACTCGTCTCTGTGCAACACCTGTTACGCCACCACTACTAAAGCGGCGTTTACATTAGCGCGGAACTGCAACTGTGCCGTAGATGTGTAGATGTCGATGATGCACTTACGCCTAATTTCGGCTGTGTCTTCACGCTAATGTAAACTCCGCTTTAACTCCGAGAAATCACCGTTTCCGTTATGCCATAATTACTTAACGGCTATAAGCGTAACAAGAGTGTTTTTACTGTTTCAGTAAAGTAATGGCCCTAGCAGCACACTTAGCTAAAAGTAACATAATTTCCCGATATATTATTATAAGTCAATGTGACGGTCTGTCTTATAATCACAATATAGAATTTTGATGTAAAACCTATGCAGTTAAGCTATATTGTCAAGATATGTAGATTCTATATCTTAAATATACACATAACTGATCTAAAAGTAACATATTTTACTGATATAATATGATATAAAATTTGTATCTAAACGATAGCTAGAATTCTTAGCTAAATTTAATATTGTTTTAAAACATCAGGAACGTGTACTTTTTTGAGGTTGTATTGATATTTTTTTTATATTGTTCTGATCTTAAATGTATATAAATAAGATATTTTGTCATTCTCGAATTGATATATAATAGAGATGTATACGAGTTATTTAAAATCTATATTGCTAGGAACTATTTTACTTATGTTACAGTGGTATAAATAAGAAATTACTATATTATCTTATAATTTTATTATTGAAAAAAGGATATAAAATATTTTAGTTGTACATACTAATTATAATACAAAATTAAACATATTTTCAGTAATATCTTAAAATTTCAATTCATTTTAATAAAAATACCTATATAAAGACTTGATAAAAAAGGCCAGATTTATTAATTTATTATTTATTTATTTTCAATGTTTCGGCACAATTTCTGTAATTTTCCAACAAAATTTCTTTTTATTAACAATACGTACAATACAAAAATTAACAAAAAAGAAATTTTCGTGTTTAACAAAAATAGTGTAAAATTGAAAACAAATAATTAATCAATAAACGAATTTGGACTTTATCAAGTAGGTGCATATAATCAAATAAAACTTAATAGATATCTATAAATAACACTTATATTTATAAAAATACCGAAAATATGAAAAAGTTGAAGTGAAGTATCATTGTTTAATTTTTGTATTTGCCAAATAGATGCCCACGGATTTTCTTATAGTTATCATCATGGATGGTGTACAACACTCGTCGTATTATTTCTGAAAATTAAATTACACATTAATACACGATCAACTATACAAAAATTACTTATATTTAACTTACCAACAATACATTCGTTACTTTCAGGTCACAGAATGTCGGTTTGTTGATTATTTTTTCTAATGCCGTGTCCGCGTTTAACCACAAAGAATGATTCCCTATTGTCAAACTTTCGAAGAAATGGCAAAAGCACAACCTAGTTTATCAGTAGAAATGTAGAAAATTTAATTTCAACATTGCCTGGTAAAGCGGCATAGTCATAAAACTACGTGATTTTAAAATAGCTAGTGCGGATAACAAAGGAGATGGGTCGTAAAGAATTTGGGAAAAGGTTTCCTACTTCGTAGAAATGACAATGACGAAGATCGCAAAGTTCTACCTATTTGTATTTTTGATTATTATCCACTTAAGGGGATACCAGCGCACACAATAATCATATTTTTGCAATAATTCTTAATTCCTGTAACTAAACTAAGTCAAATTATATATCAAATTGTTCGTATTTACATGAGCCGGGGTGCTGATCGGTTTATAATAGCGATAAACTATAAATAAAAGTTTGTCCATAGAAAAACTAGTAATATGGAAATTATTTTTCAATTTTTGCTAGTTAAATGATGTCTGATAATTATAAAACTTTATACAGTTATAAAAAAAAGTAAGATGGAGGGTGCCGATTGATTAGTTTTTTGTATAATTCATTAATTTTTTGGTAACTACTGTTTAAAGAAAACGTTCATTATTTCACAAATAAAAATTATTTACAACTCCAATATTGCTGTATACGATAGGCAATGCTTAGATTAATCAATAGTAAAAATAATGTACCTAATTTGATGCTAAATGCGTTTTTTCGATGTAGAAATATCGTTATTTTGTGTATTTATTGGTATTTAGTTCAGTACTATTCGAAAAGATGGCAGTCTTACAAGACAGGCGTATTCTTTTCAGAAGGCGTAAAATTGAAAGAGAAGTGGTAAATTCTAAATTTAGATCAAGATCTGTAAACTATATCTATCGTGTAGCGAAGTAATTGACAGCGAAAATTTATTTAAAAACTATTTAAACAGGATAATTGATACGAATACTTATACTACCTATATTTATGTATACCTATTATAAATAAATAAATAAAATAAATAATTTGAATAAATTATAAATAAATCAAATAAATAATTTGAATTCCGTACTGACAACGTGACAGGAGGGACGTATTTTGTTCAAATTTTTTATTCTTTAAAAAAAAATTTGAACGGCTAAAATCACGATCATCATGTTATCATAATCGTCCTGATTTTGGTGACCATTGAATTCGTATCAGCGCCCGAACGTTTTCAATTATTGAGAAATGTACGGCGTCGTGCTCGTTTTTTTTTTTTGATTTCGGCGACCAAGCGTTGTTGAAATACGCGTTGGAAATTTTGGCAAGTAGGTAATAGTTTAACTCTTGCGCCTCTATTCGAGTTCAGCGCAGTTGTTAATTATATGCGTCTCTAATCTGATTATGAGTTAAATGCGCTATTCTTTACATGCGCACCCCCAGCAACAAGAATTTTGCCGGATGCGTCGAAAATCCATTTGCCTGAATAATTTGGTACAACACAGGAGTTTAAAAGGTATGATTTACGCTTGTCCATCGACTAATGAATAGAAAATTTTGCATACTTCGAGCGGCATCCGGCAAAAAAACGGGATAGTGTAGTTCGAGCGTAATGAGCGCATAACCCCCCTCCCCTGCACGGTTGGCGCGCGACTCGTCTCTGTGCAACACCTGTTACGCCACCACTACTAAAACGGCGTTTACATTAGCGCGGAACTGCAACTGTGCCGTAGATGTGTAGATGTCGATGATGCACTTACGCCTAATTTCGGCTGTGTCTTCACGCTAATGTAAACTCCGCTTTAACTCCGAGAAATCACCGTTTCCGTTATGCCATAATTACTTAACGGCTATAAGCGTAACAAGAGTGTTTTTACTGTTTCAGTAAAGTAATGGCCCTAGCAGCACACTTAGCTAAAAGTAACATAATTTCCCGATATATTATTATAAGTCAATGTGACGGTCTGTCTTATAATCACAATATAGAATTTTGATGTAAAACCTATGCAGTTAAGCTATATTGTCAAGATATGTAGATTCTATATCTTAAACATCAGGAACATGTACTTTTTTGACGTTGTATTGATATTTTTTTTATATTGTTCTGATCTTAAATGTATATAAATAAGATATTTTGTCATTCTCGTATTGATATAATAGAGATGTATACGAGTTATTTAAAATCTATATTGCTAGGAACTATTTTACTTATGTTACAGTGGTATAAATAAGAAACTACTATATTATCTTATAATTTTATTATTGAAAAAAGGTTATAAAATATTTTAGTTGTACATACTAATTATAATACAAAAATAAACATATTTTCAGTAATATCTTAAAATTTCGATTCATATTAATAAAAGTACCTATATAAAAACTTGATAAAAAAGTCCAGATTTATTAATTTATTATTTATTTATTTTCAATGTTTCGGTACAATTTTTGTAATTTTCCAACAATTTTTTTTTTGTTAACAATACTTACAATACAAAAATTGTCAAAAAAGAAATTTTCGTGTTTAACAAAAATAGTGTAAAATTGAAAACAAATAATTAATCAATAAACAAATTTGGACTTTATCAAGTAGGTGCATATAATCAAATAAAATTTAATAGATATCTATAAATAACACTTATATTTATAAAAATACCGAAAATATGAAAAAGTTGAAGTGAAATATCATTGTTTAATTTTTGTATTTGCCAAATAGATGCCGACGGATTTTCTTATAGTTATCATCATGGATGGTGTACAACACTCGTCGTATTATTTCTGAAAATTAAATTACACATTAATACATGATCGACTATACAAAAATTACTTATATTTAACTTACCAACAATACATTCGTTACTTTCAGGTCACAGAATGTCGGTTTGTTGATTCTTTTTTCTAACGCCGTGTCCGCGTCTTGTACTTATTGGCTACAATGTGAGTTAGTAATTTGACCATTTAGCAGTAAACTGTCTTATGGGCGTTTTTTCTCCGATGGGATAATATGATACGTTTATCTGAAAATTAATATAATTAATCATTCAAAGAAAATAGTAAAAATAATATCTAATAACAAAATTACCTACTTAAGTACATTCTACTTAATTTGTTCGTGTTTTTAAATACTGAAGTAAGTAGGTATAGTCAAAATGGAGTATGACTCACCTATGAAAGTAATAAGTAATGCAATGTGGCGTTCGGCTATCGTTTTCTCTTTCCACGGAAGTTAGCATTGTAAAAGAGATCGAAAATATCGACGTACGTTTGAAGTTGCTTTTTTAAATTGCTCCCAGAATGTTACATCCCACGACTTCATAAAACATTAAATGTATTAATAAAATGCAATATATAAGATCATAAAAATCGACTTACGTATTATAATACTTACTATTGAACATTGAAAATAGAAGTACACTATCCGCTTCGTTGCAGTGAACTGATACCCCTCTATTTACACAATTTTGGTCAAGCAACAAGATATGATGTCCCGTTAGGTACCTATTGACCGAGGGTTAACAATAGCAGGTATATACGCTTAGGTACCTGTACTTGGTATAATAATTTACTAAGGAAGGATATCCGAGTGTTCTAAATACGTTCAACCGCGCAGTGACGTCATCCGTGCGAGTACGTAATTGTCGGACTTTTGATAGTTTCACGAGTGACGTCACATCTCGATGTGCAGAACTGCCCCAATATCTTACCTTAATAATTATTGAACCATATACCAAATTGATAAACTAATATTTCCAAAAAACAAGCATTTATTTAAAATCAATTTTAGAATTAAATTCACATTAACCCGCAACTTTAAAAAAAATGATCGAAAGTTAATGAAAAACGAAAAGGTTTCGTCGGTTTTAATATATTGGCGAGGTGGAAACCATAACACTCCCTTATTTAGATTTTTAGTAGGTATCTTTCCGAACTAAATTAACAGATTCGCAGCCGTATTGGAAAAACACTTTCCTATGTTTCACAAATGATTTTTCTACTATTGCTTCAAAAAGCAAAATAGATATCTAGGTATAGATAGTTTGTAAAAATAATAAATTACAAAATACATAACTTAAGTAGGTTTCGTCGTTTTTCGCGGACTCTAGCTCTCAGTCGCTTAACATATGTAGGTACTTTTTGGTTACGCACTAGCTTACATGTCTGAGACAAAGAATGATTCCCTATTGTCAAACTTTCGAAGAAATGGCAAAAGCACAACCTAGTTTATCAGTAGAAATGTAGAAAATTTAATTTCAACATTGCCTGGTAAAGCGGCATAGTCATAAAACTACGTGATTTTAAAATAGCCTAGTGCGGATAACAAAGGAGATGGGTCGTAAAGAATTTGGGAAAAGGTTTCCTACTTCGTAGAAATGACAATGACGAAGGTCGCAAAGTTCTACCTATTTGTATTTTTGATTATTATCCACTTAAAGAGTTTGAAATATGTACCTTAGCGCTTACTCAAGCTAATCATGTTTTACTCGAAACTGCTAACTTCTTTCAACGTTCCTAGTATTTATGCTGTTTTAGAGTGAGGTCTCCCAAGCATTATGAGGTTACTCTAATTGTTAAATAAAATTATAACATGAAACCGGCGAACTGATCGGTTTATAATTCCGATAAACTTTATGAAATACAAAGTTTGTCCATAGAAGACAGCTTTCTCCAATATGGAAATTGATTTTTCATAATTTTGTAAGAAATTAAAATGAATGTCTGATAATTATAAAACTTTATACAGTTATAAAAATCGTTAAGATGGTAGGTGCCGATAATGATTAGTTTATTGGTAAAAGTAATTCATTTAAAGTTTTTGAGTTTAACTACCTGTTTAAAGAAAACTTGTTCATTATTTCTTACAAATAAAAATTATTTACAACTCCAATATTGCTGTATACGATAGGCAATGCTTAGATTAATCAATAGTAAAAAATAATGTACCTAATTTGATGCTAAATGCGTTTTTTCGATGTAGAAATATCGTTATTTTGTGTATTTATTGGTATTTAGTTCAGTACTATTCGAAAAGATGGCAGTCTTACAAGACAGGCGTATTCTTTTCAGAAGGCGTAAAATTGAAAGAGAAGTGGTAAATTCTAAATTTAGATCAAGATCTGTAAACTATATCTATCGTGTAGCGAAGTAATTGACAGCGAAAATTTATTTAAAAACTATTTAAACAGGATAATTGATACGAATACTTATACTACCTATATTTATGTATACCTATTATAAATAAATAAATAAAATAAATAATTTGAATAAATTATAAATAAATCAAATAAATAATTTGAATAAATTATAAATTAATAAATGCATAATAAATTCTGTTGATTGCGTTGATATTATGTTTTTACTCGTGTTTTTATACAATTATTAAAATTTAAAAGCCTGCGTAAATAATGTAAAATGAAATTCACGTTGGATTTTTCTAATTATATTAATTATTTATATGCAGTGTTCAATTCCTGATAATTTGAAGGTATTTTGGAATTATGTACATTCCCTTAGAAGCGCTAATAAATATCCTGATGTGTGTTATCTACGTGATGAATTTGTCAAATTTGGAGCTGAGTCACAACTCAGCTTGAAATAAAATTCACAAATTTTATTTTCTAGGCATTTTTTGCGTTGTTTGATAGTGTGGAATTAGACCTTTTTTAATTGCAATTTAATCATTTCATTGATTTTCTTCTTGCATGATCGAAGTTGATGTCGTTTACAATGCATTATACAGTCTTGATGTTTCTAAAGGTACAGGACTATGATGAATAACCAGCGATACTTTCGCGGTACGTCTTTAGCGTATATTATTGCTGAATCTGTTTCTTATATTTTTAACTCATCGTTAAATACTGGTGTTTCCTAATTTTTGAAAAATCTTATTTTATTCTATTATTTAAATCTGGAGATAGAAAGAATGTTGAAAATGATAGACCTATATCAAAATTATCTATTTTACCTAAGATTTTTGAAAAAATCGTGTTGTCAAAATTGATATACTTCATCGAACCACTGATTTCTCAAGCGCAGAATGGTTTTATAAGAAGGCCTTCGGTAATACAAATCTTTTAATTGATAAGAATGACATTTTTAATAATCTTGAAAGTGACAATCTTCAAGTTGATGCCATTTATGCTGATCTAAGTAAAACGTTTGACAAGTAAATTTTCAGTAATGAAACGCGAACTTCTGGAGTTTCATGGATATTTTCTTGCGTGGCTTGGATCTTACTAATAGAATTTTAATAGTTAAAATTGATAATTATTACTCCAACGACTCCAGCGACTTTGTTGCTACCTCCGGTGTTCCGGAGGACTCTCTCCGGGGTTCGTTACGTTTTCTAATTTTTTTCAATGATATTAATATATTAATGTTTGTAGATGACTTAAAACTATTTAAAACCATGAATTCCTTAGAACCTTAGATGATGCTGTTATATTTTTAAATTATGTATTCCTAGGGATCATATTAATTATGTTCTACTTCGCAACTACCGTAAATTATTACCTTGTGTCAACAGAAGAATAGTGTTGGACTTATTATTCGATTTAATGAAAGGTAACGTTGATTGTTCTCATCTTCAGAGTTCGGATGGTTTTCGCGTTCCTATTGCAACTATATCGGTTGCGTTATTCTATATTAGTGAGTATAAAAGACACTATACATTGAACTCATTTCTACCCAGGGCCTTACAATTATACAACAAATACTGTTTCGCTTTGGACATATTTTATATGTTCAGAACTACTTTAAAGTGTTTTGGTTGATATATTTACAATTATTTGATATTTTTGTTTTCCATTAAGAAATGTTTATTTAAAATAATACTATAGCTACATTATAGGTATGGCCTATCCAAACCTACATGCAACTTAGGTCATCAACAAAAGTTACTAGATTGTTTATTTATAATTCGGTTTAAAGTTTGGAAAGTGACATATTCTATAGATGATTTACCTGCGCACATATTAGATAGTATCAAGAAAAACTACAATTTATTAGAACTGTAAAAATACGAGGTACGAAGTGACAGCACTGTGTGAAACGTCATCATCTAGTAACCTTGTATCGATGACGTGAACATCATATAGGTTTGGATAAGCTATAATATGTAAGTAATTTAAACATTGTTTTTATTTCGTACATTCATCTGTAAGAAATAACTGTACATAGGCACCTTTTAAATATTTCAGTAGAAATAGGTACATAATTTTGTTAATAGGTATTGTATATAATAGGTATTAGTCATGTTCAATATTGTTAAAGTTAGTAAAATACTTGCATATTTATTTCATTTTTGTTCTTATGTTTAATAGACTATTATATCAAACAATTGACTCGTATTAAATAATACGAACAGGGTTAGAAAATAACGTAAATTAAATGCATTAAACAATAAAAACTTTTAAATAAAGAGTTTCAATGACAATGTCAAATAAAATGCGACGACAAAAGTATTTATCACATCAACTATAAACCAAAACACTATAAATAATAATAAATAGAGCTTCTCATATGGAAAGAACTTTTTTAAACGCAATGTATTTATAGATATAAATAAATAGAATAAAAAGGAAATTCGCTAAGTAAGCTGCGGTAGTATCTAAACGTTACCCGTTTCGTTATAAGAAAATATCTGTAAAAAGATCTTCTATCATTCTCAGCGCGTCGAAATAGCACAAGTATTTTGAAATATTATCCTAAAATGGGATAAATAATATTCTATTGGTTCACTACACAAGAAGGCGGTGACGATGAAAAAACTAACTAATTATTTGCACGGCCTTCTTGTAATATTTGTTGCCTATTTTCAATATTTCTATAACGAGATTTGTAGTTTAAACGACCGCTGGTATCCCCTTAAAGAGTTTGAAAAATATGTACCTTATGCTTACTCAAGCTTATGTTTTACTCGAAACTGCTAACT
Source organism: Rhagophthalmus giganteus (assembly GCA_036326145.1). Lineage (NCBI taxonomy): Eukaryota > Metazoa > Arthropoda > Insecta > Coleoptera > Rhagophthalmidae > Rhagophthalmus > Rhagophthalmus giganteus. The sequence goes on along the minus strand of JARFJA010000036.1, from coordinate 10,007,716 downwards.
TTTTTCAACGAATAGTATTTACGCTGTTTTAGATTGACGTTATCCCAAGCATTTGAGGTTACTTTAGGGTTAAATAAAATTATAAATGAAACCGGCAAACGAACCATTTTAATTCCCAAAAACTTTTTATGAAAACAAATTCTACGAAGACAGCTTTCTCCAAGTTTGGGTTTGGATTTTTGTCACTAATTCTCTGGTAACGAAAAGTGATAACAATTTAATAGTTGTTACTTATCTAATAATTAAACTAGGTATTGATAATATTCCGTTTATCAGTGATCGGTATGCGCTTCTCCCTAAATGCTTTTTTAATTAGGTAAGAAAGGTGAATAACCCCATCGACCAATATATTTTGAGGTTTTGCAAGTTTTATATTACCTATTTTTTAGATAGCAGATTTTGTTAAATTTGATTTCTATTTAAACTAATTCAAAAGACATTGAATAGATATAGAAAATCCATATCAATTATACCTAAATTTAAACATGTTTATTAGTATAAAATTTAAAAGATTGTAATATATCATTTTTAGATAAATTTAAACCCATTTTAAGATATTTATTTAAGCTCACTATTTTATGTCGCAGATATATCACGTTAAAACATTATTTACAAATATGGTTTACTAAGATCACATCGATCTTAATATTATCTAATTTTGTAATATTTAAACAAACCATCTAAAGAATATCTGCAAAACCTTATACTAAAGTCACATATATAAATGTGGCTTATTATATCACATTTAGATAATGCTGAGTTTGAAATGAAATTTAAAAAAAATATATATATATATAACGAGCCGATATCTTTACGAGTCCGAAATCGTAACTTTCTTTAAAAAATTAAGTTAGAAACTTTCGATTTAAACAATTTGAAACTCCTATATACGGACGCGTTGGGTTGACGATTGTTTTTTTTTTAGTAAAACGAAACTGCCGAGGCTAACGACATTTTCGTCCTAATTGCACCGTTGTCTTTTTCCAGGACAGTTCATTGCAGAGTCCGAATGCAATTTAACCGGATCAAGGTGCAAATCGTAAGTAGGTATTTATCGAACCTCGTTTATAACACCTTCGCGTATTTCTAAACAAGTTTGTAAATAAGCCGACCACCACCACCACCAGCACAGTTATTTAGGCGGATGAGAAAAAAAAAGCTAATGACGTTTTTGTTCGTTTCCTTTGAAACCGTACTTTTATCTTAATTCCCCTCTCGGTTTTTACAATGTCCTAAAATTTCCTGCTGTCACCACTACATCTTTGTTTTCGAGATACCGAGGGAATAACTTGCAGTTCATCTTTGTTTTTCATTCCTTTTAATTTTGATATTTCTTTGTGTCGAGCTCGCGAACAAGGGTGGCTTTTAATTACGCTACAATTTAATTGAAAAAATATGTATTTCGATAACAAATCGTTCTTTGTATTTAAATGCGAAATGCGTTGTTCCATTAAATAAATGTTAGGGCCGATGAGTAATTGTTACTTCAGTGTACAATACGTGCGTTTATAAAATATGTGCAAATTTAGATTAAGTGTCAACTTGTCGTCACCGACATCATTTATAACGCAAACATAGTTAAGGAGCCCGTCGCGAACGTGGAAGTTATTAAACTGATAATAGAGGCTCCCATTGTTTACAATACGAACCTTAATAATATCGGTTTGAATTTTTTCACGTCGCAACACCTTCGAAATTTAAATATACGTTAAACGCCTCTCGCGCCAGAAAATAAATATTAACGCCAAATCTGAGAGAGGACTACATTTCTACCTAACAAACGTCATAAATTGTAAATTTAATATAAACTCCCCTTCATCTGACACACGGATGTTGCTCGTGAAATAACATTCGGATTGCCATTGTCGCGACCGCGATGTTATTAACGTGTAGGCAACGGACTTTTATTGATGACCACGAAAACCTGGAGATGGTTTAATTAATATTTTATTAGTATTTTAAATTTGCCACACGATATACTTGGTCCCTTAATTTATCTACTGAAGTTCGCTTGTAAATCGACGTAATTAAGGATTTTACATTAATCTGATTCGTTCGTAAAGTTTCTGCCTTACCTCTTCCTCGTGCTCACTTTGTTTAATCCAGTCTTTGTGAGATAAGAACGTTCAGAATGCGTTCTCGGAATAACTCCGGCTAAAACCTGAAAGCTTTAGGGGACGCGCACTTGAAAATTCATCTAAAATAAAATCTCTCCCTGGAAAATCCGAGCCGTTTCCGAACCGAAATTATTTATAAATGTCGTTAACATCAATTTTTGGTCTGACAAGTGTATTAGGATTAAAATTTTATAGGTAACCAAGGTAACCCCGGAACAATTTTAATTAACGGACAATTTAGATTATCGTTAATAAGCCCGATTTTGGTGTAGCGAATAGGACCAATTGGGTTTTTTTTTCGATCCGACCAACGCAACGCAACGGTTGATTAGAATTATTCTCCTGTATTATACAGCATCGTTTTTCAACAGGATGTGAGTTTTACATCTTTCATTAATTTTTCGCGGCACGTTTCGACCGTACCGGATGGATCCCGATTCCCACCTAACGTGTACATCAGGTTTTCCCCAACGTAATCCACCTTTTGGCATTCGAAGATGCACGGCAATCGAACGAAGTACGTGAACCGACAATTTTATCTTTTTGCCAAAATAATCCGAGCGCTAATACATTTTTACTGATTTCCCGATTCAACTAAAATAACAAATAAGTAGATATTACGGTCCTTAATTACTTATATACAGAAGAAAAAAAACTAAATTTAAATCAAACCAAACATTCGTTTGAATGCGAGCAAACAAATAATAGGATATTTTTAATTTCGACGAATTAATGTTAATTTAAATTAAATCGATTATTTTTTTGCTTGTAATTAAACAAAGATATGTTTGATTTAAATATAGGGATAACCGAGGCAAGGGCGAAATCGAAGTTTTTTTTAAACGGCTGCTTTTTGTCTAATTAATTAGAAATTATTGGAAATTTGACTGTTTTTTATCTGTATCTAATTAAGCGGGTGACCACTGCGTTTATTGACAATAGATGGCAGCAGCTGCAAAAATTAAGCATTATTTTATGAATGGATAACTTTCGAAAAACGTTAAAATTTTGATTTTAATTCGAATTTTTACAAATGCAGTACATTAATTTAGGAAATCACAAAATCTCATGTTGATCATAACTGTTTTTAAAAATTTATTGCTAATTAAAGTTTGAAAATAAAAGGATTTTATTTTGAGTAATGTTTAACTTTTTCTATATGAGTGCCTAAGTTATTTTATAAATGAATTAAAAATTTAATATTTATTAAATTATTTATTATTTAAAATAAAAATATTTAAATTATGTTATTATGTTATGTTATATTTAAGTTATTTTAAAATATGAATGTCGAAACGGAACTAATAAAGTTTATTTCCAATTTTAAAGTTTATTGTCGAGTTCTAGTTATTATAAATGACGTTTTTCAAAAGTTATCCGTTCATAAAATAATGCTTAATTTTTGTAGCTGCTGCCATCTATTGACAACAAACGCAGCGGTCGCCCCCTTAATACACAGTAACATTTCGAACTAATTACGAGAAAGTAACTTATTTAAATAAAGATGCATTATTTTGAAACATTATCGAGGATTTGTCAAGGCTCAGTTTCCCAAACTAGGAAAAAGGGTTCCATATTCCAAGGGTGAATTCCATATTCCGCCCACTGATGTGCGGCGGCGGCGCGGGCGCGCATCTCAGACCGCAATTTCCAAACCTACTAATTTATGGAAAATGCTCAGGTAATAGGAGAAGATGAAAGAAGATAAAGGTTGTAGATTCATAAAGGATATACAAGTGGTTAGTAAAAATTAGGTACCTACCTATAGGGTTGGGGTTTCGCGGAAAAAAATGTCTTCCGAACGGTTCCATGATCAGAAACGTTTGAAAACTGTTGTGTTAAGCAATAATATATTTCTTTAAAACAATTGAATTTTTAATGATAATGATAATAATTTTTTAATGAACTTTCACTAAACCCTGTTTCCACTACGTCCATGGTTACAAAGAGATTCGAACCCGCGAACTAATATAACTACAATTATAATTTTTTTTAAATGTATTTTTAAAAACTGGTGCAACATTTTCACAGATAAAAACACATCGGTTGGGCAAGTGTGGCAACTCTACAAATCTACAAAATATTGCCCGTTATTTATCTACAAACTAACAGAACGTTTGTAACCCTAACAACGTGAAAGACGACGAAAGTAAGGATCGAATTCATAAACGAAACATAAGTTTAACTTCCACTTATGTCATTTTATTTTCACTTGAAAATGAGATTATGTAGAGTCAATATTTGAGCATACCCTTTACAGGAACCCGACATTTCGACGCGGACCCATTTGGACGCAGAGACATTTCGACGCGAAACACATCAATTTGAAATAAATTATGTTAGTCTTCGGATGTGTTGACGTGTTAGGACGTATGTATGTATTACTTGTTTTTGTGAAGGAAATTGTTTACAGGCTGCATTTAAGACTGTGCACACGGGGTTAGGTTAAGGTTGTAAGAAAGTTTAATCTTGTAAGTTTTTATGCATAATAACCATACTTTTTAGTAAGTTTTTGATATTTCCTAAAATGCTCGGTTATTATCGATATTAGCTAAATTTGGATATTGGCAGTAACAGGCTTTGTAGACAATTTCCTTCACAAAAACAAGTAATGCATACGTACGTCTTAACACATCAACACATCCGAAGATTAACAATTTATTTCAAATTGATAATGCGTTCCGTAAAATATGCGATTCACGCCGTAATGTCTCTGCGTCGAAATGGGTCCGCGTCCTAGTGGGGTCTGCGCCTAAACGTTCGCGCTCAAATATCGTAGACCCTTGATTTGATGCAGGTTAAATTTAGTAGGTACAGTTTTACGTAACTATACCTACATTTTATTTTAATAACGTAACATAAAGCCGCTATTAGGTGCCTGAAAATTAAAAGTTGCGACCCTTTCCGAAAATTGCACCTACGTCAAACAAATACGCGGGGTCAGGTTCGTACAACGTGTGATAAATAGCGAATTACAAGTGCGAAATTTTCCATTTATTTGTACGAGGGATTCGGGAAGTTGAATTTTTAAACGCGAACCGCGGATTTTTAAAACAAAAATGTCGGAATGCACCGTAAATATCTGCCGTTGTTTTTGAACAGTTCTTAACTTATTTGTCTGAAATAAATTTTAATTCAAATATAACCTGCTGGAGTGTTGTTTTACAAAGCGCCTAAACATAGGCGTGATCATCGATCGTCGTGCTTATTTAAGCCCGAGAAAAATTGTCATAACAATTTACAGCCGACGAATTTCTGCAGGATCAATCAATTTCGTCATAAAAGAGAGACAGTTTCCCCCAATTTAAACTTTAATTTTAGTCCGCATCAAGTTTAATTTACTTGTACGGGTTTCGTATCGGGCCTTCGTTTGAATTTGTATGCTGATTGGAAATTGGCAAATTTGAAAAGTTAAATACGAGGATTTAAATTTGTATTTTTCGATGCAATTAATGGAAATTAAACGAAATTAAATGTCGAATCTTTAGGGTTCGCAATTAAAGTCCGATTTTCGTGGCGCATGAATTTTTATGACCCGGCGGATTGCCTGTAAAAATGCACACAGTTTTTTTTTTAGAAAATCCGTTTTCGTTCGCGATTCTAATGGTAAAATGCTGGCGAATGCGGGAATTTATAACGAAACTTGTTCGTAATAAAGCACGGCGGACTTGCCTAAAATATATCACTGCAGTATGGTAGTGGCGCTGTTAGTTCGGGAAGCTTAGGCTGTGGTTTTCTGTGGTCACCTGACACAGGCACGCACCGCTGACAACGGAATGGATAATCTCGCCCCCGATTTGCGGTTTCATGTGTTCAGGTATTACACGAATTTATTACAAGCCATTGTTATGTCTGTATAAGATAGGATATATATTACTAAATATGTAGGTAATTCGATCTTGTTCGCAACATTTAAAGCGTTAAAAAGTGAAGCAATCGCACCACTTTGGATCATAGTTCGCTTTGAACTGTGGGTCAGACGTTTTTCTTTTAGTTTTGCTTTGAAATCAAGTTAAGCGAAATACCTAAATAAAGTTTACTTGCCATTAGATCATCTAATTATCGATTTATACGATGGAAACTGAACGAATAGAGGTACAGTCGGATGCAATAGTAATGTCGCGAATCACGAGCATTGGACGGGAAATACACTGTACAATGAACATCAATCATAATTTGTTCGTTGTGTCGTGCGCGCCCGCGTAATGCTCGCGATTAACGACATTAGTACTTCACGCGACTGTACACAAAGTTGTATAGGTACAGTTTTCGCAATCGAGTGATGGCTGATTGTATATTGTCATCCGCAAGGTGGGGAAACTGAAGGATCGTCCAACTACCTAACGTAAATATTCTAAAGTTCTGTCGAATTTGTTGTTTATTAAACAACATACCTATTCGAATCTGCATTACCTATGGCAGTTTATATTTGTTAACAAAATATCTGCTTTTACTTATATCTCTATTTCATATTTCGAATTTATCTAAGCTAGAGATTTACTTACCCACTCCCTGTGCAGTTCGACCTCCCCCTCCCCCCCCCGAATTTAATTTTGAGCATTTGATAATTTCAATTTAATAACCATAAAAACAACAGTAAATGTACCAATTTTCGTCATTTTATCTTAAAAGGTTCAGGAGAAATTCCACCTCGACTGAAATTTATTATTTGCAACATTTTAAGTACCTTTTTTCTTTAATTTATTTATTTAATCGCGTTGGCCGAGCCAATTGGCCAGTTTCTTTTTGTTATTTTAATTCGTTCGACTTATCAAGGTTGAAAACTTCTCGTACGAGAGGAAACGTAACGAAATTAAAAGAAATAGTAACGATAAAAGCAATTGCGATACCTACGAAGCGTTGATTTTTGAGTTTTACGTCACTTGAAATACATAACCTACATTACCTTAACTGACAAGTTACAAGTCGTCACGATGTCGCTTAAAATAATGTGCCTATTTCATTTTGAACGACACGACTGCCGATTGTGAGCTAGAAACGAATCGTCGAAGTGCGCTCAACCTTGTATAGTTATTGTTATTGCATTTTAGATCCTTCCGTAATGCGTTCTAATAAATTTTTATTTGTCAGTTGTTTTTTCTTTTACGAAATTGCTTTTAATTAGCAATAGTCGAATTAAAATACTCACATAACTTACAAATCGTATTTTTAAGTTAGAAATGTAGAACAAACCTCGAATTATTATCATTGAATCTTATGGCTTATTTTATAATTTATTATAATATTAAAGCGTAAAGTAAGCGTCGGCGTTTTGGTAGAACAACGTAAGTGACAAAAAGCAAAATTTACGCAAGAACGCACATTTTGCGTTGCAGCTTAACTATAAGCAAATACCTCCCGGAAACCACGTATGTATTTATGTGTGAATCTGTAAGAAACTCAAAAAAAAATGTTCACCGGAAAATTTTTATCGGATAAAATTAAATTCTTTCGCGATAATAATTAACATAACAGTTTTTGTAACATCTTCATCTCGTCTTTTTTTTTGTTAGGAATTATCGGTAGGTATCATCTTACACTTTCTTGTTCTATCGACACTACTGACAAATCAAATCTACTCTAGCGTTTCCTTGTAATA